>CM035844.1:170765930-171365930 GCA_020510985.1 Pholidichthys leucotaenia
AGTCCGAGGGAGACCAACGGAGACCGAAGAAAAAGCGACGGAGACCGAGAGAGATTGACGGAGTCAGAGAGAGAGACGGATGGAGTCCAAGGGAGATGGATCGACTAAGACCGACTGAGACTGAGAGAGATCGACGGTGACCGAGGGAGATCAACGGAGACCGAAGAAAAAGCGACGGAGACCGAGAGAGATTGACGGAGTCAGAGAGAGAGACGGACGGAGTCCAAGGGAGATGGATCGACTAAGACCGACTGAGACTGAGAGAGATCGACGGTGACCGAGGGAGATCAACGGAGACCGATAGAGACCTAGAGAGACCGTTGTAGACCTAGAGAGACCGACGGAGTCCGAGGGAGACTGACGGAGACCGAGAGAGAGACCAACGGAGACCGTGGGAGATGGAGATTGACGGAGATTGACGGAGACTGAGATAGACCGACAGAGTCCGAGAGAGACTGACGGAGACCGACGGAGATCGAGAGAGATCGACGGAGACCAAGGGAGACCGAGAGAGACCGACAGATACCGAGAGAGTCCGACGGAAAGCGAGGGAGTCCGATGGAGAAGCACGGAGAACGAGAGAGGTCAACAGAGACCGAGAGAGACCTAAGGAGACCAAGAGAGAGATTGACGGAGTCCGAGAGAGACCAATGGAGACCGAGGGGTACCGACAGAGACCAAGAGAGATCGGTGGAGGCCGAGAGAGACCGACGGAGACTGACGGAGAACTAGAGAGACCGACGGAGACGAACGGAGACCAAGGGAGAACGAGGGAGACCGACGAAGACCGACAGAACTGCGAGAGATCGACGGAGACCGAGAGAGATCGACGGAGACGGACGGTAACTCAGGGAAACAGAGAGAGAGAGAGAGATCAACGGAGTCTGAGCGAGACTGACGGAGACCGAGGGAGTCCATCAGAGACCGAGAGAGACCAAGGGAGACTGAGAGAGACCGACGGATCCCGAGAGACACCGACGGAGACTGACGGAGACCGAGAGAGATCGATGGAAATCAAGAGAGACTGACGGAGACCGAGAGAGATTGATGGAGACTGATAGAGATCGAAGGAGACTGAGACAGATCAACGGAGACCAAGAGAGACCTACGGAGACGAAGAGAGAGATCGACGGAGTCTAAGAGACTGACGGAGACCGACGGAGACCGAGAGAGACCGAGACAGAGACCGACGGAGACGGAGGGAGACCGAGACAGAGACCGACGGAGACCGAAAGAGATCGACGGAGACCGAGAGAGATTGATGGAGACCGACGTAGACCGAGAGAGATCGACGGAAACCAAGAGAGACTGACGGATAACGAGAGAGATTGACAGAGACTGAAAGGGACTGACGGAGACCGACGGTGACCGAGAGAGTTTGACGGAGACCGAGAGTCACCGACGGAGACCGAGAGAGATCGACGGAGACCGACGGAGAACTAGAGAGACCGACGGAGACTGGGGGAGATTGACGGAGACCGAGAGAGACCCACGGAGACTGAGAGAGACCTACAGAGACCAAGAGAGAGGTCGACGTAGTCCGAGAGAGACTGACGGAGACCGAGGGTGACCGACGGAGACCGACGGAGAATTAGAGAGACCGATGGAGACTGAGGGAGATTGACGGAGACCAAGAGAGACCGACAGAGTCCGAGAGAGACTGACGGAGACCGACGGAGATCGAGAGAGATCGACGGAGACAAAGGGAGACCGAGAGAGACCGACGGAGATCGAGAGACACTGACGGAGACTGAGAGAGATCGACGGATACCGAGAGAGACTGATGGAGACCGAGAGAGATCGACTGAGACCGACGGAGACCAAGAGAGAGACTGACGGAGACCGAGAGAGATTGACTGAGACCGACGGAGACCAAGAGAGAGACTAACAGAGACCGAGGGAGACCGGCGGAGACCGACGGAGACCGAGAGAGACTGAGAGAGATTGACGGAGACCGAGAGTCACCGACGAGATAGATTGATGGAGACTGATAGAGATCGACGGAGACCGAGAAAGATCAACGGAGACCGAGAGAGACCTACGGAGATGAAGAGAGAGATCGACGGAGTCTAAGAGACCGACGGAGACCGACGGAGACTGAGACAGAGACCGACGGAGACGGAGAGAGACCGAGACAGAGACCGATGGAGACCGATGGAGACCGATGGAGACCAAGAGAGATCGACAGAGACCGAGAGAGATTGATGGAGACTGATGGAGATCGAGAGAGACCGAGAGAGATTGATGGAGACCAATGAGACCAAGGGAGACTGAGAGAGACCGAGGGAGACCGAGAGACACTGACGGAGACCGAGAGAGATCGACAGATACCGAGAGAGTCCGACGGAAAGCGAGGGAGTCCGATGGAGAAGTACGGAGAATGAGAGAGGTCAACAGAGACGGAGAGAGATCTAAGGAGACCAAGAGAGAGATTGACGGAGTCCGAGAGAGACCAATGGAGACCGAGGGGTACCGACAGAGACCAAGAGAGATCGGTGGAGGCCGAGAGAGACCGACGGAAACTGACGGAGAACTAGAGAGACCGACGGAGACGAACGAAGACCAAGGGAGACCGAGGGAGACCGACGAAGACCGACAGAACCGCGAGAGATCGACGGAGACCGAGCGAGATCGACGGAGACGGACGGTAACTCAGGAAAACAGAGAGCGAGATCAACGGAGTCTGAGAGAGACTGACGGAGACTGAGAGAGTCCATCGGAGACCAAGAGAGACCAATGGAGTCCGAGGGAGGGAGGAAGACCGACGGAGACCAACTAAACTGAGAGAGATTGACGGAGACCGAGAGAGACCGAAGGAGACCGATGGTGACCGAGACAGAGATCAACGGAGACCGAGAGAGACCGACTTAGACCGAAAGAGATTGACGGAGGACCGACAGAGACTGAGAGAGACCGACGGAGACCAAGAGACCGAGGGAGACCGAGAGACTGACGGAGACAGAGAGAGATTGACGGAGACTGAGAGAGACTGACGGAGACCGACCGAGAGAGATCGACGGAGGCTGAGAGTCACCGACAGAGACCAAGAGAGATCGACGGAGACCGAGAGATATCGACGGAAACCGAGAGAGACTGACGAAAACTGAGAGAGATCGACGGAGACTGATAGAGATCAACGGAGACCGAGAGAGACCTACGGAGACCGAGAGAGACCTATGGAGACCGAGATAGAGATCGACGGAGTGTAAGAGAGACCAACGGAGACTGACGGAGACCGAAAGAGACCGAGAGAGATTTATGGAGACTGACGGAGACCGAGAGAGATTGAAGGAAACCCAGAGAGCCTAATGGAGACCGAGAGAGACCGATAGAGATCGACGGAGACCAAGAGAGATCAACGGATACCGAGAGAGACTTACGGAGACCAAGAGAGAGATCGACAGAGTCTAAGAGAGACCGACGGAGACTGACGGAGAACGAGGGAGAACTAGAGAGACCGACGGAGACTGAGGGAGATCGACGGAGACCGATGGAGACCGAGAGAGACTTACGGAGACCAAGAGAGAGATCGACAGAGTCTAAGAGAGACCGACGGAGACTGACGGAGAACGAGGGAGAACTAGAGAGACCGACGGAGACTGAGGGAGATCGACGGAGACCGATGGAGACCGAGAGATATCGACGGAAACCGAGAGAGACTGACGAAAACTGAGAGAGATCGACGGAGACTGATAGAGATCAGCGGAGACTGAGAGAGACCTACGGAGACCGAGAAAGACCTACGGAGACCAAGATAGAGATCGACGGAGTGTAAGAGAGACCGACGGAGACCGACGGAGACCGACAGAGACCGAAAGAGACCGAGAGAGATTGATGGAGACTGACGGAGACCGAGAGAGATTGAAGGAAACCCAGAGAGCCTGATGGAGACCGAGAGAGACCGATAGAGATTGACGGAGACCGAGAGTCACCGACGGAGACCGAGAGAGATCGACGGAGAACTAGAGAGACCGAAGGAAACTGAGGGAGATTAACGGAGACCGAGAGAGACCGACAGAGACTGAGAGAGACCTACGGAGACCAAGTGAGGAATCGACGGAGTCCGAGAGAGACCGACGGAAACTGAGGGCGACCGACAGAGACCGACGAAGAACTAGAGAGACCGACGGAGACTGAGGGAGATTGACGGAGACCGAGAGAGACCGACGGAGACCGAGAGACCTACGGAGACCAAGAGAGAGATCGACGGAGTCCGAGAGAGACCGACGGAGACCGAGGGACACCGACGGAGACCGACGGAGAACTAGGGAGACCGACGGAGACCGAGGGAGACCGATGGAACCGAGAGAGATCAACAGAGACTGACGGAGATCTAGGGAGTCCATCGGAGACCAAGGGAGACCGAGAGAGACCGAAAGAGATCGACCGAGACTGACCGAGATCAACGGAGACCAACGGAGACCGAGAGAGAGCGACAGAGACCAATGACACCAAAAGAGACCGACGGAGACCGAGAGAGACCGACGGAGACCGAGAGACCTACGGAGACCAAGAGAGAGATCGACGGAGTCCGAGAGAGACCTACGGAGACCGAGAGAGAGATCGACGGAGTCCGAGAGAGACCGACGGAGACCGAGGGACACCGACGGAGATCGACCGAGAACTAGGGAGACCGACGGAGACCGACGGAGACCGACAGAGACCGAAAGAGACCGAGAGAGATTGATGGAGACTGACGGAGACCGAGAGAGATTGAAGGAAACCCAGAGAGCCTGATGGAGACCGAGAGAGACCGATAGAGATTGACGGAGACCGAGAGTCACCGACGGAGACCGAGAGAGATCGACGGAGAACTAGAGAGACCGAAGGAAACTGAGGGAGATTAACGGAGACCGAGAGAGACCGACAGAGACTGAGAGAGACCTACGGAGACCAAGTGAGAGATCGACGGAGTCCGAGAGAGACCGACGGAAACTGAGGGCGACTGACAGAGACCGACGAAGAACTAGAGAGACCGACGGAGACTGAGGGAGATTGACGGAGACCGAGAGAGACCGACGGAGACCGAGAGACCTATGGAGACCAAGAGAGAGATCGACGGAGTCCGAGAGAGACCGACGGAGACCGAGGGACACCGACGGAGACCGACGGAGAACTAGGGAGACCGACGGAGACCGAGGGAGACCGATGGAACCGAGAGAGATCAACAGAGACTGACGGAGATCTAGGGAGTCCATCGGAGACCAAGGGAGACCGAGAGAGACCGAAAGAGATCGACCGAGACTGACCGAGATCAACGGAGACCAACGGAGACCGAGAGAGAGCGACAGAGACCGAAAGAGACCGAGAGAGATTGATGGAGACTGACGGAGACCGAGAGAGATTGAAGGAAACCCAGAGAGCCTGATGGAGACCGAGAGAGACCGATAGAGATTGACGGAGACCGAGAGTCACCGACGGAGACCGAGAGAGATCGACGGAGAACTAGAGAGACCGAAGGAAACTGAGGGAGATTAACGGAGACCGAGAGAGACCGACAGAGACTGAGAGAGACCTACGGAGACCAAGTGAGAGATCGACGGAGTCCGAGAGAGACCGACGGAAACTGAGGGCGACTGACAGAGACCGACGAAGAACTAGAGAGACCGACGGAGACTGAGGGAGATTGACGGAGACCGAGAGAGACCGACGGAGACCGAGAGACCTATGGAGACCAAGAGAGAGATCGACGGAGTCCGAGAGAGACCGACGGAGACCGAGGGACACCGACGGAGACCGACGGAGAACTAGGGAGACCGACGGAGACCGAGGGAGACCGATGGAACCGAGAGAGATCAACAGAGACTGACGGAGATCTCGGGAGTCCATCGGAGACCAAGGGAGACCGAGAGAGACCGAAAGAGATCGACCGAGACTGACCGAGATCAACGGAGACCAACGGAGACCGAGAGAGAGCGACAGAGACCAATGACACCAAAAGAGACCGACGGAGACCGAGAGAGACCGACGGAGACCGAGAGACCTACGGAGACCAAGAGAGAGATCGACGGAGTCCGAGAGAGACCGACGGAGACCGAGGGACACCGACGGAGATCGACGGAGAACTAGGGAGACCGACGGAGACCGACGGAGACCGACAGAGACCGAAAGAGACCGAGAGAGATTGATGGAGACTGACGGAGACCGAGAGAGATTGAAGGAAACCCAGAGAGCCTGATGGAGACCGAGAGAGACCGATAGAGATTGACGGAGACCGAGAGTCACCGACGGAGACCGAGAGAGATCGACGGAGAACTAGAGAGACCGAAGGAAACTGAGGGAGATTAACGGAGACCGAGAGAGACCGACAGAGACTGAGAGAGACCTACGGAGACCAAGTGAGAGATCGACGGAGTCCGAGAGAGACCGACGGAAACTGAGGGCGACCGACAGAGACCGACGAAGAACTAGAGAGACCGACGGAGACTGAGGGAGATTGACGGAGACCGAGAGACCTACGGAGACCAAGAGAGAGATCGACGGAGTCCGAGAGAGACCGACGGAGACCGAGGGACACCGACAGAGACCGACGGAGAACTAGGGAGACCGACGGAGACCGAGGGAGACCGATGGAACCGAGAGAGATCAACAGAGACTGACGGAGATCTAGGGAGTCCATCGGAGACCAAGGGAGACCGAGAGAGACCGAAAGAGATCGACCGAGACTGACCGAGATCAACGGAGACCAACGGAGACCGAGAGAGAGCGACAGAGACCAATGACACCAAAAGAGACCGACGGAGACCGAGAAAGACCGAGGGAGACCGAGAGACTGACGGAGACCGAGAGAGATGGACGGAGGCCGAGAGTCACCGACGGAGACCAAGAGAGATCGACGGAGACCGATGGAGACCGAGAGATATCGACGGAAACCGAGAGAGACTGACGAAAACTGAGAGAGATCGACGGATCCGAGAGAGACCGACAGAGACTGAGGGAGATCCATGGAGATCGACGGAGACTGATAGAGAACAACGGAGACCAAGAGACATCAACGGAGACCGAGAGAGACCTACCGAGACTAAGAGAGAGAACGACGGAGTCTAAGAGAGACCGACGGAGACCGACGGAGACCGAGAAAGAGACCGACAGAGACCGAGGGAGACTGACGGAGACCGAAAGAGATTGACAGAAACGCAGAGAGACTGACGGAGACCGATAGAGATCGACGGAGATCGAGAGAGATCAACGGAGACCGAGAGAGACCTACGGAGACCAAGAGAGAGATCGACGGAGTCTAAGAGAGACCGACGGAGACTGAGGGAGACCGATGCAGACCGAAAGAGACCGACAGAGACCAAGAGAGACCAACGGAGACCGACGGAGACCGAAAGAGACCGAGAGAGATTTATGGAGACTGACGGAGACCGAGAGAGATTGAAGGAAACCCAGAGAGCCTAATGGAGACCGAGAGAGACCGATAGAGATCGACGGAGACCAAGAGAGATCAACGGATACCGAGAGAGACTTACGGAGACCAAGAGAGAGATCGACAGAGTCTAAGAGAGACCGACGGAGACTGACGGAGAACGAGGGAGAACTAGAGAGACCGACGGAGAACTAGAGAGACCGACGGAGAACTAGAGAGACCGACGGAGACTGAGAGAGATTGACGGAGACCGAGACAGACTGAGGGAGACCTACGGAGACCAAGAGAAAGACCGACAGAGTCTAAGAGAGACCAACGGATACTGACGGAGACTGAGGGAGACTGAAACAGAGACCGAGGGAGACCGAGGGAGACCGACGGAGACCGAAAGAGACCGACGGAGACCGAAAGAGACTGACGGAGACCGAGAGAGATTGAAGGAGACCGACGGAGACTGAGAGAGACCGACGGAGACCGACGGAGACCGAGGGAGACCGACGGAGACCGAAAGAGACTGACGGAGACCGAGAGAGACTTACAGAGAGCAAGAGAGATCGAGGGAGACTGAGAGAGACCAACGGAGACTGATGGAGACCAACGGAGACCGAGAGAGATCGACTGAAATCGAGAGAGACTGATGGAGACCGAGAGAGATCGACGGAGACTGATAGAGATCAACGGAGACCGAGAGAGACCTACGGAGATCAAGAGAAAGACCGACGGAGTCTAAGAGAGACCAACGGATACCGACGGAGACCGAGGGAGACTGAAACAGAGACCGACGGAGACCGAGGGAGACCGATGGAGACCGAAAGAGACCGACGGAGACCGAGAGAGATTGACGGAGACCGTCGGAGACCGAGAGAGATCGACGGATACCGAGAGAGACCAAGAGAGAGATCGACGGAGTCCGAGAGAGACCGACGGATACTGAGGGCGACCGACAGAGACCGACGAAGAATTAGAGAGACCGACGGAGACTGAGAGACCTACGGAGACCAAGAGAGAGATCGACGGAGTCCGAGAGAGACCGACGGAGACCGAGGGACCTACGGAGACCAAGAGAGAGATCGACGGAGTCCGAGAGAGACCGACGGAGACCGAGGGACACCGACGGAGAACTAGGGAGACCGACGGAGACCGAGGGAGACCGATGGAACCGAGAGAGATCAACATAGACTGACGGAGATCTAGGGAGTCCATCGGAGACCAAGGGAGACCGAGAGAGACCGAGAGAGATCGACCGAGACTGACCGAGATCAACGGAGACCAACGGAGACCGAGAGAGAGCGACAGAGACCAATGACACCAAAAGAGACCGATGGAGACCGAGAAAGACCGAGGGAGACCGAGAGACTGACGGAGACCGAGAGAGATGGACGGAGACTGAGAGAGACTGACGGAGACCGACCGAGAGAGACCGACGGAGACCGAGGGACACCGACGGAGAACGACGGAGAACTAGGGAGACCGACGGAGACTGAGGGAGACCGATGGAACCGAGAGAGATCAACATAGACTGACGGAGATCTAGGGAGTCCATCGGAGACCAAGGGAGACCGAGAGAGACCGAGAGAGATCGACCGAGACTGACCGAGATCAACGGAGACCAACGGAGACCGAGAGAGAGCGACAGAGACCAATGACACCAAAAGAGACCGATGGAGACCGAGAAAGACCGAGGGAGACCGAGAGACTGACGGAGACCGAGAGAGATGGACGGAGACTGAGAGAGACTGACGGAGACCGACCGAGAGAGATCGACGGAGGCCGAGAGTCACCGACAGAGACCAAGAGAGATCGACGGAGACCGATGGAGACCGAGAGATATCGACGGAAACCGAGAGAGACTGACGAAAACTGAGAGAGATCGACGGAGACTGATAGAGATCAACGGAGACCGAGAGAGACCTACGGAGACCGAGATAGAGATCGACGGAGTGTAAGAGAGACCGACGGAGACCGACGGAGATCGACAGAGACCGAGAGAGATTGATGGAGACTGACGGAGACCGAGAGAGATTGAAGGAAACCCAGAGAGCCTAATGGAGACCGAGAGAGACCGAAGGAGACCGATGGTGACCGAGACAGAGATCAACGGAGACCGAGAGAGACCGACTTAGACCGAAAGAGATTGACGGAGGACCGACAGAGACTGAGAGAGACCGACGGAGACCAAGAGACCGAGGGAGTCCGAGAGACTGATGGAGACCGAGAGAGATTGACGGAGACTGAGAGAGACTGACGGAGACCGACCGAGAGAGATCGCCGGAGGCCGAGAGTCACCGACAGAGACCAAGAGAGATCGACGGAGACCGATGGAGACCGAGGGATATCGACGGAAAAAGAGAGAGACTGACGAAAACTGAGAGAGATCGACGGAGACTGATAGAGATCAACGGAGTCCGAGAGAGACCTACGGAGACCGATAGAGACCTATCGAGACCGAGATAGAGATCGACGGAGTGTAAGAGAGACCGACGGAGTCCGATGGAGACCGAAAGAGACCGAGAGAGATTGATGGAGACTGATGGAGACCGAGAGAGATTGAAGGAAACCCAGAGAGCCTGATGGAGACCGAGAGAGACCGATAGAGATCGACGGAGACCAAGAGAGATCAACGGATACCGAGAGAGACCTACGGAGACCAAGAGAGAGATCGACGGAGTCTAAGAGAGACCGATAAAATGTGAGCACACCAACATCATGCCCCAAGTGTGTCACATTGAAAAAAGTGCAAACTGAAACGTCCCCCCCCCACACACAACACAGAGTAGTCCCTGCAGTCGAGGGAGACTGAGAGAGACCAACGGAGACTGAGAGAGATTGACGGAGACCGATGGAGACCAAGAGAGATCGACGGAGAGCAAGTGAGATCGACGGAGACCGACAGAACCGAGACAGATTGACGAAGACCGAGAGAGATCAACGGAGACCGACGGAGACCTAGGGAGTCGATCGGAGACCAAGGGAGACCGACAGAGACCAAGAGAGATCGACCGAGACTGAGCGAGATCAATGGAGACCAACGGAGGCCGAGAGAGAGCGACAGAGACCAAGACACACCAAAAGAGACCAACGGAGACCGAGAAAGACCAATGGAGACCAACGGAGACTGACGAAGACTCACGGAAACCGAGAGAGAGAGCAACAAAGTCCGAGAGAGACTGACTGAGACCGACGGAGACCAAGAGAGATCAATGGACACCAAGAGAGACCAACAGAGAACTAGAGAGACCGACGGTGACTGAGGGAGACTGACGGAGACCGATGGAGACCGAGACAGTGATCAACGGAAAACGAGAGAGACCGACTTAGACCGAGAGAGATTGAAGGAGACTGACGGAGACTGAGAGAGATCGACGGAGACCGAGAGAGATCAACGGAGACCGATGGAGACCGAGAGAGACCAACGGAGACTGAGAGACACCGACGGAGACTGATAGAGAACGACAAAAACTGAGAGAGATCAACAGAGACTGAGAGAGACCTACGAAGACCAAGAGAGAGATCGACGGAGTCTAAGTGAGACCGAAGGAGACCGACGGAGACCGAGAGAGACTTACAGAGACCAAGAGAGATCGAGGGAGACTGAGAGAGACCAACGGAGACTGACGGAGACTGACGGAGACTGAGAGTGATTGACGGAGACCGACAAAGACCGAGAGAGATTGACGGAGACTGAGAAAGACCGACGTAGACCGAGAGACACCGACAGACAACAATGGAGACCGAGACCGAGAGACATCGTCGGAGACCGACGGATACAGAAAATGAGATCGAAGGAGTCCGAGAGAGACCGACAGAGACCGAGGGAGATCCACAGAGAACGGCGGAGACCGAGCGAGAGATTGACGGAGTCAGAGAGAGAGACCGACGGAGACCAAGGGAGATGGATGGAGACCAAGAGAGATCGACGGAGATAGAGAGAGACCGACGGAGAACTAGAGAGACCGACGGAGACCGAGAGAGACTGACGAAAACTGAGAGATCGACGGAGACTGATAGAGATCAACGGAGACCGAGAGAGACCTACGGAGACCGAGAGAGAGATCGACGGAGTCCGAGAGAGACCGACGGATACGGAGGGCGACCGAAAGAGACCGACAAAGAACTAGAGAGACCGACGGAGACTGAGGGAGATTGACGGAGACCGAGAGAGACCGACGGAGACCGAGAGACCTACGGAGACCAAGAGAGAGATCGACGGAGTCCGAGAGAGACCGACGGAGACCGAGGGACACCGACGGAGACCGACGGAGAACTAGGGAGACCGACGGAGACCGAGGGAGACCGATGGAACCGAGAGAGATCAACAGAGACTGACAGAGATCTAGGGAGTCCATCGGAGACCAAGGGAGACCGAGAGAGACCGAGAGAGATCGACCGAGACTGACCGAGATCAACGGAGACCAACGGAGACCGAGAGAGAGCGACAGAGACCAATGACACCAAAAGAGACCGACGGAGACCGAGAAAGACCGAGGGAGACCGAGAGACTGACGGAGACCGAGAGAGATTGACGGAGACTGAGAGAGACTGACGGAGACCGACCGAGAGAGATCAACGGCGGCCGAGAGTCACCGACGGAGACCAAGAGAGATCGACGGAGACCGATGGAGACCGAGAGATATCGACGGAAACCGAGAGAGACTGACGAAAACTGAGAGAGATCGACGGAGACTGATAGAGATCAACGGAGACCGAGAGAGACCTACGGAGACCGAGCTAGAGATCGACGGAGTGTAAGAGAGACCGACGGAGACCGACGGAGATCGACAGAGACCGAGAGAGATTGATGGAGACTGACGGAGACCGAGAGAGATTGAAGGAAACCCAGAGAGCCTAATGGAGACCGAGAGAGACCGATAGAGATCGACGGAGACCAAGAGAGATCAACGGATACCGAGAGAGACCTACGGAGACCAAGAGAGAGATCGACGGAGTCTAAGAGAGACCGACGGAGACTGACGGAGACCGACGGAGAGCTAGAGAGACCGACGGAGACTGAGGGAGATCGACGGAGACCGATGGAGACCGAGAGATATCGATGGAAACCGATAGAGACTGACGAAAACTGAGAGAGATCGAAGGAGACTGATAGAGATCAACAGAGACCAAGAGAGACCTACGGAGACCGAGCTAGAGATCGACGGAGTGTAAGAGAGACCGACGGAGACCGACAGAGACCGAGAGAGATTGATGGAGACTGACGGAGACCAAGAGAGATTGAAGGAAACCCAGAGAGCCTAATGGAGACCGAGAGAGACCGATAGAGATCGACGGAGACCAAGAGAGATCAACGGATACCGAGAGAGACCTACGGAGACCAAGAGAGAGATCGACGGAGTCTAAGAGAGACCGACGGAGACTGACGGAGACCGACGGAGAGCTAGAGAGACCGACGGAGACTGAGGGAGATCGACGGAGACCGATGGAGACCGAGAGATATCGATGGAAACCGATAGAGACTGACGAAAACTGAGAGAGATCGAAGGAGACTGATAGAGATCAACAGAGACCGAGAGAGACCTACGGAGACCGAGCTAGAGATCGACGGAGTGTAAGAGAGACCGACGGAGACCGAAAGAGACCGAGAGAGATTGATGGAGACTGACGGAGACCGAGAGAGATTGAAGGAAACCCAGAGAGCCTGATGGAGACCGAGAGAGACCGATAGAGATCGACGGAGACCAAGAGAGATCAACGGATACCACGAGAGACCTACGGAGACCAAGAGAGAGATCGACGGAGTCTAAGAGAGACCGACGGAGACTGACGGAGACCGACGGAGAGCTAGAGAGACCGACGGAGACTGAGGGAGATCGACGGAGACCGACGGAGACTGAGGGAGATCGACGGAGACCGATGGAGACCGAGAGATATCGATGGAAACCGATAGAGACTGACGAAAACTGAGAGAGATCGAAGGAGACTGATAGAGATCAACAGAGACCGAGAGAGACCTACGGAGACCGAGAGAGAGATCGACGGAGTGTAAGAGAGACCGACGGAGACCGAAAGAGACCGAGAGAGATTGATGGAGACTGACGGAGACCGAGAGAGATTGAAGGAAACCCAGAGAGCCTGATGGAGACCGAGAGAGACCGATAGAGATCGACGGAGACCAAGAGAGATCAACGGATACCACGAGAGACCTACGGAGACCAAGAGAGAGATCGACGGAGTCTAAGAGAGACCGACGGAGACCGACGGAGAACTAAAGAGAACGACGGAGACTGAGGGAGATCGACGGAGACCGATGGAGACCGAGAGATATCGACGGAAACCGAGACAGACTGACGAAAACTGAGAGAGATCGATGGAGACTGATAGAGATCAACGGAGACCGAGAGAGACCTACGGAGACCAAGATAGAGATCGACGGAGTGTAAGAGAAACCGACGGAGACCGAGAGAGATTGATGGAGACCGACGGAGACCGAGAGAGATTGACGGAGACTGAGAGTCACTGACGGAGACCAAGAGAGATCGACGGAGACCGATGGAGACTGAGAGATATCGACGGAAACCGAGAGAGACTGACGAAAACTGAGGGAGATCGACGGAGACTGATAGAGATCAACGGAGACCGAGAGAGACCTACGGAGACCGAGAAAGACCTACGGAGACCAAGATAGAGATCAACGGAGTGTAAGAGAGACCGACGGAGACCGACGGAGACCGACGGAGAACTAGAGAGACCGACGGAGACCGAGGGAGATTGACGGAGACCGACTGAGATCGAGAGACACTGACGGAGACCGAGAGAGACTTACGGAGACCAAGTTAGAGATCGACGGAGTGTAAGAGAGACCGACGGAGACCGACGGAGACCGACGGAGAACAAAAGAGACCGAGAGAGATTGATGGAGACTGACGGAGACCGAGAGAGATTGAAGGAAACCCAGAGAGCCTGATGGAGACCGAGAGAGACCGATAGAGATCGACGGAGACCAAGAGAGATCAACGGATACCGAGAGAGACCAAGAGAGACCAAGAGAGAGATCGACGGAGTCTAAGAGAGACCGACGGAGACCGACGGAGAACTAGAGAGACCGATGGAGACTGAGGGAGATCAACGGAGACCGAGAGATATCGACGGAAACCAAGAGAGACTGACGAAAACTGAGGGAGATCGACGGAGACTGATAGAGATCAACGGAGACCGAGAGAGACCTACGGAGACCGAGAGAGACCTACGGAGACCGAGATAGAGATCGACGGAGTGTAAGAGAGACCGACGGAGACCGACGGAGACCGACGGAGAACTAGAGAGACCGACGGAGACTGAGGGAGATTGACGGAGACCGACTGAGATCGAGAGACACTGATGGAGACCGAGAGAGATTGACGGAGACCGAGAGTCACCGACGGAGACCGAGAGAGATCGACGGAGAACTAGAGAGACCGAAGGAAACTGAGGAATATTGACGGAGACCGAGACAGACCGACGGAGACTGAGAGAGACCTACGGAGACCAAGTGAGAGATCGACGGAGTCCGAGAGACACCGACGGATAATGAGGGCGACCGACAGAGACCGACGAAGAACTAGAGAGACCGACGGAGACTGAGGGAGATTGACGGAGACCGAGAGAGACCGACGGAGACCGAGAGACCTACGGAGACCAAGAGAGAGATCGACGGAGTCCGAAAGAGACCTACGGAGACCGAGAGAGACCTACGGAGACCGAGATAGAGATCGACGGAGTGTAAGAGAGACCGACGGAGACCGACAGAGAACTAGAGAGACCGACGGAGACTGAGGGAGATTGACGGAGACCGACTGAGATCGAGAGACACTGACGGAGACCGAGAGAGATTGACGGAGACGGAGAGTCACCGACGGAGACCGAAAGAGACCTACGGAGACCGAGAGAGACCTACGGAGACCGAGATAGAGATCGACGGAGTGTAAGAGAGACCGACGGAGACCGACAGAGAACTAGAGAGACCGACGGAGACTGAGGGAGATTGACGGAGACCGACTGAGATCGAGAGACACTGACGGAGACCGAGAGAGATTGACGGAGACGGAGAGTCACCGACGGAGACCGAAAGAGACTGACGGAGACCGAGAGAGACTTACAGAGAGCAAGAGAGATCGAGGGAGACTGAGAGAGACCAACGGAGACTGATGGAGACCAACGGAGACCGAGAGAGATCGACTGAAATCGAGAGAGACTGATGGAGACCGAGAGAGATCGACGGAGACTGATAGAGATCAACGGAGACCGAGAGAGACCTACGGAGATCAAGAGAAAGACCGACGGAGTCTAAGAGAGACCAACGGATACCGACGGAGACCGAGGGAGACTGAAACAGAGACCGACGGAGACCGAGGGAGACCGATGGAGACCGAAAGAGACCGACGGAGACCGAGAGAGATTGACGGAGACCGTCGGAGACCGAGAGAGATCGACGGATACCGAGAGAGACCAAGAGAGAGATCGACGGAGTCCGAGAGAGACCGACGGATACTGAGGGCGACCGACAGAGACCGACGAAGAATTAGAGAGACCGACGGAGACT
The DNA here is from genome assembly GCA_020510985.1 of Pholidichthys leucotaenia. Taxonomy (NCBI): domain Eukaryota; kingdom Metazoa; phylum Chordata; class Actinopteri; order Cichliformes; family Pholidichthyidae; genus Pholidichthys; species Pholidichthys leucotaenia. Next base: position 170,781,833 of record CM035844.1, read on the forward strand.
GAGAGACCTACGGAGACCAAGAGAGAGATCGACGGAGTCCGAGAGAGACCGACGGAGACCGAGGGACCTACGGAGACCAAGAGAGAGATCGACGGAGTCCGAGAGAGACCGACGGAGACCGAGGGACACTGACGGAGAACTAGGGAGACCGACGGAGACCGAGGGAGACCGATGGAACCGAGAGAGATCAACATAGACTGACGGAGATCTAGGGAGTCCATCGGAGACCAAGGGAGACCGAGAGAGACCGAGAGAGATCGACCGAGACTGACCGAGATCAACGGAGACCAACGGAGACCGAGAGAGAGCGACAGAGACCAATGACACCAAAAGAGACCGATGGAGACCGAGAAAGACCGAGGGAGACCGAGAGACTGACGGAGACCGAGAGAGATGGACGGAGACTGAGAGAGACTGACGGAGACCGACCGAGAGAGACCGACGGAGACCGAGGGACACCGACGGAGAACGACGGAGAACTAGGGAGACCGACGGAGACTGAGGGAGACCGATGGAACCGAGAGAGATCAACATAGACTGACGGAGATCTAGGGAGTCCATCGGAGACCAAGGGAGACCGAGAGAGACCGAGAGAGATCGACCGAGACTGACCGAGATCAACGGAGACCAACGGAGACCGAGAGAGAGCGACAGAGACCAATGACACCAAAAGAGACCGATGGAGACCGAGAAAGACCGAGGGAGACCGAGAGACTGACGGAGACCGAGAGAGATGGACGGAGACTGAGAGAGACTGACGGAGACCGACCGAGAGAGATCGACGGAGGCCGAGAGTCACCGACAGAGACCAAGAGAGATCGACGGAGACCGATGGAGACCGAGAGATATCGACGGAAACCGAGAGAGACTGACGAAAACTGAGAGAGATCGACGGAGACTGATAGAGATCAACGGAGACCGAGAGAGACCTACGGAGACCAAGATAGAGATCGACGGAGTGTAAGAGAGACCGACGGAGACCGACGGAGACCGAAAGAGACCGAGAGAGATTGATGGAGACTGACGGAGACCGAGAGAGATTGAAGGAAACCCAGAGAGCCTAATGGAGACCGAGAGAGACCGAAGGAGACCGATGGTGACCGAGACAGAGATCAACGGAGACCGAGAGAGACCGACTTAGACCGAAAGAGATTGACGGAGGACCGACAGAGACTGAGAGAGACCGACGGAGACCAAGAGACCGAGGGAGTCCGAGAGACTGATGGAGACCGAGAGAGATTGACGGAGACTGAGAGAGACTGACGGAGACCGACCGAGAGAGATCGCCGGAGGCCGAGAGTCACCGACAGAGACCAAGAGAGATCGACGGAGACCGATGGAGACCGAGGGATATCGACGGAAAAAGAGAGAGACTGACGAAAACTGAGAGAGATCGACGGAGACTGATAGAGATCAACGGAGTCCGAGAGAGACCTACGGAGACCGATAGAGACCTATCGAGACCGAGATAGAGATCGACGGAGTGTAAGAGAGACCGACGGAGTCCGATGGAGACCGAAAGAGACCGAGAGAGATTGATGGAGACTGATGGAGACCGAGAGAGATTGAAGGAAACCCAGAGAGCCTAATGGAGACCGAGAGAGACCAATAGAGATCGACGGAGACCAAGAGAGATCAACGGATACCGAGAGAGACTTACGGAGACCAAGAGAGAGATCGACGGAGTCTAAGAGAGACCGATAAAATGTGAGCACACCAACATCATGCCCCAAGTGTGTCACATTGAAAAAAGTGCAAACTGAAACGTCCCCCCCCCCACACACAACACAGAGTAGTCCCTGCAGTCGAGGGAGACTGAGAGAGACCAACGGAGACTGAGAGAGATTGACGGAGACCGATGGAGACCAAGAGAGATCGACGGAGAGCAAGTGAGATCGACGGAGACCGACAGAACCGAGACAGATTGACGAAGACCGAGAGAGATCAACGGAGACCGACGGAGACCTAGGGAGTCGATCGGAGACCAAGGGAGACCGACAGAGACCAAGAGAGATCGACCGAGACTGAGCGAGATCAATGGAGACCAACGGAGGCCGAGAGAGAGCGACAGAGACCAAGACACACCAAAAGAGACCAACGGAGACCGAGAAAGACCAATGGAGACCAACGGAGACTGACGAAGACTCACGGAAACCGAGAGAGAGAGCAACAAAGTCCGAGAGAGACTGACTGAGACCGACGGAGACCAAGAGAGATCAATGGACACCAAGAGAGACCAACAGAGAACTAGAGAGACCGACGGTGACTGAGGGAGACTGACGGAGACCGATGGAGACCGAGACAGTGATCAACGGAAAACGAGAGAGACCGACTTAGACCGAGAGAGATTGAAGGAGACTGACGGAGACTGAGAGAGATCGACGGAGACCGAGAGAGATCAACGGAGACCGATGGAGACCGAGAGAGACCGACGGAGACTGAGAGACACCGACGGAGACTGATAGAGAACGACAAAAACTGAGAGAGATCAACAGAGACTGAGAGAGACCTACGAAGACCAAGAGAGAGATCGACGGAGTCTAAGTGAGACCGAAGGAGACCGACGGAGACCGAGAGAGACTTACAGAGACCAAGAGAGATCGAGGGAGACTGAGAGAGACCAACGGAGACTGACGGAGACTGACGGAGACTGAGAGTGATTGACGGAGACCGACAAAGACCGAGAGAGATTGACGGAGACTGAGAAAGACCGACGTAGACCGAGAGACACCGACAGACAACAATGGAGACCGAGACCGAGAGACATCGTCGGAGACCGACGGATACAGAAAATGAGATCGAAGGAGTCCGAGAGAGACCGACAGAGACCGAGGGAGATCCACAGAGAACGGCGGAGACCGAGCGAGAGATTGACGGAGTCAGAGAGAGAGACCGACGGAGACCAAGGGAGATGGATGGAGACCAAGAGAGATCGACGGAGATAGAGAGAGACCGACGGAGAACTAGAGAGACCGACGGAGACCGAGAGAGACTGACGAAAACTGAGAGATCGACGGAGACTGATAGAGATCAACGGAGACCGAGAGAGACCTACGGAGACCGAGAGAGAGATCGACGGAGTCCGAGAGAGACCGACGGATACGGAGGGCGACCGAAAGAGACCGACAAAGAACTAGAGAGACCGACGGAGACTGAGGGAGATTGACGGAGACCGAGAGAGACCGACGGAGACCGAGAGACCTACGGAGACCAAGAGAGAGATCGACGGAGTCCGAGAGAGACCGACGGAGACCGAGGGACACCGACGGAGACCGACGGAGAACTAGGGAGACCGACGGAGACCGAGGGAGACCGATGGAACCGAGAGAGATCAACAGAGACTGACAGAGATCTAGGGAGTCCATCGGAGACCAAGGGAGACCGAGAGAGACCGAGAGAGATCGACCGAGACTGACCGAGATCAACGGAGACCAACGGAGACCGAGAGAGAGCGACAGAGACCAATGACACCAAAAGAGACCGACGGAGACCGAGAAAGACCGAGGGAGACCGAGAGACTGACGGAGACCGAGAGAGATTGACGGAGACTGAGAGAGACTGACGGAGACCGACCGAGAGAGATCAACGGCGGCCGAGAGTCACCGACGGAGACCAAGAGAGATCGACGGAGACCGATGGAGACCGAGAGATATCGACGGAAACCGAGAGAGACTGACGAAAACTGAGAGAGATCGACGGAGACTGATAGAGATCAACGGAGACCGAGAGAGACCTACGGAGACCGAGCTAGAGATCGACGGAGTGTAAGAGAGACCGACGGAGACCGACGGAGATCGACAGAGACCGAGAGAGATTGATGGAGACTGACGGAGACCGAGAGAGATTGACGGAGACCGAGAGTCACCGACGGAGACCGAGAGAGATCGACGGAGAACTAGAGAGACCGAAGGAAACTGAGGAATATTGACGGAGACCGAGACAGACCGACGGAGACTGAGAGAGACCTACGGAGACCAAGTGAGAGATCGACGGAGTCCGAGAGACACCGACGGATAATGAGGGCGACCGACAGAGACCGACGAAGAACTAGAGAGACCGACGGAGACTGAGGGAGATTGACGGAGACCGAGAGAGACCGACGGAGACCGAGAGACCTACGGAGACCAAGAGAGAGATCGACGGAGTCCGAAAGAGACCTACGGAGACCGAGAGAGACCTACGGAGACCGAGATAGAGATCGACGGAGTGTAAGAGAGACCGACGGAGACCGACAGAGAACTAGAGAGACCGACGGAGACTGAGGGAGATTGACGGAGACCGACTGAGATCGAGAGACACTGACGGAGACCGAGAGAGATTGACGGAGACGGAGAGTCACCGACGGAGACCGAAAGAGACCTACGGAGACCGAGAGAGACCTACGGAGACCGAGATAGAGATCGACGGAGTGTAAGAGAGACCGACGGAGACCGACAGAGAACTAGAGAGACCGACGGAGACTGAGGGAGATTGACGGAGACCGACTGAGATCGAGAGACACTGACGGAGACCGAGAGAGATTGACGGAGACGGAGAGTCACCGACGGAGACCGAAAGAGACTGACGGAGACCGAGAGAGACTTACAGAGAGCAAGAGAGATCGAGGGAGACTGAGAGAGACCAACGGAGACTGATGGAGACCAACGGAGACCGAGAGAGATCGACTGAAATCGAGAGAGACTGATGGAGACCGAGAGAGATCGACGGAGACTGATAGAGATCAACGGAGACCGAGAGAGACCTACGGAGATCAAGAGAAAGACCGACGGAGTCTAAGAGAGACCAATGGATACCGACGGAGACCGAGGGAGACTGAAACAGAGACCGACGGAGACCGAGGGAGACCGATGGAGACCGAAAGAGACCGACGGAGACCGAGAGAGATTGACGGAGACCGTCGGAGACCGAGAGAGATCGACGGATACCGAGAGAGACCAAGAGAGAGATCGACGGAGTCCGAGAGAGACCGACGGATACTGAGGGCGACCGACAGAGACCGACGAAGAATTAGAGAGACCGACGGAGACTGAGAGACCTACGGAGACCAAGAGAGAGATCGACGGAGTCCGAGAGAGACCGACGGAGACCGAGGGACCTACGGAGACCAAGAGAGAGATCGACGGAGTCCGAGAGAGACCGACGGAGACCGAGGGACACCGACGGAGAACTAGGGAGACCGACGGAGACCGAGGGAGACTGAGAGAGACCGAGAGAGATCGACCGAGACTGACCGAGATCAACGGAGACCAACGGAGACCGAGAGAGAGCGACAGAGACCAATGACACCAAAAGAGACCGATGGAGACCGAGAAAGACCGAGGGAGACCGAGAGACTGACGGAGACCGAGAGAGATGGACGGAGACTGAGAGAGACTGACGGAGACCGACCGAGAGAGACCGACGGAGACCGAGGGACACCGACGGAGAACTAGGGAGACCGACGGAGACCGAGGGAGACCGATGGAACCGAGAGAGATCAACATAGACTGACGGAGATCTAGGGAGTCCATCGGAGACCAAGGGAGACCGAGAGAGACCGAGAGAGATCGACCGAGACTGACCGAGATCAACGGAGACCAACGGAGACCGAGAGAGAGCGACAGAGACCAATGACACCAAAAGAGACCGATGGAGACCGAGAAAGACCGAGGGAGACCGAGAGACTGACGGAGACCGAGAGAGATGGACGGAGACTGAGAGAGACTGACGGAGACCGACCGAGAGAGACCGACGGAGACCGAGGGACACCGACGGAGAACGACGGAGAACTAGGGAGACCGACGGAGACTGAGGGAGACCGATGGAACCGAGAGAGATCAACATAGACTGACGGAGATCTAGGGAGTCCATCGGAGACCAAGGGAGACCGAGAGAGACCGAGAGAGATCGACCGAGACTGACCGAGATCAACGGAGACCAACGGAGACCGAGAGAGAGCGACAGAGACCAATGACACCAAAAGAGACCGATGGAGACCGAGAAAGACCGAGGGAGACCGAGAGACTGACGGAGACCGAGAGAGATGGACGGAGACTGAGAGAGACTGACGGAGACCGACCGAGAGAGATCGACGGAGGCCGAGAGTCACCGACAGAGACCAAGAGAGATCGACGGAGACCGATGGAGACCGAGAGATATCGACGGAAACCGAGAGAGACTGACGAAAACTGAGAGAGATCGACGGAGACTGATAGAGATCAACGGAGACCGAGAGAGACCTACGGAGACCGAGATAGAGATCGACGGAGTGTAAGAGAGACCGACGGAGACCGACGGAGACCGAAAGAGACCGAGAGAGATTGATGGAGACTGACGGAGACCGAGAGAGATTGAAGGAAACCCAGAGAGCCTAATGGAGACCGAGAGAGACCGAAGGAGACCGATGGTGACCGAGACAGAGATCAACGGAGACCGAGAGAGACCGACTTAGACCGAAAGAGATTGACGGAGGACCGACAGAGACTGAGAGAGACCGACGGAGACCAAGAGACCGAGGGAGTCCGAGAGACTGATGGAGACCGAGAGAGATTGACGGAGACTGAGAGAGACTGACGGAGACCGACCGAGAGAGATCGCCGGAGGCCGAGAGTCACCGACAGAGACCAAGAGAGATCGACGGAGACCGATGGAGACCGAGGGATATCGACGGAAAAAGAGAGAGACTGACGAAAACTGAGAGAGATCGACGGAGACTGATAGAGATCAACGGAGTCCGAGAGAGACCTACGGAGACCGATAGAGACCTATCGAGACCGAGATAGAGATCGACGGAGTGTAAGAGAGACCGACGGAGTCCGATGGAGACCGAAAGAGACCGAGAGAGATTGATGGAGACTGATGGAGACCGAGAGAGATTGAAGGAAACCCAGAGAGCCTAATGGAGACCGAGAGAGACCAATAGAGATCGACGGAGACCAAGAGAGATCAACGGATACCGAGAGAGACTTACGGAGACCAAGAGAGAGATCGACGGAGTCTAAGAGAGACCGATAAAATGTGAGCACACCAACATCATGCCCCAAGTGTGTCACATTGAAAAAAGTGCAAACTGAAACGTCCCCCCCCCACACACAACACAGAGTAGTCCCTGCAGTCGAGGGAGACTGAGAGAGACCAACGGAGACTGAGAGAGATTGACGGAGACCGATGGAGACCAAGAGAGATCGACGGAGAGCAAGTGAGATCGACGGAGACCGACAGAACCGAGACAGATTGACGAAGACCGAGAGAGATCAACGGAGACCGACGGAGACCTAGGGAGTCGATCGGAGACCAAGGGAGACCGACAGAGACCAAGAGAGATCGACCGAGACTGAGCGAGATCAATGGAGACCAACGGAGGCCGAGAGAGAGCGACAGAGACCAAGACACACCAAAAGAGACCAACGGAGACCGAGAAAGACCAATGGAGACCAACGGAGACTGACGAAGACTCACGGAAACCGAGAGAGAGAGCAACAAAGTCCGAGAGAGACTGACTGAGACCGACGGAGACCAAGAGAGATCAATGGACACCAAGAGAGACCAACAGAGAACTAGAGAGACCGACGGTGACTGAGGGAGACTGACGGAGACCGATGGAGACCGAGACAGTGATCAACGGAAAACGAGAGAGACCGACTTAGACCGAGAGAGATTGAAGGAGACTGACGGAGACTGAGAGAGATCGACGGAGACCGAGAGAGATCAACGGAGACCGATGGAGACCGAGAGAGACCGACGGAGACTGAGAGACACCGACGGAGACTGATAGAGAACGACAAAAACTGAGAGAGATCAACAGAGACTGAGAGAGACCTACGAAGACCAAGAGAGAGATCGACGGAGTCTAAGTGAGACCGAAGGAGACCGACGGAGACCGAGAGAGACTTACAGAGACCAAGAGAGATCGAGGGAGACTGAGAGAGACCAACGGAGACTGACGGAGACTGACGGAGACTGAGAGTGATTGACGGAGACCGACAAAGACCGAGAGAGATTGACGGAGACTGAGAAAGACCGACGTAGACCGAGAGACACCGACAGACAACAATGGAGACCGAGACCGAGAGACATCGTCGGAGACCGACGGAGACAGAAAATGAGATCGAAGGAGTCCGAGAGAGACCGACAGAGACCGAGGGAGATCCACAGAGAACGGCGGAGACCGAGCGAGAGATTGACGGAGTCAGAGAGAGAGACCGACGGAGACCAAGGGAGATGGATGGAGACCAAGAGAGATCGACGGAGATAGAGAGAGACCGACGGAGAACTAGAGAGACCGACGGAGACCGAGAGAGACTGACGAAAACTGAGAGATCGACGGAGACTGATAGAGATCAACGGAGACCGAGAGAGACCTACGGAGACCGAGAGAGAGATCGACGGAGTCCGAGAGAGACCGACGGATACGGAGGGCGACCGAAAGAGACCGACAAAGAACTAGAGAGACCGACGGAGACTGAGGGAGATTGACGGAGACCGAGAGAGACTGACGGAGACCGAGAGACCTACGGAGACCAAGAGAGAGATCGACGGAGTCCGAGAGAGACCGACGGAGACCGAGGGACACCGACGGAGACCGACGGAGAACTAGGGAGACCGACGGAGACCGAGGGAGACCGATGGAACCGAGAGAGATCAACAGAGACTGACAGAGATCTAGGGAGTCCATCGGAGACCAAGGGAGACCGAGAGAGACCGAGAGAGATCGACCGAGACTGACCGAGATCAACGGAGACCAACGGAGACCGAGAGAGAGCGACAGAGACCAATGACACCAAAAGAGACTGACGGAGACCGAGAAAGACCGAGGGAGACCGAGAGACTGACGGAGACCGAGAGAGATGGACGGAGACTGAGAGAGACTGACGGAGACCGACCGAGAGAGACCGACGGAGACCGAGGGACACCGACGGAGAACGACGGAGAACTAGGGAGACCGACGGAGACTGAGGGAGACCGATGGAACCGAGAGAGATCAACATAGACTGACGGAGATCTAGGGAGTCCATCGGAGACCAAGGGAGACCGAGAGAGACCGAGAGAGATCGACCGAGACTGACCGAGATCAACGGAGACCAACGGAGACCGAGAGAGAGCGACAGAGACCAATGACACCAAAAGAGACCGATGGAGACCGAGAAAGACCGAGGGAGACCGAGAGACTGACGGAGACCGAGAGAGATGGACGGAGACTGAGAGAGACTGACGGAGACCGACCGAGAGAGATCGACGGAGGCCGAGAGTCACCGACAGAGACCAAGAGAGATCGACGGAGACCGATGGAGACCGAGAGATATCGACGGAAACCGAGAGAGACTGACGAAAACTGAGAGAGATCGACGGAGACTGATAGAGATCAACGGAGACCGAGAGAGACCTACGGAGACCGAGATAGAGATCGACGGAGTGTAAGAGAGACCGACGGAGACCGACGGAGACCGAAAGAGACCGAGAGAGATTGATGGAGACTGACGGAGACCGAGAGAGATTGAAGGAAACCCAGAGAGCCTAATGGAGACCGAGAGAGACCGAAGGAGACCGATGGTGACCGAGACAGAGATCAACGGAGACCGAGAGAGACCGACTTAGACCGAAAGAGATTGACGGAGGACCGACAGAGACTGAGAGAGACCGACGGAGACCAAGAGACCGAGGGAGTCCGAGAGACTGATGGAGACCGAGAGAGATTGACGGAGACTGAGAGAGACTGACGGAGACCGACCGAGAGAGATCGCCGGAGGCCGAGAGTCACCGACAGAGACCAAGAGAGATCGACGGAGACCGATGGAGACCGAGGGATATCGACGGAAAAAGAGAGAGACTGACGAAAACTGAGAGAGATCGACGGAGACTGATAGAGATCAACGGAGTCCGAGAGAGACCTACGGAGACCGATAGAGACCTATCGAGACCGAGATAGAGATCGACGGAGTGTAAGAGAGACCGACGGAGTCCGATGGAGACCGAAAGAGACCGAGAGAGATTGATGGAGACTGATGGAGACCGAGAGAGATTGAAGGAAACCCAGAGAGCCTAATGGAGACCGAGAGAGACCAATAGAGATCGACGGAGACCAAGAGAGATCAACGGATACCGAGAGAGACTTACGGAGACCAAGAGAGAGATCGACGGAGTCTAAGAGAGACCGATAAAATGTGAGCACACCAACATCATGCCCCAAGTGTGTCACATTGAAAAAAGTGCAAACTGAAACGTCCCCCCCCCACACACAACACAGAGTAGTCCCTGCAGTCGAGGGAGACTGAGAGAGACCAACGGAGACTGAGAGAGATTGACGGAGACCGATGGAGACCAAGAGAGATCGACGGAGAGCAAGTGAGATCGACGGAGACCGACAGAACCGAGACAGATTGACGAAGACCGAGAGAGATCAACGGAGACCGACGGAGACCTAGGGAGTCGATCGGAGACCAAGGGAGACCGACAGAGACCAAGAGAGATCGACCGAGACTGAGCGAGATCAATGGAGACCAACGGAGGCCGAGAGAGAGCGACAGAGACCAAGACACACCAAAAGAGACCAACGGAGACCGAGAAAGACCAATGGAGACCAACGGAGACTGACGAAGACTCACGGAAACCGAGAGAGAGAGCAACAAAGTCCGAGAGAGACTGACTGAGACCGACGGAGACCAAGAGAGATCAATGGACACCAAGAGAGACCAACAGAGAACTAGAGAGACCGACGGTGACTGAGGGAGACTGACGGAGACCGATGGAGACCGAGACAGTGATCAACGGAAAACGAGAGAGACCGACTTAGACCGAGAGAGATTGAAGGAGACTGACGGAGACTGAGAGAGATCGACGGAGACCGAGAGAGATCAACGGAGACCGATGGAGACCGAGAGAGACCGACGGAGACTGAGAGACACCGACGGAGACTGATAGAGAACGACAAAAACTGAGAGAGATCAACAGAGACTGAGAGAGACCTACGAAGACCAAGAGAGAGATCGACGGAGTCTAAGTGAGACCGAAGGAGACCGACGGAGACCGAGAGAGACTTACAGAGACCAAGAGAGATCGAGGGAGACTGAGAGAGACCAACGGAGACTGACGGAGACTGACGGAGACTGAGAGTGATTGACGGAGACCGACAAAGACCGAGAGAGATTGACGGAGACTGAGAAAGACCGACGTAGACCGAGAGACACCGACAGACAACAATGGAGACCGAGACCGAGAGACATCGTCGGAGACCGACGGATACAGAAAATGAGATCGAAGGAGTCCGAGAGAGACCGACAGAGACCGAGGGAGATCCACAGAGAACGGCGGAGACCGAGCGAGAGATTGACGGAGTCAGAGAGAGAGACCGACGGAGACCAAGGGAGATGGATGGAGACCAAGAGAGATCGACGGAGATCGAGAGAGACCGACGGAGAACTAGAGAGACCGACGGAGACCGAGAGAGACTGACGAAAACTGAGAGATCGACGGAGACTGATAGAGATCAACGGAGACCGAGAGAGACCTACGGAGACCGAGAGAGAGATCGACAGAGTCCGAGAGAGACCGACGGATACGGAGGGCGACCGAAAGAGACCGACAAAGAACTAGAGAGACCGACGGAGACTGAGGGAGATTGACGGAGACCGAGAGAGACCGACGGAGACCGAGAGACCTACGGAGACCAAGAGAGAGATCGACGGAGTCCGAGAGAGACCGACGGAGACCGAGGGACACCGACGGAGACCGACGGAGACCTAGGGAGACCGACGGAGACCGAGGGAGACCGATGGAACCGAGAGAGATCAACAGAGACTGACAGAGATCTAGGGAGTCCATCGGAGACCAAGGGAGACCGAGAGAGACCGAGAGAGATCGACCGAGACTGACCGAGATCAACGGAGACCAACGGAGACCGAGAGAGAGCGACAGAGACCAATGACACCAAAAGAGACCGACGGAGACCGAGAAAGACCGAGGGAGACCGAGAGACTGACGGAGACCGAGAGAGATGGACGGAGACTGAGAGAGACTGACGGAGACCGACCGAGAGAGACCGACGGAGACCGAGGGACACCGACGGAGAACGACGGAGAACTAGGGAGACCGACGGAGACTGAGGGAGACCGATGGAACCGAGAGAGATCAACATAGACTGACGGAGATCTAGGGAGTCCATCGGAGACCAAGGGAGACCGAGAGAGACCGAGAGAGATCGACCGAGACTGACCGAGATCAACGGAGACCAACGGAGACCGAGAGAGAGCGACAGAGACCAATGACACCAAAAGAGACCGATGGAGACCGAGAAAGACCGAGGGAGACCGAGAGACTGACGTAGACCGAGAGAGATGGACGGAGACTGAGAGAGACTGACGGAGACCGACCGAGAGAGATCGACGGAGGCCGAGAGTCACCGACAGAGACCAAGAGAGATCGACGGAGACCGATGGAGACCGAGAGATATCGACGGAAACCGAGAGAGACTGACGAAAACTGAGAGAGATCGACGGAGACTGATAGAGATCAACGGAGACCGAGAGAGACCTACGGAGACCGAGATAGAGATCGACGGAGTGTAAGAGAGACCGACGGAGACCGACGGAGACCGAAAGAGACCGAGAGAGATTGATGGAGACTGACGGAGACCGAGAGAGATTGAAGGAAACCCAGAGAGCCTAATGGAGACCGAGAGAGACCGAAGGAGACCGATGGTGACCGAGACAGAGATCAACGGAGACCGAGAGAGACCGACTTAGACCGAAAGAGATTGACGGAGGACCGACAGAGACTGAGAGAGACCGACGGAGACCAAGAGACCGAGGGAGTCCGAGAGACTGATGGAGACCGAGAGAGATTGACGGAGACTGAGAGAGACTGACGGAGACCGACCGAGAGAGATCGCCGGAGGCCGAGAGTCACCGACAGAGACCAAGAGAGATCGACGGAGACCGATGGAGACCGAGGGATATCGACGGAAAAAGAGAGAGACTGACGAAAACTGAGAGAGATCGACGGAGACTGATAGAGATCAACGGAGTCCGAGAGAGACCTACGGAGACCGATAGAGACCTATCGAGACCGAGATAGAGATCGACGGAGTGTAAGAGAGACCGACGGAGTCCGATGGAGACCGAAAGAGACCGAGAGAGATTGATGGAGACTGATGGAGACCGAGAGAGATTGAAGGAAACCCAGAGAGCCTAATGGAGACCGAGAGAGACCAATAGAGATCGACGGAGACCAAGAGAGATCAACGGATACCGAGAGAGACTTACGGAGACCAAGAGAGAGATCGACGGAGTCTAAGAGAGACCGATAAAATGTGAGCACACCAACATCATGCCCCAAGTGTGTCACATTGAAAAAAGTGCAAACTGAAACGTCCCCCCCCCACACACAACACAGAGTAGTCCCTGCAGTCGAGGGAGACTGAGAGAGACCAACGGAGACTGAGAGAGATTGACGGAGACCGATGGAGACCAAGAGAGATCGACGGAGAGCAAGTGAGATCGACGGAGACCGACAGAACCGAGACAGATTGACGAAGACCGAGAGAGATCAACGGAGACCGACGGAGACCTAGGGAGTCGATCGGAGACCAAGGGAGACCGACAGAGACCAAGAGAGATCGACCGAGACTGAGCGAGATCAATGGAGACCAACGGAGGCCGAGAGAGAGCGACAGAGACCAAGACACACCAAAAGAGACCAACGGAGACCGAGAAAGACCAATGGAGACCAACGGAGACTGACGAAGACTCACGGAAACCGAGAGAGAGAGCAACAAAGTCCGAGAGAGACTGACTGAGACCGACGGAGACCAAGAGAGATCAATGGACACCAAGAGAGACCAACAGAGAACTAGAGAGACCGACGGTGACTGAGGGAGACTGACGGAGACCGATGGAGACCGAGACAGTGATCAACGGAAAACGAGAGAGACCGACTTAGACCGAGAGAGATTGAAGGAGACTGACGGAGACTGAGAGAGATCGACGGAGACCGAGAGAGATCAACGGAGACCGATGGAGACCGAGAGAGACCGACGGAGAGTGAGAGACACCGACGGAGACTGATAGAGAACGACAAAAACTGAGAGAGATCAACAGAGACTGAGAGAGACCTACGAAGACCAAGAGAGAGATCGACGGAGTCTAAGTGAGACCGAAGGAGACCGACGGAGACCGAGAGAGACTTACAGAGACCAAGAGAGATCGAGGGAGACTGAGAGAGACCAACGGAGACTGACGGAGACTGACGGAGACTGAGAGTGATTGACGGAGACCGACAAAGACCGAGAGAGATTGACGGAGACTGAGAAAGACCGACGTAGACCGAGAGACACCGACAGACAACAATGGAGACCGAGACCGAGAGACATCGTCGGAGACCGACGGAGACAGAAAATGAGATCGAAGGAGTCCGAGAGAGACCGACAGAGACCGAGGGAGATCCACAGAGAACGGCGGAGACCGAGCGAGAGATTGACGGAGTCAGAGAGAGAGACCGACGGAGACCAAGGGAGATGGATGGAGACCAAGAGAGATCGACGGAGATAGAGAGAGACCGACGGAGAACTAGAGAGACCGACGGAGACCGAGAGAGACTGACGAAAACTGAGAGATCGACGGAGACTGATAGAGATCAACGGAGACCGAGAGAGACCTACGGAGACCGAGAGAGAAATCGACGGAGTCCGAGAGAGACCGACGGATACGGAGGGCGACCGAAAGAGACCGACAAAGAACTAGAGAGACCGACGGAGACTGAGGGAGATTGACGGAGACCGAGAGAGACCGACGGAGACCGAGAGACCTACGGAGACCAAGAGAGAGATCGACGGAGTCCGAGAGAGACCGACGGAGACCGAGGGACACCGACGGAGACCGACGGAGAACTAGGGAGACCGACGGAGACCGAGGGAGACCGATGGAACCGAGAGAGATCAACAGAGACTGACAGAGATCTAGGGAGTCCATCGGAGACCAAGGGAGACCGAGAGAGACCGAGAGAGATCGACCGAGACTGACCGAGATCAACGGAGACCAACGGAGACCGAGAGAGAGCGACAGAGACCAATGACACCAAAAGAGACTGACGGAGACCGAGAAAGACCGAGGGAGACCGAGAGACTGACGGAGACCGAGAGAGATTGACGGAGACTGAGAGAGACTGACGGAGACCGACCGAGAGAGATCAACGGCGGCCGAGAGTCACCGACGGAGACCAAGAGAGATCGACGGAGACCGATGGAGACCGAGAGATATCGACGGAAACCGAGAGAGACTGACGAAAACTGAGAGAGATCGACGGAGACTGATAGAGATCAACGGAGACCGAGAGAGACCTACGGAGACCGAGCTAGAGATCGACGGAGTGTAAGAGAGACCGACGGAGACCGACGGAGATCGACAGAGACCGAGAGAGATTGATGGAGACTGACGGAGACCGAGAGAGATTGAAGGAAACCCAGAGAGCCTAATGGAGACCGAGAGAGACCGATAGAGATCGACGGAGACCAAGAGAGATCAACGGATACCGAGAGAGACCTACGGAGACCAAGAGAGAGATCGACGGAGTCTAAGAGAGACCGACGGAGACTGACGGAGACCGACGGAGAGCTAGAGAGACCGACGGAGACTGAGGGAGATCGACGGAGACCGATGGAGACCGAGAGATATCGATGGAAACCGATAGAGACTGACGAAAACTGAGAGAGATCGAAGGAGACTGATAGAGATCAACAGAGACCAAGAGAGACCTACGGAGACCGAGCTAGAGATCGACGGAGTGTAAGAGAGACCGACGGAGACCGACAGAGACCGAGAGAGATTGATGGAGACTGACGGAGACCAAGAGAGATTGAAGGAAACCCAGAGAGCCTAATGGAGACCGAGAGAGACCGATAGAGATCGACGGAGACCAAGAGAGATCAACGGATACCGAGAGAGACCTACGGAGACCAAGAGAGAGATCGACGGAGTCTAAGAGAGACCGACGGAGACTGACGGAGACCGACGGAGAGCTAGAGAGACCGACGGAGACTGAGGGAGATCGACGGAGACCGATGGAGACCGAGAGATATCGATGGAAACCGATAGAGACTGACGAAAACTGAGAGAGATCGAAGGAGACTGATAGAGATCAACAGAGACCGAGAGAGACCTACGGAGACCGAGAGAGAGATCGACGGAGTGTAAGAGAGACCGACGGAGACCGAAAGAGACCGAGAGAGATTGATGGAGACTGACGGAGACCGAGAGAGATTGAAGGAAACCCAGAGAGCCTGATGGAGACCGAGAGAGACCGATAGAGATCGACGGAGACCAAGAGAGATCAACGGATACCGAGAGAGACCTACGGAGACCAAGAGAGAGATCGACGGAGTCTAAGAGAGACCGACGGAGACTGACGGAGACCGACGGAGAGCTAGAGAGACCGACGGAGACTGAGGGAGATCGACGGAGACCGACGGAGACTGAGGGAGATCGACGGAGACCGATGGAGACCGAGAGATATCGATGGAAACCGATAGAGACTGACGAAAACTGAGAGAGATCGAAGGAGACTGATAGAGATCAACAGAGACCGAGAGAGACCTACGGAGACCGAGAGAGAGATCGACGGAGTGTAAGAGAGACCGACGGAGACCGAAAGAGACCGAGAGAGATTGATGGAGACTGACGGAGACCGAGAGAGATTGAAGGAAACCCAGAGAGCCTGATGGAGACCGAGAGAGACCGATAGAGATCGACGGAGACCAAGAGAGATCAACGGATACCACGAGAGACCTACGGAGACCAAGAGAGAGATCGACGGAGTCTAAGAGAGACCGACGGAGACCGACGGAGAACTAAAGAGAACGACGGAGACTGAGGGAGATCGACGGAGACCGATGGAGACCGAGAGATATCGACGGAAACCGAGACAGACTGACGAAAACTGAGAGAGATCGATGGAGACTGATAGAGATCAACGGAGACCGAGAGAGACCTACGGAGACCAAGATAGAGATCGACGGAGTGTAAGAGAAACCGACGGAGACCGAGAGAGATTGATGGAGACCGACGGAGACCGAGAGAGATTGACGGAGACTGAGAGTCACTGACGGAGAACAAGAGAGATCGACGGAGACCGATGGAGACTGAGAGATATCGACGGAAACCGAGAGAGACTGACGAAAACTGAGGGAGATCGACGGAGACTGATAGAGATCAACGGAGACCGAGAGAGACCTACGGAGACCGAGAAAGACCTACGGAGACCAAGATAGAGATCAACGGAGTGTAAGAGAGACCGACGGAGACCGACGGAGACCGACGGAGAACTAGAGAGACCGACGGAGACCGAGGGAGATTGACGGAGACCGACTGAGATCGAGAGACACTGACGGAGACCGAGAGAGACTTACGGAGACCAAGTTAGAGATCGACGGAGTGTAAGAGAGACCGACGGAGACCGACGGAGACCGACGGAGAACAAAAGAGACCGAGAGAGATTGATGGAGACTGACGGAGACCGAGAGACATTGAAGGAAACCCAGAGAGCCTGATGGAGACCGAGAGAGACCGATAGAGATCGACGGAGACCAAGAGAGATCAACGGATACCGAGAGAGACCAAGAGAGACCAAGAGAGAGATCGACGGAGTCTAAGAGAGACCGACGGAGACCGACGGAGAACTAGAGAGACCGATGGAGACTGAGGGAGATCAACGGAGACCAAGAGATATCGACGGAAACCAAGAGAGACTGACGAAAACTGAGGGAGATCGACGGAGACTGATAGAGATCAACGGAGACCGAGAGAGACCTACGGAGACCGAGAGAGACCTACGGAGACCGAGATAGAGATCGACGGAGTGTAAGAGAGACCGACGGAGACCGACGGAGACCGACGGAGAACTAGAGAGACCGACGGAGACTGAGGGAGATTGACGGAGACCGACTGAGATCGAGAGACACTGATGGAGACCGAGAGAGATTGACGGAGACCGAGAGTCACCGACGGAGACCGAGAGAGATCGACGGAGAACTAGAGAGACCGAAGGAAACTGAGGAATATTGACGGAGACCGAGACAGACCGACGGAGACTGAGAGAGACCTACGGAGACCAAGTGAGAGATCGACGGAGTCCGAGAGACACCGACGGATAATGAGGGCGACCGACAGAGACCGACGAAGAACTAGAGAGACCGACGGAGACTGAGGGAGATTGACGGAGACCGAGAGAGACCGACGGAGACCGAGAGACCTACGGAGACCAAGAGAGAGATCGACGGAGTCCGAAAGAGACCTACGGAGACCGAGAGAGACCTACGGAGACCGAGATAGAGATCGACGGAGTGTAAGAGAGACCGACGGAGACCGACAGAGAACTAGAGAGACCGACGGAGACTGAGGGAGATTGACGGAGACCGACTGAGATCGAGAGACACTGACGGAGACCGAGAGAGATTGACGGAGACGGAGAGTCACCGACGGAGACCGAAAGAGACCTACGGAGACCGAGAGAGACCTACGGAGACCGAGATAGAGATCGACGGAGTGTAAGAGAGACCGACGGAGACCGACAGAGAACTAGAGAGACCGACGGAGACTGAGGGAGATTGACGGAGACCGACTGAGATCGAGAGACACTGACGGAGACCGAGAGAGATTGACGGAGACGGAGAGTCACCGACGGAGACCGAAAGAGACTGACGGAGACCGAGAGAGACTTACAGAGAGCAAGAGAGATCGAGGGAGACTGAGAGAGACCAACGGAGACTGATGGAGACCAACGGAGACCGAGAGAGATCGACTGAAATCGAGAGAGACTGATGGAGACCGAGAGAGATCGACGGAGACTGATAGAGATCAACGGAGACCGAGAGAGACCTACGGAGATCAAGAGAAAGACCGACGGAGTCTAAGAGAGACCAATGGATACCGACGGAGACCGAGGGAGACTGAAACAGAGACCGACGGAGACCGAGGGAGACCGATGGAGACCGAAAGAGACCGACGGAGACCGAGAGAGATTGACGGAGACCGTCGGAGACCGAGAGAGATCGACGGATACCGAGAGAGACCAAGAGAGAGATCGACGGAGTCCGAGAGAGACCGACGGATACTGAGGGCGACCGACAGAGACCGACGAAGAATTAGAGAGACCGACGGAGACTGAGAGACCTACGGAGACCAAGAGAGAGATCGACGGAGTCCGAGAGAGACCGACGGAGACCGAGGGACCTACGGAGACCAAGAGAGAGATCGACGGAGTCCGAGAGAGACCGACGGAGACCGAGGGACACCGACGGAGAACTAGGGAGACCGACGGAGACCGAGGGAGACTGAGAGAGACCGAGAGAGATCGACCGAGACTGACCGAGATCAACGGAGACCAACGGAGACCGAGAGAGAGCGACAGAGACCAATGACACCAAAAGAGACCGATGGAGACCGAGAAAGACCGAGGGAGACCGAGAGACTGACGGAGACCGAGAGAGATGGACGGAGACTGAGAGAGACTGACGGAGACCGACCGAGAGAGACCGACGGAGACCGAGGGACACCGACGGAGAACTAGGGAGACCGACGGAGACCGAGGGAGACCGATGGAACCGAGAGAGATCAACATAGACTGACGGAGATCTAGGGAGTCCATCGGAGACCAAGGGAGACCGAGAGAGACCGAGAGAGATCGACCGAGACTGACCGAGATCAACGGAGACCAACGGAGACCGAGAGAGAGCGACAGAGACCAATGACACCAAAAGAGACCGATGGAGACCGAGAAAGACCGAGGGAGACCGAGAGACTGACGGAGACCGAGAGAGATGGACGGAGACTGAGAGAGACTGACGGAGACCGACCGAGAGAGACCGACGGAGACCGAGGGACACCGACGGAGAACGACGGAGAACTAGGGAGACCGACGGAGACTGAGGGAGACCGATGGAACCGAGAGAGATCAACATAGACTGACGGAGATCTAGGGAGTCCATCGGAGACCAAGGGAGACCGAGAGAGACCGAGAGAGATCGACCGAGACTGACCGAGATCAACGGAGACCAACGGAGACCGAGAGAGAGCGACAGAGACCAATGACACCAAAAGAGACCGATGGAGACCGAGAAAGACCGAGGGAGACCGAGAGACTGACGGAGACCGAGAGAGATGGACGGAGACTGAGAGAGACTGACGGAGACCGACCGAGAGAGATCGACGGAGGCCGAGAGTCACCGACAGAGACCAAGAGAGATCGACGGAGACCGATGGAGACCGAGAGATATCGACGGAAACCGAGAGAGACTGACGAAAACTGAGAGAGATCGACGGAGACTGATAGAGATCAACGGAGACCGAGAGAGACCTACGGAGACCGAGATAGAGATCGACGGAGTGTAAGAGAGACCGACGGAGACCGACGGAGACCGAAAGAGACCGAGAGAGATTGATGGAGACTGACGGAGACCGAGAGAGATTGAAGGAAACCCAGAGAGCCTAATGGAGACCGAGAGAGACCGAAGGAGACCGATGGTGACCGAGACAGAGATCAACGGAGACCGAGAGAGACCGACTTAGACCGAAAGAGATTGACGGAGGACCGACAGAGACTGAGAGAGACCGACGGAGACCAAGAGACCGAGGGAGTCCGAGAGACTGATGGAGACCGAGAGAGATTGACGGAGACTGAGAGAGACTGACGGAGACCGACCGAGAGAGATCGCCGGAGGCCGAGAGTCACCGACAGAGACCAAGAGAGATCGACGGAGACCGATGGAGACCGAGGGATATCGACGGAAAAAGAGAGAGACTGACGAAAACTGAGAGAGATCGACGGAGACTGATAGAGATCAACGGAGTCCGAGAGAGACCTACGGAGACCGATAGAGACCTATCGAGACCGAGATAGAGATCGACGGAGTGTAAGAGAGACCGACGGAGTCCGATGGAGACCGAAAGAGACCGAGAGAGATTGAGGGAGACTGATGGAGACCGAGAGAGATTGAAGGAAACCCAGAGAGCCTAATGGAGACCGAGAGAGACCAATAGAGATCGACGGAGACCAAGAGAGATCAACGGATACCGAGAGAGACTTACGGAGACCAAGAGAGAGATCGACGGAGTCTAAGAGAGACCGATAAAATGTGAGCACACCAACATCATGCCCCAAGTGTGTCACATTGAAAAAAGTGCAAACTGAAACGTCCCCCCCCCACACACAACACAGAGTAGTCCCTGCAGTCGAGGGAGACTGAGAGAGACCAACGGAGACTGAGAGAGATTGACGGAGACCGATGGAGACCAAGAGAGATCGACGGAGAGCAAGTGAGATCGACGGAGACCGACAGAACCGAGACAGATTGACGAAGACCGAGAGAGATCAACGGAGACCGACGGAGACCTAGGGAGTCGATCGGAGACCAAGGGAGACCGACAGAGACCAAGAGAGATCGACCGAGACTGAGCGAGATCAATGGAGACCAACGGAGGCCGAGAGAGAGCGACAGAGACCAAGACACACCAAAAGAGACCAACGGAGACCGAGAAAGACCAATGGAGACCAACGGAGACTGACGAAGACTCACGGAAACCGAGAGAGAGAGCAACAAAGTCCGAGAGAGACTGACTGAGACCGACGGAGACCAAGAGAGATCAATGGACACCAAGAGAGACCAACAGAGAACTAGAGAGACCGACGGTGACTGAGGGAGACTGACGGAGACCGATGGAGACCGAGACAGTGATCAACGGAAAACGAGAGAGACCGACTTAGACCGAGAGAGATTGAAGGAGACTGACGGAGACTGAGAGAGATCGACGGAGACCGAGAGAGATCAACGGAGACCGATGGAGACCGAGAGAGACCGACGGAGACTGAGAGACACCGACGGAGACTGATAGAGAACGACAAAAACTGAGAGAGATCAACAGAGACTGAGAGAGACCTACGAAGACCAAGAGAGAGATCGACGGAGTCTAAGTGAGACCGAAGGAGACCGACGGAGACCGAGAGAGACTTACAGAGACCAAGAGAGATCGAGGGAGACTGAGAGAGACCAACGGAGACTGACGGAGACTGACGGAGACTGAGAGTGATTGACGGAGACCGACAAAGACCGAGAGAGATTGACGGAGACTGAGAAAGACCGACGTAGACCGAGAGACACCGACAGACAACAATGGAGACCGAGACCGAGAGACATCGTCGGAGACCGACGGAGACAGAAAATGAGATCGAAGGAGTCCGAGAGAGACCGACAGAGACCGAGGGAGATCCACAGAGAACGGCGGAGACCGAGCGAGAGATTGACGGAGTCAGAGAGAGAGACCGACGGAGACCAAGGGAGATGGATGGAGACCAAGAGAGATCGACGGAGATAGAGAGAGACCGACGGAGAACTAGAGAGACCGACGGAGACCGAGAGAGACTGACGAAAACTGAGAGATCGACGGAGACTGATAGAGATCAACGGAGACCGAGAGAGACCTACGGAGACCGAGAGAGAGATCGACGGAGTCCGAGAGAGACCGACGGATACGGAGGGCGACCGAAAGAGACCGACAAAGAACTAGAGAGACCGACGGAGACTGAGGGAGATTGACGGAGACCGAGAGAGACCGACGGAGACCGAGAGACCTACGGAGACCAAGAGAGAGATCGACGGAGTCCGAGAGAGACCGACGGAGACCGAGGGACACCGACGGAGACCGACGGAGAACTAGGGAGACCGACGGAGACCGAGGGAGACCGATGGAACCGAGAGAGATCAACAGAGACTGACAGAGATCTAGGGAGTCCATCGGAGACCAAGGGAGACCGAGAGAGACCGAGAGAGATCGACCGAGACTGACCGAGATCAACGGAGACCAACGGAGACCGAGAGAGAGCGACAGAGACCAATGACACCAAAAGAGACTGACGGAGACCGAGAAAGACCGAGGGAGACCGAGAGACTGACGGAGACCGAGAGAGATTGACGGAGACTGAGAGAGACTGACGGAGACCGACCGAGAGAGATCAACGGCGGCCGAGAGTCACCGACGGAGACCAAGAGAGATCGACGGAGACCGATGGAGACCGAGAGATATCGACGGAAACCGAGAGAGACTGACGAAAACTGAGAGAGATCGACGGAGACTGATAGAGATCAACGGAGACCGAGAGAGACCTACGGAGACCGAGCTAGAGATCGACGGAGTGTAAGAGAGACCGACGGAGACCGACGGAGACCGACAGAGACCGAGAGAGATTGATGGAGACTGACGGAGACCAAGAGAGATTGAAGGAAACCCAGAGAGCCTAATGGAGACCGAGAGAGACCGATAGAGATCGACGGAGACCAAGAGAGATCAACGGATACCGAGAGAGACCTACGGAGACCAAGAGAGAGATCGACGGAGACTAAGAGAGACCGACGGAGACTGACGGAGACCGACGGAGAGCTAGAGAGACCGACGGAGACTGAGGGAGATCGACGGAGACCGATGGAGACCGAGAGATATCGATGGAAACCGATAGAGACTGACGAAAACTGAGAGAGATCGAAGGAGACTGATAGAGATCAACAGAGACCGAGAGAGACCTACGGAGACCGAGAGAGAGATCGACGGAGTGTAAGAGAGACCGACGGAGACCGAAAGAGACCGAGAGAGATTGATGGAGACTGACGGAGACCGAGAGAGATTGAAGGAAACCCAGAGAGCCTGATGGAGACCGAGAGAGACCGATAGAGATCGACGGAGACCAAGAGAGATCAACGGATACCGAGAGAGACCTACGGAGACCAAGAGAGACCTACGGAGACCGAGCTAGAGATCGACGGAGTGTAAGAGAGACCGACGGAGACCGACAGAGACCGAGAGAGATTGATGGAGACTGACGGAGACCAAGAGAGATTGAAGGAAACCCAGAGAGCCTAATGGAGACCGAGAGAGACCGATAGAGATCGACGGAGACCAAGAGAGATCAACGGATACCGAGAGAGACCTACGGAGACCAAGAGAGAGATCGACGGAGTCTAAGAGAGACCGACGGAGACTGACGGAGACCGACGGAGAGCTAGAGAGACCGACGGAGACTGAGGGAGATCGACGGAGACCGATGGAGACCGAGAGATATCGATGGAAACCGATAGAGACTGACGAAAACTGAGAGAGATCGAAGGAGACTGATAGAGATCAACAGAGACCGAGAGAGACCTACGGAGACCGAGAGAGAGATCGACGGAGTGTAAGAGAGACCGACGGAGACCGAAAGAGACCGAGAGAGATTGATGGAGACTGACGGAGACCGAGAGAGATTGAAGGAAACCCAGAGAGCCTGATGGAGACCGAGAGAGACCGATAGAGATCGACGGAGACCAAGAGAGATCAACGGATACCGAGAGAGACCTACGGAGACCAAGAGAGAGATCGACGGAGTCTAAGAGAGACCGACGGAGACTGACGGAGACCGACGGAGAGCTAGAGAGACCGACGGAGACTGAGGGAGATCGACGGAGACCGACGGAGACTGAGGGAGATCGACGGAGACCGATGGAGACCGAGAGATATCGATGGAAACCGATAGAGACTGACGAAAACTGAGAGAGATCGAAGGAGACTGATAGAGATCAACAGAGACCGAGAGAGACCTACGGAGACCGAGAGAGAGATCGACGGAGTGTAAGAGAGACCGACGGAGACCGAAAGAGACCGAGAGAGATTGATGGAGACTGACGGAGACCGAGAGAGATTGAAGGAAACCCAGAGAGCCTGATGGAGACCGAGAGAGACCGATAGAGATCGACGGAGACCAAGAGAGATCAACGGATACCACGAGAGACCTACGGAGACCAAGAGAGAGATCGACGGAGTCTAAGAGAGACCGACGGAGACCGACGGAGAACTAAAGAGAACGACGGAGACTGAGGGAGATCGACGGAGACCGATGGAGACCGAGAGATATCGACGGAAACCGAGACAGACTGACGAAAACTGAGAGAGATCGATGGAGACTGATAGAGATCAACGGAGACCGAGAGAGACCTACGGAGACCAAGATAGAGATCGACGGAGTGTAAGAGAAACCGACGGAGACCGAGAGAGATTGATGGAGACCGACGGAGACCGAGAGAGATTGACGGAGACTGAGAGTCACTGACGGAGACCAAGAGAGATCGACGGAGACCGATGGAGACTGAGAGATATCGACGGAAACCGAGAGAGACTGACGAAAACTGAGGGAGATCGACGGAGACTGATAGAGATCAACGGAGACCGAGAGAGACCTACGGAGACCGAGAAAGACCTACGGAGACCAAGAGAGAGATCGACGGAGTCTAAGAGAGACCGACGGAGACTGACGGAGACCGACGGAGAGCTAGAGAGACCGACGGAGACTGAGGGAGATCGACGGAGACCGATGGAGACCGAGAGATATCGATGGAAACCGATAGAGACTGACGAAAACTGAGAGAGATCGAAGGAGACTGATAGAGATCAACAGAGACCGAGAGAGACCTACGGAGACCGAGAGAGAGATCGACGGAGTGTAAGAGAGACCGACGGAGACCGAAAGAGACCGAGAGAGATTGATGGAGACTGACGGAGACCGAGAGAGATTGAAGGAAACCCAGAGAGCCTGATGGAGACCGAGAGAGACCGATAGAGATCGACGGAGACCAAGAGAGATCAACGGATACCGAGAGAGACCTACGGAGACCAAGAGAGACCTACGGAGACCGAGCTAGAGATCGACGGAGTGTAAGAGAGACCGACGGAGACCGACAGAGACCGAGAGAGATTGATGGAGACTGACGGAGACCAAGAGAGATTGAAGGAAACCCAGAGAGCCTAATGGAGACCGAGAGAGACCGATAGAGATCGACGGAGACCAAGAGAGATCAACGGATACCGAGAGAGACCTACGGAGACCAAGAGAGAGATCGACGGAGTCTAAGAGAGACCGACGGAGACCGACGGAGACCGACGGAGAGCTAGAGAGACCGACGGAGACTGAGGGAGATCGACGGAGACCGATGGAGACCGAGAGATATCGATGGAAACCGATAGAGACTGACGAAAACTGAGAGAGATCGAAGGAGACTGATAGAGATCAACAGAGACCAAGAGAGACCTACGGAGACCGAGCTAGAGATCGACGGAGTGTAAGAGAGACCGACGGAGACCGAAAGAGACCGAGAGAGATTGATGGAGACTGACGGAGACCGAGAGAGATTGAAGGAAACCCAGAGAGCCTGATGGAGACCGAGAGAGACCGATAGAGATCGACGGAGACCAAGAGAGATCAACGGATACCGAGAGAGACCTACGGAGACCAAGAGAGAGATCGACGGAGTCTAAGAGAGACCGACGGAGACTGACGGAGACCGACGGAGAGCTAGAGAGACCGACGGAGACTGAGGGAGATCGACGGAGACCGACGGAGACTGAGGGAGATCGACGGAGACCGATGGAGACCGAGAGATATCGATGGAAACCGATAGAGACTGACGAAAACTGAGAGAGATCGAAGGAGACTGATAGAGATCAACAGAGACCGAGAGAGACCTACGGAGACCGAGAGAGAGATCGACGGAGTGTAAGAGAGACCGACGGAGACCGAAAGAGACCGAGAGAGATTGATGGAGACTGACGGAGACCGAGAGAGATTGAAGGAAACCCAGAGAGCCTGATGGAGACCGAGAGAGACCGATAGAGATCGACGGAGACCAAGAGAGATCAACGGATACCACGAGAGACCTACGGAGACCAAGAGAGAGATCGACGGAGTCTAAGAGAGACCGACGGAGACCGACGGAGAACTAAAGAGAACGACGGAGACTGAGGGAGATCGACGGAGACCGATGGAGACCGAGAGATATCGACGGAAACCGAGACAGACTGACGAAAACTGAGAGAGATCGATGGAGACTGATAGAGATCAACGGAGACCGAGAGAGACCTACGGAGACCAAGATAGAGATCGACGGAGTGTAAGAGAAACCGACGGAGACCGAGAGAGATTGATGGAGACCGACGGAGACCGAGAGAGATTGACGGAGACTGAGAGTCACTGACGGAGACCAAGAGAGATCGACGGAGACCGATGGAGACTGAGAGATATCGACGGAAACCGAGAGAGACTGACGAAAACTGAGGGAGATCGACGGAGACTGATAGAGATCAACGGAGACCGAGAGAGACCTACGGAGACCGAGAAAGACCTACGGAGACCAAGATAGAGATCAACGGAGTGTAAGAGAGACCGACGGAGACCGACGGAGACCGACGGAGAACTAGAGAGACCGACGGAGACCGAGGGAGATTGACGGAGACCGACTGAGATCGAGAGACACTGACGGAGACCGAGAGAGACTTACGGAGACCAAGTTAGAGATCGACGGAGTGTAAGAGAGACTGACGGAGACCGACGGAGACCGACGGAGACCAAAAGAGACCGAGAGAGATTGATGGAGACTGACGGAGACCGAGAGAGATTGAAGGAAACCCAGAGAGCCTGATGGAGACCGAGAGAGACCGATAGAGATCGACGGAGACCAAGAGAGATCAACGGATACCGAGAGAGACCAAGAGAGACCAAGAGAGAGATCGACGGAGTCTAAGAGAGACCGACGGAGACCGACGGAGAACTAGAGAGACCGATGGAGACTGAGGGAGATCAACGGAGACCGAGAGATATCGACGGAAACCAAGAGAGACTGACGAAAACTGAGGGAGATCGACGGAGACTGATAGAGATCAACGGAGACCGAGAGAGACCTACGGAGACCGAGAGAGACCTACGGAGACCGAGATAGAGATCGACGGAGTGTAAGAGAGACCGACGGACACCGACGGAGACCGACGGAGAACTAGAGAGACCGACGGAGACTGAGGGAGATTGACGGAGACCGACTGAGATCGAGAGACACTGATGGAGACCGAGAGAGATTGACGGAGACCGAGAGTCACCGACGGAGACCGAGAGAGATCGACGGAGAACTAGAGAGACCGAAGGAAACTGAGGAATATTGACGGAGACCGAGACAGACCGACGGAGACTGAGAGAGACCTACGGAGACCAAGTGAGAGATCGACGGAGTCCGAGAGACACCGACGGATAATGAGGGCGACCGACAGAGACCGACGAAGAACTAGAGAGACCGACGGAGACTGAGGGAGATTGACGGAGACCGAGAGAGACCGACGGAGACCGAGAGACCTACGGAGACCAAGAGAGAGATCGACGGAGTCCGAAAGAGACCTACGGAGACCGAGAGAGACCTACGGAGACCGAGATAGAGATCGACGGAGTGTAAGAGAGACCGACGGAGACCGACAGAGAACTAGAGAGACCGACGGAGACTGAGGGAGATTGACGGAGACCGACTGAGATCGAGAGACACTGACGGAGACCGAGAGAGATTGACGGAGACGGAGAGTCACCGACGGAGACCGAGAGAGATCGACGGAGAACTAGAGAGACCGAAGGAAACTGAGGAATATTGACGGAGACCGAGACAGACCGACGGAGACTGAGAGAGACCTACGGAGACCAAGTGAGAGATCGACCGAGTCCGAGAGAGACCGACGGACACTGAGGGCGACCGACAGAGACCGACGAAGAACTAGAGAGACCGACGGAGACTGAGGGAGATTGACGGAGACCGAGAGAGACCGACGGAGACCGAGAGACCTACGGAGACCAAGAGAGAGATCGACGGAGTCCGAGAGAGACCGACGGAGACCGAGGGACACCGACGGAGACCGACGGAGAACTAGGGAGACCGACGGAGACCGAGGGAGACCGATAAAACCGAGAGAGATCAACAGAGACTGACGGAGATCTAGGGAGTCCATCGGAGACCAAGGGAGACCGAGAGAGACCGAGAGAGATCGACCGAAACTGACCGAGATCAACGGAGACCAACGGAGACCGAGAGAGAGCGATGGAGACCGAGAGAGACCTATGGAGACCAAGAGAGAGATCAACGGAGTCAAATAGTGACTGATGGAGACCGACAGTGACTGAGGGAGGATGAGACACAGATCAACGGAGACTGAGAGAGACCGACCTAGACCGAGAGAGATTGACGGAGATCGACGGAGACTGAGAGAGATCGACGGAGATGAAGAGAGCTCAACGGAGACCGATTGAGACCTAGAGAGACCATTGTAGACCGAGAGAGACCGACGGAGTCCAAGGGAGACCAACGGAGACCGAGAGAGAGATCGACAGAGACCGAGGGAGACCGACGGAGACCGAGATGAGACCGACGGAGACCGAGAGAGATTGACGGAGACCGATGGAGACTGAGAGAGATCGACAGAAACTGAGAGAGACTGACGATGACCGATGGAGACCGAGAGAGATCGACGAAGGCCGAGAGTCACCGACGGAGACCAAGAGAGATCGACGGAGACCGTTGGAGACCGAGAGAGAGCGATGGAGACTGAGAGACACCGACGGAGACCGATGGAGACCGAGAGAGATTGACGGAAACCGAGAGAGACTGACGGAGACCGCTAGAGATTGACGGAGACATATAGAGATCGACGGAGACCGAGAGAGATCAACGGAGACCGAGAGAGACCTACGGATACCAAGAGAGAGATCGACAGATTCTAAGAGAGACCGACAGAGACCGACGGAGACCGACGGAGACCGAGACAGAGACCGACGGAGACCGAGGGAGACCGACGGTGTCCGAAAGAGATCGAGAGAGATTGACGAAAACCCAGAGAGACTGACGGAGACTGACGGAGACCGACGGAGACCGAAAGAGATCGACGGAGACTGAGAGAGATCAACGGATACCAAGAGAGATTGACGGAGACCGAGAGATATCGATGGAAACCGAGAGAGACTGACGGAGACCGACGGAGACCAAGCAAGATCTACGGAGACCGATAATCACCAACGGAGACCAAGAGACACTGACAGAGACCGAGAGAGATCGACGGATACCGAGAGAGACTGATGGAGACCGAGAGAGATCGACTGAGACTGACCGAGGCCGAGAGAGATCGACGGAGACCGAGAGTGATCAACGGAGACCGATTGAGACCTAGAGAGACCGTTGTAGACCGAGAGAGACCGACGTAGTCCGAGGGAGTCCGAGGGAGACCGACGGAGACCGAGAGAGAGACTGACGGAGACCAAGAGAGACCGAGAGAGATCGACGGAGACCGAGATAGATCAACGGAGACCAACGGAGACCAAGGGAGACCGAGAGAGACTGACGGAGACCGAGAGACATCGACGGAAACCGAGAGAGACTGACGGAGACCGAGAGAGATCGACTGAGACCGGCGGAGACCAAGAGAGATCGACGGTTATCGAGAGAGATCAACGGAGACTGATTGAGACCTAGAGAGACCGTTGTAGACCAAGAGAGACCGACGGAGTCCGAGGGAGACTGACGGAGACCGAGAGAGAGACCAACAGAGGCCGTGGGAGACCGATGGAGACCGAGAGAGACTGAAGGAGACTGAAAGAGATTTACGGAGACCGAGAGAGATCGATGGAGACGGAGAGAGACTGACGGAGACCGACGGAGACCGAGAGAGATCGACAGAAACCCAGAGAGACTGACGGAGACCAACGGAGACCAACGGAGACCGATATATGATCGACGGAGACCGAGAGAGATCGACGGAGTCTAAGGGAGACCGACGGAGACCGACAGCGACCGAGGGAGACCGAGAAAGAGACCGACGGAGACCGAGGGAGACCGAGGGAGACTGACGGAGACCGAAAGAGACCGACGGAGACAGAGAGAGATTTACGGAGACCGACGGAGACCGAGAGAGATTGATGGAGACCGACGGAGACCGAAAGAGATCGAGGGAAACCCAGAGAGACTGACGGATACCAACGGAGACAGATAGAGGTTGACGGAGACCGAGACAGAGACTGACGGAGACCGAGGGAGACCGACGGAAACCGAAAGAGACCGACGGAGACCGAGAGATATTGATGGAGACTGACGGTGACCGAGAGAGATCGACGGAGACCGAGAGAGATCAACGGAGACTGAGAGAGACCTATGGAGACCAAGAGAGAGATCGACGGAGTCTAAGAGAGACCGATGGAGACCGACAGTGACCGAGGGAGTCCGAGACAGAGACCGACGGAGACCGAGGGAGACTGACGGAGACCGAAAGAGACCAACAGAGACCGAGAGAGACTGACGGAGACCGACAGAGACCGAGAGAGACCCACGGAGACCGAGAGTCACCGATGGAGATCGAGAGAAATCGATGGAGACCAAGGGAGACCGAGAGAGACCGACGGAGACCGAGAGACACTGACGGAGACCGAGAGAGATTGACGGATATCGAGAGAGACTGATGGAGACCGAGAGAGATCGACTGAGACCGACGGAGGCCGAGAGAGATCGACGGAGACCGAGAGAGATCAACGGAGACCGATTGAGACCTAGAGAGACCGTTGTAGACCGAGAGAGACCAACGGAGTCTGAGGGAGACTGACGGAGACCGAGAGAGAGACTGACGGAGACCGACGGAGACCGAGAGAGACCGAGAGAGATTGACGGAGACTGAGAGAGATCGATGGAGACTTAAAGAGACTGACGGAGACCGACGGAGACCGAGAGAGATCGACGGAGACCGACGGAGACCAAGGGAGACCAAGGGAGACCAAGAGAGACCGACGGAGACCGAGAGAGATCGACGGAAACCGAGAGAGACTGACGGAGACCGAGAGAGATCGACTGAGACAGACTTAAACTGAGAGAGATTGACGGTGACCGAGAGAGATCAACGGAGACCGTTTGAGACCTAGAGAGACCGTTTTAGACCAAGAGAGACCGACGGAGTCTGAGGGAGACTGATGGAGACCAAGAGAGAGACCAACGGAGACCGTGGGAGACCGATGGAGACCGAGAGAGACCGACGGAGACCGAGAGAGATTGACGGAGACCGACGGAGACCGAGAGAGATCGATGGAGACCGAGAGAGACTGACGGAGACCGACGGAGACCGAGAGAGATCGACAGAAACCCAGAGAGACTGACGGAGACCAACGGAGACCAACGGAGACCGATATATGATCGACGGAGACCGAGAGAGATCGACGGAGTCTAAGGGAGACCGACGGAGACCGACAGCGACCGAGGGAGACCGAGAAAGAGACCGACGGAGACCGAGGGAGACTGACGGAGACCGAAAGAGACCGACGGAGACAGAGAGAGATTTACGGAGACCGACGGAGACCGAGAGAGATTGACGGAGACCGACGGAGACCGAAAGAGATCGAGGGAAACCCAGAGAGACTGACGGATACCAACGGAGACAGATAGAGGTTGACGGAGACCGAGACAGAGACTGACGGAGACCGAGGGAGACCGACGGAAACCGAAAGAGACCGACGGAGACCGAGAGATATTGATGGAGACCGACGGTGACCGAGAGAGATCGACGGAGACCGAGAGAGATCAACGGAGACTGAGAGAGACCTATGGAGACCAAGAGAGAGATCGACGGAGTCTAAGAGAGACCGATGGAGACCGACAGTGACCGAGGGAGTCCGAGACAGAGACCGACGGAGACCGAGGGAGACTGACGGAGACCGAAAGAGACCAACAGAGACCGAGAGAGACTGACGGAGACCGACAGAGACCGAGAGAGACCCACGGAGACCGAGAGTCACCGATGGAGATCGAGAGAAATCGATGGAGACCAAGGGAGACCGAGAGAGACCGACGGAGACCGAGAGACACTGACGGAGACCGAGAGAGATTGACGGATATCGAGAGAGACTGATGGAGACCGAGAGAGATCGACTGAGACCGACGGAGGCCGAGAGAGATCGACGGAGACCGAGAGAGATCAACGGAGACCGATTGAGACCTAGAGAGACCGTTGTAGACCGAGAGAGACCAACGGAGTCTGAGGGAGACTGACGGAGACCGAGAGAGAGACTGACGGAGACCGACGGAGACCGAGAGAGACCGAGAGAGATTGACGGAGACTGAGAGAGATCGATGGAGACTTAAAGAGACTGACGGAGACCGACGGAGACCGAGAGAGATCGACGGAGACCGACGGAGACCAAGGGAGACCAAGGGAGACCAAGAGAGACCGACGGAGACCGAGAGAGATCGACGGAAACCGAGAGAGACTGACGGAGACCGAGAGAGATCGACTGAGACAGACTTAAACTGAGAGAGATTGACGGTGACCGAGAGAGATCAACGGAGACCGTTTGAGACCTAGAGAGACCGTTTTAGACCAAGAGAGACCGACGGAGTCTGAGGGAGACTGATGGAGACCAAGAGAGAGACCAACGGAGACCGTGGGAGACCGATGGAGACCGAGAGAGACCGACGGAGACCGAGAGAGATTGACGGAGACCGACGGAGACCGAGAGAGATCGATGGAGACCGAGAGAGACTGACGGAGACCGACGGAGACCGAGAGAGATTGGTGGAGACCGACAGAGACCAAGGGAGACTGAGAGAGACCGACGGAGCCCGAGAGACACTGACGGAGACTGACGGAGACCGAGGGAGATCGATGGAAACCGAGAGAGACTGACCGAGACCGAGAGAAATCGACGGAGACCAACGGAGATCGAGAGAGATCGACGGAGACCGAGTGAGTTCGACGGAGACCGATGGAGACCGACGGAGACCAAGAGACACCGACAAAGACCGACTTAGACCGAGAGACACCGACGGAGACTGACGGAGACCGAGAGAGATCGACAGTGACCGAGAGAGACTGACGGAGACCAAGAGAGATCAACGGAGACTGACGGAGACCAACAGAGACCGAGAGAGACCCACGGAGACCAAGAGAGATCGACGAAGACCGACGGAGACTGAGAGAGACCGACATAGACCGAGAAAGATCAACATAGACTGAGAGAGATCGACGGAGACCGAGAGAGATCGACGGAGACCGATGGAGACCGAGAGAGACCGACGTAGGCCGATAGAGACCGATGGAGACCTACGGAAACCGACGGAGACCTATGTTGACCGACAGAGACCTCTGCCTTCCTAGGATTTGGACTTGCCTACAGGTTTTGGATTTTAATTGCCGACTGTGCACTTTTTTCCACCACATTCCCCAAAGTATGCCGACTTACCACCGCATGCCAGCATTGTCCTCTTCACCCCTTCCCTTCTTCCAGGCCTGGCCACTCTAGCGGCAGCTTTCCCCTGAACCACCTTTCCCACTTACTTACATGGATGTGCCCCTTCACCATCTCCAACTTTCCAGCCAAGAGTATCAGCCTCCCTGGGTCAGCAGTGTTTCCCCAGTGTACCTGTAAGCATAAAACATACAGTATTATATTCCCTATCTAATCCATTATACTCACCCCTGTTCTGCTCTCTCTCATCCCAGGGTTGCCAGATCCTCATGACAAATCATTATTGTATCATTACTGCCCAACTTTGTAAATAATTATTTATAATTATAATTATAATTATTTATTATAATTTATATTTGTAATTATTTATAATTATTGTCACTTTACTCTTTGCCACATTCCGTGTTGCTCTTGGGTCTAAGCATGTAAACCATAACAGTAGGTGACCAGCAAATAGACCCAGTGACTCAGATGGAGACAATATTAGCTCGGCTCAGCGCCCTCAAGCAGCATTAAAACCAAATTTCCCACCAGAACCAAGTCATGTTAAATGAGATGTTAGACATCAGAGTGTCTTAGTAAGTTAGAGGAGACAGTTCAATTTCTTACCATCACCACTTCTGCCTCTGCGCCCCCGGGGTCAGCCCCCCCAGCATGTTGCCAGGGTCGCCGTCCACCGCACAGTTACGTTATGGGGGTCAGTTGGGGGGAGAGGGGCAGGGGTTCTTGTTCCAGTGCCAATTAGATTTTGACAGCTCACCGGGCAATTTTCCCTCTGACTGTAGTAGGATAAGCTATTTAGTGGGTCTGCTTGATGGCCATGCCCTCTCGTGGGCACAAACTATTATTCAGGGACCAGAGTATCAAGCATATTCCTATGAACGATTCACTGGTGAATTCTCTTGAGTTTTTGATCATACTGACCAGGAGGGGAGTGTGTCCGCTCAGCTAATGAACCTCCGCCATGGGACAAGAATCAC
The DNA here is from genome assembly GCA_020510985.1 of Pholidichthys leucotaenia. Taxonomy (NCBI): domain Eukaryota; kingdom Metazoa; phylum Chordata; class Actinopteri; order Cichliformes; family Pholidichthyidae; genus Pholidichthys; species Pholidichthys leucotaenia. The sequence goes on from CM035844.1 coordinate 170,816,869, forward strand.
AGCAGAACATGAGCGACAGCCAGGTCCTCACTTCACCCCCTGTCCCTCATCCACACTGTCACCACTCCTTGCTCTTCCACCTGCTAGCACCTCTTCCGATGCTCCTAAGCTGATGGCGGTGGGGCGGTCAAAACTCACCCACGCTGAACGGCAGTGGCACTATGAGGAGGGGCTATGCCTGTACTGTGGCCAAACCGGTCATACTGCCACCCAGTGTCCGGCGAAGTTAAAAGCCTAAGCCAGTCAGTCGCTGTAGGGTGCCTGATGGGCAGTGCAGCTAATCCCTCACTCAAACGCTTATCTTTACCCATTTGTTTGCTGCTCGAGTCTGCTGAGTTTGTTAGTTCTGCTTTAGTTGATTCTGGAGTCAAGCAAAGTTTCATCTCTGAGCATCTGGCAACCCAATTTAACATTCCCTGTTTTGATCTACCCCAACCCATATAAGTAGTGGGCCTCCCCGGCCAGCCCCTTTGCCAAACTGTTAAACAGACAGCCCCTCTCACCCTGCTCACTTCAGGTAACCATCATGGACGCCTGGCCTTTCTAGTTTTCCCCATGTCCACCTCCCCGTCATCCTTGTGTTCTCCTGGTTGACTCTTCTTAACACAGTCATTGACTGGAAGACAGGAAGCAGAAGCTCATGGAGCTCATTCTGTATGTCCGCCTGCCTCAGGTCCGCTGCCCACTGCCCATTGACATCCAGCCCACCAATCCAGAAGCACCTGATCTATCCCTGGTTTCCCCCGATTACCATGACCTGGCCCCTGTTTTTAGCAAGGCTAAGGCCCTGTCTCTGCCCCTCATCACCCTTACGACTGTGCCATTGAGCTTCAACCGGAGGCTCGATTACCTTCCAGCCGCCTCTATAACCTGTCCGCCCCCGAGAGGGAAGCTATGGATAAATATATCAAGGAATCAACGAACGCTGGCATCATTCGCCCCTCGTCTTCTGCTGTTGGTGTGGGTTTCTTCTTCGTGGGTAAGAAGGATGACTCGCTACACCCTTGTATTGACTATTGCGAGCTTAATAATATCACCATTAAGGATAAGTACATGTTGCCCCTAATAAACTCTGCCTTTGATCAGCTCCAGGGCTCTGTGATTTATACCAAGCTGGATCTCCGCAACGCCTATCACCTCATTCATATACAGTATGTACATGATGGTGATGAATGGACAACGGATTTTGCACCCCTAGTGGGCATGTTGAGTACTGCATCATGCCGTTCAACCTCACCAACACCCCCGCAGTGTTTCAATGCATGATCAATGATGTGTTAGGGGATTTTCTTGACTCCTTCGTGTTCGTCTATTTAGACGACAACCGAATATTCTCCCTTTCTCTAGTCAAACACAAGGTTCATGTGTGATTGGTCCTCCAGAGCCTCCTAGAAAACCAGCTTTATGTAAAAGCAGAGAAATGCGAATTCCACGTCACCACCACTACCTTCCAGGGGCTTATCATCTCCAAGGGGCAAATTGAACCAGACCCAAAGAAAATCAAGGTTGTTGGCCCATTCCCTCGACCTGTAAACAGCTCCAACAATTCCTGGGGTTTGCAAACTTTTACCGATGCGTCATCCAGAATTACAGCTCTGTCGCCCACCAGCTCACCACCCTCACCTCCACCAAGATCCTGTTTCGCTGGACACCAGAGGCTAATCAGGCATTCTCCCTGTTAAAGAGCCATTTCACTGAGTTTGCCCATACTCATCCTGCCAGACCCTGCTCGCCAGTTTGTAGTGGAGGTGGATGCCTCCGATATTGGGGTAGGAACAGTTCTCTCGCAGCGCTTGGTCACTGATGACAAACTACATCCTTGTGCGTATTTCTCTCTATGGCTGTCCCCCGCTGAGAGCAATTACGACATCGGTGACTGGGAGCTGCTGGCGGTGAAATTGGCCCTAGAAGAGTGGCATCACTGGCTGGAGGGGTCCGTCCAGCCCTTTGTGGTTTGGACTAATCATAAGAACATGGAGTACATTAGATCAGCCAAACGACTCAATCCCCGCCAAACCAGATGGGCTCTTTTCTTTGCTAGGTTCCATTTCACCCTCACCTACAGGCCTGGCTCTAAGAACCTTAATCCCGATGCCCTTTGACGCCAGTTTGTACCTGACCTGTCAGTCTCTGAGGAGGAGACCATCCTGCCTGAGAGGATCGTCGTGGGAGTGGTCTCTTGGGAGATTGAGCGGCATGTCAGGGAGGCACGGGTCACTGACCCGGACCCGGAGGGGGTCTTCAGGGCTGCCTTTTTGTTCCAGCAGCAGTGAGGGGTGATGTTATTCACTGGGGCCACACAGCCAAATTCTCTTGCCACCCTGGAGCTGCTAGAACCCTCTCCCCCCTCCACTGTACCTTTCGGTGGCCCTCCATGGATCGGGACATCTGGAACTACATACAGCACATTAAAGCCTGCCCTCAGTGCTCCACTGGCAAGACCCCCACCTTCCCTCTCACTGGCCTGCTTCAGCCCCTTCCTGTCCCCAGTTGACCTTGGTCTAACATTGCCATGGATTTTGTTACTGGTCTGCACCCGTCCAATTGACATTTCATTATCAACTTAGAGATATAAACTGTGCATTTGTTTCCATCCATCCATCTTCTACTGCTTTTCCGGAGTTCCGGTTCACGGAGGCAGCAGTTCAAGCAGAGAAGCCCAGACTTCCCTCTCTCCAGCCACCTGCTCCAGCTCTTCAGAGGGGATACCAAGGCGTTCCGAGACTAGCTGGGAGACATAGTCTCTCCACCGAGTCCTGGGTCTGCCCTGGGGTCTCCTCCCAGTGGGACGTGCCTGAAACACCTCAAGTGGGGGGCGTCCAGGAGGCATCCTAATCAGATGCCCATACCACCTCAACTGACTCCTTTCAATGTGGAGGAGCAGCGGTTCTACTCTGAGCCTCTCCCGGATGACTGAGCTCCTCACCCTATCTCTGAGGGTGAGTCCAGCAATCCTACGGAGAAAGCTCATTTCAGCCGCTTGTATCCGCGATCTCGCTCTTTCGGTCATTACCCAAAGCTCGTGACCATAGGTGAGAGTAGGAATGTAGATTGACTGGTAAATCGACAGCTTTGCCTTAGAACTCAGCTCCCTCTTCACCACAACAGACTGGTACAACGTCCGCATCACTGCAGATGCTGCTCCAATCCGTCTGTCGATCTCTCGCTCCATTTTCCCCTCACTTGTAAACAAGACCTCAAGATACTTAAACTCCTCCACTTGGGGCAGGAGCCTGTCCCCAACCCAAAGAGGACAATCCACCTTTTTCCGGCTGAGGACCATGGACTCGGACTTGGAGGTGCTGATTCTCATCCCAGCCGCTTCACACTCAGCGGCAAACCGTCCCAGCAAGAGCTGTAGGTCATTGCTGGATGAAGCCAACAGGACAACATCATCTGCAAACAACAGAGATGAGATCCTGTGATCACCAAGCATGACACCCTCCATTCCCTGGCTGCGCCTAGAAATCCTGTCCATAAAAATTATGAACAGGATCGGTGACAGAGGGCGGCCCTGGCGGAGTCCAACTCTCACTGGGAATGACTCCGACCAAGTGTTGGCAATACGAACCAAACTCTCACAATGGTCGTACAGAGACCAAATAGCTCGTAACAAGCCCGATACCCCATACTCCCGAAGCACCCCCCACAAAAATCCACGAGGGACGTGGTCAAATGCCTTCTCCAAGTCCACAAAACACATGTAAACTGGTTGGGCAAACTCCCACGAACCCTCAAGAATTCTCGAGAGGGTAAAGAGCTGGTCCGATGTGCCACGGCCAGGACGAAAACCACATTGCTCCTCCTGAATCCGAGGTTCGACCAACGGCCGGACTCTCCTCTCCAGTACCTTGGCATAGACCTTCCCAGGGAGGCTGAGGAGTGTGATCCCTCTAAAGTTGGAGCACACCCTCCGGTCCCCTTTTTTGAAGAGAGGAACCACCACCCCGGTTTGCCATGCCAAAGGCACTGCCCCCGACCTCCACGCAATGTTGCAGAGGCGTGTCAACCATGACAGCCCAACAACATCCAGGGCCTTGAGGTACTCGGAGCAAATCTCGTCCACCCCCGGGGCCCGGCCACCAAGGAAATTTTTAACCACCTTGGCGACCTCAGCCCCTGTGATAGGCGAGTCATCCCCTTCGTCCCCAAACCCTGCTTCCTCTGTGGAAGGCGTATCAGTGGGATTGAGGAGATCCTCGAAGTATTCCTTCCACCGCCCGACGATATCCCCAGTTGAAGTCAACAGTGTCCCATCCGCACCATACACAGTGTGGACGGGGAGCTGCTTTCCCCTCCTGAGCCACCGGACAGTTTGCCAGAATCTCTTTGAGGCCGACCGAAAGTCTTGTTCCATAGCCTCACCGAACTCCTCACATACCCGGGTTTTTGCTTCAGCAACCACCTGGGCTGCACTCCGCTTGGCCTGCCGGTACACCTCAGTTGCTTCGGGAGTCCCACAAGCCAACCAAGCTTGATAGGACTCCTTCTTCAGCTTAATGGCCCCCCTCACCACTGGTGTCCACCACTTGGTTCAGGGGTTGCCACCACGAGATGTACCGACCACCTTGCGGCCGCAGCTCTGGGCCGCTGCTTCAACAACAGAGGTGGAGAACATGGCCCATTCAGACTCCATGTCTCCAGACTCCCTTGGAATGTGGTTGAAGTTCTTCCGGAGGTGGGAGTTGAAGACCTCCCGGACAGGGGCCTCAGCCAGACGCTCCCAGCACACCCTCACTATATGTTTGGGTCTACCAGGTCTGAATGGCTTCCTCCCCTGCCATCGGATCCAACTCACCACCAGGTGGTGATCAGTTGACAGCTCTGCACCTCTCTTTACTCGGGTGTCCAAGACATATGGTCGCAGGTCTGATGATACGATAACAAAATCGATCATCGACCTGCGACCTAGGGTGTCCTGGTGCCAGGTGCTCATATGGACACCCTTATGCTTGAACATGGTGCTCGTTATGGACAGACTGTGGTTAGCACAGAAGTCCAATAACTGAACACCACTCGGGTTCAGATCGGGCAGGCCGTTCCTCCCAATCACCCCCCTCCAGGTTTCACTGTCGTTGCCCACGTGCGCATTGAAGTCCCCCAGTAGGACAATGGAGTCTCCAAGAGGAGCACCCTCCAGCACCCCAGTCACAGACTCCAAAAAGGGTGGGTACTCTGAAACATCATTTGGTGCATAGGCACAAATGATGGTCAGGACCCGTTTCCCAACCCGAAGGCGCAGGGAAGCAACCCTTTCGTCCACCGGGGAAAACTCCAATATAGAGGCAGCAAGGTGGGGCGATACAAGAATACCCACCCCTGCTCGTCGCCTCTCGCCCGGGGCAACTCCAGAAAAGGCCAAGCTCCAGCCCCTCTCCAGGAGACTGGTTCCGGAACCGGAGCTGTGTGTTGAGGTGAGGCCGACTATATCTAGCCGGTATCTCTCAACCTCGTACACCAACTCAGGCTCCTTCCCCACCAGAGAGGTGACATTCCACGTACCAAAAGCCAGTTTAGAAAGCTTGGGATCAGTCCGCCAAGGTCTCCGCCTTTGACCGCCACCTAATCCACATAGCACCGGACCCCATGATCCCTCCTGCAGGTGGTGAGCCCACTGGAGGGCGGACCCATGTAACTCCTTCGGGCTGAGCCCGGTCGGGTCCCATGGGTGGAAACCCGGCCACCAGACGCTAGCCTTCAAGCCCCTCCCCACCTGGCTCCAGGGTGGGGCCCCGGTAACCCCATACCGGGCGGAGTACACTGAATCCTTGATATACAATTTATCATGAGAGTCTGTTGGATCGTTCTTAGTCTGGCCCTTCACCCAGGACCAGTTTGTCTTTGGAGACCCTATCAGAGGCAAATTGCCCCGGACAACATAGCTCCTGGGATCACTGGGGCACGCAAACCCCCCCACCACGATAAGGTGACGATCCATGAGGGGGGCATTTGTTTCCATTGACTGGAATAATTAAGGTGCAAACTTTTATAGGAAACAACCTCATTTTTAAAGGGTACGAATATACTGATCATAAGCCACACAGTGTTGAATATGAAACCATTCCTGAAAATCACTTTTTCAACAGTATAAGACATCAGTGTAAATACTTTGCTCAGACCAACTAAAAAATACAATTTCTGACCAATCATTGTCAATAATACGCTTTAATAGTAGAAGTCTCAACATGAATTTTTTCAAATTCCAGGAGAGTTTGTTGCAATATAACACAAATTTTTCTGCTGTTGCAATTTCTGAGACTTGGCTAAAAAGTGACCAACTTCATACAGTGCAAATGAGAGGCTATGATTTATATACCACAAGCAGGTCAAAAAAAGGGGTGGTGGTGTTGCTTTATATATCAGGTCCTGCTACCAAAGCCAAGTTGTAGATAATGTGTCTTTTGAAATGGAAAACATCATGGAGTGTGTAACTGTGGAATTTATTTATTTAGCGAATGCAAAGTCCTTAAGCCAAGCAGCTGCCTCCTGGTTTGCTGTATGGAGGGTGTGTAATCCTCCTTCCAGTCTTTGGAGCGGGCAAGCCTCTATGATGTGTTCCATAGTTTGCTCCTCTCCACATGCGCACAGTGGGCTAGGGATACTGCCCCATCTGTGAAGGCTGGCCAAGCAGGGGCCATGTCCAGTCCTGAAGCGATTGAGTGTAGACCACTGTCTCCTTGGGAGGTTGGTGCCCGGGACCTGTTGGTTGGGGTTTATCACCAGCTGTTTGTTTGGGACCTCCTTGGAATTAATTAATTAATTAACTGTGGAATTAATTACAACTACAAAAAACATCATAATAAGTTGCATTTATACAGCACCGGGTACCGATATTGACATTTTCAAAGAAAAATTGTCTGAGCTTTTCAGTGCAGTAGGTAATAAGAAGCTGGTATTTATTTGTGGAGACTTCAATATTGACTTATTAAATCCAAATGACCATATCCAAATAAGTGAATTCATAAATTCCATGTTTTGTATGGGTTTCTACCCTTCAATAACATACCCCACTAGAATAACAACACATTCAGCAACGCTTATTGATAACATTTTCACAAATGTCACTGAGGGGAATGTACTGTAACTGCTGGCCTTATTGTCAATGATGTGACAGACCATCTGCCTGTTTTTGTTTCTTCAGACACTGGTGTAACACATAACGTCGAAATAGATAAGGTTTTTAAATGACTTGCAACAGAAACCGCAATCAACAATCTTAGAAATGATCTAAAAATACAAGACTGGAGCGGTGTTTATGTTGACGACACTGATACAGCATATGGAGAATTTGTCTCTATTTTATCACAACTATATAATAAAAATTGCCCTCTAGTGGTAAAGGAAACTAAAGTTAAATACAGAGTTAAGCCTTGGATCACCAAGGGCCTGCAAAATGCTTGTAAAAAGAAAAACTTGTTATACAAAACGTTTCTGAAATTAAGAACTGTGGAAGCAGAAAAGAAATACAAGGCTTATAAAAATAAACTCAGTATTTTAAGATCGAGTAAAAAAAAACATATTACACTAAATTATTGGAAAATAACAAAACTAATACATGTAATATATGGAAGGTGTTAAATAATATAACAAAGAGAGGAAAACTAAATTCCAACCACATCTCTTATTTAAATTCAGATAATGGAATAATCAATGAAAATAGCTTGATCTCCTACACGTTTAATGAATATTTTGTTACTATAGGAAAAAAGATCGCCAATTCCACTGTATCATCAGCAAATACAAGTGGCACTGACAATGTCGTCAACATAAACGCTTACTCAATGTTTATGAAAGAAACAGATGAAAAAGAAATTCTTGACATTGTTAACAAATTCAAAGACAAAAAATCAACTGACTGTAATGATTTCAGTATGTTCTTGGTTAAATGTATTATTGATTGCATTGTTAAACACTTCACTTTCATATGCAACATGTCACTTACTGCTGGTAAATTTCCAAAGAAAATGAAAATAGCAAGAGTCATTCCTCTCTATAAGACTGGTGACAAACACTTATTGTCAAACTACAGACCCATCTCCTTGTTACCTCAGTTCTCCAAAATACTGGAAAAAAATATTTGTTAAGAGACTAAATGATTTCATTGATAAGCACAATATACTCTGTGAACAACAGTATGGATTCAGGAAGAACCGGATCACCTCATTGGGACTCATGGACTTTGTTGAACAGATTATGGATGCAACAGATAGAAGAGAATACACAGTTGGAATATTTCTGGACTTACAAAAGGCATTTGATACAGTTGACCATAAATTACTCCTCAGTAAATTACATAAGTGTGGCATTAGAGGAATTGCCTTTGACTGGTTACACAGCTATTTAGAAGACAGATATCAATATGTTCATGGGAATAATACAGACTCTGAGTTGCTGAAGATGACATGTGGGGTACCACAGGGTTCTGTGCTTGGTCCATTGCTGTTTATTTTGTATATTAATGATTTATGTTCTGTGTCTAAATTGCTCAAGTGTGTTTTATTTGCAGATGACACAACTTTTTTTGTAGTGGAGAAAATGTTAAGCAGCTTCTGGATTCAGTAGAAAATGAACTTAAACAAATCAATCAGTGGTTCACTGCCAATAAATTATGTATCTATTCACCTTGGAAAAACAAAATGTATAATATTTGGAAACCACAAATTATATAATCACAGAAAAATTAAAATAAACAATGTTGAAACTGACACAGTTTTCAAAACCAAGTTCCTAGGGATCATTGTTGATAACAAACTAAACTGTAAATCACACATAAATTATGTCAAAACTAAAATGTCTAAATCCATTGCCGTACTGTATAAAGTTAAGGATCTCTTGTGTCAGAAATCTCTTTGCATTTTATATAATTCACTGATAGCTCCTTTTATGACATACTGTGTGGCAATCTGGGGAAACACATATAAAACAAACACAAACTTAATCTTTTTACTACAGAAAAAAGCCATATGCATTGTATCAAAGAAACCTTACCATAAACCAACAAATCCAATATTCATTCAATTACATACTCTTAAATTTAGAGATCTGGTAGATTATAATGTCATTCAAATCATGTACAAAGCAAATAATAACCAATTAACTGTAAATATTCAGAGACTGATTAAAAAAAGGGAAAGCAATTATGAGCTAAGCGGTAACTCTGTTTTTAATAAGCCAAAGGTTAGAACAAATACAAAGTATCATTGCATGTCTGTCACTGGAGTTAAACTGTGGAACTGTTGCTCTGAAAATATTAAAACATGTTCAACTCTGAAGCAATTCAAAAAATTATACAAAGATGAGAAAATCTCCCAGTATCTCATTGTAAATGCTGGGAGATAAATTTGTAATAACTTAAGTTTTTTTTTTTTTTTGTCTACTTGTTCTATTTGATTTTCTTTGTTGATTTTGGGTAAGACTTAAATTTTTATGTTATTGATTTTAAAATTGTAACGGGGTAGGCATTATATAAGCACTAGCTTCAGCCTACACCCTATCGGTTGTTCTTCTGTGTGCTCTTATTGTATTTGTCATGAATGGCTCTCGCGAGCCATTAAGGAGACGCTATAGTCAACCGACGAGTTTGCGTCTTTATTAACAAAGGACATGAATACACAGGACAACAAAATAATAAGCCTCAAAGGGCAAAACACGCACATAAACTCTGACACAGAACTCTACCTCGGGAGACTCGCTAGGGAAAGCAGCGAGGACGGAACCTACGCTGAGCAGTTAGCACTTACGGGAGAGTGAGGAACAGAGTCACAGAAGAAACTGGAGTTGGGCGTAAGAACTCCAGCTACATACACTGAGGTGCACGATGTCATAGGGTGTAGGTTGCAGCGAGGAGTAATCCTCAGCTGCTTCCTTATATGGGGAACAGAACCCAATCAGGAAAAGGGGAAAGGTAATTAATGACAATATCATACAGCTGTCCTGGAGCAGCTGGGCTTTGACAGCTGGAAGTCTGCCGAGACGCTGTCAAAATAAAAGCCTCGGAGGAGGCCATAAGACCAGACCCAGAATGGGGTAGAACTGGAAAAATACCGGACCACCCGAGCACGGACAGAGTCAGCACTCGGATCGTAACAGTATTGTATGTGTTTATTATTATTATTATTACCGAATAAATAAATAAATAAATTCATTCATTCATTCATTCATTCAAAGGTCATACTGTCATCCTCACCATTATAGACAGATTCTCCAAGACTGCACATTTGTGCCACTGAGGAACCTTCCATCAGCCTTCAAAACGGCTCAGCTCCTGTTGGGTCATGTGGTCAGGTTGCACGACATTTCCTCCAACATTGTCTCGGACCGTGGCCCTCAGTTTTTTGTAAGTCCATTGGGGCCATGGCCAGTCTTTCCTCCGGTTATCACCCACAAACCAATGGACAATGTGAATGGGCTAATCAGGAGATGGAGGCTATGCTGCACTGCATTACATCAACTGACCCATCCGCCTGGAGTGCCTTCTCCCATGGGTAGAATATGCTCACAACTCGTCCACCTCTGCTGCCACCGCTTTCTCCCCCTTTGAGGCATCCCTTAGTTACAACCGCCTGCTTCTTTCCATCTTCAAGGAGGAGGTGTCGGTCCCGTCCGTTTCTGCTCACATAGCATGTTGTAAGCACTTCTGGAGAGACACCAAGGTGGCACTGCTGCGCTCCGTGGAGGAGAATTTAAGGTGGGCTGACAAACGCAGGCATCCTGCCCCTAACTATCGAGTTGGGCAAAGGGTATGGTTATCAACAAAGAACTTTCCCCTCAAGACGGAGTGCAGGAAATTGGCCCCCCGCTTTGTGGGTCCGTTTGCTATAACAGCCATCATCAATCCCCCCTCTGTAAGGCTCAACCTTCCTGCTGTGCTCCGTTCCATCCATCTTTCCATGTCTCACAGATTAAGCCAGTGTTCAACAGTTCACTTTGTCTGCCATCCAATCCACCACCGTCACCCAAGATGGTAGATGGGGGAATGGTCTATGCGGTAACCCACATTCTGAACACCCACAGCAGGGGGTGCAGCATCCACTTTTTGGTTGATTGGCAGGGGTACGGGCCAGAGGAACGATTTTGGATTTCTAGGTCATTTATTATGGATGACACCTTGGTCAAGGACTTTTATTGCCATCACCCAGACAAGCCTCCCTCATCACTGATTTCTATCGACGCCATCCTGACAATCCTCGTGTTATGTCAGGAGGTGTTTGTGTGTGTGTGTGTGTGTGTGTGTGTGTGGGTGGGTGGGTGGGTAGGGGTGGGGTACTGTAAGGGATCCTGCCTGCTCTGTGTGCTTGTCTCGCTCTCTCTCCTCCCCGATTAACGCTCCTTGCAGTCCTGATTACACCTGTTGCCAATTTGGGTCACCTTTTAAAAGAAAGCCTCTCCCATTGCTCTGCCTGGTCGCACAGACTCTCAACCCAACCATATTCTTGTCTTGCCTGCCTTGTGTGAACTCTTGTCTTACCTGCCATGTTGTTGACCTTTGCTTGCTTTAGATCCTGTTGCCTGCCTGATGTCCTGGACCTCTGCCTGCCTAGGATTTGGACTTGCCTATGGATTTTGGATTTGGATTAACTGGACTGTGCATTTTTCCCCACCACATTCCCCAAAGTAAGTCAACTTACTACTGTATGCCAGCATTGTCTTCTTCTCCCCCTTCCCTCCTTCCAGGTCTGGCCAGCCTGGCTGCAAATTTTTCCCCTGGAACACCTTCCCCACTTCCCTACGCGAGTGTGCCCCTTCACAGTCTCCAACTTTCCAGCCAAGAGGATCAGCCTCCCTGGTTCAGCAGCATTTCCCCAGCGGACCCGTAAACATAAAACATACAGTGTGATGACCCACCACAATCTACATGGACATTCAATCTTCACACTCAGCTAGGGTAGGAAGCAGAACAATTTGCATATGGACAGAGAGCCCCTAGGGGGACAACCAGAACAATGACTATTGTTATACATCCCCGGCTTAAGGAGAGGAAGTCCGGTGCCAGTTAATCATGCGATTGATATGTATTGAGAGGAAGTCCGGTGCCAGTTAATCACGCGATTGATATGTATTGACTGATATGTACAGTATATCAATATGCAAATGTGCCATGCATTCTCTCTTGTCTGTATAAAAGAGCACACACACACAGGACACACAGCCACAGCGCACAGCGCTACAGTGTGTCTCATGATGATGGAGGAATAAAACTCTGAAACCTTCCAGCTCATCGTATCTTACTTGAACTTATTTGTTCCTCCACACTGGTGACCCTTGATGAAAAATGGAACACGAGGTGAGCACCCCGGAGATGACCCCAACCAGGAAAGCCCCAGAACGCGTCATAGTGCGACCCTCGCCTGATCTCTTCCCTCCACACTGGTGACCTGACGAGGGAGAATGACCGTCTGCTCCCTCTCACCGTGCTGTGGATCCCAGAGGACCAGAGAACGCCTGCAACCTCTTCATCCTCACCGGAGCGCAGCACTGGGCACTATGATGCGTTCTGGGGCTTTCCCGGTTGGGGTCATGTCCGGGGTGTTCACCTCGTGTTCCATTCTTCGTCAAGGGTCACCAGTGTGGAGGAACAAATAAGTTCACTCGAGTTGGCTGCCGTTTGCAACTGCCCTTTTCTTATCTTCCTTCTTCTTTCTACACCTTTCACTCTATATATATATATCACGGACACACAGATCGCCCCAAGGGTCTCCCGAGTCGGCGGACGGAGCCACTGTTTGCAGTGGGGGACGATACAGCAGGGAAGAGCTAGCTAGCTGGCTAGCTAGCTCCAACCGCCACCCGGTGCTAACGGAGAAGCTCGACATGCCGAGGAACTGTGGCGAAAACGACGCGGGTGCCAGGCTGGAGTTTAGGCGGCGTGCAAGAAATATAAGACAGAATAATAAAGAGCGATGGCAAGAACCAAGCAGACCGCCCGTAAATCTACTGGAGGAAAAAGCCCCCCAGGAAGCAGCTAGCCACCAAGGCTGCTCGGAAAAGCGCTCTGGCCACCGGCGGAGTGAAGAAGCCTCACCGTTACAGGCCTGGTACCATGGCTCTGAGAGAGATCCGTCGCTACCAGAAATCCATGGAGCTGCTCATCCGTAGGCTGCCCTTCCAGCGCCTGGTGAGGGAGATCGCTCAGGACTTCAAGACCAACCTGCGCTTCCAGAGCTCCGCCGTCATGGCTCTGCAGGAGGCCAACGAGGCCTACCTGGTGGGTCTCTTCGTGGACACCAACCTGTGTGCCATCCACGCCAAGAGGGTCACCACCATCATGCCCAAAGACATCCAGCTGGCACGCCGCACCCGCGGAGGGAGAGAGAACTTACACTTTCTGCTGCACATTCACCAACCACAATGCTCCGCACTGTGTGTCTATATATATATATATATATATATATATATATAGACACACTATATATATATATATACTGTATATATATATATATATATATATATAGTAATATGTACATATGTATACTAGCTGTTCTTGTTTTTTTCTTGCCTTCTGATTGTTGCTCTGAGTGTTGCTAGCCCTGTGCTGTTGCAATCCTGGAATTTCCCCATTGTGGGACTAATAAAGGCTTATCTTATCTTATCTTATCTTATCTTAAAACGCACCATGAACGACATGAGCGAACGAAGGAAGAAGCCTGAACGGGGACAATCATCGACGCCGACTGCGCTGATTTCCACCGAGCTCCCCGATTCTGACTAAACTCTGGACAGTGGACCTCCTGTGCACAGAAGCCCTACATGCACACCATAGGATTACGAGGACAGCGCAACTGCCAGCTACATGGTCACTGCGCCAGGTGCGCGCCATGCACCAGGGACAAACCGGCTCCACAGACTAATACATCGTCTTCCGCCACTGCACATGCCCGAGAAAAATGGCCGATCACCACCCTCGGAACCTTCAGGGCTGCTCGCGCACCTGGAGCGGACATGCGGCCCGCACACAGGACTTTGTATGGGTTTCTCAGCCACGGCGCACAACGGGAATTTAGCTGATTGCTTTCCCCGATGACTTCAGGGCTGCTTCCCGCACCTAAAGCCAAACTGCCGAGTCCCTTACACAGCTGCAGTTGTTTCACAGCCACTACGCATCCTCAGGGAATTTGGCCGCTCGCCTTCCCCACATCCTCGCTGGATCAAGCTGCGAAAGAGTCAGAGATATAATTTTTTTCACAGCCACTGTGGATCTCCGCCAGGTTTACCGGGAAAGTCCTTCACCATCGCAGATCCACACGCAATTTTTGGGCGGCCCAGATACCTTTGATGTCCCGGGTCGGCACTCGCTTACTCCCACCCCCTCCTCCTCCTCCTGCACAGAGCTTTTCCCGTGCCTCACTCCCTAAAGCCGGCCGATCGCCGTCTTGTTCCATTACGCACGAAACACACCGGCCCGTGCGCCCACGATCCACGGCCGTTAAACATGCTGGAACTCGGAGCGGAGCACACTGTTTTTTCCACCCATTCCCTGTCCCCCCATGGACTGACATGTCCTCCGACAGTTCTACCGGAGCTGGAGCCCAAACGACGTGGGGGGGGGGAGGGTCACAACCCCTGCTGAGTGCTCTGGGGGGGAGCCCTGTGGTGACACATCACAATCTACATGATCATTCAATCTTCACACTCAGCTTGGGCAGGAAGCAGAACAATTTGCATATGGACAGAGAGCCCCTAGGGGGACAACCAGAACAATGACTATTGTTATAGATCCCCGGATTAAGGAGAGGAAGTCCGGCGCCAGTTAATCACGCGATTGATATGTATTGACTGATATGTATATCAATATGCAAATGTGCCATGCATTCTCTCTTATCTGTATAAAAGAGCACACACACACAGGACACACAGCCACAGTGCGCAGCGCTACAGTGTGTCTCATGATGATGGAGGAATAAAACTCTGAAACCTTCCAGCTTGTCGTATCTCGCCTGAACTTATTTGTTCCTCCACAACAGAATTATATTCCCTATCTAATCCATTATACTCACCCATGTTCTGCTCTCTCCTCCCAGAGTTGTCAGATCCTCAAGGCAAATTATTATTGCACCATTTCTGCACAACTTTGTAAATAAACGATTATTGTCACTTTACTCTTTGCCTCATTCTGTGTTACTCTTGGGTTTAAGTGTGTAAACCATAACAGAGAGGAAGACACTGAACAAACTGTTATCCATCATGGACAACTATGATCACCCCCTCCACCACACACTGGGCAGACAGCGGAGCACTTTCTCCAGCAGACTGCTACAGCTTTGCTGCCAAATGGACAGGTACAGGAAATCTTTCCTGCCACATGCCATTTCACTGTACAATAACTTACTCTAATGTTGATTCTTGGTCATAACAATGCTGCCATACTGCACCTTACAGTCTAATTGGTACCTCACATTTCACCCTACTCCTGATAGTACTGCATTGTATAGCTAGTATGATCCATGTATCTATAGGGGTCATCATCTGCAATGTATAAAAAGTTATCTGGGTTGTTTTGCTTTCCCTGGGAAATTCCTTTTTCTAGAATGCAGTGTGTGTTTCTGTTGTTTTGAGCGTCTACTGTGTCATGCTGCTGTTACACTGTAATTTCCCGGTTTGGGAGGGAGGGAGGGAGGGATGGACTGATAGACAGACAGACATCTACAGTCATGTGAAAAAATTAGGACATCCTGTATAAGCCTGTGTGTTGTTTTTTTAACATATTTGGGCATATGTATATTTAATATCAATGTTAAAAATACTGGGAGAGCCATGTAATACAACTAAACAATTAAAAAATGAGTTAAAGCCTTTTTCAAATTTTCTGTAAAATGTATTTCTAAACAAATAGTGAGGAATAAATTAGCACACCCCTCATCTTTTTTAGGTCACCCCCACATTCATTCCCACTTACAATGGCTAAAATAAATGTAAAAAAATGCAAATAAAAACACAAACAAGTTTAGACATAGATACGTGAACATTTCTTAATAAAGAACTGAATATTTCAAAGGGTGTCCAAATTTTTTCACATGACTGTATCTATCTATCTATCTATCTATCAATGATCCAAGGGCTCTAAGATCTAGTTAGTTGGTCAGAGTGAAACACCACCTGTCACATGTAAATCTTGTGCTGGGTGGTGCAGCTCTGAATGCCCAGCTGCTAGTCTGTTCTGAGCAAGCATGCCAGTGCTCCCTTAAAATTGAAACACTATTTCACACACTTTAACAAAAACAGAGATAGCCTCCCCTGTAAAGTCTGTTGCCATGATGAGTCCGTCATTTGGAGGAAAATGCTCTTGTTGCCACTTAAAACAAACCGGCTCATTTTGGCTCAGCTAGGGGAATTCCTTGGGTTGGTTCCTTAAATTCTGACCGAGTTTATACATGCTTTATCTGAAAGTACTTGCCTGTGTTAATCATGTCATTTAGAGTGATGAGTTTCAACCGTGACATTTAAAGCAAAAAACAGCAACAACAATGACCCAGGTTGCTATGCAGTTGTTTAAGTGACTCATCCTTCATGTAGCACTGTACAGGTACATCTCACTAAATTACAATATCATCAAAAAGTTGATTTATTTCATTAATTCAATTCATAAAATGAAACTCATATTTTATATAGACTCGTTACAGACAGAGTGATATATTTCAAGTGTTTATTTCGTTTAAATTTGATGGTTATGGCCTACAGCTCATGAAAACCCAAAAAACAGTTTCTCAAAAAATTTGAATATTACATAAGATCAATTTTAAAAAATTGATTTTTTTAATAGAAATGTTGGGCGACTTAAAGTATTTCCATGCACATATTCAATACTTGGTCAGGGCTCCTTTTGCGTGAGTTAATACTGCATCACTGTAGCATGACATGAAGGTGATCAGGCTGTGTTACTGCTGAGGTGTTATGAAGCTCCAGGTTGCTTTGATAGCGGCCTTCAGCTCATCTGCATTGTTGGGTCTGGTGTCTCTCATCAACCTGTTGACGATACTTCATAGATTCTGTATGGGGTTTAGATCAGGAGAGTTTGCTGGCTAGTAAAATATGGTGATACCATGGTCATTAAACCAGGCTTTGGTACTTTTGGCAGCAGTGTGGGCAGGTGCCAAGTCCTGCTGGAAAATGAAATCAGCATCTCCATAAACCTTGTCAGCAGAGGGAAGTATGAAGTGCTCTAAAATGTCCTGGTAGACAGTTGCATTGACTTTGGATTTGATAAAACACAGTGGACTAACACCAGCAGATAACATGGCTCCCCAAATCAGGTGCCAAGTCCTGTCACTTGGAAATCAAGGTCCCAGAGTCTGGAGGAAGAGTGAACAGGCACAGAATCCATGTTGCTTGAGGTCCAGTGTGAAGTTTCCACAGTCAATGACGATATGTGGAGCCATGCCATCTGCTGGTGTTCTTCCACTGTGTTTAATCAAGTCCAATGTCTGTGCAGCCATCAAACAGGAAATTTTAGAGCATTTCATGCTTCCCTCTGCTGATAAGATTTATGGAGATGCTGATTTCATTTTCCATTAGGACATGGCACCTGCCCACACTGCCAAAAGTACAAATACCTGGTTTAATGACCATGGTATCACTATGCTTGGTTAGCCAGCAAACTCTCCTGACCTAAATTCCATAGAGAATCTATGGTGTATTGTCAAGAGGAAGATGAAATGCACCAGACCCAATAATGCAGACGAGCTGAAGGCTGCTATCAAAGCAACCTGGGCTTCCATAACACCTCAGCAGTAACACAGGCTGATCGCCCCCATGCTATGCTGCATTGATGCAGTAATTATGGAAAAGGGGCCAACATTTCTATTAAAAATCAATTTTTTAAATTAATTTTATGTAATATTCTAGTTTTTTGAGAAACTGAATTTGGGTTTTTCATGAACTATAAGCCATAACCATCAAAATTAAAAGAAATAAACACTTGAAATATATCACTCCGTGTGTAATGACTCAATATATGAGTTTCACTTTATGAATTGAATAATTGAAGTAAATCAACTTTTCGATGACATTCTAATTTATTGAGATGCACTTGTAAGTGAACGCCAGTTACTATTTTCTATGTCTTACCGAGAGTGGTAGGAAGATGCTACTTTCCGTGCTCTCTCTCCACATGCACTGAGAAGAGGCTGAGCGACTATCTTTGCAGCTGCTGTCAGATGTGACACAGTCATGCATGCTTGACAACATAATAAATAAAAAAAATATATATATTTTACATTCATAAAAGTATACAGTGGTGTGAAAAAGTGTTTGCCCCCTTCCTGAGTTCTCATTTTTTTGCATGTTTGTATTTAAATATTTCAGCTCATCCAACAAATTTAAATATTAGACAAAGATAACACAAGTAAACACAAAATGCAGTTTTTAAATGAAGGTTGTAGTGGCCTAGCACGCTGCGGACGGACATTATCTCACACTCATCAGGGTTGGAGGAAATGGAGGACAATTTACATACGGACAGAGAGCCCCAGGGGGCAATCAGACGGGACTGTTATGTATGCGTCCTCAGAGAGGACATCCGGGCCGGGCGCCGGCTGATATCATGCTAATGATGTATATTGACTGATGTGTATTAGATGACAATCACTATGCTAATGTGCCATGCATTCTCTCTGTCTGTATAACCTGTATAAAAGAGCTTGTGACACATGCCTGAGCAGCGCAGTAGCTCACCAAGCTACAAAGTGTGTTTCATTATGTTGGAGGAAATAAAACCTTGCACCCTTCCAGCTCGTTGCATCTCACCTGTTCTATTACCTCCACAAGGTGTTTATTATTGAGGGTAAAAAAAAAACCCCGATCCAAACCTACATGGCCCTGCATGAAAAAGTGACCCCCCCCCCCCAGTTAAAACATAAATTAATTGTGGTTTATCACATCTTTGGAAAGCTGAGTTCAATTTCTGTAGCCACACCCAGGCCTGATTACTACCACATCTGTTCTCAATCAAGAAGTCACTTAAATAGGACCTGCCTGGCAAAGTGAAGTAGACTAAAAGATCTTCAAGGGCTGGACATCATCCTGCAATCCAAAGACATTCAGGAACAAATGAGAAACAACGTAATTGAGATCTATCAGTCTGGAAAAGGTTATAACGCAATTTCTAAAGCTTTGAGACTCCAGTGAACCACAGTGACAGCCATTATCCACAAATGACGAAAACATGGAACAGTGGTGAACCTTCCCACGAGTGGCCAGCCGACCAAAATCACCCCAAGAGTGCAGCGACGACTCATCCAAGAGGTCACAAAAGACCCCACAACAACATCCAAAGAACTGCAGGCTTCACTTGCCTCAGTTAAGGTCAGTGTTCATGACTCCACTATAAAAAAAGAGACTGGGCAAAACTGGCCTGCATGGCAGAGTTCCAAGACACAAACCACTGCTGACCGAAAAGAACATTAAGGCTCTGTTATGTCTGTAAATACCCTTGGCTCACAAAAGAGGCGAGGTGACTTGGAACACAGCTTTATTGACTTACTTACGCTGACAGCTACTAACAGATCACCAGCTAAGCTCAGGCGAGATAAGAGAATGTAAGATGGCCAACCCGGCCTTATATAGGGAGGGGTGGAGACATCACCGGGGGTGCATGTCCATCTTGCACTTTCATATTAAAATATATATCTCACAGGCTCATCTCAGTTTTGCCAGAAAACACCTTGATGATCCCCAAGACTTTGGGGGAAATACTCTGTGGACTGACGAGACAAAAGTTGAACTTTTTGGAAGGTGTGTGTCCCATTACATCTGTCATAAAAGTGACACAGCATTTCAGAAAAGGAACATCATACCACCAATAAAATATGGTGGTGGTAGTGTGATGGTCTGGGGCTGTTTTGCTGCTTCAGGACCTGGAAGACTTGCTGTGGTAAATAGAACCATGAATTCTGCTGTTTACCAAAAAAATCCTGAAGGAGAATGTCCGGCCATCAGTTTGTGACCTCAAGCTGAAGTACACTTGGGTTCTGCAGCAGGACAATGATCCAAAACACACCAGCAAGTCCACCTCTAAATAGCTTGAGAAAAACAAAATGAAGACTTTGGAGTGGCCTAGTCAGTCCTGACCTGAATCCGATTGAGATGCTGTAGCATGACCTGAAAAAGGCGGTTCATGCTCAAAAACCCTCCAGTGTGGCTGAATTACAACAATTCAGCAAAGATGAGTGGGCTCAAATTCCTCCACAGCGCTGTAAAAGACTCATTGCCAGTTATCGCAAATGTTTGATTGCAGTTGTTGCTGCTAAGGGTGGCCCAACCAGTTAGGTTTAGGGGGCAATCACTTTTTCACACAGGACCATGTAGGTTTGGATTATTTACCCTTAACAATAAACACCTTCATTTAAAAAAAAAAACTGCGTTTTGTGTTTACTTGTGTTAACTTTGTCTAATATTTAAATTTGTTTGATGATCTGAAACATTTAAATGTGACAAACATCCAAAAAAATGAGAAATCAGGAAAAGGGCAAACATTTTCTCACACTACTGTATACTGAGAATTGTATTCAATTGCAATTAACAATAATTTAAAAAATAAAATAATTAAAATGAGCTTCATTAATTTTCATGTGTTTTGAGGTATAACTGCAGGGAGCCGCAGCATGGGGGCAGACGGACTACATGCGGCCCCGGGGCCACAAGTTGCCGGCCCCTGAGCTATCCAGTCCCTATACGACTGTTGCAAGAGTTTGGTTTGTATTTTCAACACCCAGTCGAATTTGTTTCCATTGAGAGTTGGACTCCAGCAGTGCTGCCCTTTGTCATAATTTTTTTTTTTTTTTTTTTTTTTTTGTAACTTAGATTTTTATTCATTTTTCATCATATATAATGCATTCAGATCACATTCTACATTTAAAAAACAAAGGGGTTAGGGTAGGGAAAAATAAAAAAAAATAAACAAAATAAAAATAAAAAATAAAAAATAAAAGGGGGGGGGACAAATGTTGGAGCATCAAGTTTTTAGTTTCCATCTCTTAATTCTTCTGGTTTTTTCAGTGTCTTTGGTTATTCTTTCAATTTCTGCCTCGTTGTTGCACTTTGTAGTGTGTCCATTTCCGCCATTTTTTCTCCCACATTCCTTCTTGCATTCTTCGTCGATATGTTAGTTTTTCCATCATACGTATGTCCTCAACAATGTCAGTCCATTGTTCTTGGTCAGGAAGAACTTCTGATCGCCATTTTTTTGTGATAGTTTTTTTACATGCAATCAACAAGATTTTAACTAGATATCTGTCCTCAGCCTGTATAACACTGTCTTTTTTAAGATCACATAAGTACATCAGGTTACAGTTCATTGGTATATTATATCCTAATATCCTCTGTATTGTCACATGCATAGATTTCCAAAATGATGATATTTTGTAGCATTTCCAAAACATATGTGAGTGGTCTGCATTTTGAGCCCCACATCCCCTCCAGCATAAAGATTGGGTATTTGAATATTTTCCTTGAATCTGTGGTGTAATGAAAAAGCGAATCAGGTTTTTCCATCCAAATTCCCTCCATGCCCTTGAATTTGTTGATGTGTGTTGTGTTTTCCATATTTCCTGCCAGCTTTCTTCTGTTATGTTTAAATTGAGCTCTTTCTCCCATTTCTCCTTTATATAGTTACTTGTATGATTGTTTGTCATAAGTTTCTGATATAGTTTTGAAATAATTCTTATTTTATTTCCTGCATATGAGCTTAAAATAAGTTGTATAATCTCGTTCACATCTGTTTGGAGGTTATGCCTAATCTTCTTCATATAGTAATCTCTCATCTGCAGATATCTGAAAAATTCCGATCTTTCTAATTTAAATTTTCTCCTGATATTTACAAAGCTCCCGAGATCTTTTTTTCCGATATTGCCCCATGCTGTGATTCCCTTGTTCACCAGATTTTTGTATCCCCTATCTTGTTTTGCCGGTTCAAACTGACTGTCAAATGCTACCCATTTCAATAGTTTTATGTCTTCCCTTATATTATATTTTTGTACTATTTTATACCACAGTTCTAAAGTAAATTTAGTGATTGGGTCTATTTGTTTGATTTGCTTATATGCATCTTTATCCCCTATTATGCTTTGTACTGGGAGTCCCTCAATTTCCTTTTCCATTTCTTTCCATTTTGCCTCATATCCCTCGTCGCACCAACATATGATATATCTTATTTGTGCTGAGTAGTAATATTCCTTTAGACTCGGTAGGCCCATGCCTCCTTTCTCTTTTGGTAATTGGAGGGTTTTATATTTCACTCTTGGTTTTTTACCTCCCCAAACAAATCTCAATATCATCCTGTCCCACTTTGAGAATTGGGCATCTGGAATCTCTGTTGGTATAGCCTGGAAGAGGTAAAGTAATCTAGGTTGTATGCTGATTTTGACTGTCTCAATTTTTGAATTCAGATCCATATTTAAGATTGACCATCTATCAATATCTTTTTTTATTTCTTGTTCCAACCTATCATAGTTTGCTTTATATATTTTGCTTAGGTCTTTAGGTATGTTCACTCCAAGGTATTTTATTTCTTTTTGCTTCCAGTTTAGTTTGATCTTATCAGTTATCTGGTTTAGAGGGTTATAGTGGAATGTCAGTATTTGTGTTTTTGTTATGTTTATCTTGTATCCTGATAATTTTCCAAAATTTTCTATCAAGTTCATCATTTCCATTATTGATTTATCTGGTTGTTCAAGGTAAACTATAATATCGTCTGCAAATAGCCCAATCTTGTGTTCCGCCCCCTTTATTGTTACACCTTTTAATTTCTTATTTTGTCGTATCGCTTGAGCCAATGGTTCTATGAACAGAGCAAACAAGGTGGGCGATAAGCAGCATCCCTGCCTAGTTGATCTTTGTATATTTACTTTGTCTGTTAAGCTACCGTTTATCTTGATTCTTGCCACAGGTTCTTGATATAGCGTCCTTATGCATTGTACTGATTTTTCGTTAAATCCAAAGCGCTCCAGTACACTATATAGGAATTTCCAGTTAACCCTGTCAAATGCTTTTTCTGCGTCTAAACTCATTATTACTGCGCTTTTCTTTTCTTTATGTATTTGGTTAATTATATGTATTGTTCTCCTGATATTGTCATGTGTTTGGCGTCCCTCTATGAATCCAGTTTGCTCATCTTCTATCGATTCCGTCAAGAATGTCTTTATTCGTTTACATATAATTGTTGTGTATATTTTATAATCTACATTTAATAAAGAGATTGGTCTATAGTTTCCGCATTGTTCTTTATCTTTCCCTGGTTTTAAAATAACTGAAATGATTGCTTCGTTCCATGTTGGAGGTATTTTGTTGTTGTTCAGCGTCCAATTAAATGACTTTAGGAGTTGTGGCGTGAGTTCTTCTATAAACAGTTTATAAAACTCAGATGGGTATCCATCACTACCTGGTGATTTACCGTTTTTAAATGACTTAATCACATCTCTGATCTCTTGTGTTGTTATTTCTGCTGTTAGTTTTTCATTTTGTTGATTTCCTATTGATGGCAAGTCCAATGTGTCTAGAAATTTTTTGATATCTTTAGTATTTGTTTCTTCAGGTTGCGAGTATAGTTCTTGGTAGAAATTATGGAAAATTTCTTCGATGTTTTCTGGGTTAACTGTGGTTTTATTTGTGGTGGGGTCTTTAATCTTGTATACATTATTCATTGTTTGTTGTTTTCTTAACCGTTTTGCCAGCAGTTTTGTGGCTTTTGGCCCCGTTTCATAATATTTTTGCTTTAGATATCTATTTTTCCTTTCAATTTCATCCATTTGTGTTTCTTTTATCTTTGTTTTTTCTTCTTTAATTTCTTGATATATTTTTGGATCATTTGTGCTTTGATGTTTACGTTCTAATTCCCTCAGTCTCTCACATCTTTGTTCATACGCTTCCAGTTTAGTCTTATTTGCTTTTCCTGTTTCAACAATTAATTTACCCCTTAACACGGCTTTTAGTGCGTCCCATAGTATTGTTGGGTCCACTTCTTCATTGTCATTCTCTTGGATATATTCGTTTATGTTTATTTTCATTCTTTCTTTCATTTTCTCATCATTTAACAGTCCTACGTTAAGTTTCCATGTTGTTTGTCGTTTTCTATTGTTTAAATATATTTCCATGTATATAGGATTATGATCTGATATTTCTGCCCCTCCAATCCAACAATTTCTCACCCTGTGTCTGTCACCTTCATTCATAAGGAAGTAATCTATTCTAGAGTGTACTTTATGGGCTGCTGAATAATGTGTATAGTCTTTTTCGAGTGGGTGTAGGTCCCTCCATATGTCTACCATACCCATTTCTGCCAGTGAGGTTCTTATGAACTTTGTTACATGTTTTTTTGTCTTCTTAACACTTGTTGTGTCAACTTCATGATCCATGACAGCATTTAAGTCTCCTCCACAAATTAGGACTCCTTCACTGTGTGTTGCTATGAGATCAAACAGATGTTGAAAAAAACCCTTGTCACTTTCTGGTGGGGCATAGATGTTCACTAATGTGATCTGCATACCATCTATTCTTCCCTTTATTATTACATACCTGCCTTCTTTATCCTGGATTTCCTGTTCACTTTCAAATTGTATTTTGTTTGAGATTAGTATCATAACCCCCCTTTTTGCTCCTCCCTTAAATGAACTGTAGTAGGAGTTCTTATAGCCAAATCTCTTTAGTTTCACATGTTCTGCCTTGCTCAAATGTGTCTCTTGCATAAATATAATTTCAGCTTTTTCCTTCTTGAATTTTCTTATTATTCTTTCCCTTTTAACAGGTGAGTTCAGACCATTCACGTTTAGTGTCATTATCTTAAGATTTTTACCCATATTCATGTTTTTCCATTTTTTTAACTTGTGCTCCTAGCCCCTTTAACAACAAAAATAACACATATTTATATAAAAACACATTAAAAAAACTCGACCTCCGTACTTTGGGCCTTTCTTCTGCCCACTGGTCCCTGTTGGTGGGTGGGGGGTTTGTCTTCACAGAGTGAAGGGCCCTCCCTAGACTTCTAATTACTATCAAAGTAATAGTCATAAGTCTAGAAATGTCCAACAAATATCACTTAAACCTCTCCTAGCCGTCTGTTTCTCTTTTACCTTGTCTTCTTGGCCTTCATTTCTTCTGTGCCTTTCTTAATCTTTGTTATGATCTAGGCTTTCAGTTGAAAGCCTTGTAGCTTGTCCTGGGCCCGCTGCTCTACGTCTCTCCCCCTTCTTCCGCCGTTCACTCGTCTCCACTCCGTCTGTCGTGGTGCGTTCAGGGCCGCCGCTGCTCCAGCCGTCTCCTTCGGCACGCTCACCTCAAGGCCCCGCTCCATCATATCCCGCGCTGCCTCTTCGGCCGTGTTGTAGGTTCTTGTGCCTTCCTCCCAATGAATCCTCATTTTCGTTAGCGGCATTTGGAATCTAATTTTTTTCTCTTTCAGCGTTTTTTTAATATTGGCATATTTCTTCCGCTGCTGCACGATTTCTGTCGGGTAGTCATGGTCAAAAAATACCTGTTTGTCGCCGATTCGTATCTTTTTTTTCCATGCTTGCGTCAGGATTCTTTCCTTTATGTCATATTTCACAAAGTTTACCACAACTGACCTGGGTGGAGAGTTTGTTTTCGGGTTCTGTGCCGGTGTTCTGTGCGCCCGTTGAATCTGCAGATCCGTTTCTCCGGGTATTTCCAGTTCTTTTTTTAAGAACTGATCCATGAATTTTGTCATCGAGTTGCCTTCAATGCCCTCCGGAATTCCAAAGATGCGCATATTGCTTCGTCGGGATCTGCTCTCCAAGTCGTTTATTTTCTCCTGCATCCTCTGCGTTTGCGTCGTCAGGGTCTGTAGTTGTTCGTTTGCCTCGCTTTTCCAATCTTCTAGTTCCGAAATTCGGGTCTGCGCTTCTGTCATACACGCCCGCTGGGAGCGCAGCTCCTCCATGTTTTCCGTTAATTTACGCTCCATTTCTCTTCGGAGGTCCATGATTTCCTCCTTAATTTCTTTTTTCAGTTCCTCCTTAAGAGCCGCTAAATCCTGTTGTAGCTGTCGCTTGAATTCTCTCAACTCTTCACCCAAACTGGCGATGCCAGCGTTCATGTTGTCGAGTCTGGTGTCCTCCATTTTCTCTGCTGTGGACATCTCGTTTTTTTGGGCTTTGCGTACAGCGGTTTTTCCTGCGTTGTTGGAGAGGAATTCTTCAATTTTACCCTGTTTTTGTCCTTGTGCCCGGTTCCTTCGTGTTTTCATCCCTTAGTTTATTGATTCGTTTATGTCGAGTTGGCCATTTACCGATGATTTTTAATCCGGCTAGGGAGAGCTCTTTGTTTAAGTGTTATGTCTCTCCGCCATCTTCCCGGAAGTCCTCCCTTTGTCATAATTTTTATGAACAGGATTTCTAGGGGCAGCCAAGGAACAGAGGGTGTTGTGTTTGGTGACCACAGGATCTCATCTCTGCTGTTTGCAGATGATGTTGTCCTGTTGGCTTCATCGAGCAATGACCTACAGGTCTTACTGGGACAGTTTGTTACTGAGTGTGAAGCGGCTGGGATGAGAATCAGCACCTCCAAGTCTGAGTCCATGGTTCACAGTTGGAAATGGGTGAGTTGTCCTCTCCGGGTTGGGGACGAGCTCCTTACCCAAGTGGAGGAATTTAAGTATTTCAGGGTCTCATTCACGAGTGAGGGGAGAATGGAGCGGGAGATTGGCAGATGGATCGGAGCAGCATCTGCAGTGATGCGAACGTTGTACCGGTCTGTTTTGGTGAAGAGGGAACTGAGCTCTAAAGCAAAGCTGTCGATTTACCAGTCAATCTACATTCCTACCCTCACCTATGATCATGAGCTTTGAGCAATGACTGAAAGAATGAGATTGTTGAAATGAGCTTTCGCTATAGGACTGCTGGACTCACCATTAAGCTGCCTTCACACCAAATGTGAATGGGCGGCATGAGTCAATGGAAAGAGGCGAGCACACACAAAATTGCACATTTGCGCGTTTGCGTCCGAGGGATAGCACTGTCATCTGAGTAAAAGTATCAACATTGGAGAGTAAACTAATTTGAAAATGAGACTGACACTCACCTGGTGACAAAAGGATGGGGAACTCTTCAGCTGAATCGGGATGTCGGAGTTATTTACCCACAGATTCCTGCCACAGATGTGCTAACAAGGCTAGCAAGCTTGCAACGGAAACACCCATCAAGTTTTCGAGGCAGGGACAACTTTTTCAGGTGAGACCCCCATCGGATAATGTAAACCTAAGCATGGCATTATTTTGGGGATTTCAACAGCAGGTTGAACACTCCTGCAGAAGTTATAAAGGCAACTTCATACCCGTCAAGTGATACGGTTTCGCTGTATTTTAATACGGGGAAAATGCAATTTTAGCAAATACGGGCATATTGCCATTTCTGTACGCCAAAAAGAAAAATATACAGTGAAAAAAAAAATTATTGAGAGAACCTAAAATCAACTGAACAGTAATTCGATGCCTGGCGAAATTGAGCGCACCTAAGCAGTCTTTTTGTAATTTTCAATGGCTTCATGCAGTGCGCCGCCGGCGAAGAAAACAAAGCTTGAAGAAAATGGAAATCGAGGGACTGGACGTCATCGAAAAGAATGGGAGAGTCCGAGCTTTGAGAAGGGAAAATACGCTCATCTGCATCAGATCGTACCTGACAGCCAGACCCACACTGCAGGTCGGCGCCTTTTTAGTCCTTCATGCTTCCTAGACACACTGGATATAAAGTATCAAACTTCAGCTTTCAGTAGATCAAACCCAATGAAGGTGATGATTTACAGTAGGTGAGAATAGGGAAACACCATCTTTGACTGACAGCGCTGTTCAGATTCAGCAGGGCATATGCTGCTCCATGATAGCTATGGCACTAAAAAACAGGCTTTTCAATTTTATATAATTTTGCTAAAATATAGAAATGTTACACATTTATGAGGGCTGTTCATAAGAGATTTCCCCTGAGTCATCTTCCATGGACTGAGAAGACTCAACCTTGGCACATTTATTAGTCTTTCTCTGCATAGTTACCACCAAGGGTTACACATTTCTCCTCTCGCTTTATGCAGCTGCGGAGACCTCACCTGTAGAAGTCTGCAGGCTGTGCCAGAAGCCACAACTTGACCATGGAAATCAGCATTTCATTGTCTTGGAAGGGCTTGCCCTTCAAAAATGACTTCATTGTTGGAAAAAGGTGGAAGTCAATGGTGTAAGGTAGGGAGGGGAAGTGGGGTGAGGAAGGATTAAATAGCTACAGGACTGTGCTTCCCACTGGGCAACGTGTAAGTTGTGAACCCGGCGTTATCTTGCAGGAAGCGGACACCTTTGGTCAGGATGATGATTGCTTTTGATGACCTTCTGCAATTTCTGCAGCAGTGAAGTGTAGTAAGTCCCTGTAATTGTGGTACCCTTTACCAGGCAATCCATCATCACTACTCCATGCTGGTCCCAAAAGACCGTGAGCATGACCTTGCCTGCCAAGGGTTGGACATGTGCCTTCTTCAGAGGTGGTGAGTCATAACGCTTCCATTGCTTCAACTGGGCTTTAGTTTCTGTATCATAGTGATGGACGTATGTTTCATTCTATGTGATTAGTCTGTCAAAGAAGTCGTCTTGTTTTTTTTTTTGGTACATGGCCAAAAGAGCCTGACAGTATGTGACTTGTTCCTGCTTCTCAAGTTCATCCTGCCTATCATCAACAACTTCAACACCATCTTTCAAGCAGACGAGAGCAAGATAGGCAGTCTCCTCCCTGAAATGGATCGTCTCTTGAGAAAACCATTGGTCAAATTTGTTCAAATGAAGTATGTAAAGGCGACCAATGACCTAAGAAGGCTAGATTTCCTGGACAGTGACCTGCAGCACTCTGATGAGTTTATTGCCATTGGACTGGAAACCAGAGAAGCCCTACAAACCCATGAACTTGACCCAGGCACAAAGCAGAAGTTCTTTGAAGCAGTAAGAGGCTTCTATGAAGCTGTAGTGAGAAAGATGCTCAACAAGTTCCCCTTTGACGACAAAATTTTGCCACACCTCTCTGTCCTCAACCCCAGGAAAACATAGTCCCTGACCTATGGCCCCATTGTAGAGCTTGCTGCTGCATTTTGCCCCACTGTTGATACAGAAGAGCTGAAAGAAGAATGGGAGGACCTGCAACTGCTGCCAGAAAACAGTGCCTCTACAAGACAAGGATCGCAAGCCTGTCCGTGTTGATGTCTACTGGGGTCAGGTGATGGCCTTGAAGACAGCCCTTGATGTGCCCC
This sequence comes from Pholidichthys leucotaenia, assembly GCA_020510985.1. Lineage (NCBI taxonomy): Eukaryota > Metazoa > Chordata > Actinopteri > Cichliformes > Pholidichthyidae > Pholidichthys > Pholidichthys leucotaenia. Next base: position 170,846,086 of record CM035844.1, read on the forward strand.
GCTTCCCCCAGCAATTCAAAGTGTACTCAGCACTGCTTTGCCTTCCTCAGAGCAATGCTGACAGTGAGAGGGCTTTCAGCATGGTCAGGAAAATTCACACCGACTTCAGAAAAAGTATGCTCCCAGAAACTCTGACTTCTTTCATGCAAGTGAAAATGAATTGTGACACTCCATGCTTCAAGGTCAAGCCTTCAAAAGAAATGCTAGAGTCAGCAAATGCTGCTACTTGGAACTATAACAAGCAGCATCAGTGAACATTTTCTTGTTTCAAGTTCATCCAAGTGCATTAGTGTAACAAAGCTGACAATTAAAAACTCTTTAATTCCAAGTGTATATATCTAGCTGACAATTAAGAACTATATTCAGAATTATTCTTATTGTGTACTTTCAAATTAAGCAATCTACCTTGTGCTAATGTAAATTTGAAAAATATTGTTTTTTAATTTATTTATTATTAATATTATCATTTTTTTTAATCTTCTATTTTTTTATTTTTTTTGTGCTACTTGGCTTATTATTTTCACATTACCAAAAAGTTATGGCTTAAGATTGTGTCCATATAAGTGTACATTTGAATAAATATGTTTGAAATAGTTCATGTTGCAATTGTTGTTGTTTGTTTGTTTGTTTTTGCTTCAGTTTTCTTTCATCTGCCGATAAATACAGTTTTTAAGTATTCAGTACAGGTGTGAAAGCCCCCCCCAGTAAGGGAGGCATGAGGTATGCCTTGACAGGTATGCAACTTCGCCTTTCTGCATCTCACCCAGATGGTGAAGTCATGTCTATTCATGTGTTTACATTGAGTTATAATGTAATTGTGCTGTGCCAAAAATTTGCCTGTTCGAGTTTGGTGTGAGGGCACCTTTAGAGATAGGGTGAGGAGCTCAGTCATCTGGGAGAGGTACAGAGTAGAACTGCTGCTCCTCCACATTGAAAGGAGCCAGTTGGGGTGGTTTGTGCATCTGGTCAGAATGCCTCCTGGACACTTCCTACTTGAGGTGTTTTGGGCACATCCCACTGGGAGGAGACCCTGTCTCCCAGCTGGCCTGGGAACATCTTGGTATCTTCTCTGAAGAGTTGGAGCATGTGGCCGGGGAAAGGGAAGTCTGGACTTCTCTGTTTGAGCAGCCTCTGTGACCCGGACCTCTGAAAAAGTGGTAGAAAATGAATGGATGGATGGAAATTTTAGGTTAATTACTGATGATTTGTCTTTTTTTTTAACTATCCTAAATCACTGAGTGCAGTGTATTCTTTTAAACCAGACCGTAGAAGTAACCTTAAAGCAAAGCAGTGACATGGGCAATTGTAACTGTTCATTTTTAGCTCATTCCAATGAAGCCAAAAGGAGTTAATGCCATAGTGCGCCGTCTGTCTTCCGTCCGTCCGTATTTCATGGGAATTGCTACTCCTAGGCATTTGCCTCAATGCTCACCAAACTCACTCACAATGATCCTCAGGTGGGTCTGCATCCAGGTTGTGCTCAAATAAAGGTCCAGGTCAACGGGTGGGAGATCTGGGCATGTATGTGATTTCAGAAAAAACAGTACTGCTCCCAAGGAATTGCCCTAATTCTCAACAAACTCACACACAATGTTCCTCAGGTTTATCTGCGTTTTGGTTGAGCTCAAGGTCAAGATCAGTGTCCAAGGTCAGGAGACCTGGACATTTATGAGTTCTCAAAAATCATTACTCCTCAAGGCAAATGTCCCAGTGTGTGGTGAACTCATGCACATTGATCCTCAAGTGGGTCTGCATCGTGGCTGTGTTCAAGGTCAAGGTAAATGAATAAGATCTGAGCAGTCTTGTGGTGATTTCATCAGGCTGGAATGAGCTACTCTGTTTTTTTAACCTTGGCTTAGTTGTTAAATGTAGGTACTCTTTACTAAAAACACATGGTGCAATGTAACTATAAATTGTATAAACAGTTTTAAGTAGATTTCAAATCAAAAGCATTGTTCTACTGTTCTACTGGATATTCTTCTTTCAACTGCTCCCTTTAAGGGTCGCCACAGCGGATCATCTGCCTCCATCTCACCCTATCCCTTGGATCTTTCTTTGTAACACCAGCCCTCTCCATTCCCTCCTTCACCACATCCATGAATCTTCTCTGTAGTCTTCCTCTTTTCCTCCTGTCTGGCAGCTCCATCTCAACATCCTTTGTCCAATATATCCACTATTCCTCCTTTGCACATGTCCAAACCATCTCAGCCTTACCTCTCTTACTTTGTCTCAAAACCGCTCAACCTTAGCTGTCCATCTGATGTACTCATTTATAATCCTGTCCCTCCTAGTCACTCCCAATGAGAATCTTAGCATCTTCAACTATGCCACCTCCAGCTCCGCCTCCTGTCTTTTGGTCATCACCACCAACTCTAAACCATACATCATAGCAAGTCTCACTACCATCTTGTAACTCTTCCCCTTCACTTTAGTTGCTATCCTTCTGTCATAGTCACCCCTGACACTTGTCTCCACCCACTCCACCCTTCCTGCACTCTCTTCTTCACCTCCATCCATCCATCTTCTTCCGCTTAATCCTTTTCGGGTCGCGGGGCGGCTGGAGCCTATCCCAGCATCTTTGGGCGAGAGGCAGGGTACACCCTGGACAGATCACCAGTCCATCACAGGGCCAACACACAGAGAGACAGACAACCATTCACTCTCACAGTCATACCTATGGACAATTTAGAATCCCCAGTTTGATGCCAATTAACCTAACTTGCATGTTTTTGGCATGTGGGAGGAAACTGGAGAAATCCCGGAGTAAACCCATGCAGACATGGGGAGAGCATGCAAACTCCACACAAATCACTGTTGGTCGGGGGCTGGGATCGAGCCCAGGATCCCCCGGCCAAGAGTGAGTTGCTGTGCTGTCGGAGTGCTAACCACTCCGCCACTGCACTGCCCCCTTCTTCTTTACCTCTCTTGTGCATTTTCCATTGCTTTGGATGGTTGACCCCAGGTATTTAAACTCATCTACCTTTACTACCTCTGCTTCTTACATCTTCATGGTTACACCTGCCTCCCCCTCATTCACGCTCATGTATTCTGTCTTGTTTTTACTGACTTTCATTTCTCTTCTCTCCAGAGGATACCTCTACCTGTCCAGGTTCTCTTCCACCTGTTCCTGACTCTCACTACAGAGCACAATGTTGTCTGCAAACATCATGGTCCACGAAGACTCCTGCCTGACTTTGTCTGTCAGCCTGTCCATCACCATGGCAAACAAGAAGGGGCTCAGAGCCAATCCCTGATGTAATCCCATTCCCACCTTGAATCCATCTGTCACTCCTACAGCACACCTCACCATCGTCTCGCTGTCCTCATACATGTCCTGCACCACCCTCACATATTTCTCTGCCACTTCTGACTTTCTCATACAGTGCCACACTTCCTCTCTTGGCACCCTATCATATGCTTTCTCTAGATTGGGGTGTCCAATTATGTCCCATGAAGGGCCAAGACCCTGCAGATTTTCTCTTCTACCCAGTCTCTTCAGCAGGTGTTTTCACTTATCAGCAATCAGTGTGAAGAAATTCAGTGAAATCTGCTGTTGAAGATACTGGTTGGAGGTAGAGCCGACTGGGTCTTGGCACTCCATGGCACATGATTGGACATCCCTGCTGTAGTTCCACAATGATACAATACATCTCCTTCTGACCTTCTCTATACTTCTCCATCGACACTCTTCAAGCAAACATTACATGTGCAGTAATAATAATAATAATAATAATAATAATAATAATAATTATTATTATTATCCTAATAATATATCCTAATAATAATAATAACTATAATAATAATAATAATATTAATTATTATTATTATTATTATTATAAAATGGTTTGCATTTATATAGCACCTTTCAAGATACCCAGAATGCTTTACAGTGAAAATCCATTATTAATTCACTCCGCAGACAGACAATGGTAGCACTAAGTTATTACTTTAGCCACAGCTATCCTGGGGCAGACTGATGGAAACGTGGTTGCCAGTTCATGCCAACGGCCTCGCCGACCACTACCAAGTCTAGTACTCTTTCTTGGCATGAAACCGTTCTGCTGCTCAATGATTGTGACCTCTCCTCTTAACCTGGCTTCAACAACTCTTTCCCATATTTTCATAGTGTGACTGATCAACTTCATACCTCTGTAGTTACTACAGCTCTGAGCATCACCATTGTTCTTGAAAATTGGTACCAAAACACTTCTTCTCCACTCCTGAGGCTTCCTCTCACTCTCCAAGGTTGTGTTAAACAATCTGGTTAAAAGTCCACTGCCATCTCTCCTAAACATCTCCATACCTCCACAGATAGTAGAGGTATGGAGATGGATTGGAATGGTAACGTCACTTGTGGTAATGTATCGCCACTTCCTGTATTGCTGTCTGTCCATGTGGTTTGCTCTCCTCATTCTCCCGAGGATTTTGCTTTTAATTGTATTTTAACCACTTTTTTCCATTTACCGTTAGTTCTCATTTCTGTTTATCAAGCCTCTTGCACTCGTGTGCGCACTCAGTGCCATCTAATCACCCTCTTTAGCCTTCTGTTCACCTTTTATCAGTGTTTTTGTTAGCTTTGGATTAGCCACTAGCTATGGCTACTAGCTCTCCTTCCTCTCCTCCTCTGGTGTGCACTCTATATCAGATATTTAGCTACACCTCTGCCTCTTTTAGTGATAACGGTAAATGTATAAATGTTGTCTTTTTGAGGTGCTCGAGGCGAGGTTGTCTGATTTGGAATCCCGGCTCCGCTGCATTGAAACACTGTCTGCACCAGTTACTCTTGATGGATGTCCCCTAGCTGCAGCAGAGCTCCCTAGCTTAGGGTGACCTGTTAGCGGTCCTCCGGTCCTCCTCAGCAGCGAGGAGACTGGGTGGGTGATGGTGAAAAGGAAGCCTAGTCGCAAAGCCCCGGTTAACCACCAACCTGTTCATGTTTCTAGTCGTTTTTCCTCGCTCAGCGACACACCCGCTGAGGAAAAAACTCTGATCATTGGCGACTCTGTAGTCAGAAACGTGAACCTAGAGACTCCAGCGGCCATAGTCAAATGCATTCCTGGGGCCAGAGCAGGCGACATCAAGTCAAATTTGAAAATGCTGGCTAAAAGTAACTGTAAATACTCCACAATTGTTATTCACGCTGGCATTAATGACATCTGTCTCCAGCAGTCGGAAGTCACAAAACTTAACGTGGAATCGGTGTGTGACTTTGCCAAAACAATGTCTGCCTCTGTAGTATTCTCTGGGCCCCTCCCCAATCTGACCAGTGACGACATGTTTAGCTGCTTGTCATCCTTCAACCGCTGGCTGTCTGTGTGGTGTCCTGCAAACAACGTGGGCTACATTGACAATTGGAGCTCATTTTGGGGAAAACCTGGTCTTATTAGACGAGACGGCATCCATCCCACTTTGGATGGTGCGTCTCATTTATCTAACAATCTGGCATCTTTTTTATCCAAATTCCTCCATGCCCACTGCATTGGCTAACGTCATCTGTCCTGGTTGTCTCTGTTGTTGGCGCGCACCTAGCTCTGATGCTAACCGGTCTGCTCATGCTAGCTCAATGGTGTTAGCTAGTGTCATTTCATTTGGCGGCGTTAGCATCTTAGCCCTTAGCCTTGGGTTGTCTGTGTGCTCAGCCAATTGGTCCTGCACCATCTCGTCCTCTAACAATCCAAATTTGCACATGCTAGCCAGTTGTCTCAAATCAGCGACAGATTTTTAGGTGGACTTACCAATTCCCTGTTGCCTCTGGCGGAATCTTTATACAGCACACTATCACGTTGTCTGATGTAGCAAAGTAGCTACCTAGTAGCTCCACAGCATCTACATACGAGTGATCGGACCAAGCGTGGGAAAAATTTTCTGACCTTCTAAGACCAGGTTGTGGACAAACAATGCCCGCTTTCTTCCTTTATCCAACTTTCCCAGGTCCAATGCTGCAATGTAGGTCTCAAACGCGTCCAGCCAGCGTGGCCACGGAACGACTGGTTTGCCTGGGGACTCGAGGAAAGGCCTCAGCGGTCTTAGGCACAACTGCATGCTTCGCGAGTTCTTGTCGACAAATGCTATGTCCACAAACCTGGTAATGAGGACGGACGAGGATGCTGTGCAGGAACTGAACTTTATTACAAACTGTTGGTGAATACAGTACACTTTGTCATGTGAAAAAAATAGGACACCCTGTATAAGCCTGTGTGTTTTTCTTAACATATTTGGACATATGGATATTTAATATCAATGTTAAAAATACTGGGAGATTCACATTATACAACTAAACAATTAAAAATGAATTAAAAACTTTTTTCAAATTTTCTGTAAAATGTAATTCTAAACAAATAGTGAGGAATAAATTAGAACACCCCCTGTCTTTTTTAGGATACCCCCTCATTCATTCCCACTTACAATGGCTAAAATAAATGTTAAAAAATGCAAATAAAAACAAAAACAAGGTAAGACATAGATATGTGAACATTTCTTATTGAAGAACTGAATATTTAATGGGATGTCCTAATTTTTTCAAATGACTATGTGAATGCTCGGCTTCTAACTATCCTTGTGAGGGTGAGTCAGCAAAGAACCCATAACATGGCCACTCCCCTTTTTAAAGGTCGGCGCGGTGACGACACCAGCCGGCCATGTCACCACACCGCTCACTACCCTAAATCCCTTCCATAACACTCGGCCCACTCCACAAATCTGTCTACCAGTGCCCTGTACTCCCCCTCCTTTTCCCCTCTTATACACCCAACAACAGCTGAGTCATCAGAGAATTTCCGCAGGTGGCATGACTCAGTGTTGTACTGAAAGTCAATACTTTCAGTACTTACGGTGAAGAGAAAAGGAGGAAGCCCAGTCCCCTGTGAAGCTCCCGTATCACTAACCACTGCATCAGACAAGATACTGCCCAGCTGGACAAACTGTGGCCCGCCTGTCAGGTAGTCAGTAATCCAGGAGATCACAGAGCTGTCGACCCCCATCACCTGCAGCTTCTCACCCAGCAGCAGTTGCTGGATGTTATTAAAGGCACTGGAGAAATCAAAGAATGTGATTCTCACAGTGTCTCCTCCGCCATCCAAGTGCAAATGGGCTTGTTGCAGCAGGTAGATGACAGCGTCTTAAACTCCTAAAAGTTAACTGAGATACTGTAAATTAAATGGTAGGATTTATTTTTGTGAATTTAAGGCCTTAAAATGATCTAAATTCAGTGTTTTCTGAGAGATGTCCTTCTTACTCCCCATTTATCTTTTATATAAATTTTACAGACATTGCTTTGTGGTTGTCCTGTTATCTCTTGGTGTAAACAGAAATTTTCTTTCCTTCAAATTCCTTGTTTTATATCCACTTTTATGCTGCACAGACAATTTTGGTGCATCTTAATTGTTTTTATCCATCATTTAAAATAATTACTCTAGCATGCCCATGAATATTATTGCGCTAAACTGCTGGTTGTCTCGCATATATGTGGCACTTCTTCTGTTTTATAAGACGGTGCAGTTTTCTTTAATAAAGATTAATTGGGGGATATGGAGAAGCTTAAATAAATATTAAACTGTAACACTATATTGCAAACAATGAGTTATTACTCTCCCCATGTGCTGACTTTGCTGAGGATATATACTTGGACTCATCTCTGTGCAGTACATAAATATGCGCACTCGCGCAGGTAATCCATCTCAGACAGTTGTAAAGCCCCAGTCGTGCTGAGAAAACTGTTGAATCTGTCTTTCTTCCAGACTTTTGAAGAGACTAAACTTCTACAGCCAAGGGGGTTATTTGAAAAGCATTACTTGCTGATCCCAGCAATACTGATTGATGAAGCTGAGTTTCCACATGAGCCTCTTGTCTTTTACTTTGCCAAACCACAGATGGATACCATGTGGGTCTTTATCATATTTGAAGGAAAACATCCATCTTTTTTTCATGCTTTAAACTCCTCCCCATATTCTATAGCATTAAATTAAAGCAGCATCTAAATGTCAAGCATAAGTAACTCAGGAAAACAGTGAGCCAGGTCACACCTTTGGAGTTGAAACCCCTAAATATGATGCTAGTAGGATGATCACACGAGTACAAGCTCATGCTAAACAGACACCACATTTAATAGCCCCTTGGAAAACTGTCCATCATGCTTATTTAATCCCCTGTGATGGGCTTTGGGTGATGCAGGCAGATATTGGTCTCAGAGCGATAATCAGGTTAGCTCTTACACTGAATGTGCAGGAGGCCTGCAAATGTGGCCCCTTTTTCCATTTCCCCTGGCTGCATTATCCACTTCTAACAAAGTTACAGCACACTTCTCATTTTTCATTGGATTAAAAGGCCCATATAGATTTAGACATGGGACACCGTGGTACATCGATCCCAAGTGCATCTGCCATACAGTTCAGATGGCTGCTTGTACGCACAGACACACACACCTTTCTTCCAATTACACCTTCCTAATCTTTCCTTATTATCTGGGTACGTTTTATCACTTGCTTCTGTCACAACAGCCACACCTTATTATCCTTTTCATGCTGTTGCCTTCTAAATCACATTAGAAAAAGGACAACAGCGCTAACAGTGATCAGTTGCAGGGACTCCATTAAAAGGCATAAAAAAGGCAGACAGTGGAAAATGAGGTGACTGATAAATGTGTAAATTATCTGCATTGTTTTTGTCTCAGGATTGGCTAAAAGTTGTGAACAGGGTGTACAGAGCGAACAAGAGCAGAAGGAACATGTACCTTATTCGTGCCATGTTTTCTGGTTTCTACATTTCTCCTTGAAGGGGCTATTTGTAGTTTTCCTACTGTGAAATATCCTTACATTACCTGTAATTATAATTGCAGGAGTAGTTTAGAAACAACAGTTATAATGCTATACCAAAGATGCCCATGTTTTGTATTACTTTACTGGATTTTAAAAGTCCAATCAAACATGTTGTGTTTGTGGGTTTTAACCTTCTAAAATGATTTTTTTTGTCATATGACTACAGTAAAAATATTAAAATCTCTCTTCACTTAGAAATAATTTTATTTTAACATTTTGGTAGAATGATCAGAAGCTGGTTTTGAGCTTCTGTGATCTTTTTCTCTATTGACCGGAGTGATGGCGTAGAGGTAGAGCATCTGCCCCATAACCGGGAGGCTGGGGTTCAAATCCTGACCAGGTCATGCCGAAGACCAAGTAAAAGTGGAACTTCCTGCCGTCCAGCTTGGTGCTCAGCAACAATGGAACGGAGGAGGGAAATGCTGGTTACCCAGCCACAGAGAGTGCACAAGTCAAGTGTACTCCCTGCGCCGGTCCAAAGCCCGGATAAAATGGCCAGGGTTGCGTCAGGAAGAGCATCCGGCGTAAAAACTCAGCTTCAACTGTAAGTGGATCCACCCCAAAAATAAATTTGGATGATGATGATATTGTCACTGACAAATGATCTAGTCTTCAGTTACAACCCATCAATGTGCCATTGGTTGTGATGATTCAGCTAACAGAGCTTAACAGTGCTACTATGAAGTTAGCTTACCAAGTGTGGTTTATATTACTTCTTTCCTTTAAATTCCAGTCACCCTGATGGACATACTGTACCTGTTCCCACCTGGTTCACTAATCCACAGTCAATAATATATCTTGCTTATTACCTCCACCAAGGAGGTAATAAGGAGGAGGTTTTCATCCGTGTTGGTTTGTTGGTTTCTGTCAGCAGGATTATGGAAAAAACTACTGGATGGATTTGGATGAAATTTTCATCAGAGATGGCCCTTGGCCTAAGGATGAACCCATTAGATTGTGCTAATGATCTGAGAGTGCATACCTACACCAAGAGCCTTGTTTGTGCAGCAGGATTGCAGAAAAACTGCTGGATGGATTTTGATGAAATTCTCAACAGAGGTGGCCCTTTGGCTACAGAGGAACCCTGTACATTTTGCTGATCATCCGAGAGTGCATACCTCCACCATGGCTCAGTATTCTCACAACGTGTTAGCAAGATTCCTTGAAAACTGCTGGACAGAGTTTGATGAAATTTTCGCCAGAGGTGGTTGTTGGACTACACACAAACCCATTGCATTTTGGAGGTGATCCAGAGTGCATACCTCCACCAAGGCTCAATCTCGCAATGTACGGAGGGATGGAGGCACGGAGGTACGGACAGATGGATGGACAAAGGGAGGGAGGGAGGGAGCCTTGGCGGAGGTATGCGCTCAGTGCTTTTCTAGTTTTGCTCTATTTTCACAGTGATGATAGATGAACCGTTCGCATTAGCTTGGCTAGGCAGACGGAGTCGGTCTGCCTCTTGCTAGTTTAACTGTTTCATTGCAGGTGGCTTTGATCACTGTTTTCTGCTAATTCTATCCACCCCCACTGGAATCCTTGTTCACTTGCTGTTCTAAATCATTCCTTGACATAATTTTATCTTATTTTACTATTTTAGTCTGACTGGGACCAAAGGCAGCTAGTGGCCATTAGTAGTTCCCCATTCACTCATTCAGGGTTGTTTCTGTGCTTATTCTACTCTAGGGACCGATCATATCCTATCGATCATTGAAACCACACACTCCTGTCCACCAGTTTTATTGCATTTGTTCCTTAAGGTAAATTTACATTAGTCCGCTCAGGCTGTGTTCACTACCCAAGCTTGGAGCTAATCTACTAACATTAGCCAGTGACATTAGCAACATCCTAACGACATTCTATGTGATCAAAGAGGTGGGGTTAACTGTGGCTCTTGAACATTTAAAGAGACATGCACAGAAACGAGCCATTCTGAGGAATGCTGCAAAAGATGATTCACAATGATGACAATAACTAATTGAAAACAGTTTGACCAAAGTGTTTAACAAACATTTTATTAAGACCCAGGAGACCTGTCATCATGTGGAAAAAGTGCAGTGAATGAGGCCTTTAAGGTGTGTCCACAGTTTAAAAAAAAAAGCTCTAGACCATTTTTTTCTGGGCGATTCACATGCGCTCTTTAAAAAAAGGTCTCTGGCTTATTCTGGCAACCGCTTGACCTGTCAGTCAAAACTTGCCTTCGGGGTTTCACACATTTTGCAGTGAAACTGTAACTGCACTAAACTACATCAAATGTAAGGAAACATGCATACTTCCAAGATTTGCTGTCAAATATTAATCACGGTATACTTTTAGTGTAATTCTGATCAGCGGGTTAGAGACGTGTGTCACTGATGAGTGCTGCGGTGCTCCAAGAGTTGAATTTTTTTTCAATTTTCAGCGCCGCTGAGAACATTTTTGAGCCAAGGGCACTGAGCACATTACAGGCTGGATTACATAGAAAATGAACACAAAATAGACAGAGTGGAAAAAAATCCCTGCTTGGTAGACACGTAGCCTAAGTCTGGACATCAAGTAATCGGGGTCAAGCAATAAATTGATTTTAATTTGGTTTGGACAATGTAAAAAAAAAAAAAATGAATATAATAAATATCAATTTCCCCATTCACAGGAGTAAATATGGTGCCTCCATCTCTAACCCCATCCCCCACCCTTAAAAGATAATTTTATAAAAGTTAAGTTGGTACTTTATTAATCAGAAATATGTGGATTCATCATTGTTTGATCATACCTTTTTGTAATAGTTTGCCCCAGGGCAGCTGTGGCTACAGTAGTAGCTTACCACTACCATTGTCTGTCTGTCTGTGGACTGAATGAATAATGGACTCATTGTAAAGCACTTTGGGTATCTTGAAAGGTGCTATATAAATGCAGTCCATTAATAATAATAAAATTTGGTTTACATTTCTCCTGTCAGAGGGACTACTGATATGCATTGCACTGCCACAACCAACTTCCCTTCCCCCATTTTATTATGCTGCACATAAAGCTAGAAATATCATTTTATCCGGTCTTTGCCCAAAGGGCTCTTCAACCCCTTTGGGCTTCAGCCGGCGGGGGATTATGTTATGGGTCAGTCCGTCTGTCCATCCGTCTGTTCGTCTGTCACACTTTTTGTGAAATCAACTCCTCCTACAGTTTTGGTCCGACTGTTTTGAAACTTGGTACCATGGTTTGATATACTCTGATGATGCGCATATTGAAATTTCATCGGATGACCTTGAGGTCAACATTGCAGTTGCACTATGGTAAATGGTAAATTTACTATTACTATAAAACCAGTAAAGCTAGGGCCACCAAACCTGGTATACAGGTTCACCTTGGAATCCTGAACTCTGACTATGGTTTGGGGTCAAAAGGTCAAAGGTCAAGATTAACATTCCCTATGCCTTATTACTGTACGAGTAAAGCTGGAGCCACCAAACTTGGTACACAGGTTCACCCTGTGACCCTGAAGTGTGACTGTGGTTTTGGGATCACAAGGTCAAAGGTCAGCATCATTGGTCAAAAGGCCAAAGGTCAAAATTAATTTATTTTATGCCTTATTACTGTACAACACATAAACCAAACCTGTTACACAGGTTCACCTAGGAATCCTGACCTCTGACTATGGGTTTAAGGTCACAAGGCCAAGGTTAACATTCCCTATGCCTTATTACTGTACAAGTAAAGCTAGGGCCACCAAACATGGTACACAGGCTCACCCTGTGATTCTGAAGTGTGACTGTGGTTTTGGGATCACAAGGTCAAAGGTCAACATCATAACGGCTAACAAACTATATCTCAACAACAAAGAAAGCTAGGGTCACCAAACCTGGTACACAGGTTCACTCTGAGACCATAACTTCTGACTACAGGTTTGGGGTCAAAAGATCCAAAGGTCAAGGTTGGCACTCCCTATGATCTCTTACTGTAGAACGTGTAAAGCTCCTAGGGTCACCATACTTGCTACACAGGTTCACCTTGGGATCCTGACCTACAACTATGGGGTGTATACTTTGTTGTATATTTGTGGATGATGGGCTTATCATAATGTGGTTCTGCCACAGTAATTATATAGAAAAGTTGAAAACTGCTCTCTGTCAGTAAGTATTGGGACGTTCAAAGAAAACGTAGGCGGGGGATATTGCACTCGCCTCAGGGTGCTCTTGTTATATACAGTCTTTGGTGTGACCCAGTTGGGGCTTGGACCCACAGCCTCCTGGCTGTGGTGCAGATGCTCTACCACTAGGTAAGGGGAGTTGTGAGTCTGACAGGCCTCAGTAGTGTTTACTTTAGAGTGATCTGCCCAGGTCTTTTTGGGCACAGTAATACTAGTTGGTGTTGATAGTAAGAATTAATTGAAAAACACAAAAAAACTAATTTCAGAGGGGAATAATAAAAAGCAATATTTTGATGGACAGATGTGATTTTGATTAGATTATAAAAAAAAGCATTATTTATTTAGTTCACTCTTAACTTTAAACATATACAACTTTGTGACTTATGCCTCCAGTTGTACTGAATGTGACACAGCTAATGTACACTATGGCTTGTTAATAACTTCACCTGCTCTTTGCAGTTCCCTGACATGATACCCTTTTTTGTTTAATGGTGATTTGATTGTTGTTCGCATACATGCCTTGCTTTGTTCTGTCTGACTGACACAAGAGGTCATCAGTACATGCTAAAAACAAGACCAGATCAACAAAAATGGATATAACATCACATGTTATATGTTTATACTTCCCAGAGCTGCAAACGTTTATCCACATTTACTCACTGAACAACTTGTTATTCTTTGACTAATGGGTTATTTCCTGCACTGTACATCTGCTTCCTATATATCTTAAGTCACACTCCTTAAGGCAAGTTACTTTAAGGAGACCCTCACTAATTGCACTTGGTTGACATCTAAAAATGATATTGCTAACTATCAAATCAATTACATACAGTAGATTGTTATAACAACTTCAGCATGTAGTCAAAAACATATGTTATTCAGTGAGTGGAAAGTTTCACTCTATGGTTAAATAATCTCCCTGGCCATTGGTTTGCAAGTTTTAGGGTGTTTTTTGGAGCCATTTTCCCATCCCTGTTTCTCATGTAGGTTGTGCAATACAATTTGGACAGAGGAAACATGGGGGTTTGGATATGTGCTTTTTTTTGCTTCCAATTAAACTGAGAACTAGAACCACATCCTGAAGTAAACGTGCTCACAACCAGATAAACTCGCTCTCCCTCTCTCTGTGTTTGATCACTGTAGCTGCATGTCTCGGTCTGACCCCAAGCAAAGCAGGAATGTTTCCCCTAAACCCCCCCAGTTTGCACTCTTGGGTGAGGCGGGGAAGTGTTAAATGTTACAGAGATGAAGGTTAAATTAAAAAATGATTTTTGGCATCAACCCTTCTTGACTTTAAACTAACCCACCTAAGAAGACTTGCATACAGTATGCTGTTACTTCTTTCAGATCATGTTTTGTAAATGTCAAGTGTTCTTTTCCTTTTATTTTCAGTATAAGAAAAACATCCTTCAAATGAACAGAAGAAGTTGTTAATCCCTAAGGAATACAAGAATGTGCAGACTTGATTTTACATACTTTAAATGTTATGACTCATATTTTTCATTACAGATGTTTGCAGTATTTGTACTTGGAATTTATTTCCTTTTCATTTAAGATAATCTCAAAACCCTTTAAAATTTTCCGTGTAAGTAATCAAACACACATTCAAACTAAGTCAAGTGTAACCTTAAGCTTAAACCTTTCATTCATTTTCTTAACCGCTTAATTCTTTATGGGTTGTGGGGGCGGGGGGTGGGGGGACTGGAGCCTAGAGCCTTTTCCAGCATCTCTGGGTGAGGAGGGGTACACCTTGGACGGATCACCAGTCCACCGTAGGCCAAGCCTAAACCAAATTTTTTTACAAATTAAACAATCAAAAAAGCTAACCCAGCCAGCATGTGCATGTGGGCCCCACTATAGGTCAAAACTGGCCTGTCTTATGGGTCCCATTGGGGTTTGTTGGTGGTTTCCATGTTGGTCCCACCTCTGTTTGCCAACACGGACCTGTGGCACCAGTGTTACTGAAACTTACTCACCCCCTTCCCCCACACTGAAGCAGGTGGGGTCAAGTGTAAGCAGATTATCTGCTTACCTGTGCCACAGGTGAAGTCCATGTGGACAAGCACGGATGTGACCAACATGGAAACTGTGGACAAACCCGTATGGAATCACCACTGTACCAGTGGTGTCCTTTAAAGAAACCAAAGCCATTTGCTGCTGCATTGGGCAGGAGCTGTCAGAACCACAATGACATCCATCCATCCTCTACTGCTTATCTGGGGTTCCGGGTCGCAAGGGTAGCAGTCTAAGTAGAGAACCCCAGACTGTTGCCCAGTTCACATAGCACCATAAACCCCCATGATCCCTCTTGCAGGTGGTGAGCACACTAGAGGTCAAACCCATATGGCTCCCTCACGCTGAGCCCGACTAGATCCGACAGAAACCTGGTTGCCAAGTGCTTGCCCTTGAGTCCCGGTAACCTCAGAAATGGCGGGGTACACTGGATCCTTGTAACTTCTTCATGGCGATCAACTGGACTGTTCTTGGTCTGGTCCTTCACCCAGGGCCAGTTTGCCTTGGGAGACCCTAGCAGGAACAAGTTGCTCCCGACAACATAGTTCAAGGGATCATTAGGACACCCAAACCCCTCCATCACAATGACGTGGCGATCCATGGAGGAGACCACAATAACGTATTTTATAGATATTCTTAGGGGTTGTTTATCATTATTGCTTTATTCCTCTATCTGCATACAGTACCAGTCAAAAGTTTGGACACATTCCATTGAAAATGAATAGGTAGGTGTGTCCAGACTTTTGACTGGTAGTGTATATTCATTTTGATATTTTCCACTGTCCACATTTCACCTTAATTTCAACCCATTTCTATGATCTTGCCTTTTGTTGTGCGTCTGTCAAAATTGCTTTGTAAAAAGGGTTTGTTAGATTGATATTTAACAGTGCACTAATAAAGTTTTTTTTAGTGGCAATAACAAAGAACCAGCATTCAGCTGTAGATAAATCCTGTGAAGCCTAAAACGTGTGAAAATAAAATAAAAAGTTTCACTCCATTCCAAAAGACTATGGTTTAATTATTTTTGATTGTGATCCCTTATATAGGTGGTTGAAGTTGCCTAATTTTCTGTACTTTACCACAGAGGAAGACATGAGCTAAGGGATTAAATAAAGGGACAATGTGAGGAAGTGAGAATTAGAAAACACAATCGAGAAAGGAATTTTAAAATTGACATGAGAATAGAGAAAGGGGGGTGGCGAAACAAGGGTCTATTGAAAAAGGAGCTAAGGGAATAAAAGTAGGGACTAGATGAAAATAGAAGCAAAAAAATCTAAGGACTTAGCAAGGGATTGGTGAAGTTTGGAAATGAAAATAAGAAGCAATCTAAAGGTGACTGTGAAACACAGACATCTCTCATCTCCCCCTTATTTTTTATTCAATATGCAGTGTTCACCTGCTGAAATAAACTGCACGTGTTTTATATATATATATATATATATATATATATATATATATATATATATATAACAAGGCTGATATACATATATAGTATATAGTAGTTAGGAGGCCACCCGGTTCAAATATATACTCAGTGATAATTAAAATTCACTTGATGTCATCTAAAGGCTTTTAAAGTCAGGGAGATGAAAAGGTCACTCAGTACTCCGTATCCACAGGGTGGTCTCCATTAAGCCAGCTTATCGGAGACATGGTGACACACAGAAAAACAGAACCATTACCAGGCACATTGTAAACTCTGTATTACCGAGGTGTGACGTCACCGCAGAGCCAGTGTCCAGCAGCTGATTGACACAGCCGCCATATACTCGACGTCAAGCAGTAAAGGAAGCAGTAGCCGCTGCTTTTTACTGTTTGTGGGGTCAGTAGGCCTCTGGATCGCTTCCTGTCACAGATGGTACTCCATTGTTCTCATCCCCACTGATAAGATTTGTAATTTTCCACACTCATTGGGGACAAATGTGTTCTATGCTACTGTGGGGAGAGGTAAAACATCATCATTCTGTAGTTTATGTATGCAATACAAGTATGCACATTTGATTTTTAAAATGTCAGTTTAATATCTTTCACTGTTTTTCTTCAATCTGCTGCTGGTATGTTGACTTTTCCATATCTCAGCTCTGCCCCATGGTGGACACACAAATGAACTTCTGAATGAGGCCTTGATTTTGATGTCTGTATTTGTTTGCTTTTGTCCACAACCTCCAGATCTTTATCTCTGGATCAGATTGGCAATCTAAGGATAGCGTGTTAGTTATTGGTTTATGTTTTTCATGTCTATAAATTTGTTTCCTCACACTTAATATTGTCAGTGGCATTATTTTTCCAAAAGGCTGCATTGTATTATAGCGTAACATATTTAACTATGACTATATAAAATATAATCTTTCTGGATTTTTTTTTTTTTTTAAATTGTAGGGTTGTAGTTATTCAAGGTGAAGAGATCACGTTGGGCAGAAGTTGTGAACTGTTTTGATGCCATCTTGTGGTTTGCAGTCTCAATTACACACTAACCAGTCTACAGATCATTCCAGGAACTGACGGAGCTGAACACATAGGGGCAGAATTATTAACGTGCTGTGCCATTGCAAAACCCTGTTTTGGCGTTAAAAAACTACTGTCAAGATTTACTAAAGGGTGCAGGGCAAAATTAGCAGTGGGAAGGCGTTTACTATGTTAATTTTGCATCTGGCCTCATTGCATATGTGTTTGTTGGAGTTGTCATGTCAAAGCGCAAATTTGAGGGAGGAGAGAATTTAAATGACTGGCTCAAGGTAATTAACTAAGGTTTGTGTGATAGACTGATTTTATCATTCACTTGTTAACATGTAATTACAGTCAGTTTAAACAGTGTGTTAATACAAGGGGTTAAACAAAACTTAAAAAAAAAAATATATATATATATATATATATATATATATATATATATATTTACATATGTTAATTACTTTTTGATTGGTGATCTACCTGTTAATGTTGTGGATTGATGACGCTGTGATTGATTAGTCATGCCTGCAACATGTATATAAAGGACAGCTGTTATGAATGAACTTGGAAAACAAGAGTGTTTGTGTCACGCATCTATTTATTCATCCTCATTTTCAGGTATGAAACAAGTGTTTATGTACTTGAAATGTGAAAAGTGTTTGCTAAGATGCTTTGTATTATTGTGCTGACAGCACTTTGCCCTTTTTTAAAGCATTTTTTTTTCAATCTTTAGAAATTTGACTAGCAAATTGTGATAACCGTTATTTACTGTTAACCCATTCGGTTGGCTTTAAATGGTTACAACCGTGAATTGGAGCTAGTCCGCTGGGCAGTCAGAAACCATTAACAGCTATCTGATCCTCTTGGTAACTGGTAAACCAGGCTGTTGGTGAGGCATGTAACAGATGTTAATTACGCTCTTCGCAGTAGTAAATTATTGCTAACTTTAAGTTGCATATTTTTGTTCAGTTGGTAAACCTGTGGAGCGTGTAAATAATGAGGCGGATTTGGTTCAGGCGGTTTATTACACGACTCACACAAGGAGCATAGACAGAATGACATACAAGTAGGAACTCTTCCCTTAAATAACATGACATCCTTCTAGACTCTTCTCACACACAAAAGATAATCTCCTTCTAGAATCTTCTCACACACAAAAGATAATCCCCCCCGTCCAACTGCAGTCAGTCCATTCATCCTTGACACCTCCCTGTTATCTTACTAGGGCATCTAGAAACTTCTCACACACAAAAGGTTAACTTCGCGTCCTTTGTTCCTGTCTAAGGTGGTAAACCATTATGCACTCCCCAGGTTGCGACCCCCCCCCCCCCAGCAACTTAGATAGGACAAAAGGGTAACAGTCTACATGCTGTGATAGAACCATTAACATCAGTCCACATGCTGTAGAACAATCAACATCAGTCCGCATGCTGCTTGGGCTTCAGTCTTCTGCCGTATCTGCTGTAGCCAGGATTCGCCACCTCCGTGGCGCTGCCATGCTGGGGGGCTGATGTCTGGGGGTGAAAACTTTTTGACTGTCCGTGTGGGTGCTCTGGAGAATCTTTTCTCTGGGAAGCGCCCCGTGGGGGTCTTCCACGCCGAGGGGCCCTAGCCAACAGCACTTGCTCGTCAGCCACAACGAAAGCAGGTTTAAGTTGGTCTATGCCAATTTCTTCCCTCCTACCCCCCAAGTCTAGCAAAAAGTGCTTATCTCCTGTTTCCAGCACCCTAAACGGTCCATCATAAGGTGGGCGCAGTGGGGGGCGGTGGGCGTCGTGTCTGACAAACACGAACTCTGCGTTTTTCAAAGCTTTAGGCACAAAAACGTGCGGAAAACTGTGGTGGGCAGGGCCCGGCAGCGTGCTTGAGTCTATGCAACGCTGCAGCAGCTGAGACGGGGAGCTGCCCAGCGCAGGATTATCTAGCAGAAACTCCCCAGGCAGCTGGAGTGGTTGTGCAAAAACGAGTTCTGCCGGGGAAGCTTCCAGATCCTCTTTAGGCGCAGAACGTAACCACAATAAAACCCATGGTAGCCTGTCTACCCAATTTGCATCCGTCAGTGAAGCCCTCAGAGCCGCTTTTAATGACCTATGAAAACGTTCGCATAACCCATTAGCCTGCGGGTTGTATGCGGTTGTGCGGTGAATTGAGACACCTAGGCTGCGGGCCATGGTTGACCAGAGTTCAGAAACAAATTGAGAGCCTCTGTCGGACGTAATGTCCGACGGAACTCCAAAACGCGCCACCCATGCTGTTAAAAACGCGCGCGCCACCTCCTCGGCTGTGGTTGCCGCCAGCGGAACCGCTTCTGGCCAGCGCGTGGTGCGGTCCACCATTGTTAGGAGATGCGTGTACCCCTGTGAAGGCGGAAGGGGGCCTACGAGGTCCACGTGGACATGGTCGAACCTCTTAGCCGGGATGCGAAATGGCTCCAAAGGAGCCTTTGTGTGTCTGTGAACCTTGGCTCGTTGGCACGCCACGCAGGCTGCTGCCCACTCCTTCACTTGTTTGCGAAGGCCCGGCCACACATATTTCTCTCCTACCATTTTGACCAACGCGCGCACCCCTGGGTGTGCCAAAGAATGAACGACTCAAACACACGGCGGCGCCACGCGGCCGGAACCACAGGCCGTGGGCGACCCATGGAGACGTCGCAGATTAAGGGGGGAATGCCGTTAAGCAGCATCCTCTTCTCCAGCCTTAACCCTGTTGGTCCAGACTGGAGAGCGCGCACGTCCGCGTCACTAACCTGCTCCGCGGCCATGGCTGCGTAATCCAACCCTACACAGACCGGGGCCACTACGGCGCGCGAGAGGCAGTCTGCCACTACATTCAGTTTGCCCGACACATGCTGAATATCGGTAGTAAACTCTGAGATCGCGGCCA
Source organism: Pholidichthys leucotaenia (assembly GCA_020510985.1). Classification (NCBI taxonomy): domain Eukaryota; kingdom Metazoa; phylum Chordata; class Actinopteri; order Cichliformes; family Pholidichthyidae; genus Pholidichthys; species Pholidichthys leucotaenia. The sequence goes on from CM035844.1 coordinate 170,866,369, forward strand.
GCTGCCTCTGCTGCCGGCCCGACCAAGGTTCTGAAACTTTGGCCATCGCAAATGTTAGTGGCTTATGGTCAACGAACGCAGTAAAATTGCGCCCTTCCAGCCAGAACTGGAAATGGCGAATGGCCAGGTGGAAGGCGGAAGGGGGCCTACGAGGTCCACGTGGACATGGTCGAACCTCTTAGCCGGGATGCGAAATGGCTCCAAAGGAGCCTTCGTGTGTCTGTGAACCTTGGCTCGTTGGCACGCCACGCAGGCTACCGCCCACTCCTTCACTTGTTTGCGAAGGCCCGGCCACACATATTTCTCTCCTACCATTTTGACCAACGCGCGCACCCCTGGGTGTGCCAAAGAATGAACCGACTCAAACACGCGGCGGCGCCACGCGGCCGGAACCACAGGCCGTGGGCGACCCATGGAGACGTCGCAGATTAAGGGGGGAATGCCGTTAAGCAGCATCCTCTTCTCCAGCCTTAACCCTGTTGGTCCAGACTGGAGCGCGCGCACGTCCGCGTCACTAACCTGCTCCGCGGCCATGGCTGCGTAATCCAACCCTACACAGACCGGGGCCACAACGGCGCGCAAGAGGCAGTCTGCCACTACATTCAGTTTGCCCGACACATGCTGAATATCGGTAGTAAACTCTGAGATCGCGGCCAGCTGCCTCTGCTGCCGGCCCGACCAAGGTTCTGAAACTTTGGCCATCGCGAATGTTAGTGGCTTATGGTCAACGAACGCAGTAAAATTGTGCCCTTCCAGCCAGAACTGGAAATGGCGAATGGCCAGGTGGAGAGCCAGCAACTCTCTGTCGAACGCGCTGTATTTACGTTCATTGTCGCGCAAGGTTCTGCTGAAAAAGGCAAGCAGCTGCCAAGCCCCGGCGACGCCCTGCTCCATGACAGCCCCTATGGCCACATCTGAAGCGTCAGTGGTGAGGGCTATGCGGGCCGTTGGGTCTGGATGTGCCAACAATGCGGCGTTTGCCAGGGCTGCTTTAACTTCCGAGAACGCCTGCTCTCGTTCCGGGGTCCATTCAACCCTATTCGCGGGTTTCTGTTTTTTGAGCGCAGCGTACAATGGCTGCATGAGCTGCGCTGCGCGGGGAAGGAAACGGTTATAAAAGTTCACCATTCCCAAAAATTCTTGTAGTGCCCTAACCGTTTGCGGTCAGGGAAAATCTGTCACTGCGCGCACTTTGTCAGGCAGCGGGACCGCTCCTTCGGGAGAGACGCATTGCCCTAAAAAATCAATCCCCGTCACCCCGAACTGACATTTCGCTGGGTTGATTATTAAACCTTGCTCTTCCAACCTTCAGAAAACCGTCGTGAGGTGGGTTTCGTGTTCGTCTTCGGACGCGCTGGCTACCAAGATATCGTCCAGGTAGACGAACACAAAAGGGAGATCGCCATGCGTTGGAACGTCTGTGCTACCTCTTTAAGCCCAAACGGCATGCGCAAGAACTCAAATAAACCAAACGGAGTTATTACCGCTGTTTTGGGTATGTCCTCAGCGCGCACTGGGACTTGGTGGTAACCACGGACCAAATCTATCTTAGAAAAAATACACGCTCCTGTGAGGTGAGCGGAAAAATCCTGAATGTGGGGAATTGGGTTGCGGTCGTGCGCTGTAGCATTGTTTATCCTGCGGAAATCGCCGCAAGGTCGCCACGAACCTTCAGCTTTAGGGACCATGTGTAGCGGGGAAGCCCATGGGCTGTTTGAGCGTCTGATGATGCCTAACCTCTCTAGGTTAGCGAACTCCTCGTGTGCTATGGCCAGTTTAGCTGCGTCCAAGCACCGAGGTCTTGCAAAAACGGGCACCCCGGTGGTGGTGATAAGATGCTCCACCCCATGTTTAGCGATAGCTGCTGAAAATGTCGGGACTGTGAGTGCTGGGAACTGAGCCAGCAGTGTGTGGAACTTACCGCATGCTGCTGTGACGTTGGCTTGTGCTGTTGGCCGGGTCACTCAAGCTATACAGGGAAGAGAGTCAAAAGACAGTGCATTAACCAGGCGCCTGTTAGCGATATCTACCAACAACCCATGTGCACATAGAAAATCAGCCCCCAGTATATGGTAATCCAATGCTGCTACAACAAAAGTCCATTCAAATGTACGACCGTGTAGAGACAAGAGTAGAGTCCTCTCACCAAAGGTCTTAATGTCTGAGCCGTTTGCTGCTGCCATCTCGGGGCCGCTGGTTCCTGCCAGCCAGTCAGCGTAGGTCGGCCAGATGAAACTCCTCTGTGCGCTGGTGTCCACGAGGAAATGCCTCCCCGAGCGTGCATCCGTCAAATAGAGCAGCTTGCTCTCCTCCCCGAGGGTCGCGGCTGCTACCGACCCCCGGTCTTAGCGTTTCCCAAGCGCTTGAAACTGGCACGGTGGTATACATTTGCGTGCCCTCTCTGCAAAGCGGCGGTGGTAGAAGCAAAGCGTGTCACCTCCACGTTCCTTGGCCCCCGCTGCTGCTGCCGTCGGTGGTTCTGCTGCTGCCGTCGGCAGCTCCTCGCCTCCTTGTATCGACGTGCCGGGCTCCGTCGCTGCTGCAGTGGTCACGAAAGCCTTGGTGGCGACGATGATCCGGTCAGCCTCTCGGGCTAGCGCACGATAGTCCCGTTTGGCCAGCAACGATGAATTGGCCAGGGCCGCTCTCGCTGCTGTCGGAAGGTTCCTGAGGAAAATGTGGGTGAAGATGAAGTGGTCGTCGTCTGTGCCCTTTAACCTCAGCATCTTCTCCATCATGTCCACGGCCAAACCGTCTCCCACCTCGGTCCGCGTCAGAAGCCTCTCTGCTCTCTCACCATCCGAGAGCGTGTAGTGCTGGATGAGGGCAGCCTTCAGCGCGTCATATTTGCCATTGGCTGGTGGCTGATCGAGCAGGCTCTCGATGTGCTGAGCCATGCTGGCATCGAGCGTTGCGACCACATAGTGGAATTTCGTAACATCCGCCGATATCCCTCGGAGGGCGAACTGAGCCTCGGTTAGGTGGAACCAGGAGCGCGGGTTGTGCTGCCAAAAATCAGGTAGTTCGATCGCTACAGCGCACGCGAAGCTGGGGATTCCAGTCGAGGTTGGCTCCGGGGATCTTCCGTCGTATTCCATGATTCGTCTTGGGTCACCAGTGTGGAGCGTGTAAATAATGAGGCGGATTTGGTTCAGGCGGTTTATTACACGACTCACACAAGGAGCATAGACAGAGTGACATACAAGTAGGAACTCTTCCCTTAAATAACATGACATCCTTCTAGACTCTTCTCACACACAAAAGATAATCTCCTTCTAGAATCTTCTCACACACAAAAGATAATCCCCCCGCCCGACTGCAGTCAGTCCATTCATCCTTGACACCTCCCTGTTATCTTACTAGGGCATCTAGAAACTTCTCACACACAAAAGGTTAACTTTGTGTCCTTTGTTCCTGTCTAAGGTGGTAAACCATTATGCACTCCCCAGGTTGCCACAAACCATTGAAGCTGATACGTGAGGGTAACCCTGTCAGTGTGCAGTACACCGTTATAACCATTAATTAAGGTTCACCCTCTTACAGGCAGAAAATTGTGCACTCTAGTTAGTAGTTTTATTATAGCTATATTACTTGGTGTTTGTTATTGTTATGTATCAAAGACACAAAAAGAGTATACAGTGATACTGAAAATGTACAGTGGTGTGAAAAAGTGTTTGTCCCCTTCCTGATTTCTCATTTTTTTTGTACGTTTGTCATACTTAAATGTTTCAGATCATCAAACAAATGTGAATATTAGACAAAGATAACACAAGTAAACACAAAATGCAGTTTTTAAATGAAGATGTTTATGATTAAGGGAAAAAAAATCCACACCTACATAGCCCTGCGTGAAAAAGTGATTGCCCCCTAAACCTAATAACTGGTTGGGCCAGAAACAGACCGGTACAATGTCCGCATCACTGCAGATGCTGCTCCGATCCATCTGCCAATCTCTTGCTCCATTCTCCCCTCACTTGTGAATGAGATCCTGAAATACTTAAATTCCTCCACTTGGGTAAGGAGCTCATCCCCAGCCTGGAGAGGACAACTCACCCTTTTCCAACTGTGAACCATGGACTCAGACTTGGAGGTGCTGATTCTCATCCCAGCCGCTTCACACTCAGTAACAAACTGTCCCAGTAAGACCTGTAGGTCAATGCTCGATGAAGCCAACAGGACGACATCATCTGCAAACAGCAGAGATGAGATCCTGTGGTCACCAAACATGACACCCTCTGTTCCTTGGCTGCCCCTAGAAATCCTGTCCATAAAAATTATGACACAGGGCGGCACTGCCGGAGTCCAACTCTCAATGGAAACAAATTCGACTGGGTGTTGAAAATACAAAACAAACTCTTGCAACAGTCGTATAGGGACTGGATAGCTCAGGGGCCGGCAACTTGTGGCCCCGGGGCTGCATGTAGTCTGTCAGCCCCCATGCTGCGGCTCCCTCAAAACAGATGAAAATTAATGAACCTCATTTTAATTATTTTATTTTTTAAATTATTGTTAATTGCAATTGGATACAATTCTCAATATACAGTAGTGTGAGAAAATGTTTGCCCTTTTCCTGATTTCTCATTTTTTTGGATGTTTGTCACATTTAAATGTTTCAGATCATCAAACAAATTTAAATATTAGACAAAGTTAACACAAAATGCAGTTTTTTAAATGAAGGTGTTTATTATTAAGGGTAAACAATCCAAACCTACATGGTCCTGTGTGAAAAAGTGATTTCCCCCTAAACCTAACTGGTTGGGCCACCCTTAGCAACAGCAACTTCAATCAAGCATTTGCGATAACTGGCAATGAGTCTTTTACAGCGCTGTGGAGGAATTTGGGCCCACTCATCTTTGCAAAATTGTTGTAATTCAGCCACACTGGAGGGTTTTCGAGCATGAACCGCCTTTTTCAGGTCATGCCACAGCATCTCAGTCGGATTCAGGTCAGGACTGACTAGGCCACTCCAAAGTCTTCATTTTGTTTTTCTCAAGCTATTTAGAGGTGGACTTGCTGGTGTGTTTTGGATCATTGTCCTGCTGCAGAACCCAAGTGCACCTCAGCTTGAGGTCACAAACTGATGGCTGGACAGTCTTCTTCAGGATTTTTTGTTAGACAGCAGAATTCATGGTTCCATTTACCACAGCAAGTCTTCTAGGTCCTGAAGCAGCAAAACAGCCCCAGACCATCACACTACCACCACCATATCTTACTGTTGGTATGACGTTCCTTTTCTGAAATGATGTGTTACTTTTACACCAGGTGTAATGGGACACACACTTTCCAAAAAGTGCAACTTTTGTCTTGTCAGTCCACAGAGTATTTTCCCAAAAGTCTTGGGGATCATCAAGATGTTTTCTGGGAAAACTGAGACAAGCCTTTATGTTCTTTTTTACTCAGCAGTGGTTTTCGTCTTGGAACTCTGCCATGCAGGCCATTTTTGCCCAGTCTCTTTCTTATGGTGGAGTCATGAACACTGACCTTAACTGAGACAAGTGAGGCCTGCAGTTCTTTGGATGTTGTTATGGGGTCTTTTGTGACCTCTTGGATGCGTCGTCACTGCGCTCTTGGGGTAATTTTGGTCGGCCGGCCACTCCTGGGAAGGTTCACCACTGTTCCATATTTTTGCCATTTGTGGATAATGGCTCCCACTGTGGTTCGCTGGAGTCCCAAAGCTTTAGAAATGGCTTTATAACCTTTTCTAAACTGATAGATCTCAATTACTTTGTTTCTCATTTGTTCCTGTATTTCTTTGGATCGCAGCATGATGTCTGTCACGCCGCGCCATTCATCAGCGGCGCCACCTGCTCACGCACCTGCTACTCGTCAGCGGCGAAGGATAAAAGCCGCCTCGCCCTGAGCGTCGGCCTGAAGCCGTAGACTTCATTTCCTTGTATGGACTTCTACCACATTCTCTTCAGCATCCTTATCTCCGGTAAGAAGTTCACTTACCTCATCTCTCCAGTCTGCTCCCCTGTGCACAGGTGGATTCCTCGGCGGCGGACAATCCCGTCCCTCGTCTCTCCTCGCTGCTGCACCGAGCCCTGCAGGTGGCTGTCTCCCGGGCTTCCATCCTTGAAGCGCCAGTCATCTGCCCAAACAAGTAAGCTTCTCTCCCTCGCCTATTCTCCTCCCGTGTTGGTGTGTGCTCATCACCCTGTGTCTGATTTCTCCCATAGGGTTGCCGGCTGAACGGTCTCCTGCCTCTGGGTCCGAAGCAGACGCCACCACCAACACATTAACATTCCGCAGACACGCACCCAAACATCCCTGTTGTTAATAAACAGTTTGAACTACTCTGAGCCTGTGTGTGTGCGTCTCCTGAGCCGAACGTTATGTCAGTACGGCTTCAGCAGAGCGGCTCGGCGGACGGCGGGCTCGCACACCGGTTTACCATCCTCGAGGCTCGGGTGGATCAGATTGTTTATCAGCAACAGGTGGTTCTTCATCAATTATTAGAGCTGACTAACCGATTGAACCGCTTGGACCCCCAACAGCCGTTCCTCCCGACTCACCAGGGTGGCGCGGCTCCTGCTGTTCCAGCGGCCGTCCAGCCGGCTCCAGTGGCACCGGTTCGGCTCACGCCGATTCCGACCCCCGCCCGCTTTAGCGGTAAGCTCGGCGGAGCGCGGGGGTTTATTATGCAGTGTGAGTCCGTGTTCCACCGTGTGCCCGGAGATTTTCCCTCGGATCACAGCCGAATTGGTTACATAGGGAATCTTCTGGAGGGGCGTGCGTTAACCTGGACCTACGCCGTAATGGCGAGGCCCAGTTATGCCACCCTCACCTATGACCAATTCGTGAGGCGCTTTCTGGAGGTCTTTGACCACTCACAAACCGAAACGGTCCAGGTCGATCGGCTTCTCGCTCTCCAGCAGGGAAGCCGGTCGGCAGCGGACCACTCGGTCGACTTCCGGGTAGCGGCGGAGGAATTGGGCTGGGAGGAACGCTCCCTCTGTGGCCTGTTCCTCCGCAGCCTCAATAGTGATCTGAGGGATGAACTGGCTGGTCGGGATATCCCTGGGACGCTAGCGGAGCTGACATCCTTAGCGATAAGTTTGGATAACAGGCTGCGCGAGCGCTCCTCGGGGCGGAGGTCTTCTTCTTCTCGCCCTCGTGGAGCCTCGCCGCACCTGTTCCAAGCTCGCCCCCTGGCGGCGCCGCCAGCATCGCGCCCCGAGGAGTCGGAGCCGATGGTGACGGGCTGGACTAAACTTTCCCCCGTGGAGAAACAACGCCGCCGTGAGTTGGGCCTCTGCATGTATTGCGGAGGCGACCAACACACCGTGGAGCGTTGTCCACGGAAAGCCTGTCGGTGGGGTCCGCGAGTCACTGTTGGAAGCCTCGCGGATGTCAATCGGTTAGGATCACCTTCTCAATTGAAGCTGCCCATCCGTTTCTGCCATAACCCTACTGGGCACCTCACCCACGCACTGGTGGATTCGGGCGCAGAAGGCAGCTTCATTTCACAAAGCCTGGCAACCCGATTGGGCATCCGCTGCCAGGCACTCAACACTCCCATCTCCCTAATCCACCTCTCCCGTGCCACCCTCGGGAGAGTGACACATCAAACTGTTCCCCTACCGGTCATCATCTCGGGAAACCACCGGGAGGAAATGACCTTTTACGTCCTTCCCAACTCTGTGTCGCCCGTCATCCTGGGGTATCCCTGGCTCCGCCTTCACAATCCGGTCCTGGATTGGAAATCAGCTGGGATCTCGGCATGGAGTACGTTCTGTATGGGCACCTGCCTTCAGTCCGCTGCCTGCTCTCCGTCCGCTCCTCCCCCTGCTACGGACGCTGCACCCCCGGACCTGTCTCTGGTGCCCCCAGAATTTCACGACCTGGGTATAGTGTTCAGCAAAGCGAAAGCTATGTCTCTTCCCCCTCATCGGCCCTATGACTACGCCATCAACCTCCGCCAGGGGGCTCCCTTACCCTCTGGTCGCCTTTACAGCCTGTCTGCGCCGGAGAAGGAGACGATGAACGCCTACCTGAAGGAATCATTGAGTGCTGGGATTATCCGCCCATCATCGTCACCCGTGGGGGCAGGGTTCTTCTTCGTGGGGAAAAAGGATGGGTCCCTCCGCCCTTGTATCGACTACCGGGCCCTCAACAATATCACGGAGAGGGACCGTTACACCCTGCCTCTCATGGACACTGCCTTCCACTCCCTCCAGGGGGCGACCTGGTTCACCAAGCTGGACCTACGCAGCGCTTACCACCTCGTCCGGATCCGGGAGGGAGATGAGTGGAAAACGGCCTTCCGTACCCCGAACGGCCACTTTGAATATCTGGTGATGCCGTTCGGGTTGACCAACGCTCCTGCAGTCTTCCAGCGCCTCATTAATGACGTCCTCCGGGACTTCATTGGCCTTTTCGTGTTCGTCTACCTGGACGATATTCTCATCTTCTCCAAGTCCAGGGATGAGCACCAGGTCCACGTGAGGCGGGTCCTCCAAAGGCTGCTGGAGAATCGTCTGTACGTTAAGGCGGAAAAGTGTGAATTTTACGCCAGGAGCACATCCTTCCTGGGGTTCATCATCGCCCACGATAAGGTGCTCCCCGACCCAGAGAAGGTAAAGGCGGTGGTGGAATGGCCCACACCTGCATCTCGGAAACAGGTGCAGCAATTTGTTGGCTTCGCCAATTTCTACCGCCGCTTTGTCCCCAACTTCAGTGCCATCGTGGGACCACTGACCCGCCTCACGTCCCCGAAGGTCCCGTTCCGGTGGACCGAAGAGGTCGCTGCCGCCTTTGAGGCGCTGAAGGCGGAATTCTCCTCCTCCCGGGTCCTTCGCCAGGTCGACCCCGCGCTGCAGTGCATTGTTGAGGTAGACGCCTCGGACACGGGAGTGGGAGCAGTGCTGTCCCAGCGGTCACCGGACGATGGCGCCAAGCGACCGTGCGCTTTCTTCTCCCGGCGCTTGTCCCCGGCGGAGAGAAACTACGATGTGGGGGACAGGGAGCTCTTGGCCATCAAGCTCGCCCTGCAGGAGTGGCGCCACTGGTTGGAGGGGGCAAGCCTGCCGTTTGTGGTCCTCACGGACCACAGGAACCTGGAATACTTACGGTCTGCCAAGCGCCTGAACGCCCGCCAGGCGCGCTGGTCTCTGTTCTTCGCCAGGTTCCAATTTTCCATCACCTTCAGGCCTGGCTCTAAGAACGTCCTGCCTGACGCCCTCTCCAGGCAGTTCGCCCCCGTGGAGTCGGAGGAGGCGCCCCACTCCATCCTGCCCAGGTCGTGCGTCGTGGGAGCCATCTCGTGGGACATTGAGAGCAAGATCCGGAAGGCACAGGAGGTGGAACCTGACCCTGGCGGCGGACCGGAGGGGAGGCTGTTCGTGCCATCCGCGGTCCGAGGAGAGGTCATCCACTGGCTCCACACCTCCAAGCTCACCTGTCACCCTGGCACCTCCCGGATGATAGATCTCCTCCAACGGTCCTTTTGGTGGCCAGGCCTGCGGAGGGATGCAGCCCGCTACGCCCGGGCTTGCCCAATCTGTGCCACCTGCAAGTCGGGAAATGCCCCTCCAGCGGGTCTGCTCCAGCCCCTGCCCGTCCCTGGCAGGCCCTGGTCGCACATCGCTCTGGATTTCGTCACCGGACTCCCCATCTCCAACTCCTATGACACCATCCTGACCATCGTGGACCGCTTCTCCAAGGCCGTGCACTTCGTCCCCCTGCGAGGCCTCCCTACTGCCCTGGAGACGGCGGACCTCCTCGTCCAACACGTGGTCAGGCTGCATGGGATTCCGGTGGACGTGGTCTCGGACCGGGGCCCCCAGTTTTCATCTGAGGTTTGGAGGTCTTTCTGCAACGCCATCGGAGCCAAGGTGAGCCTCTCCTCCGGCCATCACCCCCAATCCAACGGGCAGTGTGAGAGGACCAACCAGGAGCTGGAGGCTGCGCTCCGCTGTGTGTCCAGATCCAAACCCGCGTCCTGGAGCAACCATCTTGCCTGGGTTGAATATGCCCACAACACCGCTCGCTCTTCTGCTACAGAGATGTCCCCCTTCAAAGCGTCCCTGGGTTACGACCCCCCGCTGTTTCCGGAGCAGGAGAGTGAGGTAACTGTCCCGTCAGTCAGGGCCCATCTCAGGCAGTTCCGCTCCACCTGGGCTGCCGCGCGCCATGCGCTATTGCGCACAGCGGAGCGCAACAGGACTGTGGCGGACCGGCGTAGGAGACCTGCCCCGGCGTACAGAGTTGGGCAGCTTGTTTACATTTCCACCCAGGACGTCACTCTAAAAGGCGAGAGGAGAAAGCTGGCACAGCGCTTCATGGGTCCCTACCCCATCACCCGGATCATCAACCCGGTGGCTGTGCGCGTGGCTATTCCCCCCTCCCTCCGCATTCATCCTACTTTCCACGTGTCGAAGGTGAAACTGGCGGTTACTGACCCCCTTTGCCCTCCTCCTGCAGCGCAACCCGCGCCCCGGATGATTGGTGGCCATCCGGCCTGGTCCGCCTCCTCCATCCTGGACTCCCGGCGCCGGGGTCGTGGGTTGCAATACTTGGTGGACTGGGAGGGCTATGGGCCCGAGCATCGACAGTGGGTGCCCCCGTCATTTGTGTTGGACCCATCGCTCATCGCGGACTTCCACCGAGCGCACCCGGATAAGCCATCGCCAGGAGGCGCTGCTAGAGGGGGGAGTACTGTCACGCCGCGCCATTCATCAGCGGCGCCACCTGCTCACGCACCTGCTACTCGTCAGCGGCGAAGGATAAAAGCCGCCTCGCCCTGAGCGTCGGCCTGAAGCCGTAGACTTCATTTCCTTGTATGGACTTCTACCACATTCTCTTCAGCATCCTTATCTCCGGTAAGAAGTTCACTTACCTCATCTCTCCAGTCTGCTCCCCTGTGCACAGGTGGATTCCTCGGCGGCGGACAATCCCGTCCCTCGTCTCTCCTCGCTGCTGCACCGAGCCCTGCAGGTGGCTGTCTCCCGGGCTTCCATCCTTGAAGCGCCAGTCATCTGCCCAAACAAGTAAGCTTCTCTCCCTCGCCTATTCTCCTCCCGTGTTGGTGTGTGCTCATCACCCTGTGTCTGATTTCTCCCATAGGGTTGCCGGCTGAACGGTCTCCTGCCTCTGGGTCCGAAGCAGACGCCACCACCAACACATTAACATTCCGCAGACACGCACCCAAACATCCCTGTTGTTAATAAACAGTTTGAACTACTCTGAGCCTGTGTGTGTGCGTCTCCTGAGCCGAACGTTATGTCAATGTCTAGCTTTTGAGGATCTTTTGGTCTACTTCACTCTGTCAGGCAGGCTCTATTTAAGTGATTTCTTGATTGAGAACAGGTGTGGCAGTAATCAGGCCTGGGTGTGGCTACAGAAATTGAACTCAGCTTTCCAAAGATGTGATAAACCACAGTTAATTTATGTTTTAACAGGACAAGGGGGGGTGTCACTTTTTCACACAGGGTCATGTAGGTTTAAATTTCTTTTTACCCTTAATAATAAACACTTTGATTTAAAAACTGCATTTTGTGTTTGCTTGTGTTATCTTTGTCTAATATTTAAATTTGTTTGATGATCTGAAACATTTAAGTGTGACAAGCATACAAAAAAATGAGAAATCAGGAAGGGGGCAAACACTTTTTCACACCACTGTATATATGCGTGCAATTTATTTCTGTGTAGCAACAGTGCCTTTTGTATTACATTCATTCTAAATGAACTTGGAAAAGAAGAGCGTTTGTGTCGAGCATTTATTTATTTATTTATCCCCATTTTCAGGTCAAAATACACCAAACTTGGGGGTGTAACATTTGCGGTTGTCAGTCTCCTGCTAAATGCCCCAGGCATTTAGCACCCCAAAAAACATGTCTTAATTCATCTGCGCTTGACATAACAATGATCTGCCAGGAGACACCTGCAAGAACCGAGGGTGTGTGGCCAAAGAGACAGGAGCTTCTCTCTGCACGTGACTTTATTTGGCATGACAGAAGAACAAATTATACGAATATCAACAGTCACACAGAGATTGATGTTATGCTGAACTGGACATCAGCTGACATTTTTTTAAAATTTCATTTGTTTATATACGTATAGCCTACTACATGAATTTATATCCATAAAATAAGATACAATAGGAGCCCTTCCTACCTGCAGTGGACATACAGATGTATCAGGCGATAGTGGCTTTTTTTCTCTTTTCTGTGGAGGTTCAGACTCGGACTCTGAAGTTTTCCTCTCCTCTTCATCCATCAGTTCTCCCTCGCTCTTTAAGCAAAATCTTCCACATTGTCAGTTTTCTTCATTTTTTTTTCTCTATCCATATTTCTCTATTTATTTCTTTTTGCTGTACATAAAACGGCCATTCAGTTCCCTCTTCTCTCTATTTCTCTCTGCTAGCTCAGGGTACACAATATAGGAGACAAACAATGAGATTATTAACAAAAGAGCACAGATTCATAGAAACATCCCCCGAAATTGCAACACCGTAACTCTACGACAGCAGTCTCTGCGGTCCGAGAAAAAAGTGAAATTGTGTTTAATTTTATTACGTTCCAGACTTCAGAAAACATAAAACACACATTTATAAAACGTTGTGAACTGGGAGACCTGTAGATTTTGTTAAAACAAAGTTATTTACATAATAAAACCCCACAGTGTCCACCAGACCATCTTGATGGTTCTTGTGCTAATAAAAATAGTGCATGCCCATAGAATGCAAGTATTCCTGTCTGAAACTGGTATCCCAATCAGGCTTTACAGGCCCAAACGTAGGCTGTGTTTGAAAGTGGAATACAAAGAGGTGTAGCCTATATGTAGACAATCACATGTTAGACTTTGACAAATACTGTATAACAGGGAGTAAATGGCACTAAGATTTATTTGATTGTGTGAATATTAATTACAGAATACCTCAACACTGAAAATGAATGGGATGTAGAGGTTTGATTCAACCCCCACAACACACAGACAGAACACAGAGACAGTCAGCTCGCACTCCTGGGTTTTTCCCGCTGCACTACTGAGGTGTAATGTGCCATTCATGTATTTGTGATGCAAATGCCATGCATGTATTGTGATGTAATGCGCCATTCTCGTATAGTGCTCATGCGTCTTGTCCTTACTGTGCTTCTTCTGAGCATCTTACATATGTAGATGTGCTTTGATGTAAATCCCCACAAACAGACTGGTCAAACACAGCGCTCGGCTAGAGCAAATAACAGAAGAGGAAATGTGTATTAATGTCTACAGGCAGACTCGTTTAGTCTGGCTCACTTCTGTAATGCTAATGTTGCCTCTTATGCAAATGTCTCATGCCTGTCCTGTTATCTCTTTGATCAGACCAACTGCTGTGAATGCTTTGATGTATTGTTGTAGTTGGGTGTATATATACTGCATTGTAACCATGCTCTCACTCTCTCTCACTCTCACTTCAACCTCTGCTGCAGGACACAGACTTTGTGTCCCTTCTTCACTGAGAGCCGTGGGCTCGCTCTCGGCACGCATGCACGGCGCCGGGAGCGGAGCTTGTGACGGCGGTATGATAATAAAACTCTACTTAAAACCTCCAACAACGCCGCTTTATTTCATGCCGCCGCACTGGTGACCCCTTGAAGACGCACACGCTTTGTGCGACGCAGCCTTCTGGTTTGGACATCCACGCTGAATCGGCCGAGCGGTGCCAAAGATCGTCTATTCCCTCCCACTGCTCCAACGCATCTACACGAGCCTGAGGGACAAAAGATTGTCTATTTCCTCTCACCGCTCCAACGCACCATGGCCAAGCTGCAGCCACAGCCCAAACCTGGATTTTATCGGCGCCGTCTGCGCCGATCTCCGCCAAGATTCTGCACCCTGGTTCTCCTCTCCAGTGGCCCACCCAAGCATGGAACCCCCGCGAGCGCACCGGGGAGTTACGAGGACGGCGCATCACGCACGGGACAATAAAGGCTACAAGAGACCGCCATCGTCCTCCGCCGCTGCACATGCCCGAGAAAAACGGCCGATCGCCACCCTCGGAACCTTCAGGGCTGCCCGTTCACCTGAAGCAAACACGCAGCTCGCCACTGGATTTTTTAATGGTCTCAGCCACGGCACAAAGGGATTTCAGCCGTCAGCTGTTCCCGGGGGCTTTGGGGTTGCTCCTGCACCTAAAGCCAACACGCCAGTCCCTCTGCTTTTGTTTATTTTTTTCTTACAGCCGCTCCTGCTTTTCTTCATGGCCACGAGAGGAGCCAGAGACTAATTTTTCTTCTTCTGATCTCTGCATGTTCAGACGGGACATCGCGGAGCAGCAAACACTTTTGGCGCGACTCGAACGATTTTCCCACGCCCGGTCAGCATGTACTACCCCCCCCCCCCCTCCTGCACAGAGCTTTTCCCTGCTCGCTGCCCAGACTGCAACATCGAGGTCACGGTCCCCTACCGTTCCCTCTGGGGGGGGGGAGCAGTGTAGCGGTTTGATTCAACCCCCACAACACACAGACAGAACACAGAGACAGTCAGCTCACACTCCTGGGTTTTTCCCGCTGCACTACTGAGGTGTAATGTGCCATTCATGTATTTGTGATGCAAATGCCATGCATGTATTGTGATGTAATGCGCCATTCTCGTATAGTGCTCATGCGTCTTGTCCTTATTGTGCTTCTTCTGAGCATCTTACATATGTAGATGTGCTTTGATGTAAATCCCCACAGACTGGTCAAACACAGCGCTCGGCTAGAGCAAATAACAGAAGAGGAAATGTGTATTAATTCAATTCAATTCAATTCAACTTTATTTATATAGCGCCATTTCACAACAACAGTCATCTCATAGCACTATCAACTGTAGGGAGGACCCCCACAGTTGCAGAAAGACCCCAGCAATCAGGGGTCTGCCTGTATTAATGTCTACAGGCAGACTCGTTTAGTCTGGCTCACTTCTGTAATGCTAATGTTGCCTCTCATGCAAATGTCTCATGCCTGTCTTGTTATTTCTTTGATCAGACCAACTGCTGTGAATGCTTTGATGTATTGTTGTAGTTGGGTGTATATATACTGCATTGTAACCATGCTCTCACTCTCTCTCACTCTCACTTCAACCTCTGCTGCAGGACACAGACTTTGTGTCCCTTCTTCACTGAGAGCCGTGGGCTCGCTCTCGGCGCGCATGCACAGCGCCGGGAGTGGAGCTTGCGACGGCGGTATGATAATAAAACTCTACTTAAAACCTCCAACAATGCCACATTATTTCATGCAGCCGCAGGGACATCCAATAATAGTGACTGTTTCAGATCCCTTGTTTATTTGTTTGTCAGATCACTTATTTGTGTGATCTTTTATCACTTATATTCGTAATAGTGTATCTTGCACTTTGGGGAATGGGAGCTGTTCAGTCACCATTTTAATCATTTTAGTTTATATCACTGTTCAGTAATGGAGTTCAGTGTAATATTGAATTTCTGTGTATCGTCAATAAATTCACGCAGTACTATAACAGGACACGTTTACAAATATTTGAGACCCATTATAGTGCATCTTTTTATATTTTAGCAATATTTTGTTATTAAAAGGTTTTTTAAAACTTTAATTGAGGCGGTGCTTATATCGTCACGCTGGGGTGATACTGAGGCCAAATGATCTGAACCTTGAGGACGTGACTGACAAAGACTGAGCGCCATCGCTCTATTGTAAACGTTTGTTTTTTATTGACGCAAGATTATTTATTATTATTATTATTATTATTATTATTCCGCCTAAACAATTGCATTTTTGACCCACTAAATGTTAGCCAAAACGTATTTTTTTCAAACACACTTCAGACCCAGTGAAAAATTTTGTAAACTGGAAAAAATATGTGTCCCATGCTGAAAATTTATCCAGCGTATGGTTGCTACGTCGTGGAGCAAAGGTTGTAGGGTCTTCCCCCAATGTTTTTTTTTTTTACCTTTGTGGTGGCTCAGTTGGTAGAGCATCCACCCCACACCCGGGAGGCAGGGGTTCAAATCCCGGCCGGGTCATGCCGAAGACCATATAAAGGCGGAACTTCCTGCCGTCCAGCTTGGTGCTCAGCAATAATGGAATGGAGGAGGGAAATCTGTGGTGGCGCCTTGCATGGCAGCGACCCCTCTGATTCCATATATGGGTGTGTGTGTGATTAACACTGTAGATAAGAGAAACACAATTTCATTCTACTGTACATGAATTGGCTGTATGGACGGAATGACAATAAAGGGTGTTTTTTTAAGGTGCTCTGTCTAAATGCCACACTAGAGACAATGTATGTATGTCACATGCCACACTAGAGGCAATAAAACACTGGACTTATTCTACGCAAACACTAAGGAGGCGTACACCTCATCACAACAACCCACTCGGGAGATCAGATCACAACTTGGTTCATCTCCGACCAGTGTACAACCCCCTAGTGCACGGACAACCTCCGGCCATGCGCACAGTGAAGTTATGGTCTGAGGAGGCAATGGACGCTCTAAAGGGTTGTTTTGAAACCACCGCCTGGGATCAGCTCTGCGATCCACATGGTGAGGACATCGATAGCCTCACTCACACCATCATGGACTACATCAGCTTCTGTGTGGACAACACCGTTTCCACCAAGACCATACGGTGTTGCTCAAACAACAAACCCTGGATCAACCCTGAGATAAAAACACTTCTGAGAGAGAAGAAGAGGATCTTCAGGTCGGGGAACAGGGAGATGCTGAAGTCCGTACAGAGGGAGCTGAGGAGAAAGATAAGAGAAAGCAAGGACAGCTTCAGGAAGAAGATGGAGGACAAACTGCAACAGAGCAACATCAGCAGGGTCTGGAGAAACCTTAAAACCATCTCCGGGCTCCAGAATACCTCCCCCCAGGCCACGGGGGGCAGGGAGTGGGCGAACAATCTGAATCTGTTTTTTAATAGGTTTGACCAACCGCCCTCCTCCCCGACTGCACAACAACCACTGCTGCCTCTGAAGACATCAAGTCCTGCTGCCCACTCCCCACTCCACCATCACCCCCCCACTCCCTATACACAGCCCCCCAACCTGACCCTCACTAAGACCCAGGTGAGGACGGAGCTGAGGAAGATCAAGGCGAGGAAGGCGTCGGGACCGGACGGCATCAGTGCAAAGCTCCTCAAGTCCTGTGCAGACCAGCTGTGTGGGATTGTGGAGTACATCTTCAACCTGAGCCTGAAGCTGGGGAGGGTACCACAGTTGTGGAAAACATCTTGTGTGGTACCTGTACCAAAGACTTCCCACCCCAAAGATCTGAACAGCTACAGACCAGTGGCCCTGACGTCCCACATGATGAAGACCCTGGAGAGACTGCTCCTTGCTCACCTCCGCCCCCTGGTGGGACCAGCGATGGATCCACTCCAGTTCGCCTACCAGCATAGTATTGGGGTGGAGGATGCGGTGATCTTCCCCCTTCACCGTTCTCTGTCCCACCTGGAGAAGCCCGGGAATGCAGTGAGGATCATGTTCTTTGACTTCTCCAGTGCTTTCAACACCATCCAACCAATGATCCTGAAGGACAAGCTGCTGTGCGCAGGGGTGGACCAGCACCTGTCATCATGGATCCTGGTCTACCTCACAAACCAGCCACAGTTTGTGAGAACCCGGGACTGTGTGTCCGACACGATCATCGGTAGCACGGGGGCCCCCCAGTGAACGGTTTTGGCTCCCTTCCTGTTCACCCTTTATACTGCGGACTTCTCACACAACACAACACACTGCCATCTACAGAAGTTCCCTGACGACTCTGCGATCGTTGGCCTCATCTCCAACGGAGATGATGCTGAGTACAGAGGGCTTATCCAGGACTTTGTGGACTGGTGCCATCGGAACTGCCTCCAGATCAATGTGAGGAAAACTAAGGAGCTGGTGGTGGACTGCCGCAGGCAAGGACAACCCCTCACAGCACCAGTAAACATCCAGGGAACAGACATTGAGATGGTGACATCCTACAAGTACCTGGGTGTTCATCTGAACAATAAACTAGACTGGTCACACAATACTGACGCACTCTACAAGAAGGGACAGCGCAGGCTGTTCCTACTGAGGAGACTCGGGTCTTTTGGTGTACAAGGGGCGCTGCTGAAGACATTCTACGACACGGTGGTGGCATCAGCCATCACTTTTGGAGTGGTCTGCTGGGGCAGTGGCATTACAGCAGCCGATAGGAAGAGACTGAACAAACTGATCAAGAAAGCTAGCTCTGTCCTGGGGAAGCGCCTTGACCCAGTGGAGGAGATGGGAGAGAGAAGGATGGTGGCTAAACTGTCATCTCTGCTGGAGTCCGAGTTCCACCCTATGCAGGACACACTGAATGCACTAAGGAGCTCATTTAGCAGCAGACTACATCATCCTAGGTGCACAACCGAGAGGTTTCGCAGGTCCTTCCTACCAACGGCTGTCAGACTGTATAACCTAAACAGGGCTACTCGCAGAGATAGCAAAAAGACGTGACAACCTAATAGTATTGAATGCAAAAGGCGCAATAGACTTACACAATGGTCCCCTCCAGTATACAACTAGGAAAATACCGGTAGCTACGGAGGGTGACAATATGTATGGGTACATAATCATACCATGTAGGATAACTAAGTAGACGGTTATGCTGTTTCATTCCATCTAGCTACAATGCTCCGCACTGTGTGTGTTTATATATTTATATATTTATTCCATCTAGCGACAATGCTCCACACTGTGTGTTTATATATTTACATATTTATTCCATCTAGCCACAATGCTCCGCACTGTGTGTGTTTATATATGTACATATCTATTCCATTTAGCTACAATGCTCCGCACTGTGTGTGTGTGTGTTTATATATTTACATATTTATTCCATCTAGCTACAATGCTCTGCACTGTGTGTGTTTATATATTTACATATTTATTCCATCTAGCTACAATGCTCCGCACTGTGTTTATATATTCATATATTTATTCCATCTAGCTACAATGCTCCGCACTGTGTTTATATATCTATATATTTATTCCATCTAGCTACAATGCTCCGCACCGCGTGTCTATATATTTATGTTTATATGTACATATGTATACTCGCTGCCCTTGTTTGTTTTTTTTTCTTGCCTTCTGATTGTTGCTCTGAGTGTTGCTATCCCTGTGCTGTTGCAATCCTGGAATTTCACCATTGTGGGACTAATAAAGGCTTATCTTATCTTATCTTATCTTAAATTGTGCACTGGCTAATTTGCGCTGCCTTAGTAAATCTATCCCATAGTGATACTATAATATGGTGGTCTGACAGAGTCTCCTCAATTTTAAACTTTAATTTCAGAAACTAATTCCATAATCAAAATTAATTAAAAATGATTGAAATATATCTCTGTGTGTAATAGAACAGAATAGGCTTTATTGTTATTGTACAGTTGTACAGCACAAAATTGTGGGTGCTTCACCAGGCTACTGCGCAATAAAGTAAGTGAGAAGAATTTGAAATAAAACAGTTACAGAACACACAAATAACCATACGACTGAAATAAAAGTAAAAGTAAAAATAATAAATAGCCCATTGGCATATACACAGGTACGGTAGTGGCTTTGCGGATGGAACTATGCACATAAGAGTGCGGAGTGCAGAACACATAATAGAGTAAAATGGCCCAAGGATTATGGAAAATATGTACAGGAGTGATTTCACGGATGGGTCAATATACATGAAAGTGAGGTGAGTTACAGTGATAATTAAAAGGACCTCAGTCCTGTGCATGTAAGCGTTCAGTGGGAGGGGTGGGTGGGGCCTCTGACTGTTTGCAGTTCGGATGGCCCAGGGGAAGAAACTGTTTTTCAATCCGGAGGTGTGGGACCTCGTTGATCTGAACCATCGTTCAGAGGGAAGCAGGTTAAACAGGTGGTGGGTGGGATGTGTGAGGTCCCCTGTCATGGCCGTGATCCTTCTGAGACAGGAGGCTTTGGAGATGTTTTCCAGGGAGGGCAGAGGCCTGCTAATAATTTTTTGGGTGGTGTTGATGACCCTCTGCACAGCCTTCCTGTTCTAGGCTGGCGTACCACACACACACAGACAGTAGGTGAGCACGCTCCCCACTGAGCAGCGAGAGAAGGCCAGCAGCAGCTTCTGGTCCAGGTTGTTCTTCCTCAGGACACGGAGGAAGTGCAGCCGCTGCTGGGCTTTCTTCACCACAACCTTGGTATTGACAGTCCAAGAGAGGTCAGAGGAAATGAAGGTGCCCAGGAACCTGAAGGTGGGGATGTTTTCCACATGGTCACCATTTATGGGGTGGGGTGGGGACGGGGGGGTCCTGTCTGTTCTTCCTGAAGTCCAGAATGAGTTCTTTGGGTTTTTTTTTTAGATATTTAGTTCCAGGTTGTTTGCTTGGCACCACAGCAGCAGATTCTCGACCTCCGCCCATATGCCTTGTCATCGTCGTCGGTGATGAGCCCAACCAAGTTGATGTTGTCCGCATATTTCACGATGATGGTGGTTGGGTGGGTTGGAATACAGTCAAAGGTGTACAGGGAGTACAGTAGAGGACTTAGCACGCAGCCTTGGGGGAGCCGGTGCTGAAGGACAGTGTGGAGGAGTGGTGGGGGCCAAGTCTGACTGTTTGTGAACTGATTGGTAAGAGAGTTCTTCATCCAGGAGAAGGTGTGTGTATGTGGTGAGGGGGATCTGGAGGAGGTGCAGTTTGTTGATCAGGATGTGCAGGATGATGGTGTTAAAAGCTGAGCTGTAGTCCACAAAGAGCATCCTTACGTCGCTCCTTGGGTTCTCCAGGTGGCTTAGCACTCTGTGGAGAGTGGTGGCGATGGCGTCTTCTGTAGACCAGTTCTCCCTGTAGGCAAACTGATGGGGGTCGAAGGAGGGGGAAAGACAGTCCCTGATGTGCTCGGACACCAGTCACTCAAAACATTTCATGACTACAGACATAAGTGCTATGGGTCTGTAGTCATTCAGGTTTTCAATTGTGGCCTTTTTGGGGATGGGGATGATGGTGGAAGCCTTGAAGCAGGAGGGAATGGTGGTGTGCGTCAGGGAGAGGTTGAACAACTTGGTGAGGATCCCTGCCAGGTGGTGTGCACATGCTTTGACCACCGCTCCTGGAATGCCGTCTGGACCAGCAGTTCTGCAGGGGTTCATTGCTGTCAGTTGCCTCTTCACCTCGTGCACCTGTAGGGGGGGGGGGGGGAGGAGGGGGAGACGGGGGGTGGTGGGGTGGTGGGGAGGTGTGCTCAAACCGGGCAAAGAAGTTGTTAAGCTCCTCTGCCAGAGTGAGGCTGCTGTCTGATGCTGGGGAACCCTGGCCTCTGTAGTTGGGTGAGGGCCTGGATGCCTCTTCACATCTATCGGGGGTTGTTGTCTGAGAGGAAGCCCTCCACCTTCCTCCTATAGGTGTTTTTAGCGTGTTTTATGCCTCTCTTCAGGTTAGCTCTGGCAGTGCTGTACAGAGAGCTGTCCCTCTGTCTGAAGGCTGACTTGTGGGCTTTGATCAGAGCCTGGACTTCACTGGTCATCCAGGGTTTCCGGTTTGGAAATACCCAGATGTGTTTGGTGACTGTCACAATTTCTACACAGCATTTGATGTAGAAAAGGACAGATTTGGTGTAGGAGTCCAGGTCCTGCTGTTCAGAGATGCTCCAATCATTGCAGGCAAAGCAGTCTTGTAGCTGGAGAAGAGCGTTTTCAGGCCAGGTTTTAATTGTTTGTTTGGGGGGAACTCTTCCTAAGGGGGGAGTAGGCAGGAATCAGAAACAGAGATGGTCTGATTGTCCAAGGTGGAGGAGGGGGGTGGTTCTGAAGACATGCTTAATGTTGCTATAAACATGATCCAGTGTTCTTTCCCCTCTTGTGGGACATTTAACATGTTGGTAGAATTTGGGAAGTACAGTCTTTAAGCATGCTTTGTTAAAATCCCCTGCAATAATGTGGACTGCATCGGGGTGATGTCTTTGCTGCCTGCTGACAATGTGCTGGAGGTGATTGAGTGCTAAGCTAATGTTAGCATCAGGAGGAATGTAAAAAGCTGTTAAAATTACTGCCGTTAGCTTGCGGGGGAGATAAAAAGGCCTGCATAGGAAGGGCATGGCCTCTAAGTCCAGTGAACAGTGGCTATGAATTGTTCTGCTGTTTTTACACCAAGTCTAAAGCACATAAGCACAGAGCCTTTCCTCCCTTCCCTTACCAGAATCAGCGTTGCGGTCAAGATGGTGTGTAGTTCGGCCAGGTAATTCCACAGTGGCAGTCGGAATGCGTTCATTCAGCCATGACACAGTCACAATCAGAATACAACAGTCCAGGACGTAGTGATTATAGGCGATCTCCATGCGTAGCTCGTCCATTTTGTTGGTGAGGGATCTGGCATTGGTGAGAAAAATTGAAGGTAATGGTGGTTTGGAGTAAAGTTTGCGCAGCTGGGCATGAAGGCCAGCCCTGCAGCCTCATTTCTGTTTCTTCTCCCATCGTCGTCTGCACTTGTGGGGCATAACTTGCCACGGAAACCCCATGGTGGTCTGGCGATCTCCTCAGGGATGTGGTGGTAATTACTGGAATGGGTGCTGGAGATGTCGGAGGTTAGTAGCCGACCGATGCCTATAAGACTGTAGATAATTACTCCATCACAGTAGGAGCACAGAAAAAGGCAAAAAAGACACAAGAAGGGGTACAGTAGACAGGAGTATCTAGCCACTGCGTGTGAACACACCACCATCTTGACTTGACTATATTGAATATATGAAAGTTTCTTTTTGAACTATATTGCTAAAGAACCTTTACAATCGTGGTTGCATGGGCTGTTACCATGGGAACAACCAAGAAAAAATCAGGTTGTCCAGTCCACATGCAAATGACGTTGTTGGAGTCTGTGAAAATTTTCACCTTGGATGGAGTTTTTAAAAGTTTCCTTTTTTAGTGCCCAAAATGGTCTTTTCATGCGGATGAAAGGTGAAAACCACATATAAAAAGTTACATTTCTGAAAATAGTCATATGTCAGAATCAGAATCAGAATCAGGTTTATTGCCATTGTTCATGTAGTACACAAACTAGGAATTTGTCTCGGTACAATGCTGCAACATTAAACATGATAAGATAAGAGAAATAAACTATACATGTAATAAAGTGTAGGATAAGATTAAGTGATACTGGTCAACAGTTAAAATATATATTAGCCAGCAGCAGATACTGTGGAGAACTATATAGTGCAGTCGGTAATGCAGGAAGAAAACAGTGATGATTGACATGAGTCTGGTTGAGCTGCTGTACATGGTGCACGAGAGTCACTTAGTGTTCAGCAGTCTAATGGCAGAGGGGAAGAAGCTGTTCATGTGACGGGAGGTTTTAGTCTGGATGGACCGAAGTCTTCTACCAGAGGGGAGGGGGGCAAACAGTACATGACCAGGGTGTGAGGGATCGGCTATGATCCGGCCAGCACGCCTCCGGGTCCTGGAGATGTACAGATCCTGGAGAGATGGGAGCTTGCAGCCGATCACCTTCTCAGCAGTGCGCACGACGCGCTGCAGCCTTAGTCTGTCCCTGGCAGTGGCTCCTGCGTACCACACGGTTATGGAGGTGGTGAGGATGGACTCGATGATGGCTGTGTAGAACTGCACTAACATCTTGGTGGGTAGCTTGAGCTTCCTCAGCTGCCGCAGGAAGAACATCCTCTGCTGGGCTTTTTTGATGAGTGAGCTGATGGTCAGCTCCCATTTGAGGTCCCTGGTGATGGTAGTGCCTAGGAAGCGGAAGGAATCAGCAGTGGTGATGGGAGAGCCTGAGAGGGTGAGGGGGGGCAGAGGAGTAGTGACTTTCCTGAAGTCTACAATCATCTCCACTGTCTTCAGAGCGTTCAGCTGCAGGTTGTTATTGCTGCACCAGGACGCCAGCTGGGCCACCTCTCTCCTGTAGGCGGACTCGTCGCCGTTGGAGATGAGCCCGATGAGGGTGGTGTCGTCCGCAAACTTGATCAACTTGACAGACTGGTGGCTGGAGGTGCAGGAGTTGGTGTAAAGGGAGAAGAGTAGGGGGGAAAGTACACAGCCCTGGGGTGATCCGGTGCTGATGCTAGTATAGTCTGAGACAGTCTTTCCCAGCCGCACATGCTGCCTCCGGTCCGTCAGGAAGTCGATGATCCACCTGCAGAGGGAGTCAGGCACGTTGAGCAGGGACAGCTTGTCCCGGAGCAGAGCGGGGCGGATGGTGTTGAATGCGGAGCTGAAGTCCACAAACAGGATCCTGGCGTAGGTTCCCGGGGAGTCCAGGTGCTGCAGGATGGAGTGGAGGGCCAGGTTGACTGCATCGTCTACAGACCTGTTGGCTCGGTAGGCAAACTGCAGCGGGTCCAGGAGAGGGGTGGTGATGGACTTGAGGTGGGACAGGACCAGGCGCTCAAAGGACTTCATGACTACAGAGGTGAGCGCTACAGGTCTGTAGTCATTAAGTCCAGTGATCCGTGGCTTCTTGGGGACAGGGATGATGGTGGAGGATTTGAGGCAGGACGGCACGTGGCATAACTTAAGGGAGGTGTTAAAAATGTCTGTGAATACAGGAGCCAGCTGTTTCGCACAGAGTCTCAGGGTGGAGGGAGACACGCCGTCTGGGCCGGGGGCCTTGCGCGGGTTCAGTCTGGAGAACTGTTTGAGCACATCCTGCTCACTGATGATAAGGGGAGGGGGGGAGGTGGGGGGGGGTGCCTTAAATGAAGTAGGGAATGTGGAGGCTGTGGAGCTGGAGGGAGGGGGGGAGTTGGACACAGATGACGAGGTGTCAAAACGGGCATAGTGTTGGGACAGTCTCTGACAAAGGGCTTTGTCATCCTGACCTTTAGGAGCCTGAGGCCGATAGTTGGTGATCTGCCTCAGTCCTCTCCACACGGAAGCCGAATCATTAGCAGTGAACTGCTGCTGGAGTCTCTCTGAGTACACAGATTTAGCCCTCTTCAGCTCTCTGTTAAACCGGTATTTAACCTCCCTGTAGCAGTCCCTGTCTCCACTTTTCAGCGCTGCTTCCTTCTCCTTCCTGATCTGTCTGAGCTTAGCTGTGAACCAGGGTTTGTCATTAGAGTAACTCACCCTGGTGCGTGATGGAAGAATGTTCTCTTCACAAAAGTGGATATATGAGTTCACAGTGTCCGTGTACTCATCCAGATCATGCGTGGCTCCTTTAAGCATGCCCCAGTCAGATATTTCCATGCACGTTTCCAGCTTCTCCTCAGCATCACTGGTCCGTATCTTCGTAGTGCTCACAACAGGTTTAGTGAGCTTCAATCTCTGTCTGTATGTGGGAATGAGGTGAACCATCACGTGATCAGATAATCCCAGCGCAGCTCGAGGGACAGCGCGATATGCGTCTTTCACTGTGGTGTAACAGTGATCCAGTGTGTTTAATCCTCTGGTGGGGCATTTAATAAACTGTTTGTAGCGGGGGAGGTCGTGGCTCAGATTGCACTGATTAAAGTCGCCAGCCACAATAATCAGCGAGTCTGGAAAACTCCGCTCTGTGTGTTGAATGTGATCCGCGAGCACACGCTGAGCTTCGCGCGTGTCCGCGTCGGGAGGGGCGTACACAGCGATCAGTATAAAAGAAGCAAACTCCCGTGGGGAATAAAAAGGCTTGCAGTTGATAACAAGAAATTCCAAGGCAGGAGAACAGTGTTTGGAAATTTCCGTTACATCAGAGCACCAGCTACAGTTGATGTAGAAGCAGACTCCGCCTCCTGTGGTCTTGCCGGAAAGCTCTGTGTCACGATCAGCACGGAAGAGCTGGAAGCCGTCGAGGCGCAGCGCGCTGTCCGGTATATTTTCCCGGAGCCAGGTCTCAGTAAAGCAGAGGACAGCTGAGGAGGCGAGGTCCTTAAAACGCATCAGCAGTCTCAGTTCATCCACCTTGTTAGAGAGAGAGTTGGTATTGGACAGAAATATGCCAGGCAGCGCCGTTCGCGAGCCTCTCCTGCGAAGTCGTACGAGAGCGCCCGCTCGTCTTCCTCTCTTCCGCCGTCTCACTTTCCGAGCCAAACAATAAACCAGATCGGCGGCAGGGGCTAGAAAAACTGGGAGGAGGTCCGTGGGGGTCAAAGTCCTGATATTTAAAAGTTCTTCACGGGTATAAGTGCAAGCAGACACACAATTGACAAACAAAAACAAACAAAGAGCGCAGCGAAGCACCATGTCGACCGCTGTGGGCGCCATCTTGGATATGTGGACTAGGCCTTAATCTCTGTTGACATCTCATGGTTGTTTTGTGGTTTAATACAGTGTTTTTCAACCTTTTTGAGCCATGGAACCCTTTTTACATTGAAAAAATCCTGTGGAACCCCAAAAATCTAAAATGTTATAAAATAACACATTGTTGCCTAATATGGCATATCTAATGACAATTTAGTCTGAAAATTTGTTTATACTCAGAGTGATTACATACAAATTCAATGGAAAAATGTGAACACACACATTTGCTCCAGGTGATGCAAGTGCACGTCAGTTTACACCAGCACAAGTTCGATTTTGTTCAACTCGGACCAAGAGTTTGCTGATGCATTGGGCGTTGGTGTTGGAACGCGTACTCCCATGAAGGAGGTTGTTTTCAAGGTGCGTGCTTTTCTTGGCTCAACACCGGCAGGCCTCTGTATCCACCGCTTGTTTGGTGCTGGGGACGGCTGACGCCAGGATGTGGTTTCTGGGGGAGGTGGTGTGCCCATCCAGATAATGTTGTGGGCTCAACAATGGTAAACCTGAGAGTCCTGAACTAATGGGGTTCTGAAACTGCTGCTCAAATGTGTTTTTACAAAATATAACCGGGCTTGGATGTTTTTCTTCATAAGATATGGCTTCCATCTTGTCACTCTACCCCATGGCCCAGACATATGAAGAAGATGGGAGATTGTTGTCACATGTAAGGATTAAGTGGAAGAAGATGGATGGATGTACTAAACAGCCAGTACTTGCCAGAAATTCCTGCAGCTCCTTCAGTGTTGCTGTCAGCCTCTTGGCAGCCTCCCTGACCAGTTTACTTCCATCTTTTCATCAATTTTGGAGGGACGTCCAGTTCTTGGAAATGTCACTGTTGTGCCATATTTTCTCCAACTGTCTTCACTGTGCTCCATGGTATATTTAATGCTTTGGAAATTCTTTTGTACCCTTCTCCTAACTGATACCTTTGAACAATGAGATCCCTCTGATGCTTCGGAAGCTCTCTGCAGACCATGGCTTGTGCTGTAAGATGTGACAACAAAAATGTCAGGAAAAGCCTACTTGAACAGCTGAACTTTATTTGAGGTTAATCAGAGGCACTTTTAAATCGTGGTAGGTGTGTGCTGACACACATTTACATGAGTTTGTATGCGATTGGTTAATTCTGAACACAGCCACATCCCCAGTTATAAGAGGGTGTGCATATTTATGCAATCAGGTTATTGTAAGTTTTTTTTATTTTTCCACTTAAAAGATTTCAGTTTGTTTTTCAGTTGGGTTGTACAGATTATGGGTCACATTAATGGGGGAAAAAGTTCTGACATGATTTAGCTTGGTCTGATTTTTTTACATCACAAAAACCTGGCATTTGAACAGGGGTGTGTAGACTTTTTATATCCCTTGTACATGGTAAATGGTAAATGGCATTCACTTATATAGCGCTTTTATTCTCATCTCTTGATGACCAAAGCGCTTTACAGATCCTGCTATCCACCCATTCACACACACATTCACACACTGATACATGCTCTACACTCCTTAAAGTTTCAAAATTGTATTATTTATGCTACTGTTTGGCTGGGGTGATATATTGATGCAGCATACATGTTTTACAAATAGATATCAACACCTAATTTCATTCTGAATTCTCACTCATGGTCTAGGGCGGGCCTGTAGTTTTGGGCTGCCTTTACTACTATCTTTGGTTTTAAACCAATGAGTAACATAAGATTCTCCTTTTCATCATTGTGAGCCATGCATGCTTCCACTACTTGAGAGACTCATCCTACACATGCTACACCACTACTTTCTGCTTCATGAAATTTTTCTGCTAACTGGAAACCTTTAAATTATAGTGATGCACACAACCTGCCTCTTAATGTGCTCAGTTCAAGGTACTCAGCAGTAAAGCAACAGCTAAATCACTGGAAGTGTACACAGTGACAGCTATTAAGGATGACCACACCACTGGAGTTCAATTGATGTGTCGTAGCATGCAGTTAGCGGCTGAATATTTGTAAGCTCCATGGTGAGAAGTTAGAGATGCTAACTCTGTGCCTGCACACTAAGCACATCAGCCAGCTAGCCTTGGGCAAAGGAAGCAAACATGCTGGAGTCAGTTTGCATCCCTAATGTCAGAACAAAACGGTAGCCCCGGCGGTAACACTAAACGCTTTACTTGTTTATTTATTTCTGTATTTTTGCCCCCTTCTAATCTCCTGTTCCCGAATTAATTACTCAATTAGCATAGTAAATTAGCGAAACAATTATGATGCATGGAAAACTTCCAGCACGCACCATCACAGCCAGTCTGGATAGGTTTAGTGAAGTGAGAAGGGGGGGGGGGGGAACAAAAGCAAGCGGGGCGGCTTACAACTCAAGCCAGAGAATTAGATAGCTTGTAATGAAATAAAACATTTTAACAAACAGTCCTGCCAAATGAAATGTGATACCCTTTCCTCAGTGTGAAATGTAATAAACATAGCAGTGCAAATTTATTAGCTGCGTATAAAAGCAACAACAAATTAATTCTTTGTGTTTCTTAGAAGGCTGCGTGGAGTGCATAGAGAATTAAATGCTTTTCTTTTTTCCAACCGTGCTCACACATATATTCTCACTCTCTTACACACACACACACACACACCTAACCTTCACCTAATAGTTTACTGCAGAATGCATAGTTAAATTCACATCTCCAGCCAATGCTTTGTCCATGCTTTAAAATTGTATTTAGCACATCACATGGTCCTTATATGTAAAATTACTCATTTCAGTTTATTGCTTTGGCCAGTTCTCGTTGCTTAGACATGTAGTATGAACTAATTAAGACCTAGAGACTCATGGACACAACAAGTTTAAAGGTTGTAATGTATAAACTGAACATTCTATCTAGTGACTTTTAAGTTATACAGTCCAATCCTTGGCTTTAAGGAAACTCGTGAAGGTACCAGAACCATGACCCAGAGGCTTGAATTGCTTGAACTAGATGAGATGAAACCAAGCATAGAATTTGTCTTGTCATGGGGAAAGCAGGCGAAAGTGCAGGCAGGGATCAGGAGAAGCAGGATTTATTATACAAACAGAAAGCCAAGGTGTACAATCGGTGAAACTAAACTAACTGAAAAACTGAGAACAGTGCAAATAAAGTATAGCTCAAGGGCTGGAAAATCTAACCACATAAACACTGGGAAAGTAACTAAGGAACAGAATACACAGATAATGAACCATAGGAGAAGTGAGGAACCAGGGAATGTGGATAATCCAGGGAACACTGGAGGAACACACCACAACATGCAGTGTTGTGGTGTGTTCACAACGCTGCATCGGGGAAAGGCACAAGACAAACATTTAAAGGTAGGATACAACCAAGGGATGGGAAACAGCTGACAACAATCAGGCAGGTGCGGGTAGTGACACTAACAAGGGAGATGGAGACATGAAGCACAGACAGACAAGGACAATAACAGGGAGGGAGATAAAACACTAGGAGACAAAACTCGAACTAGATTAGCTTCAGGAAAAACATAAAACCAGGAATAAATGTAACCAAGGGGAATCACAAGGAACTAACTTAAAGGTAAATTTTAAATCATAAACAGGAAGTAGTTTCAAAATACACTCTTGATCAAAATCTTAAGACGGGGGAACAAATTACAAGTAGGCCTATTCACATTTTGTGCTGATGGATCATAACCAGGTTGTAAGAAGAGCTTCAAAATGCAAAAAGAAGAAATGAGAGCTGGATACAAAAAAATAGAGAGTAGGCAATTTATTGAAAATTTATTGAGACTGGTGGGAATGTTACTTAATGTGGTGAAGATGGCTTCATGAAGGGCATCCACGGTCTGAAACTGATGTCCATTTTTGTAAACTTCCTTTGCCATTCATCCCTAAACATTCTCAATGGGATTTAAATCAGGAGAACACACAGGATGGTCCAAAAGAGCGGTGTTATTCTCGTGGAAGAAGTCCTTAGTCAGGCAGGCGTTGTGAGCTGCAGTGTTATCCTATTGAAAGACCCAGTCATTACTGCACAGTCAAGGGACCTCAGTCAAGAGGGATGCCCACTGCAACATCTACACATAGCCAGCTGCTGTTTGAGACCCCTGCACAACCTGCAACACCATTGTTTCATTGAAGGAGAAAGCACCTCAGATCATGATGGAGCCTCCTCCACTGTGCTGCATAGAAAACATCTCCAGTGGGATCTCCTTGTCAGGCCAGTAACACTGGAAACCATCAGGACTGTCCAGCTTAATTTTTTTCTCGTCAGAGAATAAAACTTTCTTCCACCTTTCAGTGTCCCATATTTTGTGCTCCCTAGCAAAGTCCAAAAGGGCAAGTTTGTGGTGTAGGAGGAGACGTGCCCTTTTAAGATGTTTTTTGTTCTTTAAGCCTTTCTATTGTAGATGCTGTCTTATGGTTATTGGGTTGCAGTCAGCTTCAGTAAGGGCCCTAATTTGAGTCAAAGATCGGCCAGTGTCTTCACGGACAGCCTGTGTGATCGTTCAGCTCAGCTCTTCTGAACCATTGTCCGTGTTCCCCTGATCTAAATCCCATTGAGAATGTTTGGGGATGGATGGCAAAGAAAGTTTACAAAAACAGATGTCAGTTCCAGACCATGGATGCCCTTCGTGAAGCCATCTTCAACACATGGAGCACAGTTCCCACCTGCCTCCTGGAAATACTGGCATCAAGCATGCCTGAATTAATTTTTGAAGTGATCAACAAGAACAACGGGCCTACTCACTACTGAGTCCTTTTTTGACACTTTTAGTTCTTTTTTTTGGGGGGGGGGATGCTATGGTCTTAAACTTTTAATCAACTGATGAACAGCCTGCTTGACTTTAAATGCAGTTTTCAATAAATTGCTTATTCTGTATTTTTTTGTCTCTTGCTCCTGTTTCTTCTTTTTGTACTTTGAAGCTCTACTTACAACCTGGTTATGATCCACCAGTGCGAAATGCGAATACTTGTAATCTTTCCCTGTCTTAAGATTTTGATCAGGAGTGTGTAACAAAGATCAAGTTAACTGAATTAAACAAGAGCAATACAGGAGATACTTTAAGAATAAAACGAAAAGATCAAGGCAAACCAAACTAAACAAGAATAACACAGAAAATACTTTCAACATAAACTTGGAACCAAACAAGAACAAATCATAATATCAATTAGTCCAAGATAACAGGGACAACTCAGAAAGTTGGGCATGAGCTACGATCTACAGCCCTGCTAAATGCCACTCACAGCCGCAAGCTAACTAATATTTTAAATCAGCAATATTAGAAGTTTAGACCAAAAGCCATTTTAGGCTGTTTATTCTACAACAAGCATATCCGTTTTACCATAGGAGTGGACGGCTATTGACTTGCCACACAAGAAACTTCAGTTTTTGGCACATTTACTTTGGCTTAACTTTTCTGCCCTGTAGGTGGCTGCTTGGCTTCTACACAGAAAATCTATAAGCTTACGGATAGGGATTGTTTCAGTTTTTCGCTTTAGCACTCCAAATAGCCCGAAATATCAATTGCTCCAGTAGCTTTGTGAAGCTTTTGTGTTGCCGCCGATGGTGAGTTTCAGGCAGGTGTTGAGTGGTGGCATCATAAATTTCCATTGGCATGTTCCCAGTGGCATAAGTTCCTTGTGAATATCACATACCTCATTACGCTCCACTCAGTTTTAGTTCAATGTGTAATTAGTTTAATGAGTGCTGTCCACTGAGAGCTCTGTGGAGGGACCCATCTCCTCAGCTAATGTATTTGCATGACAAAATGAGAGGCGAGCAGATTGCACATCATAGTCTAACAGTAGGCTGCTCTCCTATGTGTAATAAAAGATCAAAAAGTCACTGATGGTTAAAGCGAGTGGACTAACATCATGTATGCAACAGCTCTCTCTGATTTAATTGCATTACATTCTTTGGCACATATCTGCTTTAATTTGTCTTAGGTTTTTTTTCATGTATCTTTTCCAAGGCCGACGCAATCTGTTCAGCCTTGTCATGTAAGTAAAAGCTGCATCTTGAATAGAGGAAATTAAATTCAGTGTTTCCCACTGGTTGCCTGGCAGCTACATGAAATGACTGAAACAAGAACCTCTGTTACACTTTCAGTATTGTTGTGTTTGTTAGTTAAGAGCTTAAAGCCACTCCAGGGATAAAAGTGCTCAGCAGAAGTCAGCAGCAGAAGTGAAGGATGATGAAGCAAGTGATGTTGTTGAAGCCAAGACAATTGCTGTGCCAAGTGCACTACATACAAAGTCCTTTATAATCAGATATCTGAAGTAGCTTTAATGCCCCCCCCCAATATGTGAAGAGCCAAAAATCTTACAAGTTATTGCCGTATCTCCTTCTGCTTCATTTGATTGCAGCGAAACTTTACATTCTTGCACAGACAGCAGAAATATACATTATGTCTAAACAAAAGAAAACAATTAACCATCACAGCAAACATTCTTCTATCCAGGACGAGACAGGCAGTTACACTTCAAAACCCATCTATATCACTAAACTGTTTTCCTCTCAAGATTGCAAATTCACTGGTCTCCTCTCATTTTTTGTGGGGGGGTAGGGGGTGGGAGCAGTCAGTAGTAGGAGAGCTACCAGTCTTCGCCTGTCAAGGCTGTCACAGCTGGACTCCGCTTGTGAGTTGATTAAAATAGGAGAGTCCATAGCTAATTAAAAAGCTCTTCCCTTTTAATGCGAGAGTGTTAAATAAAGGAGCGAGAGAGGGGATATAAACAGCCTCCTGACAGATCGTTCATTTGCAGAAACTCTAGGCTCCCCGTTGGCTTGAGAGGAGTGTGTGAGGAGTATTGATTTGGAGCGGAAATGCAGTGTCAAAGGTCACCTTTATCGAGACGCTAAGCCACTCTTCAACAGAATGTTGCTGTTTGAGGCACATGAAAAAAGTCGTACTTTGTAATTTCATTTTACATTTTGATGCCTTTATGTTATTGTCAAACAATGAAAATGAGGGAAAAGACCCACCTTCCTGTCTGCTTAGTCTCTCTCAGCCCAAACTGGTGGTGGACTTCAGTCTAAGTTTTGTGTTTATTTTACAGGCAACCACCCGCTGGCGCTGCTCTTGGTTAGGGCTCCCCCTGGAGGGAGAGATAATGGGTTGGGTGAGATGGCGAGGGTAGGGAGTGCTTTCCACAGTTTAGAGTTACAATATTCTTAGAGTGTGGCTTTTTGTGCACTGGAATCGCCTGCTCAGCTGGAGTCTTGTTTTCAAGAAGTGACACCCTCTTGATCAGATCATTTTAAAAAGGTCCTTCTCTTGTCCATAAAATTTTGTTTTTGTTGGGTTTAATGCATTTCTTTCACAGGCACAAATAAACATAGTTACAAATATATTTAAGGCCGTTTTAATTTCTAGAGACTTTTCTGAATGTTATTAAAGTAATTGAATAACTTCTATAGTTATGATACTTATCATTTTTGTCTTGTTTAACACCCATCATCAGTCAAGAGCACATGTGCAGTGTTTGTTTTTGGGCTGCACGGTGGCGCAGTGGTTAGCACTGCGGCAGCACAGTTTACCCTTGGCCGGGGGATTGTGGGGATCGTGGGATCGTGGGTTCGATCCCAGCCCCGACCAACAGTGATCTGTGTGGAGTTTGCATGTTCTCCCCGTGTTGCGTGGGTTTACTCCGGGATTTCTCCGGTTTCCTCCCACATGCCAAAAACATGCATGTTAGGTTAATTGGCTGTTCTAAATTGTCCCTAGATATCTGTTTCCTATAGGCCCTTAGAATAGAGGGTTAGTATTAATGAAAGCGCTTTGAGTGGTCTTTGTGACTAGAAAAGCGCTATATAAGTGCAGGTTAGTTAGTTAGTTAGTTAGTTTTTTCACTCAAACATTCTGGTCTCTCCAAAGCTATAAAATCTTTTGTTTCACTTGGTCCAAACTCCTATATTTTCTGCTTTATAATTAAGATTACTGCACACTTAATTTAATAAATACTTTATAATAATTAATTTCATGATGCCTTTATTTAACTCATGATTAATTGCAAATTAAGTGCAGATTTTAATTTTTTAATTAGTACTGAACAACGGTTAAATGTCTTAATAGTGATTATTCTCCAAAAGTTTGCATTTATTTGTGATTAATCATGACTAAAAGCAATTTTTTTCAATATAATAAACTTGTAATTTTTCAAGTTTTTCATACTCTTATTAACATGGGAGTGTGTCAGGTTTGCCCTTTTGGGGCGAAGGAGGGGACCCAATCGCGTGGTATGAAGAAAACATAATTTATTGGAAAGCTAAAAAAGCAGCACGAGGGCTGGAACAAATAACTGAAACTACACAGTAGGACTTAATGAGAAATTAACCTAATCCATGATGAGCTTGGAAAATAAAACAGAACACTGTGTGTGAGTGTAGTGATGACCAACAGTCAACTAAACAGTAGAGCACAGCACTGATTGTGCTGTGAACGCTGAATAGGTAGGGGCAGGAGGTAATTAGTGAAAACAGATGCAGCTGCGAATAATTAACACTACTCGGATCTAATCACGGAAAATTAAGGTGCCGTCAGAACGAGTAAATACAAGGTGGACAGGATAAGGTTGATAATACACAGAAAACTATAACCAAAAGGTAAGGGCAGAGTGACAATAATGACAACTGGGAGAAAAACATAAAGAGTGGGACATGTTTGCAAATATGTGCCCCCATGATAGTGCCCCACCCCCACCCCCAGGGCTGATTCCAGATGACCCTAGGGTAACATCCACAAGAGAAAAGAAAAACCCAAACCTCTCACAGGGTGGGTGGTGGGGGAAAAGGCCAGGTGGGCCAAAACAAACTGTATCCCCGCCCCACAACAAATTCCAAAACAGGTCAGGTGGTCTTCCAAAGTCCCGGGACCACAGGACCAGAGGATAAGAGAGGTCGGGGGGCCTATTCACATCCATGGGACCCCAGACTGGAGTACATGATGGGTCTGGTGGCCTTCCAAAGTCCAACGGCCACAGGAAGGGTGAACACAGAGCATCAGGCGGCCAACCAAAGACCATGGGCCACCAGACGGGGGAAACACACAAGCTTTTAACTCTGGGAAAAACAATACAGGATCTCTTTGCACAGAAGAAAAAAATATAGAAGTTGTGTGTCATATTTAGTTTTAGAGCAGCTCACGAGCAGAATGCAACACCAGGGAAAACCACTGGAGACAAGTTTTAACAGTTTATTAAATTTCAAAAAGTGGAGCACAGCTATGGAAAACGTCACTCGCCAGAGGAAAGCAGCCTGTGGGGAGAGAGACGAGAGCTGTAAGTAGGAGAAGGGAGACTGGGAAATGGATAATGCAAATTGGCCACTTACATGAGCCGAGCAGACGGCCCAACAGGAGAAACCCAGCGTGGTTAGACGAACCAGCAGGATGACTCTGGTGGGAAGTGGAGAGGAGATGAGCTGGGGGAATGCCTGACCAGGTGGAGATAAACAGCTGCAGCAGGTTGAGGATGATGGGGCTGGTGAGCGCACAACGATCCCCGGAGACGCACCGCACAGATGGCAGCAACCTGAAAAAGAAGGAAGAGACAAAGGGTTAATGGTGAAAATTCACTGTAATATTAAGTTTACTTAGCTTTTTCATTGTTAAGGCAGCGTACCCAAACGAGCCAGTGCTGAGGCGTTGAAGATTAGATCTTTATAAACGCTGGTGAGGCAGAGGTAGCAGGTCCGTCTCATCTCCCAGGTGTGCTGATTGCCTGAGGAGCAGGAGGATTAGGAAGGAGGGGGCGAGCGTTCACCAGAATATGATAGTGCCCCCCCCAAGAAGCGCCTCCTGGCGGTCCACCGGGCTTGTCCGGATGCGCTCGATGGTAGGCCTGGACTATTCCTTTGCCTTGGAAATGTGACTTAGGAATCCACAACCTTTCTTCCGGGCCGTAGCCCTCCCAGTGGACCAGATACTGCAGGCCCCGGTCCCGACGGCAAACGTCCAGAATCCTTTGGATGGTGTAGGCCAGGGGTCGGCAACCCGCGGCTCTGGAGCCACATGCGGCTCTTTCATCCCTCTGCTGCGGCTCCCTGTGGCTTTGGAAAATAAATAATGAGTATTTAATTAAAATGTATTTTATTTTAGTTCATTAGTTTTTAAAATGTAATTCTAAATTTGAAGATTATGGTGATCTTGTAAAATCTAAAAAAAAAATGTGTTAAAGTTTAATCACCGTCAGCGAAAATCAACACGAATACATAAGCGTTCATCGCTTCCCCGGAAGTCGTCTCCCGCGATAATCCGGATGTGTTGTGTTCAAGCTACTGCTGTATTGCAGTAACTTGACAGCCCTGCGATTGGATAGTTGCAAACGATTGGACCAATCAAATGGCTCGTTGTATGCTTTGTCAAAAATTCATGGCGGCGTGTTCTCAGGGATGTGATTTTCTGCTAATTCGCCGAATTCCGCTTTATTTTATCTTCCAGGAAGATAAAGTACGTTAAGTATGTTAGCGGCTTGTGGTCCACGAACGCAGTGAAGCTGCGCCCTTTCAGGCAGGACTGGAAGTGGCGTATAGCCACTTCCGGTAATCGGTATGGCCAGGTGAAGAGTCATTAACTCTCTGTTACTGGCGGCGTAAAACGGCTGTATGAGCTGGGCTGGCGCGAGGGAGGAAACGGTAATAAAAGTTAACCATCCCCCTTTATGATTCCAAACAGTTTGAAATTGACAGTGCACAGTGGACATTGACTCATAACTTTTGAATATTTCTAAGACTTGGCTACATCAGTGATTGTGCAAAATGAACTGCTCAAGTCTCAATGGAGATTGAAACTGGTGACCTGAAATGAATGCTGAAATTATAAAAAGTAATGGTATGTTGGAATTTTATTTCTATTATGGAACAGATAAAATTAACTGATTTTGATTTGATCAAGTGTTAAAGCATGTGATGGATAATGCTTGTTGGAATATTTTAGGAATGCTATCTTCTTGGAACATAAGTCAATATTATACATTAATAAGTGGCATTCAGCTGTTTGTTTTATGTCATTTAAGCACAGTTCTGGTACTTAAAAATCATAAAAACCCAGGAGCTTCGGGGGGCTTTGCCCCCCTTGCCCCCCACCCCCACCCCACCGGGGCTCTGCCCTGGACCCCGCTGGGGGACTGTGTCCCCCAGACCCCCTGCTGAATTTTCAGATAATTTTCTCAACCCCAAATCACATCCCTGGTTCGTGTTGGAATTCTGAGCTTTCGGTATTGTTTTCAGCGGAGTTATGAGATTTTTATCGAAGGATCAGGAGTCATCAGTGCTAGAAATAGCACTCTCCTTTCAACCCAATGTCAACCTTCAACCCAATGTCTTTTTTTTTTTTCGGAGTTCAAAATGTTTTTGTTGCATGCAGAAATGTAATTTTGTTTTCTCTGCAGGAGTTCCCTGATTTCATAAATGCAACACATTATAGTTTGTTTATACATAGCATAAAGGGAAAAAAAGTTATATGCAGTGTTATTTCATTTTAAGTGTCAAAAGGGTTTTTGTGGCTCCCAGTGTTTTCTTTTCTGTGGGAAACGGGTCCAAATGGCTCTTTGAGTGGTAAAGGTTGCTGACCCCTGGTGTAGACGGTCTGGCCGTCGAGGGTCCGAGGAGGAGGAGGCAGCTTGCGGGCGGGGGGGGGGGTACAGAGAGGACTGGTGGAGAGAGGTTTAATATGGGAGACATGGAGAGTCGGGTGCACTCAGAGGGTCTGTGGAAGCTGAAGGCGGACTGTAGCGTTGTTGATAATCCTGCTGATGGTGTACAGACCCAGGAAGCGTGGAGAGAGTTTTCTGGAGTCCGTCTTGAGTGGTATTTGGTCCGCTGATAGCCACATGTACTGCCCAACTATGTACGTAGGAGCTGGGGTCCGCTTCCGGTCAGTGTACTGGCGGTTGTGCTCTGAAGAGCGGAGAAGAGTGGCCCGGGTGGCCCTCCAGAGCCGATGGCAGTGGCGTGCGTGTGCCCCCATTGATGGCACCGCGACCTCTCTCTCCGCCATGGGTAGAGTGGGGGGGTGTACCCCATAGAGGCTTCGAATTGGGTGAGCCCCATGGCAGAGGAAATGGCTGAGTTATGGGCGTACTCCACCCAGGTCAGGTGCGTGCTCCAGGATGAGGGGTTTTCGGCTGCCACGCATCTGAGGGCTGCCTCCAATGACTGGTTGGTGCATTCAGCCAGCCCGTTACTCTGGGGATGATCATCTGAAGTAAGGCTGACTGAGGTTCCGAGTGTCGGGCAAAATGACCTCCAAACCTGGGATGTGAATTGTGGACCCTGGTCAGACACTATGTCCATAGGAATGTCGTGCAGGTGTATGGCATGAGTGGTAATGAGGTCAGCTATTTCGGAGGTGGAGGGTAACTTGGGGAGGGGAACCAGGTGGATAGCCTTAGAGAACCGGTTGACGATGGTGAGGATGACTGTCTTGCCCTGGGAGAGGGGAAGTCCAGTGTCAAAGTCTAACGTGATGTGTGACTAAGGTCGACCAGGAACGGGTAGGGGATGCAGTAAACCAGCAGGGGGTGAAAAGCTCGGCTTACTGCGTGCACAGGTCTAGCGTGCCTTGACGTAATCATGCACGTCCCTCTGCAGCATGGGCCACCAGAATGCCCATTGGATCAGGTCAATGGTGCGGATTATGCCAGGGTGACATGCAAAGTGGCTGGTGTGACCCCAATGGATGACATCACTGCGGAGGGCGGCAGGCACATACAGACGGTTCTTCGTGCACCCTGCCAGTTCGGGCTCCAGAGACTGAGCATGTCGGACCCTCTGCTCGATATCCCAGGTAAGGGCTCCGAGGACACAAGATGGTAAAATAATAGGCTGGGAGTGGGATGGGGGTGCTGTATGATCTGAACAGAATTGGCGGGAGAGAGCGTCTGGTTTGGTGTTATGTGAGCCAGGCTGGTAAGTGATGGTGAAATTGAATCTGATAAAAAAATAGAGCCCAGCGGGTCTGCCTGGCATTTAGTCGGTGGGCTGACCGAAGGTACTCAAGATTCTTATGGTTGGTCCTCACGACCATGGGATGAACCGCTCCCTCCAGCCAGTGTCTCCACTCCTCCAAGGCCAGTTTAATGGCAAGGAGCTCTCTATCCCCGATGTTGTAATTGTTCTCGGCTGGCATGAGCCGCCGAGAGAAAAACGCACATGGGTGGAGCTTCTGATCGGAGGTTGAGCGCTGTGAAAGGACAGCGCCCACCCCCGAGTCAGAGGCATCCACCTCCAGGGTGAACTGGAGCTGAGGACTGACCTTAGCCAAGATTGGTGTTTTTGAGAACAGGCTCTTTAATTTTGAAAAGGCCTGTTCTGCTGCCTCAGACCAATGAAATGGTTCCTTAATGAAGGTCAGCTGAGTAAGAGGCTATGCTACCCCACTATAGTTCCTGATGAACCTGCGATAAAAATTCACGAACCCCAAGAAGCGCTGAAGCTCCTTGCGGGAGTGGGGTGTAGGCCAATCAAGCACAGCCTTCACCTTGGCCGGGTCGGCTCTCAGCTACCCCTCCACCTCAATAAACCCCAAGAAAGAGGTGGAGTTGGTGAAGAACTCACACTTTTCTGCTTTAACGTAGAGTTGGTTCTCCAAGAGCTGTTGTAACACAACCCTAACGTGGATTTTGTGCTCCTCTGGTGAGCGGGAAAAAATGAGGATATCGTCGAGGTAGAGGAAAACAAGCTGATTAACCATGTCACGAAGAACGTCATTAATGAGATGCTGGAAGACGGCAGGAGCATTGGTAAGCCCAAAGGGCATAACTAAGTCCTCAAACTGCCCCAGATGAGTTTTAAAGGCCGTCTTCCGTTCATCTCCTTCATGGAATCGAACTAAATGATAAGCGTTATGCAAATCGAGTTTGGAAAACACCCGTGCGCTCTGAAGGAGCTCAAACGCGGAGTTAATCAGAGGCAGAGGATATTTGTCTTTAACAGTGATCACATTTAATTCTTGGTAATCAATGCACGGACGCAGAGATCCGTCCTTCTTTCCCACAAAGAAAAACCCCACCCCAAGAGGGGCCGAAGAAGGCCAAGTAAGGCCGACGTTCAACGAATCTTTGATATATCTCTCCATTGCCTCTCTCTCCGGACCAAAAATACTATAGAGGCGGCTGGACGGCAGCTGCGCACCTGGGAGGAGATCTATAGCACAGTTGTAAGAGTGATGAGGTGGAAGAGAGAGTGCTCTCGACTTGCTAAAGACCTCCCCAAGGTCATAGTAGACCTTGGGTACGAGGGTGAGGTCCGGGGGCTTGGCCGGAAGAGAGGAAATGGGCAGAGATGGTGAACACTCGACCGAACTTAAGCATGAAGCCAAACAAAATTGGCTCCAGGAGGAGATGGAATTTTGAGCCCAGTTTACAATGGGATTATGCCTCCGGAGCCAAAGATGACCCAGAACCACCGAGGAGAAAGAATTTGGAAAAATAAGGAACTATAACTCCTCCTGGTGGTTCCCGGAAAGAAGGACTGAGACCGGCGCTGTGCATTCCGAGACTAACGTGATGCATTGGCCTGATAGGGTGGTAACATTAACAGGTTTGGGCAATTTGGAAGTGGGAATACCCATCTCCCAAACGAGCTGGGAGGAGATAAAATTCTGCTTTGCCTCCAAATCCAGTAACGCCATAACCCTCCTCTCGACCCCCGGTAATTGAATGAGGGCCGAAATAGAGAAATTACCGGGGGATGAAAATGAGTCCTGCCTGTCAGACCCCCCCACGGCTACTGATGGGCCGTGTCTTTTGGCGCCAGGGGGCAGTCGTCCAGTCTGTATTTCAAAGAGCCACAGTACATGTATGTGCCGGCCCTCCTCCACCGCTGGCACTCTTCCGGAGTCAGCTGGAACCGGCCGAACACCACTGGTTCAGAGGAAGGGTCGCAGCCCCCTGTGTCAGCAGCCGGAGCGGGCACCCGCGCGAAGGGTGGGCGAGAGGAGGATTGACGCTCCTTCACGCACTTGCGGTATCTGTTATCCAAACCGACTGCCTGATCAATAAGACCATCCCGAGAGGAGGGAACAGCATAAACCTCCAGGTCGTCGGGGAGGTGAGAGTTTAAACTATGGAGGAAGGCGCTGCGTAACGCAATGTCGTTCCATCCAGAATCCGCCACTTCGACCAGAAGCTCCACTGAGTAGTCGGCTACGGACCGACTCCCCTGGCGGAGTGACAACAGGTGGCTCATTATGTTCCCCTTGCTCTCAGTACAGTCAGAAGTGTGGGAAAACTCGACCACAGATTGTTCAAAAGAGTAATCGGACCCCTCCCCCCCCGGGCTATCGAGAACGGACCGAGCCAAAAAAAAAAGTCAAAAAATGAATTTTGGAAGACTCATCCGGGTGCTCCCGACCCACCTGGCCCAGATATAGCCATACTTGGCAAAGAAAATCCTTGCATTTCCCCACCTCCCCCGCATATGGAGCAGGTGGGGGAACAGTGGTTGTATGGCGTACGATAGAAAGAGCAGGAGCGGCAGGTGGAGCAGAAGGACCCAGCTGAGACATGCTGGTTAAATGTTCAGTGACCGTGCTCAGCTGCTGCGTAATTGTTTGCAGCTGTTGCGTGAGCACAGCCACCTGCCTCTCAGTGACGTCTAGGTCAGGGGTCGGCAACCCGCGGCTCCGGAGCCACATGCGGCTCTTTCATCCCCCTGCTGCGGCTCCCTGTGGCTTTGGAAAATAAATAATGAGTATTTAATTAAAATGTATTTTATTTTAGTCCATTAGTTTTTAAAATGTAATTCTAAATTTGAAGATTATGGTGATCTTGTAAAATCTAAAAAATAAAACGTGTTAAATATCCTTTTTTTTTCTTTTTTTCCTTTGAAAGACAAAAGTAAAATAGAAAGATGTCTTTACCTTCTTTACATGTTTCAACTGCACTGCAGCCTTCATCAGAAGAGTCAGCTGATTGCTGCCAGGTGACATTTATCAGCTGATTTTCGTAGGCGGGGCCAGCTCAGCAGATCTGTCAGATCCACCGAGCCGGCCCCGCCTCCCACCGTCAGATGGTCTCTGGAGAATGTGGTCCCAGGTGTGAGAAAGCATAAAGGCCCCCTCATCTCGGTTCATGGTGTCTTTTCCCCGCTTTCTGATCTCTATTGCCTCCTTGATCCAACGTTTGTGTCTGTTGCTCTCCGATCCAGTAATTTTTGTGTTGTCCCAGTCCATGATGTGATTATTTCTTTTGCAGTGGTCCGATATAGCTGATTTTAATGTTTCTTGTTCTGCTTTTTCTTTTTGTGATCTTGTGAGTCGTCCTTGCGTTTCCTTCTCACATTCCTTTTGTTGTTCTTTTTTTCTTGTGGTGAATAATCTTCCGGTTTCTCCAATGTAGGTTTTGTTGCATGATCTGCATGATATTTCATATAATACATTGCATTTATTGTCTTGTTCTATTCTGTCCTTGGGGTGTACTAATAACTGTCTTAATTTTTTGTGTGGTTTGACTGCTGTGTTTATTTTGTATTTTTTCATGATCCTTTGAATTGGTTCCGTGATCCCTCGTATGTATGGTATAGTTATGGTGTCCTTGTTTTTGATTTCAGCTTTTGTTCTATGTCTTGTGTCCTGTTTAT
The DNA here is from genome assembly GCA_020510985.1 of Pholidichthys leucotaenia. Taxonomy (NCBI): domain Eukaryota; kingdom Metazoa; phylum Chordata; class Actinopteri; order Cichliformes; family Pholidichthyidae; genus Pholidichthys; species Pholidichthys leucotaenia. The sequence goes on from CM035844.1 coordinate 170,909,067, forward strand.
TTTCTTTGTTTTTGACTTGCTGTTTCCCTTTGTTTATGGCCCATACTGGATATTGGCAGCGTATAAGTGCATGTTTTATGTGGTTTTCCTCTTCCTGTCTGTCTTCTTGTTCCGTGATGATGGAGAACGCCTCAACAAGGACAGTACCCTAAAAAGACGCACCAACCTCACAGTCCATGACATATCCAAATTACTACAGTTTGTTGCAAAATCCACTTATTTTCAATTCAGAGGAAAAATCTACAAACAAAAAGAAGGATTTGCAATGGGAGACCCACTATCAGCCATCATGAGCAGTTTTTTTATGGAGGATCTGGAAAATAAAGCCATCAACACAGCACCCACAATATGCAAACCCACCCTTTGGAAGAGATACGTAGATGACATTCTGGAAAAAATAAGGAAAGGACATACACAAGAACTCACTGACCATCTGAACAGTACAGACAGTACGGGGAACATAAAATTCACACACGAAGAGGAGGAAAATGGCACCATAGCCTTTCTGGACATGAAAATCCACCACAACGAGGACGGCAGCATAAAAATCACAGTCTACAGGAAACCAACCCACACAGATCAATACCTACTTTGGACATCGGAACACCCCACAGCACACAAGCTATCAGTCGTCAGGACATTATATGAACGAGCCACCATCATCACGGAACAAGAAGACAGACAGGAAGAGGAAAACCACATAAAACATGCACTTATACGCTGCCAATATCCAGTATGGGCCATAAACAAAGGGAAACAGCAAGTCAAAAACAAAGAAAATAAACAGGACACAAGACATAGAACAAAAGCTGAAATCAAAAACAAGGACACCATAACTATACCATACATACGAGGGATCACGGAACCAATTCAAAGGATCATGAAAAAATACAAAATAAACACAGCAGTCAAACCACACAAAAAATTAAGACAGTTATTAGTACACCCCAAGGACAGAATAGAACAAGACAATAAATGCAATGTATTATATGAAATATCATGCAGATCATGCAACAAAACCTACATTGGAGAAACCGGAAGATTATTCACCACAAGAAAAAAAGAACAACAAAAGGAATGTGAGAAGGAAACGCAAGGACGACTCACAAGATCACAAAAAGAAAAAGTAGAACAAGAAACATTAAAATCAGCTATATCGGACCACTGCAAAAGAAATAATCACATCATGGACTGGGACAACACAAAAATTATGGATCGGAGAGCAACAGACACAAACGTTGGATCAAGGAGGCAATAGAGATCAGAAAGCGGGGAAAAGACACCATGAACCGAGATGAGGGGGCCTTTATGCTTTCTCACACCTGGGACCACATTCTCCAGAGACCATCTGACGGCGGGAGGTGGGGCCGGCTCGGTGGATCTGACAGATCTGCTGAGCTGGCCCCGCCTACGAAAATCAGCTGATAAATGTCACCTGGCAGCAATCAGCTGACTCTTCTGATGAAGGCTGCAGTGCAGTTGAAACATGTAAAGAAGGTAAAGACATCTTTCTATTTTACTTTTGTCTTTCAAAGGAAAGAAAAAAAAGGATAAATAATTAAAAGAAGACAAAATGAACCTGTTTGACGTAAAACGTGTTAAAGTTTAATCACCGTCAGCGAAAATCAACACGAATACATAAGCGCTCGTCGCTTCCCCGGAAGTCGTCTCCCGCGACAACCCGGATGTGTTGTGTTCAAGCTACTGCTGTATTGCAGTAGCTTGACAGCTCTGCGATTGGATAGTTGCAAACGATTGGACCAATCAAATGGCTCGTTGTATGCTTTGTCAAAAATTCATGGCGGCGTGTTCTCAGGGATGTGATTTTCTGCTAATTCGCCGAATTCCGCTTTATTTTATCTTCCAGGAAGATAAAGTACGTTAAGTACGTTAGCGGCTTGTGGTCCACGAACGCAGTGAAGCTGCGCCCTTTCAGGCAGGACTGGAAGTGGCGTATAGCCACTTCCGGTAATCGGTATGGCCAGGTGAGTCATTAACTCTCTGTTACTGGCGGCGTAAAACGGCTGTATGAGCTGGGCTGGCGCGAGGGAGGAAACGGTAATAAAAGTTAACCATCCCCTTTTATGATTCCAAACAGTTTGAAATTGACAGTGCACAGTGGACATTGACTCATAACTTTTGAATATTTCTAAGACTTGGCTACATCAGTGATTGTGCAAAATGAACTGCTCAAGTCTCAATGGAGATTGAAACTGGTGATCTGAAATGAATGCTGAAATTATAAAAAGTAATGGTATGTTGGAATTTTATTTCTATTACGGAACAGATAAAATTAACTGATTTTGATTTGATCAAGTGTTAAAGCATGTGATGGATAATGCTTGTTGGAATATTTTAGGAATGCTATCTTCTTGGAACATAAGCCAATATTATACATTAATAAGTGGCATTCAGCTGTTTGTTTTATGTCATTTAAGCACAGTTCTGGTACTTAAAAATCATAAAAACCCAGGAGCTTCGGGGGGCTTTGCCCCCCTTGTCCCCTACCCCCACCCCACCGGGGCTCTGCCCCGGACCCCGCTGGGGGACTGTGTCCCCCAGACCCCCTGCTGAATTTTCAGATAATTTCCCCAACCCCAAATCACATCCCTGGTTCGTGTTGGAATTCTGAGCTTTCGGTATTGTTTTCAGCGGAGTTATGAGATTTTTATCGAAGGATCAGGAGTCATCAGTGCTAGAAATAGCACTCTCCTTTCAACCCAATGTCAACCTTCAACCCAATGTCTTTTTTTTTTCGGAGTTCAAAATGTTTTTGTTGCATGCAGAAATGTAATTTTGTTTTCTCTGCAGGAGTTCCCTGATTTCATAAATGCAACACATTATAGTTTGTTTATACATAGCATAAAGGGAAAAAAAAGTTATATGCAGTGTTATTTCATTTTAAGTGTCAAAAGGGTTTTTGTGGCTCCCAGTGTTTTCTTTTCTGTGGGAAACGGGTCCAAATGGCTCTTTGAGTGGTAAAGGTTGCTGACCCCTGGTCTAGGTGGTGAAGGGCAGAGTGTTCCACTGCTGCTGCATCCGCTGAGCTTGTGTAATGGCTGGCTCATTCTGTCATGTTTAGTGTTAGAGCAGCTCACGAGCAGAATACAACACCAGGGAAAAACACTCACAACACTGGAGACAAGTTTTAACAGTTTATTAGATTTCAAAATGTGGAGCACAGCTAGGGAAAACATCACTCACCAGAGGAAAGCAGCCTGTGGTGAGAGAGACCAGAGCTGTGAGTAGGAGACGGGAGACTGGGAAATGGGTAATGCAAATTGGCCACTTACATGAGCCGAGCAGACAGCCCGACAGGAGAAATCCAGTGTGGGTAGACGAACCAGCAGGATGACGCTGGTGGGAAGTGGAGAGGAGATGAGCTGGGAAAATGCCTGACCGTTCGAGGTAAACAGATGCAGCGGGTTGAGGATGATGGGGCTGGTGAGCGCACAATGATCCCTGGAGATGCTCCGCATAGATGGCAGCAACTTGAAAAAGAAGGAAGAGACAAAGGGTGAATGGCAAGAATTCACCTTAGCTTTTTCATTGTTAAGGCAGTATACTCAAACGAGCCAGCGCTGAGGCGTTGAAGATCAGATCCTTATAAGCGCTGGCGAGGCAGAGGTAGCAGGTGCGTCTCATCTCCTAGGTGTGCTGATTGCCTGAGGAGCAGGAGGATCAGGAAGGAGGGGGTGAGCACTCACCAGAATATGACATCCTGACCCCAAAAGATAACACAGAAACCTCTTGCTCAAAAGAAAACATGGGGGTTGTAAACTCAGGAGATGACATGGAAATCCTGTACTCAGGAAATGATGACATAGGAACTTTGACTGCAGGAGATAAAGACATAGACACTACAACCCCTGGAAGTGATCTCACGGAAATTTTAGGAGATGTCAACAAAGAATCATCACATTCTAGAGATGGCAACAACAAAAAAAAAAAAATTAAAAAAAAAATTACACTCTAGAGATGGTAACAAAGAACATTTATACTCTAGGGACAACTTGGGAGCATTGAACTCAGATGGCAACATGGAAATCCCAAACTCTAGAGATGGCAACCCGGAGCCTCGTGACTCAGGAAATGACCACCTGGAAACTTTACACTCAGGGGGTGATGATAACATGAAACCTGTATCTTCAGGGGGTGGCAACATAAAACCCCCAAACTTAGGCGATAACACTGGAGCCCCTTGCTTGAAAAAAAAAACAAAAAAAAACGAAAATGACATGGAGGTTTTAAACTCAGTCATTGAGGCTCTCTGTTCTGGAGAAAACAAAGGAACTTTTTGCTCCGGGGACAACAGCATAGGAGTCTTTAGCTTTGGGGAAACCAATACAGGAGCTCTTACCCCCAGAGACCTCAACATAGGAACTCTAAGCTCTAAAGACACCAATATAGAAGCTTTCCACTCAAGGGTCAATGACACAGGAGTCTCTAGTTCAAAAATAGATGACTAAGGTGTGCTAACCTTGGGATGAGGCGACTGGGGACTGCTGACCTCGGGATGAGATGACTGGGGAGCGCTGACCTCGGCATGAGATGCCTGCGGAGCGCCAACCTCGGGATGAGACGACTGAGGAGCACCAACCTTGGGATGAGACGACTGAGGAGCGTCAACCTCATGGTGGAATGACTGGGAAGCACCGACCTCATGGTGAAACAACTGGGGAGCGCTGACCTTGTGGTGAAATGACTGGGCAGCGCCAACATCTGGATCAGATGGCTGAGGTGTGCCGACCTCTGCATCAGACGGCTGGGTTGCGCTGACCTCTGCATCAGATGGTTGGGGTGTGCTGACCTCTGCATCAGACGATTGGGGTGCAGTGACCTCTGCATGAGATGGTTGGGGTGCGCTGACCTCTTGATGAAACGGCTGGGGAGTGCTGACCTCTGGATCAGATGACTGAAGTGTGCTGACCTCATGTGCTGATGGCTTGGAAGTGCTGATTCCCAAATGAAACAGCTAGGGTGCGTTGACCTCAGGCTGAGATGGCAGGTGCGCATCCGGTCCAGATGCCCAGGAATCCTCCACCAATGCCATCATCTTGGACAGGGAAGAAGAGGTACAGGTTGAAGCAGGCATCACATCAGTGCAGTCAGCAGAAGAGCTCGGTGAGGAGATCTCAGAAGCCAATAGAGACTGTAACTGGGTCTCCTCACCAAGAGTAAGATGAGACCTCTTTAACTCAGATATTACGAAAACAAAAACGAGGACTTGCCTTAACTCCTGCTTTTCCGCTGGTGAGGAAACCGATGACTCTGCTGCTGGAGAGGCAATGACCACCACAGGAGATGCTGAAGAAACAGCAGGTGAGACAGTCTCTGCAGGGGTGTGCGCATGAAGCAAAACAGTCTTTGAAGGGGTGTGCATGTGAGGAGAAACAGTCTCTGCAGGGGCATGCACATGAGGAGAGATCGTCACTGCTGGAGCATGCATGTGAGGCAAAACAGTCACTGCTGTAATGTGCATGTGAGGCAAAACAGTCACTGCTGGGGCGTGCACATGAGGAAAAACAGTCACTGCTGGAGTGTGCACCTCGGGGTCAGCTGGAGCTGTGGCGTGCACCTGGACGTAGAAGGAAAAACACAGGTGGGTGACATACCAATATCAGAAAAAACGGCAGCAGAGACAGGTGGTGGAGGTTCAACAGTGATTAGTGGCTGCCACTATGAAACCCCGTCTAGCACCAGACAAGACCCCCCCCCCCCCCCAACCCAATAGGTGAAATAAAAGGAAAGGGTACTTGCCTGACCTGCTCTGCCACTTCTGAGGCCACCTCGGGGATCCCATCAAGGAAACAGCTGCAGGTGAGGGCACCAATGTAGTAGATGGTGGAGCCGGCACTGCAGGCATGGTGACGGGCAAAGCAGACTTTTTCACCGGCTGAATTGCAGGCTTGTTGACAGATGAAGCTGGTGTTGAAGTGGAGGTGAGGTATGTGGGACTTGTGGAAGCCAGGGGATGTTGACTTGTTGGCACAAGCTTCCGGGGTGCCGGGATTGATGAGTGGCGGGGAGGTGCAATGACAGACGGAGCCAGGGGATGCTGATTCATCGGCACAGTCTCCGGCGTCTTGGGTGAATTCTTCCTCCACCCGTTGTAGTTCTCGTGCCTGGCAGATGACGAGAAGGAGGCTGGTGGTGATGGTACAGAGGGGAGTGGGAGCCCCTGCAGCCAGGGAAGGGAGCGCAGGTCTGGGCTAGCCTCCAAGATGTTGGTAACTGCCTCCCAGCAGTATTTGGCATCCTCCAGGGAGCTGCAGGCCACAGTGATGAGATCCTACAGCATGTCGACAGCCGGCAACTCTTCCCCCTTCTGCCTCCTCCTTCTCCTGCTTCTTCTGCCTGTTGGGTCCAGTGTTGGCTGCGATCTTCTGTCAGGTTTGCCCTTTCGGGGCAAAGGAGAGGACCCAGTCGTGTGGTGTGAAGAAAACATAATTTATTGGAAAGATAACAAATCAGCACAAGGGCTGGAACAAATAAACTACATGGCAGGACTTAATGAGAAATGAACCTAAACCTTGATGAGCTTGGAAAGTGAAACAGAACACTGTGTGTGTGTGAGCGTAGTGATGGCCAACAGACAACTAAACAGTAGATCACAGCACTGATTGTGCTGCGAACGCTGAATAAGTAGGGGCAAGAGGTGATTAATGAAAACAGATGCAGCTGTGAATAATTAACACTACTCAGAACTAATCATGGAAAATTAAGGTGCCATCACAATAAATACAAGGTGGACAGGATAAGGTTAATAATACACAGAAAACTGTAACCAAAAGTTAAGGGCAGAGTGACAGTAATGACAACTGAGTGGGACATGTTTGCAAACATGCCCCCATGATAGAGTGGACAAATATCCTTGTTTTCTGCAACCACTGGTCCATTTAAGGCTTTCATTACATCAAAAATAACAACAACTATTCAGAATATTCTTCAGAAAACCCTCATAAGTACTGCAGACATACTGCAAGCAACTACTGACCATTTATGACACCAGTTCTTGTCTTACCTATTAGCCATCAGCTTAGCCATTAGCCCTAATATTTAGCCACGTTAGTGTCTTCTCTCCAGTGACATACTACCACATACCACATACTAGTATGACAGGGGTACTCCAGCAAACTGATTCCAACACCTAGAATTAAATAAATTGAGGAGTTACTGCCACGTATCTTGGTTTTGATTTGTGCCATAGACTGTCCGACCAGAAACAACTTTCTTATGCTTGTTATTTTTTACTTGATATATTGGGTTAAACACTTGTGAAAGTTTAATTTCACTCATAGTTAGGCCACACATTTTTATCAGTTTGGGCAATATCTTTACTTCACTGGTGTCTCATCATATATGACCGTAAAGCACAGTAAAGACTCTCACAATAAGCTTGAATCTAAGTCTAAATAAATTATTTGAACAGGTAAAATCTTGTATTTTTTTCTTTTTTTTTTTTTAAATTAACTCTTGCATTCAGTCTCTTCTTGCCTGGAGCCAGGCCTGGGGGAGGGGCTCGATGGGTAGCGTCTGGTGGCTGGGTTTCCACCCATGGGACCCGGCCGGGCTCAGCCCAAAGGAGTTACATGGGTCCGCCCTCCAGTGGGCTCACCACCTGCAGGAGGAACCATGGGGGTCTGGTGCTATGTGGATCAGGTGGCGGTCAAAGGCGGAGACCTTGGCGGTCTGATCCCAAGCTTCCTAAACTGGCTTTTGGGATGTGGAATGTCACCTCTCTGGTGGGGAAGGAGCCTGAGCTGGTGCTTGAGGTTGAGCGATACCGACTAGGTATAGTCGGCCACACCTCAACACACAGCTCCAGTTTCGGAACCAGTCTCCTGGGGAGGGGCTAGAGCTTGGCCTTTTCTGGAGTTGCCACGGGCGAGAGGCGACGAGCAGGGGTGGGTATTCTTGTATCGCCCCACCTTGCTGCCTCTATATTGGAGTTTTCCCCAGTGGACGAAAGGGTTGTTTTCCTGCACTTTCGGGCTGGGAAACAGGTCCTGACCATCATTTGTGCCTATGCACCAAATGATGTTTCAGAGTACCCACCCTTTTTGGAGTCTCTGACTGGGGTGCTGGAGAGTGCTCCTCTTGGAGATGCCATTGTCCTACTGGGGGACTTCAATGTGCATGTGGGCAACAACAGTGAAACCTGGAGGGGGGTGATTGGGAGGAACGGCCTGCCTGATCTGAACCCGAGTGGTGTTCAGTTATTGGACTTCTGTGCTAACCACACTTTGTCCATAACAAACACCATGTTCAAACATAAGGGTGTCCATATGTGCACCTGGCACCAGGACACCCTAGGTCGCAGGTCGATGATCGATTTTGTTATCGTGTCATCAGACCTGCGACCGTATGTCTTGGACACTCGGGTAAAGAGAGGTGCACAGCTGTCAACTGATCACCACCGATGGCAGGGGAGGATGCCATTCAGACCTGATAGACCCAAACGTATAGTGAGGGTGTGCTGGGAACGTCTGGCTGAGGCCCCTGTCCGGGAGGTCTTCAACTCCCACCTCTGGAAGAACTTCAGCCACATTCCGAGGGAGTCTGGAGACATTGAGTCTGAATGGGCCATGTTCTCCACCTCCATTGTTGAAGCAGCTGCCTAGAGCTGTGGCCGCAAGGCTGTCGGCGCATCTCATGGTGGCAACTCCTGAACTAAGTGGTGGACACCAGTGGTGAGGGGGGCTATTAAGCAGAAGAAGGAGTCCTATCAAGCTTGGTTGGCTTGTGGGACTCCCGAAGCAGCTGAGGTGTACTGGTACGCCAAGCAGAGTGCAGTTCGGGTAGCTGTTGAAGCAAAAACTCGGGTATGGGAGGAGTTCGGTGAGGCCATGGAACAAGACTTTCAGTCGGCCTCAAAGAGATTCTGGCAAACTGTCTGGCGGATCAGGAGGGGGAAGCAGCTCCCTGTCCACACTGTGTATGGTGTGGATGGGGCACTGCTGACTTCGACTGGGGATATCATCGGGCAGTGGAAGGAATACTTTGAGGATCTCCTCAATCCCACTGACACACCTTCCACAGAGGAAGCAGGGCTTGTGGACAAGGGGGACAACTCACCTATCACAGGGACTGAGGTCGCCAAGGTGGTTAAAAGTCTCTTTGGTGGCCGGGCCCCGGGGGCGGATGAGATTCGCCCTGAGTACCTCAAGGCCCTCAATGTTGTAGGGCTGTCATGGGTGACACGCCTCTGCAACATTGCGTGGAGGTCCAGGGCAGTGCCTTTGGCATGGCAAACCGGGGTGGTGATTCCTCTCTTCAAAAAAGGGGACCGGAGGGTATGCTCCAACTTTAGAGGGATCACACTCCTCAGCCTCCCTGGGAAGGTCTAAGCCAAGGTACTGGAGAGGAAAGTCTGGCCGTTGGTCAAGCCTCGAATTCAGGAGGAGCAATGTGGTTTTCGTCCTGGCCATAGCACGTTTTACCCTCTCGAGAATCCTTGAGGGTTTGTAAAAGTTTGCCCAACTAGTTTACATGTGTTTTGTGGACTTGGAGAAGGCATTTGACCACGCCCCTCATGTTTTTTTGTGGGGGGTGCTTTGGGAGTATGGGGTATTGGGCTTGTTGTTACGTGTTGAATATTTAATAGTTCAGAATGGTTCATACACATAAGTTGATAGTTATTACATATTGAAATACATATAGGACAAATAGATATTATAAACACTTTATAGTTAATCAGAAAAGCTATTTATAATAGTAATTTAATTAGAATCCCAAAGGTGTTTTCCTTCAATGCAGTCGTTAGACATTGTCCACTAGACGGCGCTGGTACTGTACCTTTGGCCATGAAATGTTATTGTTCAAGCTGCAGACCGAAGAAGAAGAAGTCAGTGCTAAGCGATGCAGTGCTATCAGAGAGACGGACGCATGTTAGCCAGCGGGAACGACAGATGTGTTGTAAACTGAGATGCAGCATTCTCCAGTAAAGCCAAATGAAGGTAAAGTTGGGTGTTTGGACATTCTTTCCTTATAACAACTGATGTTACAGCTAAATCCACAACATATTTTTTGGTGCCGAAACCCGGGAACCGGAAGCTGGAAGCGGGAAAAGTGAAGAGAGAACGTTGTTGGGATTAAGCCGATAGCTGTAACAACACGGAGACGAAAGGAAAAAATGGCGGAGCGACTTCAAAGGCTAAAACAGAAACGGACCGTGCTGCGGACGTCCGTTACAAAGCTGCTGCAAATTATACAAGATGAAACAAGTAAGACTGATATAAACAGTGACCGTTTGCGGGAGCTGTTAGCCATGTTGTCGCAGAAAGAGAAAGGCCTGCAAGACATTGAACCAGATATAGAGCAGGAGATCCCTTTGGACGAGTTAGATGCGGACATGGTGCGGACACTTGAGTATCAGGACAACACAAATTTATGGAGGACGCGGGCAGAGAGAGCAATTGAACGGGCTGCCTTACAGCAACAAGAACAGGCAAGAGACGCCACCGTATCAGCGAATCCACATCGGCTGAGTGACGTGAGTACACGGTCAAATACAAGCAGATCCTCGGTAAAGTTACCCAAGCTCTCAATAAACAAATACAGCGGAGAAGTGTGCATGTGGCAGGAGTTTTGGGACCAATTCGAAAATGCAATTCACCAAAACCCAGATTTGAGCAAAACTGAAAAGTTCACTTACTTGAAGTCATATCTCATCGGGCCAGCTGCACGCGCCGTCGCAGGGCTGAAGGTAACTGACATGAACTATGATGCTGCAGTAGACATGCTTAAGCAAAGATTTGGAAGGAAAGAGCTCATTGTAAGTGCACACATGTCTAAGTTACTAAATCTAAGTCCAGTTAAAAGGTCCTCAGACATTGTTGCCTTGAGACAACTTTTTGATGATGCTGAAGTACAAATCAGAAGCTTAGAAGCTTTAGGAGTCATGTCAGACAGTTATGGAGGTTTACTGTGCCCCATACTGTTCAAAATGATTCCTGCTGATCTTGCCCTTGAGTACACCCGCAAGACAGATGTAGGGCAAAAGTGGGATGTTGATGGCCTTGTAAAGTTTTTGCAACAAGAAGTTGAAAGCAGGGAGCGTGCTGCACATTTGACACAAATGAGAGAGAATCATAAAGATACACATGCAAATCAGAATCAGCACTACAGACCAGATTCAAGCAGAGAAAGGTGGAAAGGACCTAATGTGCCCTCAGCTGCAGCCCTCCACACAGGCAGTTCGAATACACCATTTGTGCACAGTTGCATATTCTGTAACAGTACCAGCCACAAGTCAGAACAGTGCACTGAAGACAGTCACAAGCAGGAAAGAAAAACTAAAGAAAACGGGGAGGTGCTTCATATGCCTAAAACCCAGACATCTTGCTCGAGACTGTAGATCCAAAAATGTGACATGCACTGATTGTGGAAGAAGACATCATGCTGTTGTGTGTGACAGAAGTGAGCAACCAATAGAAAGGACAGATGCCGCTGAAAACACGAGTGATGCAGTGGTCTCCTCAGTATTTCCATATGCAGCCAAACCAACCCCAGAAAAATGTGAAACAGTACTATTGCAAACTGTGAGAGCAAGGATTGAAGGACCTGGAGGAAAGAAGATTGTGCGTTGCTTAATTGATGGAGGAAGCCAACGGAGTTTTGTCCATGAGAAACAAGTGAAAGATTTAAAACTGCCAATACTAAAACAAGAGACATTAAACCTTCACACGTTTGGCTCAAAAAACCCAGTGACCACAAAATGCAATGTCATAAAACTAGTCCTGGAGAATGTGAGAAACAAAGATCAGAAAATCGAGATTGAAGCTGTTCAAACCCCACAGCTTTGTACTGCAGTCATGAAAGTCCCCAGTGAACACATCCAACGGCAGCTGGAGAAAAAAGGGCTACCAGTAGCAGATGTGTCAGCGGGAGACAAAGATGGTTTGGAGCTATCAGTACTGATCGGAGCAGATAACTACTGGAGAGTAGTCACAGGTAAAACTGAGAGACTGTCAGACGCTTTGGTTGCCGTAGAAACCAGATTCGGCTGGGCAGTGCAAGGACCAGTTGTCATGTCCAGTATGAATGAAGCAACATGTATGCACATTGGACTCAGTGAAGACTCAGTGGAGATCTCAAACCAGCTAAGAGCATTTTGGGAGATCGAGTCGCTGGGCATCACTACTAAAGGTGAGGAAACACCTGATGACGAGAAAGCCAAGGAGAGCTTTGACAGGTCAGTCAGATTCATTAATGGGAGATATGAAGTGGCGTTGCCATGGCGCCAAGACACACCCGAACTCTCAGACAACAAGAAGGTTGCACAAAAGAGGTTTGAAACCCTGAAAAGAAAGCTGAAATCTGACGTGACACTGTTTAAAGGATACAACGATGTAATAGAGGATTACACAGAACAAGGAATATGTGAAGATGTGCCACAGAGCAGTCATTCAGCAGAGACAGAGAATGTAACCTACTACTTACCTCATCATGCTGTAATCAGAGAGGACAAAGTAACTACCAAGTTAAGGGTAGTGTTTGATGCTTCGTCACATGAAGAAGGTTGTTCCTCTTTAAATGACTGTTTATTACCTGGCCCAAGCCTGAATGCTGACCTCATGAGCATTTTGATCAGATTCAGACAAAATCCTGTAGCTTTCACAGCAGACATTACTAAAGCTTTCCTTCAGATATCTATAACTGAAAGTGACAGAGATGCTGTGAGATTTTTGTGGCTTACAGGACCCCCAGATGTTGAAGGCACCAACACGCGTATAATGAGAATGGCACGTGTTGTGTTTGGAGTAACTTCAAGTCCATTTTTACTTGCAGCCACTATCAGACATCATCTGGAGAAATATGAAGCTAACCAACCAGACACGGTAAAACTAATGAGAGACTCACTTTATGTGGATGATCTGATCGCTAGCTCAAGTAACTCAGACGAGGCATACAGACTTACTACAGGAGCAAGAGAAATACTGGCTGCTGCCAACATGAACCTCTGTAAGTGGACAACAAACTCCCTTGAACTGAAAACCAAGTGGTCAAACAGCAAGCTTGATTTCACACAAGAAACAGAAACACATGGAGGTGTGTTGAAGGTGCTTGGTTTGGTGTGGAGACCGGACACAGATGACTTTGCCTTTGACCTCAAACATTTGATGAACATTCTAAAAGGAAAGGAAAACACAAAGAGGAGTGTTTTGAGATCATCCGCCAGAATCTTTGATCCTATAGGGTTCCTAACGCCATTTACCATTCGAGTTAAATGTCTGTTTCAGGAAATGTGGCGACGGGGCCTGAGCTGGGACGACGAGCTGCCTCCAGACCTTTCACAGGCATGGCAGCAGTGGTGCATGGAGCTTCCTCAGATCCACCAAATAGTCATTCCGCGGTGGTATGGAACAGAAAAGCTGTCAGATAAATCACAAGTTCTCCATGTCTTCACAGATGCAAGCGAAAAGGCGTATGGCGCAGTTGCGTATCTACAAGGACAAACAACAGAAGGAGAGACTGTTACTGCGCTCGTTGCATCCAAGTCAAGAGTGGCACCAATCAAAACAATCACACTGCCACGCTTGGAACTGATGGGAGCTGTGATTGGAGCAAGGTTGGCAAATAACCTTTTGAAGGCACTGAATATGCAGATCACTCAACTCAGAATGTGGTCAGACTCCATGATAGTGATTCACTGGATTCGCAGTTCATCAAAGAAATGGAAACAGTTTGTTGCCAACAGAGTGATGGAGATACAAACTTTGACACCACCAGAACTATGGACACATTGTAATGGAAAGGTGAACCCAGCTGATCTCACCACAAGAGGTCAGTCCGCATCAAGGTTGAAAGAGGAAAATCTCTGGTGGTCAGGCCCATCATTTTTGAAAGAAAAGGAGCTTCAAACTACACCGCCAGAAACAGCACAAGAAATACTATCAGAAGAAGAGGTTAAAGCTGAGCTAAAGGCAAGTCAAGTCGCAGTACATCTCAGTAACAGTGAAAGAGTGCAATCTGAACCATTGCTACAGCTGGACAAATACAGCAAACTACAGACCGTACTAAGAGTAACTGCATGGATCCAAAGATTTCTCCACAACTGTCATTCAAAGCAAAGACAAAGGGGAGAACTAACAGCAGAGGAAATGGCAAAAGCTGCAAAGGTATGGATACGTGAAGCGCAACTTAACAGTTTTGAAAGAGAAATAACAGAGTTGAAAACTGGAGAAAATGTGCACAAAGACTCAAAAATCAGAGACTTTAAACCCTTTCTAGACGAGCAAGGCTTAATCTGTGTAGGAGGAAGGCTGCATCAGTCAAACATGAGTTTCAATGAGCAGCACCCGTGGTTGTTACCCTCAAATCACAGATTTGCACAACTTCTGATAAAATACAGTCACGAAAATGTCATGCATTCAGGCGTGAGAGACACTCTAGTTCATCTACGAGAGAAGTATTGGATTCCACGCGCGAGACAGTTAGTCAAAAAATGCATTTCAGACTGTACTATCTGTAAAAGATTCAAAGTAAAAGCAGCACAGCAAACAGCTGCACCTCTTCCCAAAGACAGAGTTACTGAAGCACCGCCGTTTGAAGTCACAGGTGTTGACTTTGCAGGCCCACTGTTTGTAAAGTCCAAGAATTCTGCAGAGAAAGCATACATAGCACTTTTCACCTGTGCAGTTACACGTGCAGTGCACCTTGAACTAATATCGAGTCTATCAACAGAAAGTTTCCTTTTGGCATTCAAGAGATTTATTTCACGGAGAGGACTTTGTAGAGTAATCTACTCGGACAATGCAAAAACGTTCAAGAGAGCAGATCAAGATCTAAAGGAACTGTGGAAGGCTATGAAGGAGCCAGAGCTGCTGGAATATTTTTCTGAAAAGGGAATCAAGTGGAAATTTATTGCAGAAAGAGCGGCTTGGTGGGGTGGTTTTTGGGAAAGGTTAGTGCGCTCTGTAAAGGGATGCCTCAAAAGAGTAATGGGCAGAGCATCTCTGAGCTTTGAAGAGTTAACTTCTCTGTTGACAGAAATAGAAGCCACTATTAACTCAAGACCACTCACATTTGTGTACAACGATTTACAAGAACCAGAACCTCTGACGCCAGCTCATTTCCTCATAGGGAAAAGACTTACCTCTTTACCACCAAAGCCATTTTCCACAACAGGTCAGATAGCAAATGCAAATAAAGAAAGGCTGACCCGAAGATGGAAATATCGCCATAGACTTGTCAAGGAATTTTGGAACAGATGGAGGAGGGAGTATTTGCTGGACCTCAGATCGGCTCACACTCGTCATACCCCAAATCCAACACAACTCAAACCAGGAGATTTGGTCCTCATTGGAGATGACAAGATACCACGTCAAACATGGAAAACAGGACTAATCATAGAGGTGTTCCCAGGGAGAGATGGACTAGTCAGATCCTGCGCTATGCGCACTCCAACTGGGACGACGTTAAGAAGACCAGTTCAGCTACTATATCCTTTTGAAGTTAATATTTGAACTGTCTTCTTGGGGGGGAGGATGTTGAATATTTAATAGTTCAGAATGGTTCATACACATAAGTTGATAGTTATTACATATTGAAATACATATAGGACAAATAGATATTATAAACACTTTATAGTTAATCAGAAAAGCTATTTATAATAGTAATTTAATTAGAATCCCAAAGGTGTTTTCCTTCAATGCAGTCGTTAGACATTGTCCACTAGACGGCGCTGGTACTGTACCTTTGGCCATGAAATGTTATTGTTCAAGCTGCAGACCGAAGAAGAAGAAGTCAGTGCTAAGCGATGCAGTGCTATCAGAGAGACGGACGCATGTTAGCCAGCGGGAACGACAGATGTGTTGTAAACTGAGATGCAGCATTCTCCAGTAAAGCCAAATGAAGGTAAAGTTGGGTGTTTGGACATTCTTTCCTTATAACAACTGATGTTACAGCTAAATCCACAACATTACGAGCTATTCGGTCTCTGTACGACCGTTGTGAGAGTTTGGTTCATATTCCCAACATTCAGTCAGTCTCATTCCCAGTGAGAGTTGGACTCCGACAGGGCTGTCCTTTGTCACCGATTCTGTTCATAATTTTTAGGATTTCTAGGTGCAGCCAGTGAACGGAAGGTGTCATGCTTGGTGACCACAGGATCTCATCTGTGTTGTTTGCAGATGATGTTGTCCTGCTGGCTTCATCCAGCAATGACCTACAGTTCTTACTGGGACGGTTTGTCGCTGAGTGTGAAGCGGCTGGGATGGCAATCAGTACCTCCAAGTCCGAGTCCATGGTCCTCAGCCGGAAAAAGGTGGATTGTCCTCTCCGGGTTGGGGACAAGCTCCTGCCCCAAGTGGAGGAGTTTAAGTATCTTGGGGTTTTATTCATGAGTGAGGGGAGAATGGAGCAAGAGATTGACAGATGGATCGGAGCAGCATCTGCAGTGATGCGGACATTGTACTGGTCTGTTGTGGTGAAGAGGGAGCTAAGCTCTAAGGCAAAGCTGTTGATTTACCAGTCAATCTACGTTCCTACCCTCACCTATGGTCATGAGCATTGAGTAATGACTGAAAGAATGAGATCGCGGATACAAGCGGCTGAAATGAAATTTGTAGGATTGTTGGACTCACCCTCAGAGATAGGGTGAGGAGCTCAGTCATCCGGGAGAGGCTCAGAGTAGAACCGCTGCTCCTCCACATTGAAAGGAGCCAGTTGAGGTGGTATGGGTATCTGATTAGGATGCGTCCTGGACGTCTCCCTCTTGAGGTGTTTTGGGCATGTCCCACTGGGAGGAGACCCTGGGGCAGATCCAGGACTCACTGGAGAGACTGTGTCTCCCAGCTGGTCTGGGAACGCCTTGGTATCCACTCTGAAGAGCTGGAGCAGGTGGCTGGGGAGAGGGAAGTCTGGGCTTCTCTGCTTGAACTGCTGCCTCCGTGACCCGGACCTCCGGAAAAGCGGTAGAAGATTGATGGATGGATGGATGGATGGTGTTATGTAATTCATCAGTTGTATTGTATTTTTCTCACTCCAGAATAAATATTAAGGGGGACACTATAAGTATCATTATGCTTCGGTGTTCATGCACAACATAGGCATTCATTAGAGTGTCAGTATGTCTGTGTGCGTGTACCAGTTGGTCTGTTACCAGTTTGTCAAAACTAAATGCTTGAATCAATGTATTGCCATGTTTTCTCGCCTTTTATTTTGCCAGAATTTCAAGATAAGGTTTTGTTGTCAAGATGAGCCATGATTTGCTCATCTTAATTTCACAAGCACCAAGGCATCGGTACCTAAGGCGCTTTCATTGTATTCAGGACCATTTCTAGCTTTTTAGGAGCCCTATGCAAGCTTGTGTATTGGGGGAGGGGCATGTTTTTATAATGGGAGGGCCTTCAAACCCTTTAAAATGGAAAAAAAAAATCTTGCCACTACCCACAAAAACATTAAAACAATTGTGTCATTGTTAGATGAACAGAGAGAAAAATTAAACCATTACTTAGAACTAGAGGGCAGTCAGAGAGTGCACACCTCTGCCAAGGCTCCACCCATCCTTCCCTCCTCTCTTAAAAGCGCTATATAAGTGCAGGTTAGTTAGTTAGTTAGTTTTAGTTCATCCCTCTGTCCCTTTGTCTTTCCATGCCGCTGTCCATCTGTATATTGTGAGATTAACAGAGGTACTATTTGCTCATGGATCACCTCCAGAATGTAATGTAATCCATAGCCCAAAAGCCACCTCTGGTGAAAATTTCATCAAAATCTGTCCAGTAGTTTTTTGCACAATCCTGCTAACAGACTGACAGACAGAAAAATGCTGGCAAAATCATTATACCTCCTTGGTGCAGGTATCTATCTATAAATGCAGTATATCGCTGTCTGTGTGTGTGTGTCTGTGTTTCTGTCTATCTGTGTATCTACACGTGGATAAAATTGTAGGTACCCCTCTGTTAATGAAAGAAAAACCCACAATGGTCACAGAAATAACTTCAATCTGACAAAAGTGGTAATAAATAAAAATTCTATGAAAAATAACCAATGAAAATCAAACAATGTTTTTGAATTGTGGTTCAACAGAATTATTTTAAAAAACAAACTCATGAAACGGGCCTGGACAAAAATGATGGTACCCATAGAAAAGATTGAAAATAATGTGACCATAGGGACATGTTCAACCAAGATGTGTCCTCTAATTAACATCACAGGTGTCTACAAACTTGTAATCAGTCAGTCGGCCTATTTAAAGGGTGACAAGTAGTCACTGTGCTGTTTGGTGACATGGTGTGTACCACACTAAACATGGACCAGAGGAAGCAAAGGAGAGCGTTGTCTCACGAGATTAGAAAGAAAATTATAGACAAGCATGTTAAAGGTAAAGGCTATAAGACCATCTCCAAGCAGCTTGATGTTCCTGTGACTACAGTTGTACATATTATTCAGAAATTTAAGATCCACGGGACTGTAGCCGACCTCCCTGGACATGGCCGCAGGAGGAAACTTGATGAAAAATGGAAGAAATGGATAATACGAATGGTAACAAAAGAGCCCAGAACAACCTCTAAACACATTCATGGTGAACTCCAAGGTCAAGGTACATCAGTGTCAGATTGCACCATCTGTCATTGTTTGAGCCAAAGTGGACTTCATGGGAGACGACATAAAAAAGCCAGACTGGAATTTGCCAAACTGCATGTTGACAAGCCACAAAGCTTCTGGGAGAATGTCCTATGGACAGACGAGACAAACCTGGAACTTTTTGGCAAGGCACATCAGCTCTATGTTACAGACACAAAAATGAAGCATACCAAGAAAAGAACACTGTCCCTACTGTGAAACATGGAGGAGGTTCTGTTATGTTCTGGGGCTGCTTTGCTGCAACTGGCACAGGGTGTCTTGAATCTGTGCAGGGTACAATGAAATCTCAAGACTATCAAGGTATTCTAGAGAGAAATGGGCTGCCCAGTGTCAGACAGCTTGTTCTCAGTCACAGTCACATTTTTAACACCTCCCTTAAGCAATGTCACGTGCCGACCTGCCTCAAATCCTCCACCATCATCCCTGTCCCCAAGAAGCCACGGATTACTGGACTTAACGACTACAGACCTGTAGCGCTCACCTCTGTAGTCATGAAGTCCTTTGAGCGCCTGGTCCTGTCTCACCTCAAGTCCATCACCACACCCCTCCTAGACCCGCTGCAGTTTGCCTACCGTGCTAACAGGTCTGTGGACGATGCAGTCAACCTGGCCCTCCACTCCATCCTGCAGCACCTGGACTCCCCGGGAACCTACGCCAGGATTCTGTTTGTGGACTTCAGCTCCGCATTCAACACCATCCGCCCCGATCTGCTCCAGGACAAGCTGTCCCTGCTCAACGTGCCTGACTCCCTCTGCAGGTGGATCACCGACTTCCTGACGGACCGGAGGCAGCATGTGCGGCTGGGGAAGTCTGTCTCGGACTCTGTTAGCATCAGCATTGGATCACCCCAGGGCTGTGTACTTTCCCCCCTACTCTTCTCCCTTTATACCAACTCCTGCACCTCCTCCCATCAGTCTGTTAAGCTGATTAAGTTTGCGGACGACACCACCCTCATCAGGCTCATCTCCAACGGCGACGAGTCCGTCTACAGGAAAGAGGTGGCCCAGCTGGTGTCCTGGTGCAGCCATAACAACCTGCAGCTGAACGCACTGAAGACTGCGGAGATGATTGTGGACTTCAGGAAAGTCACAACCCCCCTGCCCCCCCTCACCATCACAGGCTCTCCCATCACCATTGCAGATTCCTTCCGCTTCTTGGGCACCACCATCACCCGGGACCTCAAATGGGAGCCAACCATCAGCTCCCTCATCAAAAAGGCCCAGCAGAGGATGTTCTTTCTGCGGCAGCTGAGGAAGCTCAAGCTACCCACAAAAATGTTAGTGCAGTTCTACATGGCCATCATTGAGTCCATCCTCACCTCCTCCATAACTGTGTGGTATGCAGGAGCCACTGCCAGGGACAGACTAAGGCTGCAGCGCATCGTGCGCACTGCTGAGAAGGTGATCGGCTGCAAACTCCCATCTCTCCAGGACCTGTACATCTCCAGGACCCGGAGGCGTGCTGGCCGGATCATAGCCGATCCTTCACACCCTGGTCACGTACTGTTTGCCCCCCTCCCCTCAGGTAGAAGACTTCGGTCCATTCGGACTAAAACCTCCCGGCACATGAACAGCTTTTTCCCCTCTGCCATCAGACTGCTGAACATTAAGTGACTTATTGACTCTCGTGCACTATGTACAGCAGCTCAACCAGACTCAAGTCATTCATCACTGTTTTTTCTGTTGCATTATCAACTGCACTGTGGTACCCCATATTATCTGCTACTTGCTAATTTTTAAAACTGCCTTGACTAGTACTACTCATTATTACTATTATTATTATTATTACTTATTTTTCTACACTTATTGCATGTTTTAAATCCTTTAGTTTTTTAGTTTATCTCTTTATCTCATCATGTTTTTAATGTTGCAGCATGGCACCGAGACAAATTCCTAGTTTGTGTACTACATGAACAATGGCAATAAATCTGATTCTGATTCTGATTCTGATTCTGAGGTCATGGGTCTTGCAACAGGATAATGACCCAAAACACACAGCTAAAAACACCCAAGAATGGCTAAGAGCGAAACATTGGACTATTCTAAAGTGGGCTTCTATGAGCCCTGATCTAAATCCTATGAGCCCTGATCATCTGTGGAAGGAGCTGAAACATGCCGTCTGGAGAAGGCACCCTTCAAACCTGAGACAACTGGAGCAGTTTGCTCATGAGGAGTGGGCCAAAATACCTGCTGAGAGGTGCAGAAGTCTCATTGACAGTTACAGAAATCGTTTGTTTGCAGTGATTGCCTCAAAAGGTTGTGCAACAAAATATTAAGTTAAGGGTACCATCATTTTTGTCCAGGCCTGTTTCATGAGTTTGTTTTTTAAAATAATTCTGTTGAACCACAATTCAAAAGCATTGTCTGATTTTCATTGGTTAATTTTCATATACTTTTTATTTATTACCACTTTTGTCAGATTCAAGTTATTTCTGTGACCATTGTGGGTTTTTCTTTCATTAACAGAAGGGTACCAACGATTTTGTCCACGGCTGTATCTGTGTGTCTGTTCTACGCATATCTCTTGAACCGTTGGTCTGACTGGCCTAAGATTTTATACGTATTTTGCTGAGGTTACAAGGGTGTGCATCCCGAGTATGGAGTTGCTCAGTCAGAGTATGTAATTTTTATCAATAAAAGTTTAGCCACTGCTCTGTCACCGCTCTGTCTCTTCATGCCCTGACTTCAGGAAGTGTGGGCTGGGTTTCGGATTGACTCTGTGCTGACTGGATAATACAGGGCATCACGGCCATGCTGAATGGATAATACGTGGTATCATAACCAATCAGTTACTACAGTGTTCACTTAACAAAACAAGGAAGTGAAAAATGACAAATTTGACAAGAAAATTATAATACTAAAGATTTAATGCTTAAAGAAATTATACCATGAAGTTGCTGTGATTGCGTAGGTCTAAAGAATAATTCGGCATATGTGGAGAACACGAAGTGCATGAACAGACTGGGCTGACCCTCAGCAGTGGCCCGGATCTGACAAAGAACACCGGTGTATCTAACACAGAACATTCCGGGAGAAGCAGCAGCCTGACACGACCTGGCTCAAAGGCACGCTAACTGATGGCGATTAAAAAAAGTTATTTTCAGTAAAGTGAAAGCTCAGACACATCCCCGACAGGTCCCGTTATACGAACAAGTACGTATGTTTAGCTCTGTGTATGTGTGTATGTATGTGCTGCAGGCACCAGCTGAGCAGAGCTCTGTGCGAGTTTTTTCTGTGAACCAAAACTGCTAATAAGCCATTATAGGGTAGCTCCAAGTTAGAAACCCATTGAGTAAGTTACACATAGGTTCAAAGAGCGTTACTTATATGTTAGAAATAATTTTTGAGTAGACTAGACATTAATCTCAACGTATTTTGACTTTTGAGTAACTATGAGTCGCTTACAAGTAATGTGTGTAAATGAACACATAACTTCTCTACAACCTTTGCTTCGTGAATGTGGGACGTATCAACCATACACTGGATATGTCAGAAAATTTTCAGCACACTGAAAATTCAGAGGAGCTTGGCAGACTACGCCGTATACCAGCATACTTCAGGGTGCTTCAGCGTTCTTCAGTGTGCTCGTAACTTAGACTAAACTTAGCCATAACTGATTTGACGTGCGCCAGCGTATTCTCCAAATTTTTCATCCATCCATCCATCCATCTTCTACCACTTTTCCGGAGGTCCGGGTCGCGGAGGCAGCAGTTCAAGCAGAGAAGTCCAGACTTCCCTCTCCCCCGCCACCTGCTCCAGCTCTTCAGAGAGGATACCAAGGCATTCCCAGACCAGCTGGGAGACATAGTCTCTCCACCGAGTCCTGGGTCTGCCCCGGGGTCTCACACCTCAAGTGGGAGGCGTCCAGGAGGCATCCTAATCAGATGTCCATACCACCTCAACTGACTCCTTTCAATGTGGAGGAGCAGCGGTTCTACTCTGAGCCTCTCCCAGATGACTGAGATCCTCACCCTATCTCTGAGGGTGAGTCCAGCAATCCTGCGAAGAAAGCTCATTTCAGCCGCTTGAATCCGCGATCTTGTTCTTTCGGTCATTACCCAAAGCTCGTGACCATAGGTGAGAGTAGGAACGTAGATTGACTGGTAAATCGACAGCTTTATCTTAGAACTCAGCTCCCTCTTCACCACAACAGACCGGTACAACGTCCGCATCACTGCAGATGCTGCTCCGATCCGTCTGTCAATCTCTTGCTCCATTTTCCCCTCACTCGTGAATAAGACCCCAAGATACTTAAACTCCTCCACTTGGGGCAGGAGCCTGTCCCCAACCCAAAGAGGACAAGCCACCTTTTTCCAGATGAGGACCATGGACTCGGACTTGGAGGTGCTGATTCTCATCCCAGCTGCTTCACACTCAGTGGCGAACCATCCCAGCAAGAGCTGTAGGTCATTGCTGGATGAAGCCAACAGGACAACATCATCTGCAAACAACACAGATGAGATCCTGTGGTCACCAAGCATGACGCCCTCCATTCCCTGGCTGCGCCTAGAAATCCTGTCAATAAAAATTATGAACAGGATCGATGACAAAGGGCAGCCCTGGCGGAGTCCAACTCTGACTGGGAATGAGTCCGACCGAGTGTTGGCAATACGAACCAAACTCTCACAACGGTCGTACAGAGACCGAATAGCTTGTAACAACAAGCTCGATACCCCATACTCCCGAAGCACCCCCCACAAAAAACCACGAGGGACGCAGTCAAATGCCTTCTCCAAGTCCACAAAATACATGTTGTTTTGTGGACTTGGAGAAGGCCCCTTCCTCCAAGAAGAACTTGGAGGAGGAGTTTTCCCAACACATGGTTGGGCAAACTCCCAAGAACCCTCGAGAATTCTTGAGAGGGTAAAGAGCTGGTCCGATGTGCCACGGCTAGGACGAAAACCACATTGTTCCTCCTGAATCCGAGGTTCGACCAACAGCCGGATTCTCCTCTCCAGTACCTTGGCATAGACCTTCCCAGGGAGGCTGAGGAGTGTGATCCCTCTAAAGTTGGAGTACACCCTCTGGTCCCCTTTTTTGAAGACAGGAACCACCACCCCGGTTTGCCATGCCAAAGGCACTGCCCCCGACCTCCACTCAATGTTGTAGAGGCGTGTCAATCATGACAGCCCTACACCATCCAGGGCCTTGAGGTACTCAGGGTGAATCTCGTCCACCCCTGGGGCCCGGCCACCAAGGAGATTTTTAACCACCTTGGCCACCTCAGCCCCTGTGATAGGCGAGTCATCTCCCTCATCCACAAACCCTGCTTCCTCTGTGGAAGGTGTATCAGTGGGATTGAGGAGATCCTTGAAGTATTCCTTCCACTGCCCGATGATATCCCCAGTCGAAGTCAACAGCGCCCCATCCACACCATACACAGTGTGGACAGGGAGCTGCTTTCCCCTCCTGATCCGCCGGACAGTTTGCCAGAATCTCTTTGAGGCCAACCGAAAGTCTCGTTCCATGGCCTCACCGAACTTCTCCCATACCCGGGTTTTTGCTTCAGCAACCATCCAAACTGCACTCTGTTTGGCATGCCGGTACACCTCAGCTGCTTCGGGAGTCCCACAAGCCAACCAAGCTTGATAGGACTCCTTCTTCAGCTTAATGGCCCCCCTCACCACTGGTGTCCACCATTTGGTTCGGGGGTTGCCACCACGAGATGCACCGACCACCTTGCGGCCGCAGCTCTGGGCCGCTGCTTCAACAACAGAGGTGGAGAACATGGCCCATTCAGAATCCATGTCTCCAGACTCCCTCGGAATGTGGTTGAAGTTCTTCCGGAGGTGGGAGTTGAAGACCTCCCGGACAGGGGCCTTGGCCAGACGTTCCCAGCACACCCTCACTATACGTTTGGATCTACCAGGTCTGAATGGCTTCCTCACCTGCCATCGGATCCAACTCACCACCAGGTGGTGATCAGTTGACAGCTGTGCACCTCTCTTTACCCGAGTGTCCAAGACATACGGTCGCAGATCTGATGACACGATAACAAAATCGATCATTGACCTGCAACCTAGGGTGTCCTGGTGCCAGGTGCACATATGGACACCCTTATGTTTGAACATGGTGTTCGTTATGGACAAACTGTGGTTAGCACAGAAGTCCAATAACTGAACACCACTCGGGTTCAGATCGGGCAGGCCGTTCTTCCCAATCACTCCCCTCCAGGTTTCACTGTCGTTGCTCATGTGCACACTGAAATCCCCCAGAAGGACAATGGAGTCTTCAAGAGGAGCACCCTCCAGCACCCCAGTCACAGACTCCAAAAAGGGTGGGTACTCTGAAACATCATTTGGTGCATAGGCACAAATGATGGTCAGGACCTGTTTCCCAACCCGAAGGCGCAGGGAAGCAACCCTTTCATCAACCGGGGAAAACTCCAATATAGAGGCAGCAAGGTGGGGGGATACAAGAATACCCACCCCTGCTCGTCGCCTCTCGCCCGGGGCAACTCCAGAAAAGGCCAAGCTCCAGCCCCTCCCCAGGAGACTGGTTCCGGAACCGGAGCTGTGTGTTGAAGTGAGGCCGACTATAACTAGCCGGTATCTCTCAACCTCGTACACCAGCTCAGGCTCCTTCCCCACCAGAGAGGTGACATTCCACGTACCAAAAGCCAGTTTAGAAAGCTTGGGATCAGTTTGCCAAGGTCTCCGCCTTTGACCGCCACCTAATCCACATAGCACCAGACCCCCATGATCCCTCCTGCAGGTGGTGATCCCACTGGAGGGCGGACCCATGTGACTCCTTCGGGTTGAGCCCGGCCTGGTCCCATGGGTGGAAACCCGGCCACCAGACGCTAGCCATCGAGCCCCTCCCCCAGGCCTGGCTCCAGGGTGGGGCCCCGGTAACCCCATACCGGGTGGGGTACACTGAATCCTTGATCTAGAATTTATCATGAGAGTCTGTTGGATCGCTCTTAGTCTGGCCCCTCACCCAGGACCAGTTTGTCTTGGGTGACCCTATCAGAGGCAAATTGCCCCGGACAACATAGCTCCTGAGATCACTAGGGCACGCAAACCCCCCACCACGATAAGGTGACGATCCATGGGGGACAAATTTTTCATACGTTTGCAAACGCTGCCTAAATTATCTAGGTGTGACAGGGCCTAAACACAGGACACAAAAATGGCCAAATAACATAATAAATCATTTTTAGTTAAATATTTACTGACAAATGGGCAACACTGATGCAACGGTTGCAGTCAAATGGGTCCTTCTGCCGTGTATAATAATGTTGGGTGTTTTGTATTTAATTTGGTTGATTACGGTTTTAAAAAAAAACTTTTCATAACAAAATATTGCTGAAGTATAAAATGATGCACTGCAATGAGTCTCGAGTATTTGTTCAAATTCATTCAAATATACAGTAACATGTCCTGTTATAGTACTGCATGTGTTTATTGGCGATACACAGAAGAAATTCAATATTACACTGAACTCCATCACTGAACAGTGATATAAACTAAACTAAAATAATTATAATGATGACTGAACAACTCCCATTCCCCAAAGTGCAAGATACACTATTATTTTGAATATAAGTGATAAAAGATCACACAAATAAGTGATCTGACAAACAAATAAACAAGGGATCTGAAACAGTTGCTAATATTAGATGTCCCATTCATTTTCAATATTTAAGTATTCTGTAATTAATATTCACACACTCAAATAAATCTTAGTGCCATTTACTCCCTTTTTTATTTGTCAAAGTCTAGCATGTGATTGCCAACATATAGGCTACACCTCTTTGTATTCCACTTTCAAACACAGCGTACATTTGGGCCTGTAAAGCCTAATTGTGATACCAGTTTCAGACAGGACTACTTGCGTTCTACGGGCAGTGCGCTAGTAATAAAAATTTAACCAGCATCCATATGAATGTTATACATTTACAAGAAAAAAGTCCCAAATTATTTTATAAATTTATGAGAAAAAAGTTGCAAATTTGTGAGAATGTTAAGAAGAAAAATCCAAATTTATGAGTAAAAACTGAAAACTTTGCGAGACAAAAGTTGCAGATTTACACAAAAAATTTACACAAAAATTCATGCAAAAACTCGTGAATTGCAAGAAATTGCAAATTCAAAAGAAAAAGCCACAAATTTACAAGCAAAAAAGTTGCAAATTTCCAAGAAAAACGCTGCCAGTTTAGTAGCAAATTTAGGAGAAAACATTGCAAATTTATGATTGAAATTTGCAAATTTATACCTGTGTATAATTTGTTTGATGAAGTCAAGAAATCAAAGTTTATATCACACCTCATGTTTTCAGTCTCATTCTTGGCAGTTTAATGATCATTCACTAGTACTGAATTGTTACTTCAAGTGAGTCCCTGTCCCAGTTTAAAAGGAGATCAGGCACATTACAAAGAACTGTATTTTTTTTTTTTTCAGCTTATTCTGTCCTCCTGGCTATGGTGGCCTGCAGCAACTGAGCCACGTTGCACACACACTGGCTGTGTAGTGTTGTATGACTGAATTCCTACCAGTGGACCAGAAAAACAAACAACACACTATAGGAAAAATCGGTAAAACAAAACCCCAAACATTATCCATACATATTCAAGTCATAAATCTTACCCAGTCATTACAGCTATAAAGGGAAATATTGTTTTGGATTCAAGAAAACACAGACAACTAGTCTTCAGCCTGTATTTGTGCAACTGCACAAATATAGGCTAGCCTTACAAAGCAGCGCTCCTTGAGAGTTTTTGTGTGGCCGTCAAGCTTTATGGTCCCAATTCTTTCGCATATATTGCCAACATAAATACGACACTTCACCATGGGATACTCCGCGGAGCATCGTTAAGAAGAAGGCTCAGCAGCAACAGGTTTGAACACACGACTTTTACGACAGAACCCATGAATTTTTTTTCCCCGCTGCCCTCTCTGCATGTTAGGGTGTGAGTGGAGGCCACATACGGTGCATGATTTTGAAAAATCTGGATATCATTTCATGGACAATTTTCACACCCACTCTGCATGTATATTTCTTTCTAAACATTTTAACAATTCTAGTTTTCTAATTTGTGCCATAAAAGCACAAGTATGATGTAGTTTTGATATAATTTATTTTAGAGCAACCACAGAATCTGTTGAATTATATAACTGAATATTATTATGTGATATTTATTATAGATATGAAATAGAAGACCATTCATTCATTGTATGTAAGAAAGAAATATTGAATCACGCATACAAAAACATTTTTTGCTAAAAAGAAATAGTCTTCCCTTTGGTTTCAGAAAATACAATATGAGAAACTCAAAGGCTCTGATGCACGACAGGAAAAAAAACAGTTGACTATATCATCATAACCCTTTGGCAATAACACTGTGGTGGGTGATTCAGAAACATGTGCTGCCATTTTATCATGCCGAGGGCCAAGTTTTGGAGCCTTAAACACCCCGCCAAGGCTTGATAAATCTGGCTTGAAAAATCTCATTTGCAGAGAGTTACGCATCTGCAACAATATTTATCTTCTTCCCTGTCCAAGGGTAATGGGTTAGGCAGGATGGATGAGGGCACAGTCCTCTTGCCTTCAGGTGCAGTGATCTCACAGAGGACCCGTAGACAGGCTGCTTATGACGAAGCAAAAGGAAACACATCAACTCCCTCAGTAAACATATCACCATGGTTGAGCAATTGGCTATTAGCATAATTAGCCCACCCAATCTTAGATTTTTTTATGTATGGTTGTGTACGTGTGTTTGTGTTTGGTGGGGGGTGGGTGTTTTGTTGTTGTTCCACAGCAATTAAACCCATCTAATTTTCAAGAAGAACAAACATTCTTTGGTGACTGGGGGAAAGCTTCAGGGCGCACAAACTTCAGGAAATATAAAGTCCTTGGTGGCACCAAGCATTGTCTGATGATGTTTGCTAATTATGCAGCCCGGCACTTTCTGGGAAAACACAAAAAGTAGCAGGCAAGGGTCTGCGCCTGAAGCTTATCAAGAAACAAACAGGCAACTCTATCTGGATTTAGCCTTTTGTCTCCTGTATAGAAAAGTGAAAAGAGGAAAAGGGTAAAAGAACAGAATATGTAAAGGTCAATTTCCAGTGAAGGACTTCATCTCAGATGTAATTAACCTTTTGATTTAGGACACACTGCCTCGTAAATAAGCTGGCAATTAGTTTATTTGGCCATCATGTGATAGTAATGACTCTCATTAGCATGATGTGACCTCCTCTAATCTGTTGCCTCACAGACTCTTTACTGGATTTCTCGTCTGGCCTGCTGAACCGGCCTCTGATTTTTGCTGATGTGTTTCCACTGATAGAACATGCAAGTGTAATGTTAAAGGAAGTGCTTCTATGAAGTGAAACTTCTGTCATCTTTTTATTTCTCCTAAATTCAGTCGCATTTTCCATCAATGTTTTTTTTTTCTTATCTGCCAAAAGAGAGGGGTCACCGTATAATAATTAGCTTTTTTTGTTTTGATTTCTATTTTTAAATGCTGAACATTCAGCAGCCAAGACATGATCAGATCATCAAATGCCAAGTGACTGCCTTCCAAGTCAAGTCAGATAAATAATTTCCTCCTCATAACTTAGGTTTCAGATGGTTAAGACGATGCAGTCTCGGAAATGACTTCTTTCTGACAAAGGCAATTGGGAAACAAAGTTGAGCGGATAACAAAGAGAAACAACAGAGCAGAATGTCTTTTCACACTAGCAGGTCTGGGTAAGAGTTAACGAGGCAGAGCGTGCAGGAAAATGTGGAGAACGTGGACTCTTGAGACTGAAAGCCAGGAAAACCACGGGGAAGTGAGATGTGTGAAATCGTGTACCCCGTGCAGCCTCTCTCAGCAAGGGCCACAGATGTAAAAATATGACCTGTTTTTACAGAACACTGACTTTATTGGTGAATTTCAGTGTTAATGGCCAGAGTGATTTGCTTACTTATAACTTTTTCCAAAAAAAAGTGGGAGAACTTCTTATGTGATTTTGCATGCAACATGTTTAGGCATAATCTGTCACACAGTAGCATTAAATCACCCAAACCTGTCTGTTAAACCCCCGTGACTGATACAGCTATACAATGAAATTACTAAACAGGCAGTGGTGACATCTGAAAACTAGGAGGAAAGCACTGATGTAGTAACAAAGCAGAAACTCTGCTCTGTGTGTGTTTGTAATATATCAATGAATGCTTTAGGGTGACAAGCTGCAATTAAGCTTGGAGTCAGAAGACATTTATAAGCATTTCATATCTCATTAAATACATTTATTTATCTTAGGAGAATGGCTGTTTTTTGTTTTCAAAGTTTGTTTTTTTTAACCAGTTCCCATAAAAAATTAGAAATAATGAAAAAAATATTTATTAGAAAGCTTATTTCTGACTTATGTTTTATTTCTTGAACTTTAACATGCAGAGTTCCTACCTACCCTCTATTGGCTTTAAGTGATATGATCCTGGTTTAGAAACCTATAAATTTCACATTTAAAAAATAAGGAATGGAGACTGTTTTTTTAAAAAAAAACAACAACAACAACAACAACAACAACATTGTCCTTACTATTGAATTATAAGCAATTTGAACAGCATATGCAATCTTATCTTGTCTAAAACATATTTATATCTTCTGTCTAATTCAGGGCTGCACAATTTATCGAATCGCAATGTCAGTCTCTGCAGTTATATATGAGGTCTGCTCATTAAAGATTTTCCAAGTCATTTCCCGTGCACTGAGAGGAACCAAACTTGGCACAGTTATTAGTCTTTCTCTACATATGTACCACCAAGGGTCAAACACTTCTCCCATCACTTTATGCAGCCTCGCCTGTAGAAGTCTGCATGTTATGCCAGAATCCATGGCTTGACCTCAAAAACCAGTGTTTCATCATCTTGGAAGTACTTGTCCTTCAAAAATGACTTCATGTTTGGAAAGAGGTGGAAGTCAAATGGTGTGAGGTCAGGAGAGGAAGGAGGGTGAGGAAGGATTTCATAGCTGCAGGATCGTGCTTTTGTCTGAGCAACAGGGACTTCTGAACTGAGGCATTGTCATGCAGGAGGTGGATACATTTAGTCAGCATGCCATGCCTTTTGGTTTTGATGGTCTCCCGCAATTTCTGCAGCAGTGAAGCATAGTAAGTCAGGATAATTGTGGAAAAAATCTGTGTGTTAACTTTTTTCAGCAATTTATTATGCTGAGCACCAAACTAGAAAGTGAAAAGTGCCATTTTTATATGGTCTTTGGTATGACCTGGCTAGGACATGAACCCACAAACTCCCGGCTATGGGGCAGATGCTCTACCACTAAGCACTTAGGTTACCACATAAAGCTACCAGAAGACTGACCCCCCCCACCCCCCGCCCCCAACTGTAGCTTTCGCTACTTACACTAGCTATGTGGCCTAGGGTCATTGAAACAGAGATAGGCACTGCTCCTCTACACCACATGGTGTCCTACACACTGTAGAAGGGAATTAACTTAACTTGCCAGGAAATCCATTGTCAATACTCTATGCTGGTCCCAAAAGACCATGAGCATGGCCTTGCCCGCCGAAGGTTGGACACTTGCTTTCTTTGGAGGTGGTGAGTCATACTGCTTCCATTGCTTCAACTGGGCTCAAGTATAGTGACAAACCCATGTTTCATCCTGTATGATTAGTCTGTTGAAGAAGTCCTCCTGGTTTGCTTGGCACATGACCAAAAGAGCCTGGGAGCGCGTGACGCCTTCCTGAATCTGGAAAGGTGAGCAACCGGGGAATCCATTGTACAGACAACATCTGCACTTTTTTTGGACAAACTTCACACTGATCTTGATATCTTGGGCTAGTTGGTGAATGATTGTGTAACGGTCTCCCAAAATGGTGGTCTCCAATTGCCGGATCGTGTCTGTTATAGCTGACCTCTGGCAGACAGGTATAAATGGACTCAGATGCAGACAGAACTTTGGTCTAACTTAGTTTATTTTTAAACACACAAAAATAAAGGCAGCTCAGGGGCTGAAACAAAGGCGAGCCATGGAAGGTTATACTCAAATAATGACACAGACTAGGAACAGATTGCCAGGGGGAAAACCAACCTATGACGCCACCCAGAACATGAGCTGGAAAACACATTAGCACCTGTAAAAGAGAAACTTTGAGGATTTCAGAGTTTCAAGTTAAATTAGGTCACAAAGATTCTTACAAACAATGGGTTCATAAGAATCTCCTGTCCTACGAATTCTGGAGTTTGCAGACATTTGGGGAGGGGGGCATAGTTTCTTATGGCCCTCTTTGGAAGTTGGTATGGCTGCCACTCAATTTGCAAGAGCAACTCATGGCCTTCTTGAGAAATGAGGTGTTTTCTGTTGTACGATGGCCCCCGAGTTCTTCCGTTCTTCGTACAGGTGCCTTAGGATCTTCCTACAGTATACTTTGTGCCATCTTACGAAAATTTTCTGTCATAAGGTGATTGTACGGCACCCCTATGTGTTACTCACGGCAGTCTCAAGTCATTGGTAGGAAGATCTTACGGTTTTCAGCACATTTTGTTGGGGTATATAAGTGGTGGCCGTCCACTCTCCAACATTTTGTGTCCAAGTGATCATCACATCTGCTGGAAAATTTGTGGAAAAGTTTGTTATTTATTACTTTGAAGATGGCAATAATGTCAAGAAGGACTTCAGGACTTAGCTGTGGCTCTTCTCTCCCTCTGTCCTCATCTTCCTCCTTTTTCTTCCCCCTTTTCCTTGTTTTGGTGGCTTCTCCTTGCTGCTCTTTCCTTTGAGTCCCATGTCTCAAATAGGCCTAGTAAAAGCACGGTCGACGTCTTAAAACAGAAATATGAAATTTTGAAGCTGTTTTCTCCTCAAAGACCTTGTGCTGAATAATGTTTTGTATGGCGTGCATGTGGCCTACCCCGAAGAACGCCACAAATGTTGTGCAAATGATGTACTTCTGCCTCATGAGCACCTCACTACCGTCTTATGCATGCTATACGAATCTGTATGAACGGAGATTCGTACAGCGTTTTTTATGACTGCTGTAAGGGGCCCTCAAGAACAACTTAAAGTGTTCTTGTGGCATACTTACAGCCACCATAGGAATTTGGGGTTCTGAAATGGTCTCCTGACCCTAAATAATGCACGAACATCTTATAGACTTCTTACATTGTCCCTGTGGCATTCATACAGCTGCCCTATGATGAGGGGTTTTTCTGGGGCGTTCGTAGAAAATCTTGGACAAGACCATCAACCTGGCTGTGAACTTATGAACAGTCTACGAATGCTCCTCTGGCTGCCTTAAGAAGGCTGTACAAAATGGTCCAAAAATTGTTCGCACAGGGTTCTCAGCCGTTCGTAAAGGTATTTGTGACCGTAGCATTATCATATGGCCTATGGAAATATGTATTATTATTCATGTGCAATTTCAGCCTCCTACAATAACAGACAGTGGGTCAGGGGAAATATTTAATGAGCAGCCATGATAATTCCACAAAATGCACATCAAGTTACTCTTCATTTTCCGTGATAACAAAGGAAGTAGACTCATGAAACCATCCATTTAAAAAAAGAATAAATAAATTTGGGAAAATTCCATTGCAAATCAATATGTTTAAGGCCATAATCACAATCACATGTTTTTCTTAAGTCTTGCAGCCCTACCGTTAAAACGGATATGTTACAAACTCAGTGAGATAAGGTGTTACTGTGTAAGTAGGAGAAAAGTGCAAAGCCAATAACTACTACAGCTATCAGAGAATTAAAAACCTATAAGTACTAGGAGAGCACAAACCTCTGCCAAGGCAGCACATTTAACCCTTTTAAAGCTATAACATAATTTTGGTGCCAGATTTACCATCAGAAACTAATGGAGTGTTCTTTTTCTACCATCCCACTCCTTCAGTAGAGTTCATCAAAATATGTTACTTGAATAATCCAGCTAAGAGACAAAGAAACAATAGCATAAAATAACCTCCATAACATTCCATTGCATTTTAACCTGCATATGATAAATAAGCAAACCTGAACCTTAACCTCCTGGTTAGGTAGTGAACAACACTGAAATCCTGGTAGGCCAAGCTGGATTTTTCAGAAGTCTCCCAGAAATGAACAAATGACTTGAGAATGGTTGGTGCATGAGCAGTGGTTGCAGTCTTTGAGGAGTATTCTGATAATCTCCAGAAATACTGTATTTTGGTATTTTACACATTTTCCTAATTGAAATACCCATCCCTGCATAAGAGGCAGAAGACATGGTGGCTTCATCAGTCAGAGGGTTGTCACCCAGAAGGTTGTGGTTTGTGTCGTTTGGATGTTTGCATTTCACATTTTGTTCTGATTTCGCTTCTTTTTGGTCAGGGTTAAAAGCACCACCTTAGTATAGTAACTCGTTTACCTTCAAAAATACCAAGTCAGAACTAACAGGACAGCCACAATATTGCTTGGAACGAGAATGGGCTCGTACTTATGTTCTTCTCTTTATGTTGACTAACACACAAATGCAAATAATTTACTAACATTATTTAACTTGATTGGTCTAACTCACAGAAGGTTTGCGCAAAAAAAGAATTAACCAAGTTTCAGTACTAATGACAAGACTATTATTTAATAGGAAACACTATATGGTCATTTTTACAAACTGAGATTACAACAAATATGTACAGTATGTCATGACATTAAGAAACTTCTCGTGGTAGTATAAATAAAGACCTGAAGTGACAGGGAACAGTGTTAAAGATGCAATGTGTGTAAATTAGACCCCCACCTTTTTTGTAGCCCTAACCATTTCCCAAATTTAAATGACTTAAAATATATTTAATTCATAAAGGAGCTGTATCAGGAAACCAGAAATGAGTCTTGAGCAAGGTTGTGAAAGTGAAGACGGATGGCAGTGACAGAAAGACAAGACAGGAGCATGAACATGGGACGCCAGCATGGAGCTCTATTTCTAGTCCCATCCATCATCCCCCTCACACCTGTGAAAGAAGATTAAAGTGGTTTTAAGATAGGGGAATGCCTAGAAATGCAGTGATATCACGGTGTTCAACACAGACATTAGGAGCACACAGTCTTTACAGTCATGTGAAAAAATTAGGACACCTGTATAAGCCTGTGTGGGTTTTTTTTTAACATATTTGGACATATGCATATTTAATATCAATATTAAAAATACTGTAAAATTCATGTAATACAACTAAACAATTAAAAATGAATTAAAGACTTTTTTCAAATTTTTTGTAAAATGTAATTCTAATTAAATAGTGAGGAATAAATTAGGACACCCCCTTCTTTTTTAGGACACCTCCACATTCATTCCCATTTAAAATGGCTAAAATAAATGTTAAAAAAAATCAAATAAAACCAAAGCAAGGTTAGACATAGATATGTGAGCATTTCATAATAAAGAACTGAATATTTAATGGGGTGTCCTAATTTTTTCACCTGACTATGTATTAATTTTAATGACTTTTTGCTAATGACATGTTTTCAAAATGAAACTGTATGTAAAAAGCTTTTAATTATTTTAGCAGACACAAAAGTTTTTCAGACAATGGGTGAGAAGTATCTTATTTCACCCATTTCCATCTCACAAAAGTAGGAATAGAATGACTAATAAAGAGCTGATTTGAGATGGGTGATCCAGAAAACCATGCATCACTTTAAAATATCCTGTTTGGACGGGTTTACATTGGCTCCACTTTGGTGTCCAGGATTATTTTCACTGAACATCAAAGGCATCTATCTCCAGCTGACATTTTTTTCTACTTCCAAGCCTTCAAACCACCCAGCCAAAAAGGACAGTTGTGTTTTTCTGGGTCCCATCCTCACTTACTTCAGCGCCCAAATAATCAATATCCAAGAGTTCATACATTGCTAGTGGAGCCATTTTAAACTACCACTGCGCTGAGAAAGCTTTGTACTGTCTTACTGAAAAACATAAACGCTCCTGTTCTCCACCTCTCTGAGCAAAGAGAAAAGTAAACTTCCTCTTGTTTGACTCCAACTATGTTTCCAGATGTGCTAGGGGTCATGGGTTAAAGATAAAAGTACCAGGATGTGGCGTACCCCAACTACAAGCTGGTTTGCAGTGTGTGCATTCCTCACTGGAGGGGGGCGATGAGCCGAGTGCGTCGTGTTTCTTTTTTCCACCGCTCCCAGTAAGAGGCCTCATTTTGTGGTTGTGAATTATGACACCACAAGTTTTTTGCACTCGTTACTTTGGCAATGTTTACCAATGGCACCAAGGCAAAATGTCAGACCTAGCGGGTGAAAAACAAATGGGGAAGTGGTTTTCGGTCTTGGCCGGAGTAGAGATGTCAGGCTTGCTTCTGACCCTCTCAACAGGGAGTTGCTGGGAGTGTTAAAACACTCCATGTCTTTCTTTGCACAGCAAATGAATCAATACAGTACCATATCTTTGTTAGAAATCTAAAGAAAAGCGTCTAAAGTGTGGTATATGTACGGCCAAGAAGATCTGACTGATCGCTATGACTAAGGACCTGCCTTCCCACCCCCTGCCTGGTGCTGAGCAGCAATAAAGACATCACGAGTTATGTATGAGCATCTATTACGTCGATTCAAGATGTCTGCCAGAAATTGGTCTAATTTCACAAAAAAAAAAAAAAAAAATGCTAATACGATTATTTCAAGTGTGTCAGAGGCTTAATAAGTGTGGAAATTGGCCTGTCATATAAGTCCTGAGAATGGTTGTAAATTGCATGATTACAGTCGCAAAGCCTTGGCCTCCCTTATTGTTTCTTTACATATCGTAATCTGCTAAATGAAAATAGACCGGACAACTTCATTAGAATTCGGGGAAAAAAGTGGGTAACATTAATATGACAGGGACAACTTTATTGTGGTATTATGGTAATAATAAGCTTTAGAGGATGTGTAAAGATTACATGTCCCTAGAGATGGCTTCTTTTATTATTAGGCTCTGCCAGGGACCAGGGTTAAATTTTGGGAGCTAAAACTCAGACTGGTCCTTCAGTAACATGGAGGAAGTATGTTGCTCTGATAAAGTTCCAAATAAAGTTAAGACACTGTAAAATATATTGGGGAAACTCCCCACATTATTCAATATTTGGACAATTTTTACGTGAATTTATAATTTCTAAGAGTTTTCTATGTATGCTGATGTGACTTTTATGCAAGCAACATGTTTGAAAAACAATTGGATAGGAGCCTCCAAATACAGGACAAGTTGTATATCATTAAATGAATACCAGACATATCTCACAAATCTTTGAAATACAGGTCTGGAAAAAAATAAGAAAGAGACCACTGCAAAATTATCACTTTATCTGGCTTTGCTATTCCTATGTGTTTGAGTAAAATGAACAATTACCGTATGTTTTATTCTCTAACCGACTGAAAACAACTCACACAAATTCCAAGTCAAAATATCGTCATTTAGAGCATTTATTTACAGAAAATGACAACTGGCCAAAACAACAAACAAGATGTTGCTTTTAGATGTGATTTTTGTATGTCCTTTTAGATCGAATAATGCAAAGAAAACAAGTTAATGGTCATTCTTAAACACTACAATAGGTACGTTTTAACGTGGTAAGAATTCAGAAATCTGTATTTGTGGAATAACTCTGATTTTTATTTATAGCTTTTATATGCCTTAGCATGTTTAGATTTTCACATAATCAGTACCTCCTTAAGTAGACTGAGGTGTCCTTGTGTTGGAATTCAACAGATGCTCAAACTGAATGGCTGCCATACATGTAGAGATGCTAATTTAGGAAAGATTTTGCAGTGGTCTCTTACTTTTTTTTCAGAGCTATCTATATACAGTATATGGGGGTTTCCCATCCCAATCTTGCAGGAATTCTAAACTCAAAATTGCTAAGGATTGCAAGTCTCACAGTCCACAGTCTGTAATGTCATTAAATGGTTGTCCAGAAAAATGTACCATGAATGCAGCATCGACACTCATGGGCTTGAGGTAGGGGTGGAAATCACCAGAAGCCGTATGGTATGACATTATCACGATATTTGGGTGTGATGTGATATCATGATCCTGCAATATGCCAAGTATTGCTATTTCATATATTACAGCTGTCACTCCTTTGCTGTGCTGACCTGACCAGACAGTGAGCATTTAGCATCATGTAGTAACCTGAAATAGGGGAGTTTACATGTGCAACATTTACACACACACACACAAACAAACAGTTAGTTCCGATTGAGTAATTTGATTGGACAATAGGGATTCCAGGGGTTACTATAATCCGCGATAATTGCACTCCAATTTCACTGGATCTGTATCACTCCGCTTCAAAGGTGTTCTAGTAACATTAATTACTAACAGTACTTTTTTTATCAACTCTGACAATTGCAGCACTGTTTTGGATACCTTAATTTCCACAGTGAAGCGCTGTTTGATAAGAATTTATACATCTGCGACCCGGAAGTCCCACCCTTTTGCAAAGGTCTACTTCTGTCTACCCGGTCATTTTAAGATCATTAAACGATTTCATGTCTGTTTAAAAAAAAATAAGCAGCACTAGAGTTTGATATTGTCTCCATTAACAAACCATAATACCTTTGTGGTGATGGACTCTTTGTTTCATCTGAAAATGCCAAGAAAAGCGAGCAAAATGTGCTAAATCGCTAGCATGGGCTAAATTGCTAGCATGCTAACTTCTAGCTTCTGGCAACCAGTATTTGATACGTTTTGATATGGGATTTTCTGAAGTATCAACTTAACAGGTATGTTTTATAAACACATTACTTTTGCACTTGACAATATATAATTTGTTTACATGTGTGTGTGAAATGACAATAGACGTCTTCATGTTGATTTGAGATGTTTAGCAGCAGTTAGTGGCTAGTGGCTACATTCAGAAGGGCCTTTTTTTTTCAGCTGCGCAAAATAACTGGTTAAACAAACAAATCATAATATTTTGTCCCGCATTGCTGTCATTTAATAAATTTTGCTTGCCGGAACTGTTGTATAAAAGCAATATTACACTCAAATTCGTTACGGTATCATGAATATACAAACTCCAGCAGGGTGTGATCGGCTTGCACCCTCCGCTACACAAGCCAAATCACGCCCTGCTGGAGTTCGTATATTCATGATACCAAACTCACTCTCGTGTAATATCGCTTATATATATATATATATATATATATATATATATACAGTATATATATATATATATATATATATATATATATATATATATATATATATATATATATATATATATATATATATATATATATATATACATATATACAGTATATATATATATATATATATATATATATATATAAGCGATATATATAAGCGATATATATATATATATATATATATATATATATATATATATATATATATATATATGTGTGTGTGTGTGTGTGTGCATGTATGTGTGTGTATGTATATATGTATATATATGTGTATATATATATACACACATACATATGTGTATATATGTATGTTTTATATATGTATGTATGTTTATATACGTATATATTGTGAAAAAATTAGGACACCCCATTAAATATTCAGTTCTTTATTAAGAAATGTTCACATATCTATGTCTAACCTTGTTTTTGTTTTTATTTGCATTTTTTTAACATTTATTTTAGCCATTATAAGTGGGAATGAATGTGGGGATGTCCTAATTTATTCCTCACTATTTGTTTAGAATTACATTTTACAGAAAATTTGAAAAAGTCTTTAATTCAGTTTTAAATTGTTTAGTTGTATTACAATCTCCCAGTATTTTTAACATTGATATTAAATATCCATATGTCCATATATGTTGAAAACACACAGCCCTATACAGGGTATCCTAATTTTTTCACATTATATATTAATAAAGTATGACGCTGGTGTCTCTGAATCAATACAGTATCACTACCACAAAGCATCGCGATATTATGCTATATTGACACTCTCCTCCCCCCTCCCCCCACACCTTGCATTTTGCTAGGAATCGGAATTGAGGTTTGATGATTAAAATTTTAAAATTTTTTGAAAACCACAAGCATGTCCTCTGGAATGAAAAGGAGAGGAATATTTTTGGCATGTTCAACTGACATTTGTGAAGGTATGGTGATCACTTTATGAATAATTTCCTTACATGTAAAGGCACCATGGAGGCTAAACAATAAATAGTTTTAGGAGCATCATAAACCTCTGTACGGTTTACATATTTCTTTTTTAGTCAATCTCTTGCTTATTTCAGCAAGACAATGGGAAGCAACATAATGAACACTGCAACACGGCTTTGTCAGGAGATGCCAGACTCGGCTCCTTGCAGGTCATACTTCTCACATCCCAAAAACATTTGACATTTTTTTAAAGCATGAAATATAAAGGAGGCCACAAATTGTTGAGCAGCTATCCTGTATCTAAAATGCTTGAGTGATTTTAAAAGAAGGGATGCATCACATTGTTAAATGTCCCACTGATGCTGGGAACAAATTCAAACTAAGGATATTATTATGTTTTATCTTGAGAATGACTTTATTATCATTGTATATAATAATATAAAACAAATGTTGCTTTTTTGTCATTGCAATATAGTTTTGTTTACATTTTACAATGTCCTAGTGTGCTTTGTAAACATAACCATGTCAAAAGATAAAAAAAAAAAAAATCAGTCTTCACTGTACATATGGATACATATGGATATGATGATGCTGTGGAATTGTAGATCCAACATGTCGCCTGAGTTCTAATATAGGTTTTCTTAGGGTTGAGAAGTTTACTTTGAGAATGTAATAAATTACCAACTGGAACTTATCCCATTTAAAATGTAATAGCAGTATGTCTAATGAATGTTTTTAACTGTTAACTATTTTCAAATAAGCCTTTTAAGTGTATGGCTCAGAATGGCAATGGAAAGCGTTGCACTCTTGAATAAGCAAAGCAGCAAAATGAATATTATTCAGTGCATAGCCTATCTTAAGAAATTCAGATGCAACCCCATTTATAATCATTAACTTTTTCACTGTCTTTTAATCATAAATTTGGATTACAGTTACAGCTATTGTGTAAATAAATCATGTAACACCGGCACATTTAGCTATTTGCTCCCCAAAACTGTGATTAGTTGATCTAAACTAGGTGGAGACGGATGCAGTTATAGGTTGAATGTAGTTTGTGGCTGCTGAAGAGAGCATGCAGTGCCACTAGATGGAGTCAGATCCTACAGAAGAGCTCTGGGACTTTGGCAGAAACAAGACAATAACAGCACAAGTGGAGCAGAGGACGCAGAGCCTCGTCAAGACCTTGACAAGTGAGAATGCACAGTTTCCTGCAGAGACCAGAGCTGAATCTTCCAATGGTGGTGTGTGCTTGTGTAGTATCCTATGAGCATCTATGATTCATAAAGAGACTATAGTGCACATACCATGGGAGCAGCTACCTTTTATTAAAATGAAAATGATAATCACCTTGGGTGAATCCCCCAGCTTTCAGCTACTCTCTTACAGTGAGCTAATTACCCGCACCACTGTGTTTTTTTGGATTATCCATACAGTTGTAGATGTAAATATGGTGTGTGTGTGTGTGTGTGGGTGAGTGTGCGTGCGTGCGTGCGCGTGTAAAACTGGATTTGGGGTTTGTTTAAAAGTCAAACTCCAAGAGTAAAGTTACATTTTAACTCCAGATAATACATATAAACCCCACACAAGTGTACAGAATTTCTTTTTAGAGGAATTCTCTGTTTCACTGTCATATTTTTTCCCCGTTTCTTTTTTGAGTGGTATAATTTGGGGAATGATTCAAAAGGGAGAGTGAATAGATTCGAATACATCCCAAAAATGGGCTGACGGCCTGCCTTACTGTCTGATATGATAATACTGACACAGATGCATGTCTCTGGCTCTAATTGAGGGAAAATTACATAGTTAGATACACTGGTAAGGGCAAAGTGACATGCTATTTTTTAACCTTCATTCTCTGCTTTGAACCCAAGCTTTATGCCTGATAGCATAAAAAAATCAATCAATCAATCAATCAATCAATCAATCTATCTATCTATCTATCTATCTATCTATTAGGAACAAAGACAATGCCTCATATCATGTATATAATAACGTCTGGGACTCCATATATGTGACTGTTTTGCAGGATTCTGTGTCTTGACACAATGTAATGCAACGCTGTAGGAAAACAAATTTAAGTGCTAGTCCCGCAGGAGTAAATATGAACTCTGTCAACAGATGTTTAATGCTGTGAATAGAAGAAGGGGGAAGAAAAAAAAACCCTCACCCTTCCTCTTGATCTCTCCTGTGAATCGCACCATTTAACATGTTGCAGTTGTGACAGGTAATTGACTTTGGAATCCAGTGAGGAGATATTTGTGTCATGGTAAATAATGCATTGTTGTAATACCTTTATCAATACCACCCTTATAAATATTCATATTTTTTGTTGATTAAGAGACACACAAATGTTACATGTATATTTTTATGAGTTGCATTGTCTCAGATGCCCTCATTTTTAAGTAGAAGTGTTTTAGCACATACATACGCATTTTCTGTTCAGCTGGTGTTTCTGTGTTGACTCCGGCAGCTGATGCACTTTAAATACTGCCATGAATTAACCATTGTTGTTGGATGATCTCATTAACGTCCTGCTCTGAGCTCAAACTCCTAATTCTCTTTATATACTGAAATATTAAAAGCCTAATATGTCATCTGTCACCAGCGTCATTTATCATCTTAGCCATGGCGTGTCCTGTGGGCCTGTAAAGATTTCCGTCAAATTACTTTTTATCAAATTGCCGGCATTTGTTCCTGTTTACATGCCTGTCCTTCCAACTTGGCTCCATTAGCAGTTGTCCATCTGTGTCGTGAGATTTGCCCGTTCGATGCCTTCATTGACGGAATGACCCTGGCAAAGCTGGTTAAGAAGTTGCCTTTTGAGTGCTAATTTATTCCACTCTACCATTTTGTTATATGGTCATTGTTTCATTTAAAGTTTACCCTGATACCCCTTAGACTGAAATCACACTAACTCTGATTTTTCTTGTGGAACAGCTATTTAGCCTCACAATGTATGATGGATCTGATTAGTCATTCAGGCTGGCCTCTGCTTTTATGCTTACATTAACTAACACAAAGAGCCCCCCTACAGGTTAAAGTTTAAATGTGGATTAGCAGATAAAGCAATTCCTGATTAGGTTACTGTGGGGCTTCGAGGAAAAAAATGGATTTTCCTGCACATTATTTCACAAACATCTTCACTCTGCTTTCTTTCTCTCCCCTTCCCCCCCCCCCCCCCCCCCCTTCCATGGCTCCATCCTCTCACATTCACTCCCAGCATGGATATCTATTTTGGCGCAAAATCTTTGAACAATTATGCAAATGCATGTAAGGCAATGCACAATACAGTATGGAAATGGCTCGGAGAGAAAATGGACTCATTAAGGACAGATGGCATGAGTGCTAAAAGCCATTTGTTATGGATGCAGGAAGACATTTCAGACAATGTCAGAACCTGAGAGGCATCAGATATGTTTTTCACACCAAGCACTATTTGATGTGGTGGTGTAGTTCTTGATTATTTTGGCGTGTTGATGATTATAAATGAGCAACTTTCCAAACAAGATGAGGCAGACATCCCTCTGTGTGTAGTGGAATATACTTTTTTCTGTCTTTCTATTTTTGTTTAAGTGTCGGCAGCCTTGTAATATTTCATCGTTTTGACATAATTTCTTTCCTTTTTGTCAAATCACTCCCTTGATCAAGATCATCCACATCATCTACACATAAAAAACTTGCATTATGAATA
Organism: Pholidichthys leucotaenia; assembly: GCA_020510985.1. Lineage (NCBI taxonomy): Eukaryota > Metazoa > Chordata > Actinopteri > Cichliformes > Pholidichthyidae > Pholidichthys > Pholidichthys leucotaenia. Next base: position 170,952,373 of record CM035844.1, read on the forward strand.
GGAATACTGAGCCAGCTTTGATGTGTTGTGTCCTCTACATCTACTGCACATTAGCAAAGTCTTAACTCTTGCATGTGATTAGTTTCGATACACGGAAAGTTGCTTTAAAATGCGTCACACACAATGCAAACAGTGGGAGTTTTTTTTGTCAATTAAGACAATTAAGCCATTCTTTTTGACAATTTATGATAAGATGGTTTTGTTATCCTTGAGACCAGTGTTAACCCTGGGTGGGAGCAAATTATTTTTGGCAGAGATAAAGCTTTCCGAATTGATTGCAGATGGCACTATAAACACAGCAGCATGGATGCGAGATTCACTCTGAAGACCTGCAACAGTAGTCTGACTGAAGGGGGAGTTCTTGGTGGAGAAATGTGGGCTTCGACAGAGCCACTGTTTGTTTTGTCTGTGGCCCTCCTCGGGCTTCCTCTACTACTGTCTGGGCCTTTGATGTCACGGAGGTTATTGTCGACTATTCTCTGCTGTCTGCCTCGATATTCATCGGAGTTTCACATGGGACACAGAAGAGAGGAGAGGCAAAGGCTGCCATTTATTTCTACACTAATTTTCCTTTGTGATGGATGGCTTTCTTATTGTGTCATTTGTGCCTTTGAAAAATGCTCCTTGGAGCAGAAGAAATTACCATCTTCCAAATCGTGCAAACATGCACAGTTGTCTGAATAAAAGCTTCGCTGTAGGACAAATATGAGTATCCAAAATGGTGCAAATTACAATGTCAGATTAAGAAATATTGTGCTGCTTTACAGTGACATAGAAGAAATCCTAACTTTCAAAAAGCTATGTGTTTCAGTTATTTAAAAGCAATATTAACACATCATTTTTATATATTTGAAATAAAGACAAGAAAATTTCAGGCTAAAAAATTCCATAAATCATGTATATAAAATATAAAATTTCTGGCAAAAATTATGGAATCACCACTCTGTAAAAAAAAATAAACTAATCACAGACATGTTACAAAACTATTTTTTTTTAAATGTCAACCTTCTGGCTTTAAGAAACATTTTTTTAAAAGAATGAAAGAAAGTTGTTGTAGTCATTTGCAATTTTTTTATTAGCACAAGCAGAGGTAAAATATGGAATCACTCAATTCTGAGGAAAATATTGTGGAATCATTAAAAAATTACACCACTAGCACTTTGTTGCAACCCCTCTGACTTTTATGACAGCTTGAATTCTTTGAGGCACAGACTTAACTCTTGAGAAACAGTATTCTTCATCAGTTCAGTTCCAACTTTCTCTTATTGCTGTTGCCAGAGCAGCTTTGCAGGTTGGAGCCTTGTCATGAACCATTTTGTTCAATTTCCACCATAGATTTTCAATGGGGTTGAGGTCCGGACTATTTGCAGGCCATATCATTGACATTGTACTATATGTCTTCCTTGAAAGAAAGTTTTCACACCTTTGCCCTTTGTCAAGATACATTATCACCCTGGAAAATGATGTCACCAACCATCCTTTCAATTGATGGAATAAGAAAAGTGTCCAAAATCTCAGTGTAAACTTGTGCATTTATTGAAGATTTAAAGACTGCCATCTCCCCCATATATTTAACTGACCAGCCCCATATCATCAGTGATTGTGGAAATTTGTATGTTTTCTTCAGTCAGTCGCCTTCATAAATTTCATTTGAATGGCACCAAACAAAAGTTCCTGCAACATCGCCTTGCCCGCTACAGATTTGTGATTTGTCACTGAATATCACTTTCATCCAATCGTCCACACTTAATGATTGCTTTTCTGTAGTCCAGTGTAACCTTGTTTGTTCTCTGTTTAGGTGTTAATGATGACTTTAGTTTGGCTTTTCTGTATGTAAATCCCATTTCCTTTAGGTGATTTCATACAGTTGGGTCACAGACACTGACTCCACTTGTTCTTCATTTGTTTTTTTGTGCATTTTCTGTTTTCAAGACATGTTGCTTTGAGTTTTCTAGCTTGATGCTTTGATGCCTTCCTTGGTTTACCAGTATACTTCCTTTTTACAGCCTTCCCATTTTGTTTGTACTTGGTCCAGATTTTAGACACAGCTGACTGGCAGCAACCAACATCTTTTGCTACATTCCGTGATGATTTACCTTCTTGAAGTTTTATAATCCTCTTCTTTGTTCCAACTGACATTTCTTGTGTTGGAACCATGATTCATGTTTACCAGCTTGGTGTAACAGCTCACCAAGGAGTGCAAACACTCTTTTAACTGCAGACTGATTATCAGATTTAATTTGATGCAGGTATGTTTTAGGACTGTAAATTAGAAGGCAATTCCATAATATCTTCCTCTGAATTGAGTGATCTCGTATTTATTTCCTCTGTTTGATCAAATAAAAAAAATTGCAGTTGACTGCAACAACTTTCTTTCATTCTTTTTTAATGTTTCTTAAATCCAGAAGGTAATTTTTGCTATTGGTTGTTTTATGAATAAATAGAAAGCAAATAATTTTTTTAAAAATTGGCATAAAAGTGGAAAATCATATTGTCAGTTTGTTATTGTTTAACAATATGTAAAGCTACACATTAATCATATTTTACTATCAAGCTCTGTCATAAAAAATCTAAAAAGTCACAAAACAAACAAATGAAGAGGATCACAGGCCTTTCATTTTCAGCACTTTCTCTTTGTTGTATTCAGTCCATCCTCCGACTATTGTGACAGGACACAGAGACTTCTAAAGGCCGGGGTTCCTTATTAAATTATTTCTGGGTGAGATGAACAGAGGCTGAATAGAATCATTAAAGTTCACTACTTATAGCAATGCAAGCGCCGCGCCGCCGTCTGCTGTGAGATGAAAAGCCGCTGTGTTTTCATGCTCCTTCAAAACCTTTAACTTGCCATGAAAAGATATGACATCAATCCTGGCAAAAAAAAAAGAAAAGAGGAAAAAAAAGAAACACAAGGGAGGAATGAACGATTCCATTGTGGCGTTTAGAACATCAATCATGCTCAATACTTTGGAAAAACAATACATTTTTGTTTGTGTTTCAGAGGTGACAAACAACACTTGTGACTGGCTTAACATTGTCAATTCCCATTACTCAAAACCTGAAGCAAATCAGAATTAAACTGTGGCCCTGTTGCTAGGCAGCTGAGTTCTCTTGACATGGTGGTTAGTTTTTCTTTCATTGCTTGACAAGAGGAAAGTGAAAGGAGTTTAGAAAAACTTGCTTAAGGCGCTCAGAGGAAGGGGATAATTGGAGTCTGTGGATTGTGTAGTGGCCCTTGTGTGGAAACTTCCAGAGCTGTAGACACAGAGAGTTGCGCGCAGCAAAATTTTAACTCTTGTACACAAACTTGACCCCAGGTTTTTCCACACTTCATTTGCAAAGTGCTTGCCCTAACATGGCCCAGGGCCCAGCGCCAGCACTGTGTCGCGGTGTATGGAGACACAGGTGAGGGAGCGACAGGGAAGAGGAAGTTGTGTCAACAGCAACAGTGTCGCAGCATTATTTACATTTTCAGAGGGCAGAGAAAGTGTTAACCATGTATAAACGTGCGTGGGTGCTGTGGGTGGGGCTGGGCGACAGGCGCTGTGACGAAAAACGCCTCATACTGCAGGTCGGATTTCATGCTTTTTCTTCTCGTGGAAATGTGATCAAGCGAGGTCACCTTGACACTGTAGCTCTGGTCAATTTTATTAGTCTCTCTGTTGAAATATTGAGAAAAAGCTCATTAAGTAAACAATGAGAAGGGGTCTGTGCCTTTAATGACCCACGGAGGAGCCTGGCCTGCGAAAGTGCACACCCAGTTTAAGAGGAAACCAATTAATGCTGGATTAACATTCATGGTTATTTACAGTTGCTTTTGTGCTTGTTTCTGCACTTCGACTTCCACATAGAGGGGGAGAGAGAGAGAGAGAGAGAGAGGTGAGAGGATGAGAGGGAGAGAATGTGAGAGAGAGAACCGAGGGACTTGGAGAATGGATGGTGGGGGGGGGGGGGGGGTTGTTTGGACCCAAGAGGTGCAGCGAGGTGGCTGGGTCCATTGTGAGGACACCACCTCTCTCATTATGCCCTCTCAATCAACACTCCTGCTCACAGGAAGCCCCTGTAAAGCCCATCTGCCATAGCTAATCTACAGGCAGCCCCGCGCTTGCGTCTGGGCCTACTACCCTCAGCCGCATTATTCTCAGATCCAAGGCTTCGCCAGGGATCAGCCAAAGCCCATTAAAGTAAATAATAGCCAGAAATGACAGGCTTAGCAAGGATTCGGGAGGAAGTTGAAGACCAGTTTGAGCTGCAAGCTCTGATTAATAGAGAAAAGCATTTTGGGGAGAGAAGGGGGTTAGATTGGGATAGAGAAGGGCGGGGGGGGGGGGGGTGCACAAGGAAAAAATGACCTTAGTCTGCAGCAAAGAATTCCTCAACCTCAGGGTTGTTAGGGCTAGTACTACCATCTGAAGCATTAGCAATCCCTGAGCTACTTTTGCTTTGATGAAGCCCAAACAGGATGGGGTGGGGAGGGAGGGTCGGGTGATGAGGCAGGGGGTGGGATGCATGCCACATGCCACAGTCTTCAGAGGGCCTCAAGTCCGAGAAGTGTCAGGAGTCATACTCGGCGGTGGGAAAACAAGTTTGTGGGTACACACAGAGCTAATGCAATGGGCAGCCAGGTTTGAACGTTTGGTTTTGCAGTTACCTTTAAAAGGCTCTGTAGAATTTAAAACTAGATATGAAACCCTCATTAACTGTTTTGTTGCAGTTTTATCATAAATGTTAATAAAATGGAAATACTGTGTTGTGATTTTTTAAATGTGACAATATTCTCTTTTTTTTACAGTGTTGCACCGCTCTAAAATGAAGGTTTTTGAAAATTTTACTATGTTGATGTGCCAAAAACTGTCCCTTAGACTGTTATATGAAATATGTTAGTTACTGAGCATTGTCACCATTATAGATTTTTATTTTAAAAAAACACCACAAAAATGTAATTATTAATATTTTAAAAACTGGTGTATTTTGTATTCAATTTCAAAATATTTCACCCACTAAGTGTAAAATTCATAATGTCATCCTTGTCAAGTCGAGTCACTGTCATGCCACATTTCTGTTTCATGTTTTTGTGTGTTTTTTAGCCTGGGATACTATTCTCTCCACAATCTTGTTATCTGTAGTGGAAGTAAGCCTGTTGACTACTTTGAATAGGCAACTTAGTCATGGTCAGCTAAAGGTTAAATAATTAAAGCTGCGCCATAGTGTCAAGTTAGTGTCAAGTTAGGCATGAACGCCAGTGGTTAAAATGGCAAAAGAGGGCAAATAATTCAACTTGGTTAATAGTTAACTGACCCGCTGACACCTATAGGCATCACACCAAACATGACCCCTGATAGTCGCAAGCTAAATTCTCCTAGTTTAGCATGGTGTTCTGTAAATGCTGCTGGAACCTGCTGTGTAACCTCGAAATTATAGTTTAGTTGCATAAAACAGAGCATTAAATCTATGGAAAAGAGGCACAAATTAAACACCCATTACCACAAGCTGTGACTTGCAGTGTTGAGGATGCTTTGGTGTACTGCGAGGATGGATAATACCGATCACAGAAGTGTTTGTGCCGGCCGTACACGGATGTTTGTTGCCACAGAAAAGTGCTTATCCCACTTTGTGCTTGAGCTCAGCCCGGGATTTAACACGATTTGTCACCGGGCCGACAGTGGAGCGAGATTATGTGAAGCAGTTCCACCTCTGCTTAACTACTGTAAAAATTGCTTATATGCCTGTGAAGGAATTGGAATGCATTCAGGAAGCAAATGACCGGGCTTGTGGCTCCTTCTTCTGGGATCCTCTGATTGGACGGCGCCCCAGACAGCCAGGGCGCAGGAAGAAACAAGTTACTGCTGCATGAAAGGTGTGCTCACACCCCTTAAGAATATTGTCTATCGATCTATCAGTTACCCGAATCTTCAAAACTATGGAGACTTTGAGGAAAAAAATGTGTTGGGACCTCTGCCTCAGAGATATAACGAAGACCCTCTGAATGTTTTATTGACAAAACTGTAAAAAGATACGATACAAGAAACTGACAAGGCCTCTGGGGAAACACTTAAGGTTCCTTAAAGAAGTGTTTAATGGTATCGATTTTTATTGTTCAGTGAACAGTGTGAAGCCTTTGACTGTTTTATTGAACGGATTTAGACACATGCTCTTAAACACAGAGAGGAAGAAGACTTTTCAGTTCTTAGATTTAATCCATCAAACAATGTGTGCATTGAATTTTAATAAGCTTTCTGAAGCCACACAGCTGCGCTTGGATTTCAGATGCTGCAGTTCTGCTTTTTTTTTTGTACAGTAGCTGCTTCTTCCAAATGCCTCTTATGTCATATTCCCCTGTGCAGGATGTGGTTTGTTTCCCACTTATGCGACAGATGTTAGGACCCTGGCAGCCAGCAGAGGCCTCTCATGTCTTGTGCAACCTCTGGCACAAGTTAAGGAATTGCTTTTCTAAAACCTAAAAAGACATTTCTAAATGAGATATTGTATACTGCACTGATTATTGCCTGAAGAGGGAAAGGCAAAAATACTGATTTTGTGTTTTTAAGACTTTCAGATTAGCCTTTTTTCTTTATAAAGTTGTAGACTATTTGGTAGAAATAAATCAGTCATCTTTTTCCTTGTGGTGGATGAAGTCACTGGTTGGAGCAACGTCACACCTCTTTGATCAGCGGCTCTTTTTTCCCCATCTCTCTCCAGCCTGATCTTTTCTCTTCAGAGCACTGAATACCCATCCTTGACCGGCTCACCTAAGTGAACCCTGCTCTCTTCATGCACCACAAAAGTGCCACTGTGTGGTGTCACCCAGGCTTTCTTCCCAAGAGACAGTGTGATTTCTATATCCGTTGTCATGGTGATGTGGTGAGGAGGGAGGGAAATGGAGCTCTAACCTCTGGCTTTAGCTGGCTCCCAGGCCAGACGGTTCATTTGGGGAGAGGAGGAAATGGCACTCTGCCTATTTGTTTGTATGCCGTCAATGCCAGCACTTTAAAGGTGAAATGGGGACACAGTGGCACAGTCTGTCAAATACTATGTAGGGATCATGATGTTGTAGAAATAATATATATGAGATTTACAGTAAATTACAATAAGTAAAATGTGAAATTACCCAGCTTAATATTTCTGTAAAGGTGTCCATTTGTGTAGATTTTTGTTTAGATTTTGTTTAGATTGTACACTCCTGTGTGTAGGTAGAGGCTCAGACACACAAGCAAGCTTTTAAACCTTAACTGGAGGTAGAATAACTGATATAAAAGAACACAATGAAGTTCATGGGGGAAATAATTGTTTGACTTCTGTCTTTTCTTAGAGCTATGTGTAAGACAAAGAACAATAAAATGTAGACTCACCACTGGGTATGCCACATAGTATTTGTGATACTACCAGCAAAACAGATACTACATGTAGGTATACTGTAGGTCCATTAAGGTCTAAGTCAGTGTTGCAGAAGCCTGAACACTGAGCCCGTGGGAATATGCAATTTTTCAGATTTCCAAGTCTTGACAAAAGGACGAAGTAAAAAATAAGCATTCAAAAGGTGATATATAAGACCTTCTGTTCCTTCTGCAAAACTAGAGGTAGCTGTGCTGTTTTTGAAAGCCTTTTTTTCATCGCAGTTATGTGTTTAAAGGGGACATTAACTGACAAATTGTTTTTGTAAGCTTTAACCTTCACAAATGTGTCAGTTGGTAATGAGATTATATGTTAAGACTTCTCATAAAAACACACACAGCCTTATATCATTTTTGTGTCTGAGAAGCCATTTTAACTCTTCCAGGTTTGCTAGAATACGTCATAAATGTGGTAAGCCCAGCCTCAATACCACTCGATACCTGACTGCTGTTCTATTATTGGCCAGCCAAGCTGTCTGTTTGCAAATGTGAGTGGGGTGCTAGGGAGTTAGCTTACCAGGCAAGGTTTATTTTGTTATTTTTTTTCAATCACACTAATAGACATCCCTTTTTCCATCTGTTTCAGTAATCCACAGTCGATAATATATCTTGCATCGTTCTGGCTTATTTTGCTACATTTTTTCTCTGACGCTACATGGAACTATTAGCATTATCATTCTCTCTAACCAAGACCCAAGGCGGCTAGCTGAAGCTAGCAGTTTAGGAACTCATTCACAAATGTTTCTGTGGTTATTGTACTCCAGGGACCAATCATATCGTATCAACCAGTGAAACCACACACCTCTGATGTGATGTGATACATTATTCAATTCAATTCAGTTCAATTCAAAACACTATTTATCACCGAAGGTGCACAGAGAGCACCATACAGGACACAGACAGGATGTAAGACATCAAAAACAGACAACAAGGTAAATACTGTCCACAGTGATCAATTACAGCTAAGGTGCTTAAGATGAGATAAAGTGCTATTTGCAGTTCAGTCATAGAAAAACTGTCTGTGGGGGAAGAGGCAAGGAGAGGTTGCAACGCTGGAGCAGAGAAGGGTCAGAGTTTAGATGCCGAACTGTTGTAGGGGCAAAAGTGGCTCTCCTCCTCTGTGTCCTGCATCCCTGGACAGTGCAGTTTGTGTCCTGATGGGAGCCACTCAGTTACACAATACATTAGTTAGCTCAGGCTCGCTACCCAAGCTAGGAGCTAGCCAGCTAAGATTAGCAATAGTTACATAAGAGGGAGGGTAGAGTTAACTGCAGCTCTTGGGCATTTATAGAGACATGCACTGCATCGATCTGTTCTGAGGAAGACTGCCAAAGATGATTCTCAATTATGTTACAATAATTAAAGAAAATTTGACCAAAATATGTCACTAACATTTCATTAAGGCCTTTGGGAGTCAGTGACCCCTTTAACATTCTGAGGTCTGTAGCTTTTTTTAAACATAAAAAGCCATTGTATAATGACAAAATTTGCATTCTCATAGAATAGTTCTCTCGGCACACTGAATAAATTCAACCCGAAGAGGCCGAAACCAAATGAAAATAGAAGTCTGTACACCGATAACTTCGGACCCGAGTGGTGAAGTTGATGTGTGGAAAAATTTGCGGGCAGATTATTCACACATCCGCACCATTTTTTATTATCTGTACTACCATCTTAAAACCAAAATATTTCCACATAACTAGATCTGGTTTCAGGTAACTGTAGTCATGGAACGGCTGCTGTCTTCCTGCTACATGTTTGTTTTGCCGTGTAGTATGTAACGGTGTGATGTCATTACGTAGGGAAATCAGAATCTTGCAGTATTAACTTTTACATCGTGATCGAACTTTATTCTGGGATTATCATGAACGATGCGATATGGCACACCCATTGCTTAAGTGCCAAAGTAGAGCTGGGAGGATAATGGTGGACGGGACTAAAATGTCTCTCCTATGTTAGTGTCCCTTGTTTGTGTCCCCAACTTTCCCTTTGGTCACTGCTGTCTGTATTTACCGTCATGTTTGCAAGTCACTTCCAGTTTTACAGTTAACTTCCTGTAGGTGATAAATAGTTATATTTTAGTAGCATTTTCAACTGTAACACTCCACCATGTCACTTCATGTCATTATGTACACAGCCACTAGAGGTCACTTCATGTGAAAATGTACATTTAGCTCTTTATATTCTGTATATAATCCTTTTTATATATTTTTGTATATATCCTGCATACATTTTATTTGATTTTAAAGTTCTTTTTATTGCCTACTTTTGTTTTTTTTTGCTTTTAAAGTTGTCTGTTGTCCTTTGCTTCTTGTTGACTGAGTCACCAGATTTTGTTGTACTTTTTTTTGCAATGACAATAAAAGTATCTTATCTTATCTTATCTTATCTTATATGAATTATTCTGAACTCCTGAAGTATGAGGGGGCTGAAAAGTTCATAGTGGTCAAATTCGACCAAATGTGGTTTATTTTTTAACTGCAGGGATCCAAGCGCTGCAACACTGATGGAAGAAGTGTGTGGATCAAAGGGGAGACTATGTTGAAAAATAAACCACATTTGGTTAAATTTGACCACTATGAACTTTAACGCCTATGAATTTTTCAGCCCCCCCCCCCCGATATGAAGGTGAGGTAACAGTGACTTTAATACGTCCAATCAAACTCTAATTTGCATGATAATGCAAATTTTAGATATGCTGTATACTTTTAACCAAGACAGTTGATTGGTTAGAAGGAAAGTGTTTTTGTACCAGGTTAAAAGATTCTCATTTTTAGAGCCCGCATCAAGGGGCTACTAAAGGGCCTGGAGTTATTGGCACATCTGCACCGACTCCATGTTTTAGCCTTGGAGGTTGTCACTTGTTAAAAACTAATCATAAAAATGAAAACATTGAAGCATTTCATCATAAAAAGGGTAGAGAGAGGTTCACTCTATTCCAACACCCCTCAGTGAAAGCAAACTCCATTTCATGGAAGATAATACAATTCCTCAATTTCGGAGGATTGCCCTCAAACACTCCTGCCAGAGACACCTGATACTCCTGAGCAGGGAATCAAACCAACTGTGAGGTGTTTTCATTAGTTACTAAATGGAGAAAGGAGAGACGGAATTGCATTTACCTCAAAAACCTTTCAGGAGGCTGGGAAGCAAAATAAAGACATTGGCATTATAAAAAATCAAATCTGGAATGGCTCACATGCACTTCCTCCTAATGACGAGGGAGTGCCATGACCAGTCGAGAGGAAGAGAACACCATTTTCTATTCATTTGGCAGCATGCCCAGATCTCATTCAACCGAGAAGTCTTCTCAATCCAAACTTAATCCCAGCCAATTAAACAATGGCATTGCTTTTCCTCCTCTGTCGTTATGCTGATGAGAGTGCAGTTCATCACTAAGAAGGTAGAGGTTTGTTTTAGGGGAGTAAGGGATGTATGGGATCATTTTTACAAAGCTTTTAAATATTTAGGATTTGAATATTTGTGTCAAAATGGTCATTTTTCTGGCGCAACAAACCCTAATGTGCTACAATGCAATGCAGTATTGTGAAAAAAGGGATTGATCTGAGAGGAAAGTGAATATTTGTTGATGTAGAAAAGTATGCTTTGTGTTTTTCCCCGACTCCTATGGGGAAGGTGTGAAATCTAATAAAGCCATTCTCAGGAGGGGTGGCTTTGATCAGAGATTCTCTAAACAAGCACCAACTCCCATGTGAGCATAAGATCTATATGCTTCAACATGTGCTATCTTTACATCTTGACTTCTGTTTTCGCTAAAACTGAGCAGTTGTATTGGAAACAGCTGAGCCAGTCCAATTTCAGCCCGAGGCAACATTCCCTCCTCAAGGTGTAAAATGTCAGGATGAACCTTATGTTAGAAATATCTTTTATAATGTTTATCTATTATACACAATTGTTATTAGTGAGCTCAAATATAAATTTGAATTGTATATGGTGCATGAAGAAGGTTCGTCAGTGGTGTTTATGACTGTGAAAAAATATACACATAAAATACAACACTTGGTTTTTAGGGGTGGGGACAGTATTGATACAAGATAGTATCACAATAATTTGTGGTGGCAACACTGTATCGATTCAGAGACACCAGTATAGTGATACTTTATTTAAAATTATTAATAAATGTTGCAAATAGAAGCATATCTATTTATACCACAGTAAAAAAAAATCAATAGACTTTTCAGTCCATTTGATGGTGGTAAATTCTCATTGTCTGGTTAGGTCAGCACAGCAAAGGAGTGACTTCTGAGATCTAGCTGGGAGGTAAACAAGATAAAGATTGGGGTGGGAAATAGCAATATACGATATCTCAATATTCAGTATTGCACGATCGTGATAATATTGCATCCCAGCCCAAGTATCATGATAATATTGCATCACGGGTCCTCTGGTTATTCCCACACCTAAGGGTATACAAATAAACTTTGCTTGCTTGCTTGCTTGAAACCTATCATCTGGTCAGTCACTGCAACAGATACTGGAGTCAATTTGTCTTGGCCTGTCCTTGCCACTGATAATACCTCTATCTGCCAAGAATGTGCCGCTAGTCCAGCAAAAGCTAGCGGTACTCAAATACTTTGCAAACAGTTTCATGAAATGGTCAGTCAGAAAGCAACTCATACAGGCTCGGACGTCGCCAGGGTTAACAAGGTCAGGAGTTCCTGGCAGCGGAAGGAGAAGGACAGAGCTGCATGGAGGAATCTGATCAGACCTAAATGAAACAGTCATTGTCGCCCCCGACAGACTGCTATGATGATGTGATGATGAAGGGTAGTTTTTCACAGAGTAAAGAATGCTAACGAACGTGGTGATTTTTTGATTTGCCAACTTTTCTGGCGAATGTTTTCGAAAATCAAATGAAAAGGAAATTTGTGTGTCAAATGTTGAGGAATGTTCACCAACGCTGTGCTTTTTGGGTTTTGTCAGGGTTCGTAAAAGGTTGCAAAATGATCCACACAGTTTTTTAGGTCTCCAACAGTTTTGTCATAAAAGGTTTTAACAGTTGCTTGTGTTCAGTACTAGGTGAACCAAAAAGAACTTTAGCACTATGTGTTACAGCTGTTTGCAAATGTGTTACAAGTGGTTGCAAATGTTTACAGCTGTTTGCAAATGCTTAAAATTATTTTGCAACTACAGTGGTACCTCTACTTACGAATTTAATTCGTTCCGGAAGAATTCTCGTAACGTGAAAAATTCGTAAGTAGAGGCGCGTTTTACATGTAAATGCCGTAATCCGTTCCAAGCCCCCAAAATTCGGGCATAAATTTTTTATAAATCGTAAAAACGCATCAAAACATGTAACAAATACATGTTACAATTAGATTACTGCACAATAAACATAAAATGAGAGTTTAAAATGAGAGAAAGAATAATAAAAGCGAAAGAATAATAAAAATTATGTTCATTTACCTTTTAACTGTGATCGTCGGCGTCGGCGTCACCTTTTGCCTTCTTTGGTTCATGTTCTGTCTCATCAGTGGTTTTTGCCTGACGTTTTGTGATGAAACGATCCAAGGACGTTTGCTTTTATCGGCTTGTAAGGGCTTCCTTTTGTTTTAATACCATGCTGATCGTTGATGTTGTTTTTTTTTTTTCCCAAAACTTTATTAAGAACAAGGTGAAAGTACAGAGTTATAACGTAGATGGTGATAAACATGGCAGTTAACAATTTTTTTTTCTCTAAATTGTGTAGTTCAGTCAACAGTCTTACAAGAGGTAAGAAGGATAAAATAAAGTAGTAAGAATAGTAAATAATAATAAGATAAAGCGAGATCAACCAAACGCATCCATTCGTGGCCAGTGGGATACCAGGAAGATGCTAGGCGATAGCCAATGGCAGAGCAGCTACAGGTATGTTTACGTTCGGTAAAATACGGGAGCTGCGAGGAGCGCGTACTTTTTTTGCCTTTCGTATCCTGAAATTTTGTTCGTAACTAGAGGCAATATTTTCCCGTTGAGGCGTCTCGTAACCTGAAAATTTCGTATGTAGAGACGTTCATAAGTAGAGGTACCACTGTATTCGCGGAAAGATACGTTACGAAAAAACATTTGACCTTTTGCTAAATTTTTTTTTGTGACAAAAAAAGAATCTTTTTGGGACCTAAGATCTGTGAACTGTTTGACAACCTTTTAAGCTGGATTCATGCTGCACCTCTGCTGTCATCGTCTCCACTCCGCTAGTGTCCACAGTGCTCAACTGCGGACGACAGCGTGCAGCCCAAATTTTGTGACTGCGCCGCCTACCCACGACCTGAATGCAATGAGAAGCGCATGCGCAAGACTGAACGTCCCATTCACGAGGTGGCGATATTGGTACAGCATACCAAGACAAAGTAGATGAAGAAGACAACGAGGAAGCGGAAGATGAGAATAAACATACATGAATCATACATAAATACTTCAGCAGCAGCAGCATCTTCATGGAAAAGGAGTGAAAACCGGGAAATCAAGCAGTAGAAAGCAAGCAGCGTTTCTCTGTTGATGAAAATCCTGGCGCGTCAGCGCATTGGCGCTATTGGGCGGGAGTGAAACTACAAACAATGGTTGTGTGCATGTGCCATCCGCCTGGCCTGAGTACATGAAAAAAGTGAGCATATACAGCGCTGCGTGTGTGCTGGGCTTGTCTAAAGCGCACGTGGCCCAAAGCGGACTAGAGGGGAAATGCAGCATGAATAAAGCTTTATGAACCCTGACTAATCCTGACGGAATCCAAAAATCACTATGCTTGCCAGCACTCACCACTTTACGTAGCTTCTAAAAAAGTGTATTTTTTTGAAAAAAAAAATAGAAGCACATTCACTGAAAGCTTGTTCACACCACCAGAGAGCCATTAAATGTGTTGTTCCCACACTTTTGAGGACGCATTTTTCAAAAAGTAAAAAAAAGTTCTGAGTGTCACGATCTGAGCATCGGTGGGTGGGGGGAGAATTCCACCGTGCTCTGTCTCTTTGCCTTTTGTTTTTCCTTTTTTGTATAATGTATTTTTGAGTTTTATGCCGGTTATGTTACCTCTAGTTTGTTTTCACATATTCGGTATTGTTTCTTTGTATGATTTATTTTCTTGTTTACATTCAGTGTAGTTTTGTTATTTACATATTTGGGTTTATTTGTCTTTATTTGTTCCCACATTATATTTGCCACTGTCTTCTCTTTCCTTTTTTCTCCAGGAGTTGCTGTTGTCAGGGGCACTTCTGGGTTTTTTCCCTGGCTGTGGACGGTGCCCCTGTCAAGCTGTCAGCCCCGTCTCCTCTCCTCATGACTCACAGCTGATTGTCATTTTCTCCCCAGCCTGCTCATGTGATTCACACCAGTCACTATTTGTGTTTAATTGTTTCTGGCTCTATTTAAGGACGATTATTCCTTTTTTGTTTGCTGGTGTCTTGATTAAGAATCGTTGTGTGAGAACCCTGTTCTCATTCTAGCATTTCCTTGGTATCCTGTGTTCTTCGCTTCATTTGTAAGTTGCTTTATACACTATTTGGATTTTGTGTTTGTGCAGAGTTGGACTTTTATTTTTGTCAATAAAATTCACAAACTGAAGTCCAGCGTGTGGGTCTCTCCTCTCTGCCCCGAAGGGCAATTCATGACAGAGAGATGCTGTGCGATGCAGAAGTGGTGTGATATGCTGATCTGATGATGTATTGTGGCCAGGACTGTCTTCCTGCTTCATGGTGACTCATTGTGTGTGTATGTGTGCGATTGCTTGTGTGTTTGTGTGGCTGTCTTGCTGTGGTTCCACACTCCAGAAGGTCACACGGGGAGTGGTTCGCACACAAACTCACACATACACTTTCGGCCAACCTTTTAAAATAGCTGAAGGTCTCCTACTATAATAGTCAGACCACTCCTATACTAAATCAATCAGTTGCATGGTGTAACCACACTTTATTTTGTTTAAAGCATTAAATAGTTGGTTATTTAGAAGGGGTTCAGTATTATTACAATACTTTGGTCACGATGCAATACTGTCACAAGTATTATATATTTATACAGACGTGGACAAAATTGTTGGTACCCCTCTGTTATTGAAAGAAAAATCCACAATGGTCACAGAAATAACTTGAATCTGACAAAAGTGGTAATAAATAAAAATTCTATGAAAATTAAACCAATGAAAATCAGACAATGCTTTTGAATTGTGGTTCAACAGAATTATTTAAAAAAACAAACTCATGAAACAGGCCGGGACAAAAATGATGGTACCCTTAACTTAATATTTTGTTGCACAACCTTTTGAGGCAATCATTGCAATCAAACGATTTCTGTAACTGTCAGTGAGGCTTCTGCACCTCTCAGCAGGTATTTTGGCCCACTCCTCATGAGCAAACTGCTCCAGTTGTCTCAGGTTTGAAGGGTGCCTTCTCCAGATGGCATGTTTCAGCTCCTTCCACAGATGTTCAATAGGATTTAGATCAGGGCTCATAGAAGGCCACTTTAGAATAGTCCAATGTTTCGCTCTTAGCCATTCTTGGGTGTTTTTTAGCTGTGTGTTTTGGGTCATTATCCTGTTGCAAGACCCATGACCTGCGACTGAGACCAAGCTGTCTGACACTGGGCAGCACATTTCTCTCTAGAATACCTTGATAGTCTTGAGATTTCATTGTACCCTGCACAGATTCAAGGCACCCTGTACCAGATGCATCAAAGCAGCCCCAGAACATAACAGAACCTCCTCCATGTTTCACAGTAGGGACAGTGTTCTTTTCTTGCTATGCTTCATTTTTGCGTCTGTGAACATAGAGCTGATGTGCCTTGCAAAAAGTTCCAGTTTTGTCTCGTCTGTCCATAGGACATTCTCCCAGAAGCTTTGTGGCTTGTCAACAGGCAGTTTGGCAAATTCCAGTCTGGCTTTTTTATGATTTGTTTTCAACAGTGGTGTCCTCCTTGGTCGTCTCCCATGAAGTCCACTTTGGCTCAAACAATGACGGATGGTGCGATCTGACACTGATGTACCTTGACCTTGGAGTTCACCATGAATGTTTTAGAGGTTGTTCTGGGCTCTTTTGTTACCATTCATATTATCCGTCTCCTCCTGCGGCCACATCCAGGGAGGTTGGCTACAGTCCCGTGGATCTTAAATTTCTCAATATTCTGTGCAACTGTAGTCACAGGAACATCAAGCTGCTTGGAGATGGTCTTATAGCCTTTACTTTTAACATGCTTGTCTATAATTTTCTTTCTAATCTCCTGAGACAACTCTCTCCTTTGCTTCCTCTGGTCCATGTTTAGTGCGGTACACACCGTGTCAACAAACAGCACAGTGACTACTTGTCACCCTTTAAATAGGCCGACTGACTGATTACAAGTTTGTCGACACCTGTGATGTTAATTAGAGGACACATCTTGGTTGAACATGTCCCTATGGTCACATTTTTTTTTTCTACTTCCGGTGCCACACTAGTCGGCTGCCTTTTTGCGACAGCGGCTCAATTCTGAGTTTTTTCTTCCTCTATCTTTCTGATCCGGCGACACCTTACACACTTTATACATCACGGACACACAGATCGCCCCAAATGTCTCCCGAGCCGGCGGACGGAGCCACTGTTTACAGCAGGAGACGGTACAGCAGGGAACAGCTGCTTGCACTTAATCGCCACTCGGTGCTAACGGAAAAACTCGACGTACCGGGAGAAATAAGGCGAAAACGACGTGGTTGTCGGGCTGGTGTTAGACAACGGACAAGGAGTATATGGTACAGACCCACCCTCCCATCCGTTGTTATGGGGAATGTACGTTCTATATTGGGAAAGGTAGATGAGCTAGCGGCTATCTCCCGCTACGATAGCGTATACCGGGAGTGCTCCCTCCTTTTGTTTACCGAGACGTGGCTAACTGAACTAGTAGCAGATGCTAACATTGAGCTGGAGGGTTTCCACGCGATACGGGCAGACCAAACACCAGACAGTGGCAAAGCAAGGGGCGGTGGAGTGTTGATCTATGTTAATAACAACTGGTGCAGACCGGGACACATCACTGTTAAACAACAACACTGCAGCAAAGACATCGAGTTGCTAGCTGTTAGCATGTGGCCTACCTATCTCCAGAGGGAATACTCACACGTGATCTGCATTGTTATTTATGCAAATCTGACAGCGAACGCTGGGACAGCATGTGACGTCATCCACTCAGTAACTGGCAGGCTGCAGACAGAACACCCAGATGCTTTTCTCCTCATCTCAGGCGATTTCAACCATGTTTCACTGTCTCCCATTCTACCCACGTTTACCCAGTATGTCACATGCCACACTAGAGACAATAAAACACTGGACTTATTCTACGCAAACACTAAGGAGGCGTACACCTCATCACAACTCTCCCCACTCGGGAGATCGGATCACAACTTGGTTCATTTCCGGCCGGTGTACAAACCCCTAGTGCACAGACAACCTCCGGCCATGCGCACAGTGAAGTTATGGTCTGAGGAGGCAATGGACACTCTAAAGGGCTGTTTTGAAACCACCGCCTGGGAGCAGCTCTGCGATCCACGTGGTGAGGACATCGACGGCCTCACTCACACCATCACGGACTACATCAGCTTCTGTGTGGACAACACTGTTCCCACCAAGACCATACGGTGTTGCTCAAACAACAAACCCTGGATCAACCCTGAGATAAAAACACTTCTGAGAGAGAAGAAGAGGATCTTCAGGTCGAGGAACAGGGAGATGCTGAAGTCCGTACAGAGGGAGCTGAGAAGAAAGATCAGAGAAGGCAAGGACAGCTTCAGGAAGAAGATGGAGGACAAGCTGCAACAGAGCGACATCAGCGGGGTCTGGAGAAACCTTAAAACCATCTCTGGGCTCCAGAATACCTCCCCCCAGGCCACGGGGGGCAAGGAGTGGGCGAACAATCTAAATCTGTGTTTTAATAGGTTTGACCAACCGCCCTCCCCCCCGACTGCACAACAACCACTGCTGCCACTGAAGACATCAAGTCCTGCTGCCCACTCCCCACTCCACCATCACCCCCCCACTCCCAACACACAGCCCCCCAACCTGACCCTCACTAAGACCCAGGTGAGGACGGAGCTGAGGAAGATCAAGGCGAGGAAGGCGTCGGGACCGGACGGCATCAGTGCAAAGCTCCTCAAGTCCTGTGCAGACCAGCTGTGTGGGATTGTGGCGTACATCTTCAACCTGAGCCTGAAGCTGGGGAGGGTACCACAGTTGTGGAAAACATCTTGTGTGGTACCTGTACCAAAGACTTCCCACCCCAAAGATCTGAACAGCTACAGACCAGTGGCCCTGACGTCCCACATGATGAAGACCCTGGAGAGACTGCTCCTTGCTCACCTCCGCCCCCTGGTGGGACCAGCGATGGATCCACTCCAGTTCACCTACCAGCATGGCATTGGGGTGGAGGATGCGGTCATCTTCCTCCTTCACCGTTCTCTGTTCTACCTGGAGAAGCCCGGGAATGCGGTAAGGATCATGTTCTTTGACTTCTCCAGTGCTTTCAACACCATCCAACCGATGATCCTGAAGGACAAGCTGCTGTGCGCAGGGGTGGACCAGCACCTGTCATCATGGATCCTGGACTACCTCACAAACCGGCCACAGTTTGTGAGAACCCGGGACTGTGTGTCCGACACGATCATCGGTAGCACGGGGGCCCCCCAGGGAACGGTTTTGGCTCCCTTCCTGTTCACCTTTTATACTGTGGACTTCTCACACAACACAACGCACTGCCATCTACAGAAGTTCTCTGACGACTCTGTGATTGTTGGCCTCATCTCCAACGGAGATGAAGCTGAGTGCAGAGGGCTTATCCAGGACTTTGTGGACTGGTGCCATCGGAACTGCCTCCAGATCAATGCGAGGAAAACTAAGGAGCTGGTGGTGGACTGTCGCAGGCAAGGACAATCCCTCACAGCACCAGTAAACATGCAGGGAACAGACATTGAGATGGTGACATCCTATAAGTACCTGGGTATTCATCTGAACAATAAACTAGACTGGTCACACAATACTGACACACTCTACAAGAAGGGACAGCGAAGGCTGTTCCTACTGAGGAGACTCAGGTCTTTTGGTGTACAAGGGGCACTGCTGAAGACATTCTACGACACGGTGGTGGCATCAGCCATCACTTTTGGAGTGGTCTGCTGGGGCAGTGGCATTACAGCAGCCGATAGGAAGAGACTGAACAAACTGATCAAGAAAGCTAGCTCTGTCCTGGGGCAGCGCCTTGACCCAGTGGAGGAGATAGGAGAGAGAAGGATGGTGGCTAAACTGTCAGTTCCACCCTATGCAGGACACACTGAATGCACTAAGGAGCTCATTTAGCAGCAGACTACATCATCCTAGGTGCACAACCGAGAGGTTTTGCAGGTCCTTCCTACCAACGGCTGTCAGACTGTATAACCTAAGCAGGGCTGCTCGCAGAGATAGCAAAAAGACGTGACAACCTAATAGTATTGAATGCAAAAGACGCAATAGACTTACACAATGGTCCCCTCCTGTATACAACTAGGAAAATACCGGTAGCTACGGAGGGTGACAATATGTATGGGTACATAATCATACCATGTAGGATAACTAAGTAGACGGTTATGCTGTTTCATTCCATCTAGCTACAATGCTCCACACTGTGTGTGTTTATATATTTATATATTTATTCCATCTAGCGACAATGCTCCACACTGTGTGTTTATATATTTACATATTTATTCCATCTAGCTACAATGCTCCACACTGTGTGTGTTTATATATTCATATATTTATTCCATCTAGCTACAACGCTCCACACTGTGTGTGTGTTTATATATTCACATATTTATTCCATCTAGCTACAATGGTAGCTCGGACCTCCAAGTCCGAGTCCATGGTCCTCAGCCGGAAAAAGGTGGATTGTCCTCTCCGGGTTGGGGACAGGCTCCTGCCCCAAGTGGAGGAGTTTAAGTATCTTGGGGTCTTGTTCACGAGTGAGGGGAAAATGGAGCGAGAGATCGACAGACGGATTGGAGCAGCATCTGCAGTGATGCGGACGTTGTACCGGTCTGTTGTGGTGAAGAGGGAGCTTAGTTCTAAGGCAAAGCTGTCGATTTACCAGTCAATCTACGTTCCTACTCTCACCTATGGTCACGAGCTTTGGGTAATGACCGAAAGAACGAGATCGCGGATACAAGCAGCTGAAATGAGCTTTCTCCGTAGGATTGCTGGACTCACCCTCAGAGATAGGGTGAGGAGCTCAGTCATCCGGGAGAGGCTCAGAGTAGAACCGCTGCTCCTCCACATTGAAAGGAGTCAGTTGAGGTGGTATGGGCATCTGATTAGGATGCCTCCTGGACGCCTCCCACTTGAGGTGTTTCAGGTACGTCCCACTGGGAGGAGACCCCGGGGCAGACCCAGGACTCGGTGGAGAGACTATGTCTCCCAGCTGGTCTGGGAACGCCTTGGTATCCCCTCTGAAGAGCTGGAGCAGGTGGCTGGGGAGAGGGAAGTCTGGGCTTCTCTGCTTGAACTGCTGCCTCCGCGACCCGGACCTCCGGAAAAGCGGTAGAAGATGGATGGATGGATGGATGGATAGCTACAATGCTCCGCACTGTGTGTGTTTATATATTCATATATTTATTCCATCTAGCTACAATGCTCCGCACTGTGTGTGTTTATATATCTATATATTTATTCCATCTAGCTGCAATGCTCCGCGCCGTGTGTCTGTATATTTATGTTTATATGTACATATGTATACTCGCTGCTCTTGTTTTTTCGTGCCTTCTGATTGTTGCTGTGAGTGTTGCTATCCCTGTGCTGTTGCAATCCTGGAATTTCCCCATTGTGGGACTAATAAAGGCTTATCTTATCTTATCTTATCTTATTTTCAATCTTTTCTCGGGGTACCATCATTTTTGTCCATTTTTGTTTTTTAAAATAATTCTGTTGAACCACAGTTCAAAAGCATTGTCTGTACCAACAATTTTGTCCACGTCTGTATATATATATATATATATATATATATATATATATACAGGCGTGGACAAAATTGTTGGTACCCCTCTGTTAATGAAAGAAAAACTCACAGTGGTCACAGAAATAACTTGAATCTGACAAAAGTGGTAATAAAAAAAAAATTCTATGAAACTTAAGCAATGAAAATCAGACAATGCTTTTGAACTGTGGTTCAACAGAATTATTTTAAAAAACAAACTCATGAAACAGGCCTGGACAAAAATGATGGTTCCCCTATAAAAGATTGAAAATAATGTGACCATAGGGACATGTTCAATTAAGATGTGTCCTCTAATTAACATCACAGGTGTCTACAAACTTGTAATCAGTCAGTCGGCCTATTTTAAAGGGTGACAAGTTGTCACTCTGCTGTTTGGTGACATGGTGTGTACCACACTAAACATGGACCAGAGGAAGCAAAGGAGAGAGTTGTCTCAGGAGATTAGGAAGAAAATTGTAGACAAGCATGTTAAAGGTAAAGGCTATAAGACCATCTCCAAGCAGCTTGATGTTCCTGTGACTACAGTTGCACATATTATTCAGAAATTTAAGATCCATGGGACTGTAGCCAACCTCCCTGGACGTGGCCGCAGGAGGAAACTTGATGAAAAATGGAAGAGACGGATAATACGAATGGTAACAAAAGAGCCCAGAACAACCTCTAAACACATTCATGGTGAACTCCAAGGTCAAGGTACATCAGTGTCAGATCGCACCATCCGTCATTGTTTGAGCCAAAGTGGACGTCATGGGAGACGACCAAGGAGGACACCACTGTTGAAAACAAATCATAAAAAAGCCAGACTAGAATTTGCCAAACTGCATGTTGACAAGCCACAAAGCTTCTGGGAGAATGTCCTATGGACAGATGAGACAAAACTGGAACTTTTTGGCAAGTTACATCAGCTCTATGTTCACAGACGCGAAAATGAAGCATAGCAAGAAAAGAACACTGTCCCTACTGTGAAACATGGAGGAGGTTCTGTTACGTTCTGGGGCTGTTTTGCTGCATCTGGCACAGGGTGTCTTGAATCTGTGCAGGGTACAATGAAATCTCAAGACTATCAAGGTATTCTAGAGAGAAATGCGCTGCCCAGTGTCAGACAGCTTGGTCTCAGTCACAGGTCATGGGTCTTGCAACAGGATAATGACCCAAAACACACAGCTAAAAACACCCAAGAATGGCTAAGAGCGAAACATTGGACTATTCTAAAGTGGCCTTCTATAAGCCCTGATCTAAATCCTATTGAACATCTGTGGAAGGAGCTGAAGCATGCCGTCTGGAGAAGGCACCCTTCAAACCTGAGACAACTGGGGCAGTTTGCTCATGAGGAGTGGGCCAAAATACCTGCTAAGAGGTGCAGAAGTCTCACTGACAGTTACAGAAATCGTTTGATTGCAGAGATTGCCTCAAAAGGTTGTGCAACAAAATATTAAGTTAAGGGTACCATCATTTTTGTCCCGGCCTGTTTCATGAGTTTGTTTTTTAAAATAATTCTGTTGAACCACAATTCAGAAGCATTGTCTGATTTTCATTGGTTAATTTTCATAGACTTTTTATTTATTACCACTTTTGTCAGATTCAAGTTATTTCTGTGACCATTGTGGTTTTTCTTTCATTAACAGAGGGGTACCAACAATTTTGTCCGCGGCATTTCTCATCCTGATCTTTGTCTCGTTCAACTTCCAGCTAGAGCTCAGGAGTCACTCCTTTGCTATGCTGACCTAACCAGACAGTGAGCATTTAGCACCTTCCAGAGGACTGAAAAGTAAACTGTTTTTATTAATCTGGTACCTAAATAGGAAAGTATGTGTTTGCAACATTTATTAATAATTTTAAATAAAATATCGCAATACTGATGTCTCTGAATTGATAAGTATTGCCACCACAACCCACCCCTAATGTTTAGATTACTCATATAAACAGTGTTGGGCAAGTTACTAAAAAATAGTAACTAATTACAGTTATTAGTTACTTCTTTTCAAAAGTAACTAAGTTATTTTACTGATTACTGCATGATTAAAGTAACTAGTTACCTGGAAAAATAACTTTCATGTTACTTTTAAATGCATACTTAAATCATCTTGCATACTTGGCAAGATAATTTAATTAATGGATTACATTACAGGCTTATTAATGTCAGGCTGAAAACAGACTGTTTCAGACAGCTTTTAGAACATATTCAGTCTGTTTTATTGTGCCTTGAGAGCTCTTATTGTGGGAAAAAATCTGAAGAAAATCAACATGATATGGCCAGTAATTTCCTCATTTTGGAGTGAGAAATAGGGTTTGTGGAGTGAGAGAGAGGGAAAAAGAGTGAGAATCACTCCAAAAGAGTGAGTTGGCAACACTGCATAAAGCTGTCAATGTTGATCTTACCTTTATATTGTGGATTTAATCCGATATGCAGTGATCCACAAAGAAAATGTATATTATCCACAGTCCAAATGTCTGTTGTGACAGAGACATGATCCAGTCCCTTAAATTCCTTGTGGAGATCAAATCCATTTTTGAATAATCTTTATCCAGGTAGCAAGTACAGTGGATATAAAAAGTCTACACACCCCTGTTCAAATAACAGGTTTTTGTGATGTAAAAAATGAGACCAAGATAAATCATTTCAAAACTTTTTCCACAATTAATGTGATCTATAACCTGTACAACCCAATTGAAAAACAAACTGAAATCTTTTAAGTGGAAAAATAAAAAAAAGAAAAAGCTTATAATAACCTGTTTCCATAAATATGCACACCTTGTTATAACTGGGGATGTGACTGTGTTCAGAATTAACCAATCACATTCAAACTCATGTTAAATGGGAGTAAGCACACACCTGCCACCATTTAAAGTGCCTCTGATTAACCCCAAATAAAGTTCAGCTGTTCTAGTAAAGTAAGTATGGATACATGTTCTTCAGCAATCCATGAAATCAAGTGTGGGGTACCCCAAGGTTCAATTTTAAGGCCACTACTTTTTTTTTTTTTTTTTTTTAAGTTTTTGTAAAGGGTATACAGGTCATTACAGCAATGCAGTGTTTACATTTTCATCACATGTTCCCTTATTTTCTGATATCTGACAACATTGGAAGATTAATTCTTACAACACCCTTTTTTTTTTTTTAAAGTGAAAGAAAAAGTGAAATTAAAGAGAAAAAAAAACAAAAAACAAATAAAAAAAACAAACAAACCAGTAAAAAACAAACAAAAAGAAAAAGTAAGTAAATAAAGATAAAAGAGCATCTGAGTAGCATTGGAACAAAGAGCGGAACCATTATTGAAATGGTATTTGTCAAAGATTAGATCTAATGGAAGACACATATGCGGTCCAGGGTTGCCAAAAGTTCATGAACCCATCCATGTCCTGTCTCAGTGCGAATGTCAACTT
Organism: Pholidichthys leucotaenia; assembly: GCA_020510985.1. Taxonomy (NCBI): domain Eukaryota; kingdom Metazoa; phylum Chordata; class Actinopteri; order Cichliformes; family Pholidichthyidae; genus Pholidichthys; species Pholidichthys leucotaenia. The sequence continues at coordinate 170,977,116 of CM035844.1, forward strand.
TTCCATCGAGTAAATGTCTTGGATCACGTTAGTCCAATCTTCAGGTGTAGGACAGTCCTTCAACATCCATTTTTTAGTTAGAGCTTTTTTGCTTGCCAGTATTAAAACATTGAATAAGTATTTTTCTCCTCGTCTTTCCAGTGAGTCCGGTAGTAAACCCAAATACAAAGTTACAAAAGAAAAGGGAACTGTAATTTTGAATATTTTCCCCAATATTGTCTGTATCTTGGTCCAATATTGGTGGATAACTGGGCATGACCAAAACACATGAAAATGATTTGCAGTCTTTTCACCACACAAGCACCAACAGTTCAATCCCTTATGGGTAAATTTGTTTTGTGCAGGTGTTCTGAAAAATCTTGCCAAGTTTTTCCATCCAAATTCTCTCCACTGCAGGGATGAGGTACTTTTCCATTGCTGTTTATTTAGCTTTTCCCATATTTCCAGTTGAAAAGTGAAATTCCCCTCTTTTTCCCATCTCTCTTTTATATAAGATGTGTTGTCTCCTTTTAAGTCTTGAAGACCTTGGTATATTTTAGAAATGTATCTGATCCCTGGGATCCCTTTATATGCCATTAAGAAGACCTTCAGAACACCTGACTGGGCCCTTTCCAAAACCTCCTTTTTAAGTATATTGTTTATGTGGTGTCTAAGCTGGAAGAACCTGTAAAGGTCTTGATTTATTAGGCCTTGTTTTTTCAAATCTTCAAAACTTCTTAAGATTTGCCCTTTAAAAAAATCGTAATATTTTATCAGCCCTTTCTCTTTCCACTTTTTAAATCTGGTGTCTGTTTTATTAGGAGTAAAGTCCTGATCATAGGCGATCCATTGCAGAAGTCAATAGGGCTCTTTAGTTTGATTCTCTCTGACTATCTTAAACCAAATTTTTAGCGGGGTCTCTATCCACGGGTTAGTGTTATTCAAAAGCTTAGGTAAGGCATTGTTCCCTATTATCGCCTGTAGGGGGATGTCACTTGTTATTTGGCATTCGATCTCCTTCCATTGTGCAGTGTAGACTGGGTTACATATCTCTACTAAAGTTTTAATTTGTGCGGCTTTAAAGTAGTCCCTGATATTTGGCAGCACGAGCCCACCTTTGTCTTTGTTTAGCTGTAGGGTTCTATATCTGATTCTAGGTCTCTTGCCCTGCCATATGAATCTTGAGATCCTTCTGTCCAGCTCCTGCCATGTTTTTTTGGGAGGTTCTACCGGTATTGTTTGGAAAAGGTATAGAAGACGTGGAAGTATATTCATTTTGACTGCTTCAATTCTTTGTGCAGTACCCAAGAATGGTATCATATTCCATCTTGCTAGGTCAGATTTTATTTTTGTCACCAGTGGATCATAGTTTAGTGATATAATTTTGTTGAGTTGTTTCGGGATATTGACCCCCAGATATTTCATAGATTCCGACTCCCAGTTAGTTTTGAGTTTGCTTAGTGAATAATGATTTGGGTCATAGTTGAATGTTAAAACTTGGGTTTTATGCATATTTAATTTGTACCCCGATAAATCTCCATACTCTGAAAAAACTGAGGTTAGTTCTGGTAAAGAAGTGTCCGGCTGCCCTAGGTATATTAAAATGTCATCAGCAAAGAGTGCTATTTTATGTTCCTTCTGACCAAGTGTAATACCTTGAATTTTTTGGTTTTGTCTTATCCATTGGCTCAGAGGTTCTATGAAGATTGCAAAGAGCAGTGGAGACAGGGGGCAGCCCTGACGACATCCTCTTTCCAGTTCAAAAGATGATGATAAATTACCGTTAATCCTTATTTTAGCTGTTGGTTTTTTATATAATGCCTGTATAGTTCTAATGAAGTTGTTATGAAAATTGAAACTGGATAAGATTCTATATAGAAAAGACCAGTCAACCGAATCGAATGCTTTTTCAGCATCTAATCCCAATATGACTGCATTTAAGTTATATTTTTTTATATGATGAATTATGTGTAAAGTGCGTCGAATGTTGTCTTGTGTCTGTCTTTGTCTTATAAAACCTGTTTGGTCTAAATGAATTAGGTCTGTCAGTATATTTTCTAACCTTTTGGCAAGGATAATGGTAAAAAGCTTATAGTCCTGATTTAGTACACTGATTGGTCTGTAGTTGGAGCACTCTAGTTTATCCTTTTCAGGTTTAGGTATAACTGCAATGACCCCTTCTCTCCAGGAGGGGGGGATTTCCCCTGTGTGGAGGACATAATTAAATGTTTTCAGGAGGAGAGGAGATAGTTGCTGTTTAAAGGTTTTGTACCACTCTGCTGTATAGCCATCAGCTCCTGGGGATTTGTTAGCTTTAAGTTTCATAATTGCTTTTTCCAATTCTTTAGGATGTATTTCTGACAGTAGTGTTTTATTTTGTGACTCCGTAAGTTGGGGAAGGTTTAATGTGTTTAGGAATGCCTCGGATGCGTTTTTATGTTTTTTGTGGGAGTATAAGTTCTTATAGTAATTCTCGAAGTTTTTAAGAATATCCTGAATTCTGAATTTTATTTCCTTTGATACTGGGTCTCTGATTTTGTAGATTGCTCTTTCTGTTTGATGTCTCCTCAATTTATAGGCTAGCAATTTTGCCGATTTACTGCCTGCTTCATAGTATTTTTGTTTCAGAAATGTAAGTTTCTTCTGGATTTCTATTGTGTAGATCTCATTTATTTGGTTTTTAATTTCCTTAATCTTGAGCGAGTCAGTAGAATGAGTGTTGCCTTTGTGTTCTTTTTCTAGGTTCCTAAGTTCTGACTCTAATGTGGATAGTTTTTCTTGTCTTAGTTTCTTTTGGGTTGCCAGTTTTGCAATAATCTTTCCTCTTATTACAGCTTTACATGCATCCCACAGTATTAAAGGGGATACTTCTCCATTATCATTATCTTCCAAATATCTGAGAATATCTGATTCCAATTCATCTTTCAATGGTCCTTTCAGGACATTTGAATTTAACCTCCAAGAAAATGTATTATTTGTGTATTTTTGGATATTTAAGTCCATGTAGATCGGACTGTGGTCGGAGAGATCCATCAGTCCTATTTTACATGTTTTTACTCTTCCAATGTCTCTATTAAACATAAAAAAATAGTCAATCCTTGAGTAAGATGAATGTGGAGTTGAGTAAAATGTATAGTCTTTTACACTGGGGTTGAGTTCCCTCCACACGTCACAGATTCCCAATTCTTTTAGTAGCATCCGAGTCTTCCTGTTTTGGGTGTTATTTTGATGTGGGGAATTACCAGAAGCATCCCAGTATGGATTCAGTCTAAGATTGAAGTCCCCACCACATATCACTAAACCTTGAGCTTTAGTTATCATTAGGTCGAATACATTTTTATAAAATTTCCAGTTAGCCCCTGGGGGAGCATACACATTCAGCAGGGTGATATCTTCTCCCTCTAGCCGCCCAGTTACCAAACTGTATCTCCCTTCTTTATCTTTGTGTTCTGATTTTTTTTCAAATGTAATTTTGGTTGATATCAATGTCGCTACTCCCCTCCTCCTCCCTGATTTATATGAAGATGAAGAGATCATTTTAAACCCTTGTCTACTGAGTTTATTGTGTTCCACGTCTGTTAGGTGGGTTTCTTGTAAAAGTATTATTCCTGCTTTGTCTTTTTTCATTTTGCCTAGAATCTTGGATCTTTTAACTGGATTCAGGATTCCTTTTACATTATATGAAATTATTTTGGTTACACCCTGTTTCTCCATTGTGTTGTTTTGTTTAGTATAACTGTGTGGTGGCCCTCTTTTGTGCTACTCAGAAACTGAAAGAACATTAAAAACAAGAAAAACATTAAGAACATAGTGTAAAAAACTTTAAAACAAAAAGCTGTCATAAGAACTTCCTGAGCTGAGGTCTTTTTAAAGACCCTGTAAGAGCCTTGATGGAGTGAAGGCTCTGAGGGAAATTCCTCAAACTCTGTTACGTGTTGAGGGCCCTCTCTTATCACTGAAAGTAGTCCCATGCTTTTAACGTGAGTTTCAGAACCCAATCCAAACTTGTAATGATTTTTTTTTTTTCCTTTTATGCCTAAACCCTGTGAAATTGTGTGCACCCTCCCACCCCCATCACATCAAACATTCACGCAAAAACAGTATTTGTTAGTATGAGGAGAACATGTGGATTATTGTCACATTTCTATTTTAACAAGTTTTTTTTTTTTTTTTTTTTTTTTATTACAAAGACTTATTTGTTTCAAATAATATGATTGTTCCATGAAATGTTTTACCACATGCTGAATATGCATCTCCTTTAATGTTTGTTACCTTGTATGAGGGGGGTTGGATGTGCGGATTGATTCAAGAGAAAAGAAAAAAAAAAAAAAAAAAAAAAAGGTCGCTATTCCAACCTGAAAACGGATAGTTTATCCGCGATGCTCTGGTGCTGGGTTTCCCGCTGCTGGTCCGTGGATTTTGAGGGTCTTTGTGTTGTCCATGTTTGCGCTTTGATCTTCTCACTCGGGTCTGCTGCGGGTTTAAATACCGTTACCGGGAGCCCTCTTTTCGCCATGTCAGCTGTTGCTTCTTCCGCCGAATTATAGAGACACGTTTCATCGCCGTAGAAGACCCTTAACTTCGCAGGAAATGGTGTCTGAAAGCGCAATTTCTTCTCTCTTAACACCTTTTTGGCGTCATTGTATTCCCTGCACTTTTTAAGGACCTCCGGGGCGTAATCGTGTTCCACGTAGACTTTTCTCTCCTGGTGCATAAATCCTTTTTTCTGCCAGGCCAGTCTTACAACCTCTTGTTTTATTTTGAAATTGGAAAATCTTACCAACACCGAACGTGGGGGCGCTTCCGCCGCCGGCCCAGCGGCTAATGAACGATGTGCCTTTTCTATCTTCAAGTCGGTGGTTTGTGGAATATCCAATTTCTCTCTTAGTAAGGATTCCACGCATTCTGCCATTGAGTTAAAACCATTTTCGGTTCCTTCTATCAGACCATGAATTCTTATGTTGTCTCTTCTTTGTTTTCCTTCTTGGTCGGTTAGCTTAGCCTCTATAGCTGCTTGTCTTTTGCGTAGGTCTAGCACAGAATCTTCGAGCACTTTTATTCGATCCTCTGTTTCCAGGATTCGGTTCTCGGCCTGGTCCACTCTGCTGTTTGTCCTTTTCAATTCTTCTCTGAATTCCCGAAATTCGGCCGTAACATCTCGGCGAAATCGTCGTAGCTCCTCAAATAGTGATTTCAGGCTAACCCTTTTGTTAGCTATCACCAGTTCCTCGTCTTCTGAACGGAGATCTTCCAGTTCAGATTCTCCGGCCGATACGTGTCCTGGCCTGGAGAATTTCAGTTTCTTCTGTTTTCCTTTAGACATGATGATTTTGTCTTTTGATTTTCACTCCTCCAAAAATCCGTTAAGTTTGATTTTCAAGGTGTTATCCTGGATTGGGTCTGAGAGCTTCAGTGTTAAGCTGCAGTCGCCATGGCGTCCAGACCGGAAGTCAAGGCCACTACTTTTTAATCTTTATATGTTACCACTTGGGGATGTTATCAGGAGACATGGCATCAATTTTCATAGCTATGCTGATGATACACAGCTGTACATGTACTGTACACAACTGTGTACAGTTGTTACATGTTTAACAGGATTTAACTCATGTTAAATGGGAGTAAGCACACACCTGCCACCATTTAAAGTGTCTCTGATTAACCCCAAATAAAGTTCAGCTGTTCTAGTAAAGTAAGTATGTATACATGTTCTTCAGCAATCCATGAAATCAAGTGTGGGGTACCCCAAGGTTCAATTTTAAGGCCATTACTTTTTTAATCTTTATATGCTACCACTTGGGGATGTTATCAGGAGACATGGCATCAATTTTCATAGCTATGCTGATGATACACAACTGTACTGTACATGTACTGTACACAACTGTGCACAGTACATGTACAGTACAAAAGAGACAAGAGAGAGAAACTTCTACCAAAATTGCTAGGTCTAAAACCTACACATTGTGTCAAGAACCTGGGCGTTCTTTTAGACTGTGGCTTTCAATCAATCAATCAATCAATCAATCAATCAAAGACTTTATTCCAGACTCAAGGTCCATCAAGAGAAAAATAAACAAGTAAAGTAAAAAAAAACAAGACAGTTGAAACAATCAAAAAGTTACAAGAAACACTAAGACATAACTGCTTAAAGAAGTACAAAGACAGTACAGACTTTAAAAAGACTTAAAAAGACTACTGTACCAGTGCCTTCTAAACTGTGACTGACAGCGAATAGAACTGAGCTTAATGCTAGACATGACTTGAATGATTTCATTTCTAGATACATCAAGCCGACAGATGAATTTATACATAAAATTCCTTATTACTGCATGCAGAGTATTTACACGTGATGAGACAAATAACTCGGAGGCACTGCACCATCGAGGCTTTTTAAGTAAAATTCTTAAGGCATCATTGTAGGCAACCTGTAATTTCTGCATACTTAGTTTCCTATAATTTATCCATAAATGAGCAGTGTATAAAGGTGTACAATAGGTTTTAAAAAGAACCAGTTTCACCTCATCTGAACAAAAACCAAATCTGCGTGCAAGAATATTTGCTTGCATGTAGATTTTGCAGCGTTGTCTGAAAATATCATCATCATCAGTCATTCTATCATTAATAACATGTCCCAGATATTTAATTTTATCCCTGACAATTAATTCCCTGCCTGCCAATTCAAAGACAGGGAATTTCATTAACAAATCTTCTTTAGTGCGGCAGATCAGCACACAACTCTTATTTGTATTATATTTTATGTCATTTTCCTCTCCATAAGCACTACACACTCTTAATAACTCCTGAAGACCAGCACTACTTGGACTGAGAATAACTAGATCATCAGCATACATAAAATGATTCACTAACTTATTCCCTATTAAACACCCAGTTTTACAGGCATTCAGTTGCTTTGACAACTCATCCATGTAAAGATTAAATAGAATAGGGGACAATATTCTGCCCTGTCTGACACCACTGCTCACACCAAATGGTGATGAATGACTCTTCCCCCATTTCACCAGCATCTTCTGATGTGCGTACCAGTAAATCAGGATACGTACTAAGTACTTGGGCACCCCCCTGTCAATCATTTTCCTAAACAGTATCCTGTGATTAACACGATCAAACGCCTTGGAGGCGTCAATAAAGCACAGAAAAACTGAAGAATTTTGATTTCTGTACTTATTTATAATTTCTTTTAAGGCATACGTATATGCACAGATCTGTTCCATGATGGGGTTTGAATCCAAATTGATGATCAGTAGATTTGATGAATACATTTAATTTTTCAAACATGATTTTTTCCAGTACTTTAGATATTATATTGGCTAAAGCTATGGGTCTGTAATTATCCAGGCTACACAGCTTGCCAGCTTTATCTTTAATGACTGGTACCAACACAACAGACAATAATGACTCTGGTAACATCCCATGAATCATGAAGCTGGTGAAACAGATTGCAAGAAGAGGAGCAATTCTTGAGCTAGCGTATTTAAGATGCTCAGCAGAAATACAGTCTAAACCACTCGCTTTGTTATCTGATAGCTCTCTAATGGCTTTGATCACTGCATGAGTGTCAGTCAGGAGCGAATCGTCCCTTTCTACTTTCCCTACCTTGTAAGTTTCATCCTTATTTCACACATTAAAAATGTAACAAAAATCGGATTTTACCATCTTACGAATATAGCTAGAGCCCACCCTTTTCTCTCTCTTGCCAGTACGGAGGTCTTGATGCATGATTTTATTACTAGTTGTATAGACTATTGTAATGCCCTGCTCTCTGGTTTCCCTCAAAAAAGAATGTCACATCTCCAACTGCTCCTAAATTCAGCAGCACGAGTGTTAACGAGGACCAAGGGGCGGGTGCATATTACACCAGTTTTAGAATTGCTGCATTGGCTCCCCATGTGTTTTAGGATCGATTTTAAGGTTCTCTTAGTAGTTTTTAAATGCCTCAGTGGTCTTGGGCCTTCTTATCTATCTGAGCTGCTTTTGTCTTATGAGCCCTTGCGAACCCTGAGGTCCTCTGGCACTGGCCTTTTAATGGTTCCCAAAGTCAGTACCAAGACCTATGGTGAAGCTTCCTTTCACTATTATGGGCCTCGTCTGTGGAACAGCCTGCCAGAGAGCCTCAGGGCCGCAGAGTCAATAGATGTTTTTAAGAACAGGCTCAAGACCCACCTTTTTAATTTGGCTTTTAATAAACCTGTTTAACTATTACTGAAGTAGTCATTTATGTTCCATTGTTTTATGTTCTTCTTGGCGCCATTTGTTCTTAGATTTTCTCATCTTCTTATTGATCTGTTTAGTTCAGTTTTTAAGTATGGGTTTTTAGTTCCTATTTTTATGTGTTCTTAGTTCTTTTTGTACCTTTTAAAATTTTAGCTTTTAACAAACCGTTAAACTATTATTGAAGAAGTCATTTATGTTCCATTATTTTACATTCTTCTTAGCTCCATTTGCTTTTAGATTTCCTTATCTTGATGTGTTCTTAGCTCAGTTTCTAAGTATGGGTCTTTAGTTCCCTTTGCTCTGTGTGTTCTTAGTTTTATCTTGTATTTATGTGTTTTAGCTCCAGTGTTTCCTCAGTGGGGCCCCTCATGCTGGATGCTGCCTGGCCCATCTGCAGGGGTGTTGGTCTCGTGGGTCGCTCTAGCTTGGGTGGGTAGGGGCTTTATACCACTGCCTACAGCTGTGGTGCGGGCCCTCGCCTGTCCTGGTTGGGGCGGCCCTTGTAGCGCCTTCTGTGATTATTGGCTGTGTAGTATCCCGGCGTCGGGGGCTCCACAGGATGGTTGCTCCATTACGTGGTGCCTCGGTGCCGAGCAATGTCTCTTTTATTTTATATGTGCGTAAGAGAAGTAGAGGGTGATGTATGTGCCTGTGTGTCTTGTGTTTGTGGGTATGTTTATGGGAGGGTTGGAAGGGGTGGGGATGTATCATGTAAAATATGTAAATAAAAGTGTCTACTGTTTTTGTAAAGCACTTTGTGCAGCATCTAATGTTTTAAAAGTGCTATACAAATAAAGCTTGATTGATTGATTGATTGATTGATTGATTGATTGATTGATTGATAGTAGGCTTTTCCTCACATTTTTTTGTCGTCACATCGTACAGCACAAGCTATGGTCCGCAGAGAGCTTCCAAAGCATCAGAGGGATCTCATTGTTCAAAGGTATCAGTCAGGAGAAGGGTACAAAATAATTTCCAATTCATTAAATATACAGTGGAACACAGTGAAGACAGTCATCATCAAGTGGAGAGAATATGGCACAACAGTGACATTACCAAGAACTGGACGTCCCTCCAAAATTGATGAAAAAATGAGAAGAAAACTGGTCAGGGAAGGTGCCAAGAGGCCAACAGCAACATTGAAGGAGCTGCAGGAATTTCTGGCAAGTACTGGCTCTTTAGTACATGCGACAACAATCTTCTGTCTAAGGTGGCAAGACTTAAGCCTTATCTTATGAAGAAAAACATCCAAGCTCGGCTACACTTTGCAAAAACACATTTGAAATCTCCCAAACGCATGTGGGAAAATGTGTTATGGTCCGATGAAACCAAGGTTGAACTTTTTGGCCATAATTCCAAAAGGAATATTTGGCGCAAACACAATACTGCTCATCACTAAAACAACACCATACCTACAGTGAAGCATGGTGGTGGCAGTGTCATGCTTTGGGGCTGTTTTTCTTCAGCTGGAACTGGGGCCTTAGTTAGGTGGAGGGAATTATGAACAGTTCCAAATACCAGTCAGTGCTGGCACAAAACCTTCAGGCTTCTGCTAGAAAGCTGAAGATGAAGAGGAACTTCATCTTTCAGCACAACAATGACCCCAAGCACACATCTAAATCAACGAACAAATGGCTTCGCCAGAAGAAGATTAAGGTTTTGGAATGGCCCAGCTAAAGTCCAGACCTGAATCCGATCAGACATCTGTGGGGTGATCTGAAGAGGGCTGTGCACAGGAGATGCTCTCACAATCTGACATATTTGGAGCAAAGAAGAGTAAGCAAATATTACCACATCAAGATGTACCACGCTGATAGACTCCTCCCTCAAAAGACCGAGTGCTGTAATAAAAGCCGAAGGTGCTGCAACAAAGTATTAGTTTAAGGGTGTGCATATATATGCAAACAGGTTATTCTAAGTTTTTTATTTTTCCCCTTAAAAGATTTTAGTTTGTTTTTCAATTGGGTTGTACAGGTTATAGGTCAAATTAATGGTGGAAAAAGTTTTGAAATGATTTATCTTAGTCTCATTTTTTTATATCACAAAAACCTGGCATTTTAAGAGGGGTGTGTAGACTTTTTATATCCACTGTAAATGTGTTTTAACTTCAGTGGATCACAGTCTCAGCTGTCTGAAAAATGACAATTGTCAGATCTTCATTCTGTAACAACGTATCTGGCGATCACTTGGTTTAATTCTTGCTTTGTCACAAACTGTCCAGATGCATACCTGTGCTTGAAATCCAGCTGTGGCTGTTCAGAATACAGTAGATCCACTAACACAATGTTGTTAGCATAGTATAGCACTAGCTTTGTCGGCATTTATTACTGTTTTCAGGCACTTCTGAAGATTGCAGTCGGTCTCACACGGCACTTTAGTTTGCAACTCACCAATATGCTTTTGTCCTTAACCACGACAAAAGGAAAAATAATCTATTTCCATAAAAGCAGAGTAGCTTCATCTTTTCCTCTGCTCAGTAGTGAGCAGGCTCTTTTCAACAGGTCATACTGACTGACGGCTGCGTTAGCTACGTAGGGTCAGTTTGTATTTATTTGCGCTAAAAATATCTATCCATATTAATAAAACGAGTAATGAGTAACACATCTGATCAAATTTCAGTAACTGTAATGTATTACTGAATTTTTAAACAGTAATTTTGTTATGCAGCACGTTACTGCAAAAATAGTGGTGTTACAGTAACGCGTTACTTTGTAACCTTACTTTGTAACCTTACTTTGTAACGCGTTACTCCCAACACTGCTCATAAAGGCCTTAACACCTTGGTTTATCTGTATTGAGCTTTACAGCAATCCAGCTTACAATGATGTGAAATTTGAATTTACTGTAAATATTTAACATTGTCAGTCTTAACCACCATTTTATATAAATGTTTCATTTTTCAATCTTTTACATCCAAATTAGTAATAAACAGGTAAGTGTAAAAATTAAGTTTGTATTTTTTTGACTCCCCACCAAGCTGCCTCCCCCCAAAAAAGCAAAAAATAAAATAAATTAATCGATAAAATTAATATTCATGATGTTTAACCCAACAAGTCCTCAAACTAATGCGTAAAAATATATTTTTTGCTCTTAATCTTAGAATATGACTGTATCTGCTTTCTCCAAGTACAGTCTAAGCCTTCATATCATTTACCCCTTTTAAAAGTGCCTATATCTGAGTATGGAGGTGGGAAGTCAATTTTGGATGGAATTTAACGTAATGCTAGTTTGTACCCCATCTTTCTCTTCCACATTTGCAACTCACTTCGGGTTTCAGGATTAACTTCCTTTAGGGCAGTGAATGTCAACTGGTGTCAAAATCTTTTCACTCCCCCCTTCCCTTCAAATGCCAGAATCAGTGACTACACCCAACCCTCATACCACAAGGCTAATAGTGGCTAGTGCTACATTAAACAGCATAAATCCTGTAATAAAAAGAGTAAAGGCCCTGTCACACCTTGACGATTTAGGCAGCATTTGTGACATCTCAAAATTTCTCTAAAATGCTGGCATATACCCAAAATTTTCAATTTTGTAACTTATACCAACAAATGGTTAACGTGTTGCCAGCATTCACAACATATGCGCAACAACAGTCTCACTTACGCATAGCTTATCCTAACTTATGCATAGTGCGGCTATGCCAAACTGCCATTGCCTCCCGATCCATGAATCCTAGGTGTGTGAGAGATCATCTCTGTTCAACCAAGATGATTGTCCCCTACAAAGACCATTGCACGGCGGGGGGCGTGACCGACCTGGCAGAGCTGTCAAATCTGTCAGATTGGTCATGCCTAAAACAGCTGATGTGATATGTCATGAACGTCAGATGACAGTTGTCACAACCTGGCTCAACAGTTATGACAGGGTTGGCCACCGCCGCACAGGAAGTGGGATTTATCATCCAACAGCTGATGGAAAACAGCTGAGCTCTGTGCTTCAGGCAATCTCATGAGCTGATTGGATCCACCTCTTCCATTGTTCTGACATTTTGGCATATCTATCAGAACAGCATTGGACAGCTGATGGTACAGCCTGCAGTCAAAGGTAAAAACATGGGAAGGAGGGCTATACAGCAATTTAGATCTTCATAATATCCTGTAGCTTGAAAGTGTTACGCTTAAAGTGGCTTGGAAAGTCCCCGACGGGTCCTTTTACACAAACAAGTATGTGTGTTTAGCTCTCTGTGTGTGTATGCACTGCAGGCAGCAGCTGAGCTAATCAGAACAGAGAGCAGGTGGATCTGTGAAAATGTCCACAGAGCATCACAGACTCTTCAACAATATTATTAGTCAATTATTTCTACAAACCTATTACAAAATGGTCAGAGCACATCCGCAAGTTGGGATACAAGGAAGACACCAGGTCAACTCTTAATTAGTAAAGGTGTCACCCAGTCTACACAGAGACCATCACACAGTGGAAACATGTCAAGGTATGAAACATCTCTTTACTTTGTCTGAATAGAAGAACAAGACCAGTTTCACATGGACATCTGATCACCATGGAGTACTCACGGGTTCCTCCTGTGAACCAACGCTGACAATATGCCATTATACGATAGCTGTAAGTTAGAAACACGTTCAGTAAACTACACATTGGTTCAAAGTGCGTTACTCATAGGCAGTGTTGGGAGTCAGATGTTACAAAGTAAAGCATTACTGTAACGCCACTACTTTTGCAGTAACATGGTGTGTAACGAAATTACTGTTTAAAAATTCAGTAATGCATTACAGTTACTGAAATTTGATCAGATGCATTACTTATTTGTTTTACTAATATGGATAGATATTTTTAGTGCAAATAAATGAATATACAAACTGACCCTACCGTAGCTGAGACGTAGCTGTCAGTAGACATGACCTGTTGCAGAGAGCTGAGTCTTCACTACTGAGCGGAGGAAGAGATGAAGCTAGTTTGTTTTTGTAGAAATAGACAGATTATTTTTCCTTTGCTGCAGTTATGGACAAAAGTATATTGGTGGGTTGCAAGCTAAAGTGCCGGTTGAGACCGACTGCAATCTTGAGAAGTGCCTGAAAACACCAGCAAAGCTCCGACAAAGCTAGTGCTAAGTAACGGCTAGCTATGCTAACAACACTGTGTTAGTGGATCTACGCTATCTGAACAGCCATAGCTTGATATAAAATGGAAATACTCTTGTCTCAATAGCCACAGCTGGATTTCAAGCACAGGTATACATCTGGACAGTTTGTGACCTATGACCTAAAATCACTCCATAGTGACCCAGCAAGAATTAAACTGAGTGATTACCAGATAACATCATTACAGACTGAAGATGTGATATTAACAGTGACTGTCCATCAGACAGCCGAGACTGTGATTCACTGAAGTTAAAACACATTTACTTGTTATCTGGAAAAAGATTATTCAAAAATGGATTTTGATCTCCAAAAGGAATTTGAGGGACTGGATCATGCCTCTGTCACAACAGACATTTGGACTGTGGATAATGGACATTTTCTTTGGATCACTGCACATCAGATTAAATCCATATCATAAAGGTAAGATCAACATTGACAGCTTTATGCAGTGTTACCAACTCACTCTTTTGGAGTGATTCTCACTCTTTTTCCCTCTCTCTCACTCAACAACCCCTATTTCTCACTCCAAAATGAGGGAATTACTGGCAATATCATGTTGATTTTCTTCAGATTTTTCCCACAATAAGAGTTTTCAAGGCAGGATAAAGCAGACTGAACATGTTCTAAAAGTGTCTAGATGTCTGAAACAGTCTGTTTTCCGCCTGACATTAATAAGCCCGTAATGTAACCCATTAAAGGGAACAAGTATTTGCCATTATAACAACATTATCTGTGCTTTAGGTATTACTTATAAACCAAAAATTCACTTATTCAGTAAAAATAACCCCTTAGAGTCAATATACTGAATAACTGCATCCCATGAAACCCGCTCAGACAAAACCAGTGGGGAGCAGCCATTGCCGGCCAGAAGTGATGTACACTTGTTGATTCCGGCTTAAGCTGGGTTAACATTATAGTGTTCGGACCGATTTTTACAGACGTTTTGAAAAATCAGAGAAATATTCAGCGCAGGTCAGCTGACATCAGCATCATGCGATGCTCATATAAAGATCAGCGTTTGTGGAGGCGGTATTTATTTTCATTTTATATTCCTATGTAGTTACTTCTGCGTACTCTTTTCCCCTGTTCATTCATTCATTCATTCCTCTAAAAAAAATAATACAATAATGCCTATAGACTCCAACACAAAGACTGCAATTAAAATGTGAACATGTATAGAATTTAAAAAAACTATTCAGTGTATCATCATATAAATAAAATGACGGGTGATTATATTTTGACTGTTACAAATCTCTCCATTAAAATAACATAAAATCCCATTAAATGTCATTTACTTTTCACCACATCAGTGCTGTTTGATTCCCCACAATGGAAGCTGAACCAGTAAATCCTGAAGAATGATTACGCATGGAGCAGAAAATTAAGAACAGTAAATTTGTCAGTGAGATTTTTTTTTTCTTTTGGGCTGTCACACTTGTGGGAGATTATGTACAGTATATATATTTTTCTTTTTTAATTCCCCCTTCTCTCCTTTTTTCTTTTGTCCGTGCATGTTTGAAGTGAGTTTCGGTCTAAAAGCATCTGCTTCCACCAGCATTTCAGTCAACGTTTGCCAGCGGAGCTTAACTTGGGCCGACTTAGGCAAACTCTGCATAACTTAGCCCAGCGCTCAGGAACTTTTACAAACTGAGCACAGTTTTCACCAGTGTTCATTTCCAAACATCGGCAAATTTTGAGCATGCTGAAAATTTTCAAGGAATACAACTTTTGCCAGCATTTGCTAGCAATCACCAACCATCATTAACTTTAATCAACTTTTGCCAGCAGAGCCAGACGTTTGCCAAAACGTCAGTAGAAGTTGGTCCAAATGTTGCAGTGTGAATCCACCCTTACCATGGATGAGTAAACAATGGCCAGTCCCTGTGATGAAGTGAGTTTAAAAGGTTATCAATACGAACCAGAGGGGGAGGAGGAGGCTTGCAGGGATTAAGTAAGTAAGATTAATCACCCAATCCGACCTTTGAATATAAAGATATCCCATTATGAATCATCCTATCCCTTCAGATAAGTGTTCAATGAGTTTATTCTCATTATTTAATTTCTATTTTTCATGAGAGGGAAAAATAACTAAAAACTAATATTTTAATGAATGATGTATATTGAGGATTTGAGGTGTTACTTCTGATTTTACTTTTTATAAATTTTAACCAGGAAAATAATACAAATGCCAGCCACACTGGTCAGTGGCCAGTCCACTGCAGCTCAGCCAATCGCACAAAACAATGACTGTGCGTCACTACGGGTGCTGCAGCAGCCCATGTAGGAGGCAAGATGTCACTGACCGTGACTGACTGACAGAGCAGTGACTTGAAACTTGCACGTATTTTGCAAGGAATCATGACCGGACAGAACCACAAGTACCATACTTGATCTTTTGAAATAGCTATTTATTAAAATTCACTGCAGGTGGAGACTTCCGGGAAGATGGCGGAGAGACATAACGCTTAAACAGAGAGCTCTCCCTAGCCGGATTAAAAATCATCGGTAAATGGCCAACTCAACATAAGCGGATCAATAAACCAAGGGATGAAAACACGAAGGAGCTGGGCACAAGGACAAAAGCAGGGTAAAATTAAAGAATTCCTCTTCAACAATGCAGGAGAAATCGCTGAACACGAGGCCCAAGAAAACGAGGTGACTGCAGCAGAGAAAATGGAGGACGCCAGGCTCGATACCATGAACACTGGCTTCGCCAGTTTGGGTAAAGAGTTGAAAGACTTCAAGCGGCAACTCCAACAGGATTTAGCGGCTCTTAAGGAGGAGCTGAAAAAAGAGATTAAGGAGGAAATCATGGGCCTCCGAAGAGAAATGGAGCGCAAGCTAGCAGAAAACATGGAGGAGCTGCGCTCTCAACGGGCGTGTATGACAGAAGCACAGGCCCGAATATCGGAGCTGGAAGATTGGAAGAGCGAGGTAAACGAGCAGCTGCAGACCCTGACGGCACAAACGCAGAGGATGCAGGAAAAAATAACCGACCTGGAGAGCAGGTCCAGACGGAGCAACATACGCATCTTCGGGATCCTGGAGGGCATTGAAGGCAACTCGATGACGAAATTCATGGATCAGTTCTTAAAAAAAGAGCTGGAGCTGCCCGGTGAAGCGGACCTGCAGATCCAACGAGCGCACAGAGCCTCGGCACAGAACCCGAAACCAAACTCTCCACCCAGGTCAGTTGTGGTAAACTTTCTGAAATATGATGTAAAGGAAAGAATCCTGACACAAGCGTGGAAAAAAAAAGATACGAATTGGCGACAAGCAGATATTCTTTGATCATGACTACCCGACAGAAATTGTGCAGCAGCGAAAGAAATATGCCAACATTAAAAAAACGCTGAAAGAGAAAAAAATTAGATTCCAAACACTGCTAACGAAGATGAGGATTCATTGGGAGGACGGTGTGAAGACATACAACACGGCCAGAGAGGCAGCGCGGGACATGATGGAGCGGGGCTTTGTAGTGAGCGTGCCGGAGGAAGCGGCTGGAGCACCGGCGGCACTGAACGCATCACGACAGCCGGAGTGGAGGTGAGTGAGCGGCAGAAGAAGGGAGGAGACGTGGAGCAGCGGGCCCTGGAAAAACTGCAAGGCTTTCAACTGAAAGCCTAGATTATAACAAAGATTAAGAAAGGCACAGAAGAAATGAAGGCCAAGAAGACAAGGTAAAAGAGAAACAAAAGGCTAGGAGAGGTTTAAGTGATTTTTGTTGGACATTTCTAGACTAATGACTATTACTTGGATAGTAACTAGAGGTCTAGGGAGGGCCCCTCACTCGGTGAGGACAATCCCTCCACCCACCAACAGGGACCAGTGGGCAGAAGAAAGGCCCAAAGTACAGAGGTCGAGATTTTTTAATGTGTTTTTATATAAATATGTGTTATTTTTGTTGTTAAAGGGGCTAGGAGCACAAGTTAAAAAAATGGAAAAACATGAATATGGGTAAAAATCTTAAGATAATGACACTAAACGTGAATGGTCTGAACTCACCTGTTAAAAGGGAAAGAATAATAAGAAAATTCAAGAAGGAAAAAGCCGAAATTATATTTATGCAAGAGACACATTTGAGCAAGACAGAACATGTGAAACTAAAGAGATTTGGTCATAAGAACTCCTACTACAGTTCATTTAAGGGAGGAACTAAAAGGGGGGTTATGATACTAATTTCAAATAAAATACCATTTGAATGTGAACAAGAAATCCAGGATAAAGAAGGCAGGTATGTAATAATAAAGGGAAGAATAGATGGAATGCAGATCACATTAGTGAACATCTATGCCCCACCAGAAAGTGACAAGGGTTTTTTTCAACATCTGTTTGATCTCATAGCAACACACAGTGAAGGAGTCCTAATTTGTGGAGGAGACTTAAATGCTGTCATGGATCATGAAGTTGATACAACAAATGTTAAGAAGACAAAAAAACATGTAACAAAGTTCATAAGAACCTCACTGGCAGAAATGGGTATGGTAGACATTTGGAGGGACCTGCACCCACTCGAAAAAGACTATACACATTATTCAGCAGCCCATAAAGTACACTCTAGAATAGATTACTTCCTTATGAATGAAGGTGACAGACACAGGGTGAGAAATTGTCAGATTGGAGGGGCAGAAATATCAGATCATAATCCTATATACATGGAAATATATTTAAACAATAGAAAACGACAAACAACATGGAAACTTAATGTAGGACTGTTAAATGATGAGAAAATGAAAGAAAGAATAAAAGTAAACATAAACGAGTATATCCAAGAGAATGACAATGAAGAAGTGGACCCAACAATACTATGGGATGCACTAAAAGCCGTGTTAAGAGGTAAATTAATTGTTGAAACAGGAAAAGCAAATAAGTCTAAACTGGAAACATATGAACAAAGATGTGAGAGACTGAGGGAATTAGAACGTAAATATCAAAGCACAAATGACCCAAAAATATATCAAGAAATTAAAGAAGAAAAAATAAAGATAAAAGAAACACAAATAGATGAAATTGAAAGGAAAAATAGATATCTAAAGCAAAAATATTATGAAACGGGACCAAAAGCCACAAAACTGCTGGCAAAACGGTTAAGAAAACAACAAACAGTGAATAATGTTTATAAGATTAAAGACCCCATTGTCACCATGGGGTGAGACGCCGGCTCGGCGCTCAGCCCATGCTCCTTTTATCCCTGCCTCTCATTGGGCAGTGCCTCAGCTGGTTCCCAGCTGTCAGTGTCACGGGACGGCTGGGGCCAATTAATCCTCATCAGCTGGGGCGCTGTTAATGAGTATAAAGAGGAGCAGCTTCGATTATTCGGGGCTGCGACATAAGCACTGCTAGGCTGAAGCCCCTTCGTCTGGTGTCAGCCTCAACTCCCCTTGCAGCATTCCGGTGTTTGTATCCCGCTGTGAGTATGCACGTCTTGTTACCCCCATGTCCGGTACGAGCTACCTACCCCTGCGCTGTGCAGCCTGAGAATGTACGTCTGTATGAGTGTCTGTGCTCTCCTCATCCCTTATCCCTTACCCAGAATAAAACATCTCGACTCACTGGCTTGTCCCTGGCTCTGATTGCCCGGCTCCCTAGAGCCGGATATGACAGTATGTCGCAGCCAGAAGAGTTGCCGGCGGCCGTGAGTCGCTGTGGAAATGTACCTTTCTGTCCGGGTGTCAGCGCTGCTAGCATGCCGTTTCCCAGGAGTCACTTCCGGCGCCAGGGCGACGAGCTGAGGTCCATCTCGGAGGCTGTCGACGGGACATTCTTCACCCTGCACGACGCCTCCAACGCGAGACGCTGGCATCCGGGCCGTGCTGAGGAACTCCTGGACTGTCACCCTCACTCTCTGTACCATCTGGAGGACAGTGCCAGGATAGACGCTTCAGGTACACAGCGAGAGAAGCTCCACGGGGTGGATGGAAATCCCGGCAGGGAGTAGAAGTGGGCGACGTCTTTCCCCGCTTCGGAGTCCCGTTCCTGCCGCCATTCCAGTCCGGGAGTTCGCGCCAACCAGAGGACTTCCCCCGACCTGCGCCACGTCACTCGGGATTCCCTTCGAGGAGCCGCAGCTGACAGCAGTTATGTCCGGGGTCGAGTGGCTGTCGCGAGCTCTACTGTGTTTCCTGTCACCACCTTCAGGCATGTGGCGGCGGCAGTGAGATTGATGGCGAGGACTTCAGGGCTACGAAGCCTTCCCGTGCTCGACGCCTTCCTCGTCTCGATCTCCGATCTGGAGCGGCGAATCCTGGGTTTCCCCCTCGCTTCGTCCCCTGGGAGTAGTCGTCGTCACATCGCCGAGTCACCTCTGCACGAACCTCGTCCGGATCCAGTTCTGGGTCATCGTCAGGACCGTTCCTCCCACGCAGCTGTCATCCCTTCGCCTCGTCAGTGTGGAGATTCTACAGCCTCGTCCCCTGAGCCTCGTTCCCCCGCTGTCATTCCTGGACATTCGGGCTGGCTCACCCCGGCTGTTTCCCCCTCCTCCTCGACGCGCTTCCTGACCGCTGTGTGTGCCTGGAATCCCGGCCTGGTGAGCTCTCTGCTGGAGACAACGCGAGCGACCCTCAGACGAATTCCCGGGGGGTCCTCCGTTATCGCCGGGCAGGGAGAGGAAGAAGCAGAATCCACTACAGCAGGCGATACTCAACCTCCAGGGGGCAGGCAAGTCATTGTTTTTTCACACCTGCTTAATGATTTGCTCTGTCACATCCCTGGAGGAGAAGTTCAGGGTTCGCAGCTCCCTGAACTCTCCCCACCTGCTGTAACCTGTATGCCTAATCCCGCATCCTCTGTGTCTCTCTCCGCCGAGCGGTCCCCGGCTCCGGGTCAACGTGGTGGGATATGGAGAGGGCCTGTGGTTCCGCAGCTACATTGCGGACGGAGGAGGGGGACTGACTGCTGCGTGGAGTCTACGCCGACGACTGAGCATCCCTGGGTCTCCACGGAGGAGCGGTTCGGTCCAGCGGGACGAGATTCTTCTGGCTTCACGCCGAGTGGATCGTCGGCGGGGTTACCTGAGCTGGAGGAATCTCAAGCTGCGCTGACCATCGTGCTGGCTGCGGGGCCCGACGCGGCTAGATGGGAGCCTGACAACGACATCCTGACGACGGATCCTGGATCTTCGCAGTCCTGGACGGCGTCAGAACCCGAGATCAGGCGAGTGCTCTCCTTTCTTTTCTTTCTTTTTATCTTTGAGCACTTCAGCCTATCTCCAGGGGAGACGAGCAGGGTGCAGCCGCCCGCTGCGTCTGAGCTCGTCTCGCCGGGTTCTGGCGCTGCCGGTGATCCTGATCCCGGTTCTGTTTTCTCTTCTGAGCCTTCTTCCAGGGTCACCGGCGGGGAGTTGCTGTTCCTCGTGGTGCTGGAGGGTCCAGGTTCAACGTTGGAGGTCGGTTCTGGTGCAGTGTCCAACGTGGGTTCGCCCGAGACCCAATCGGGGTCCAACGTGGGTTCGCCCGAGGCCCGATCGGGGTCCGACGTGGGTGCTGCCCCAGTGTTGTCCAGGTCCGGTGAGGAGGTGGCCGTTTCCCTGAGGCCCGCCGCCCTCGTCATCGGCTCTCCCCTGAGCCTCTTCCACCGGGATCCGCTCTGACCCTTCGTCCGTCTCAACGGTCCTGGTGGTTGAGTGATGCGGGTCAACGACCCGACCCGCAAAACTTTCGGTTCGGCGATCTGGTTTCCCCCCACTGGTCTGTTTGCCTTTGGGCGGCCTGGTTCGGCAGCCGTTGGACTGGATTCCTGGGATCTGGGCCCAGAGTTCGCCGTCCGAACATTTCTCTTCCCCGGGTTGCCAACTGGACAATGGGCGGGGAGATTACCAGAACAATTCCGGCCGTTTTGGACTCTGCCTGCCGTCTCCTCGGGTGTCCTTTACTTCTTTTATTATTATTGAGGTCACTCGGGTGTAGTTTCTTTGTCCATTAGGGGAATATATGTTTTTGTGCTGTGTGTTGTTTTTTTTTAACCATACTCAGCATTTTTATCGTATTGTTATCCTGTTACCCTGTCACCTTTTTTTCCTCTTGGTGACTCACCTTATGTATCGCGCTGTGTATTGCATTTTCTTATCTTTACTCAGCGTTTTCATTCATCCTTACCTTAGCCTTGGCCTCGTCGGTGCATCATGGAGTATGCGTGTGGTTTCCTGTTCAACCATACTCTGTGATCACCCCATTCTGTCTTATTATCCTCGTGGGGGGCCTTCCCTGGCCCCGACTTTAACATTGACTGTGTTTGTTATTGTTTGAAGTAATGCGTTTCATTCCCACTTAACTGTACTTCATTATTACCCATTTGTCCTTGTCACCTCTGTTTCTTTAGGTGATCTTTTATATATTCAGTGCTGTGTGTTTTGTTTTCTTTAGTATCCATGCACAGCGTTTTTCATCATTTTTTGTCCTGACCTTTGTCTTGTTGGTGCATTATGGAGTAGTGTGTTTTGTTCCCCTTAACTATACTCTGTGATTGCTTTATTCATTCCTGCCACCTTTTTGGTGGGTTTTTGGTTTTCTTTTTTTTTGCCCCGATCTATACATTATTTGTATGCTGTCTGTAGTCGTATTTGGTATTTTCCCTACCTGTGTCCTAACTCAGTTTTCTCCCTAACTGTGCTCTGGGTTAATCCTTTTCCCTGTGTTGTAGGGTATTGTATTTGGGTTTTTTTTTCGCTGCCCTACATTGGTCTATTGTTTTTTTTTTTTGTCCTTCCCTTTGCATCTTCCCCTCCGGTCCTGCCTCCCTTCCGCCCACCCTAGGTGGGGAGGGGGGGGGCTGGGATGTTCCTGGTCGTTCGGGAGCCCGACCGTGAGGGGGAGGCTCTGTCACCATGGGGTGAGACGCCGGCTCGGCGCTCAGCCCATGCTCCTTTTATCCCTGCCTCTCATTGGGCAGTGCCTCAGCTGGTTCCCAGCTGTCAGTGTCACGGGACGGCTGGGGCCAATTAATCCTCATCAGCTGGGGCGCTGTTAATGAGTATAAAGAGGAGCAGCTTCGATTATTCGGGGCTGCGACATAAGCACTGCTAGGCTGAAGCCCCTTCGTCTGGTGTCAGCCTCAACTCCCCTTGCAGCATTCCGGTGTTTGTATCCCGCTGTGAGTATGCACGTCTTGTTACCCCCATGTCCGGTACGAGCTACCTACCCCTGCGCTGTGCAGCCTGAGAATGTACGTCTGTATGAGTGTCTGTGCTCTCCTCATCCCTTATCCCTTACCCAGAATAAAACATCTCGACTCACTGGCTTGTCCCTGGCTCTGATTGCCCGGCTCCCTAGAGCCGGATATGACACCCATCACAAATAAAACCACAGTTAACCCAGAAAACATCGAAGAAATATTCCATAATTTCTATCAAGAACTATACTCGCAACCTGAAGAAACAAATACTAAGGATATTAAAAAATTTCTATGCACATTGGACTTGCCATCAATAGGAAATCAACAAAATGAAAAGCTAACAGCAGAAATAACAACACAAGAGATTAGAGATGTGATTAAGTCACTTAAAAAGGGTAAATCACCAGGTAGTGATGGATACCCATCTGAGTTTTATAAACTGTTTATAGAAGAACTCACGCCACAGCTCCTAAAGTCATTTAATTGGATGTTGAATAACAACAAAATACCTCCATCATGGAACAAAGCCATTATTTCAGTTATTTTAAAGCCAGGGAAAGAGAGAGAACAATGCGGAAACTATAGACCAATCTCTTTATTAAATGTGGATTATAAAATATATACAACAATTATATGTAAACGAATAAAGACATTCTTGACGGAATTGATAGAAGATGATCAAACTGGTTTCATAGAGGGACGCCAAACACATGACAATATCAGGAGAACAATACATATAATTAATCAAATACATAAAGAAAAGAAAAGCGCAGAAAAAGTATTTGACAGGGTTAACTGGAAATTCCTTTATAGTGTGCTGGAACGCTTTGGATTTAACGAAAAATCAGTACAAAGCATAAGGACGCTGTATCAAGAACCTGTGGCAAGAATCAAGATAAACGGTAGCTTAACAAAGTAAATATACAAAGATCAACCAGGCAGGGATGCTGCTTATCGCCCACCTTGTTTGCTCTGTTCATAGAGCCACTGGCTCAAGCGATACGACAAAATAAGAAATTAAAAGGTGTAACAATAAAGGGAGCGGAACACAAGATTGGGCTATTTGCAGACGATATTATAGTTTACCTTGAACAACCAGATGAATCAATAATGGAAATGATGAACTTGATAGAAAATTTTGGAAAATTATCAGGATACAAGATAAACATAACAAAAACACAAATACTGACATTCCACTATAACCCTCTAAACCAGATAACTGATAAGATCAAACTAAACTGGAAACAAAAAGAAATAAAATACCTTGGAGTGAACATACCTAAAGATCTAAGCAAAATCTATAAAGCAAACTATGATAGGTTGGAACAAGAAATAAAAAAAGATATTGATAGATGGTCAATCTTAAATATGGATCTGAATTCAAAAATTGAGACAGTCAAAATCAGCATACAACCTAGATTACTTTACCTCTTCCAGGCTCTACCAACAGAGATTCCAGGTGCCCAGTTCTCAAAGTGGGACAGGATGATATCGAGATTTGTTTGGGGAGGTAAAAAGCCAAGAGTGAAATATAAAACTCTCCAGTTACCAAAAGAGAAAGGAGGCATGGGCCTACCGAGTCTAAAGGAATATTACTACTCAGCACAAATAAGATATATCATATGTTGGTACGACGAAGGATATGAGGCAAAATGGAAAGAAATGGAAAAGGAAATTGAGGGACTCCCAGTACAAAGCATAATAGGAGATAAAGATGCATATAAGCAAATCAAACAAATAGACCCAATCACTAAATTTACTTTGGAACTGTGGTATAAAACAGTACAAAAGTATAATATAAAGGAAGACATAAAACTATTGAAATGGGTAGCATTTGACAGTCAGTTCGAACCGGCAAAGCAAGATAGGGGATACAAAAATCTGGTGAACAAGGGAATCACAGCATGGGGCAATATCAGAAAAAAAGATCTCGGGAGCTTTGTAAACATCAGAAGAAAATTTAAACTAGAAAGATCGGAATTCTTCAGATATCTGCAGATGAGAGACTATTATATGAAGAAGATTAGGCATAACCTCCAAACAGATGTGAGCGAGATTATACAATTCATTTTAAGCTCATATACAGGAAATAAAATAAGAATTATTTCAAAGCTATATCAGAAACTTATGGCAAACAAACATTCAAGTAACTATATAAAGGAGAAATGGGAGAAAGAGCTAAATTTAAACATAACAGAAGAAAGCTGGCAGGAAATATGGAAAACACAACACACATCAACAAATTCAAGGACATGGAGGGAATTTGGATGGAAAAACCTGATTCGCTTTTTCATTACACCACAGATTCAAGGAAAATATACAAATACCCAATCTTTATGCTGGAGGGGATGTGGGGCTCAAAATGCAGACCACTCACATATGTTTTGGAAATGCTGCAAAATCTCATCATTCTGGAAATCTATACATGTGACAATACAGAGGATATTAGGATATAATATACCAATGAACTGTAACCTGATGTACTTATGTGATCTTAAAAGAGACAATGTAATACAGGCTGAGGACAGATATCTAGTTAAAATCTTGTTGATTGCATGTAAAAAAAACAATCACAAAAAAATGGCGATCAGAAGTTCTTCCTGACCAAGAGCAATGGACTGACATTGTTGAGGACATACGTATGATGGAAAAACTAACATATCGACAAAGAATGCAAGAAGGACTATGGGGGAAAAAATGGCGGAAATGGACACACTACAAAGTGCAACAACGAGACAGAGATTGAAAGAATAACCAAAGACTTAAGAATTAAGAGATGGAAACTAAAAACTCGATGCTCCAACATTTGTCCCCCCCCCCTTTTTTTTCTTTCTTACTCTAGCCCCTTTGTTTTTAAATGTAGACTGTGATCTGAATGCAATATATATGATGAAAAATGAATAAAAATCTAAGTTACAAAAAAAAAATTCACTGCAGGTACCCTTTAGCAGTCTACATCATCCCAGGTGCACAACCGAGAGGTTTCGTAGGTCCTTCCTACCAACGGCTGTCAGACTGTACAACCTAAGCAGGGCTGCTCGCAGAGATAGCAAAAAGACGTAACAAACTAATAGTTTTTTGAATGCAAAAGATGCAATAGACTTACACAATGGTCCCCTCCGGCATACAACTAGGAACATACCGGTCGCTATGGAGGGTGAGAATATGTATGGGCACATAATCATACCATGTAGGATAACTAAGTAGACGGTTATGCTGTTTCATTCCATCTAGCAACAATGCTCTGCACTGTGTGTGTTTATATATTTGCATATTTATTCCATCTAGCTACAATGCTCAGCACTGGGTGTGTTTATATATTTATATATCTACATATTATTCCATCTAGCTACATTGCTCCGCACTGTGTGTGTTTATATACTTGCATATTTATTCCACCTAGCTGCAATGCTCCGTACTGTGGGTGTTTATATATTTACATATTTATTCCATCTAGCTACAATGCTCTGCACTGTGTGTTCATATATTCATATATTTATTCCATCCAGCTACAATGCTCTGCACTGTGTGTCTGTGTGTGTGTGTATATATATATATTTTATAGTAATACGTACATGTGTTTATTAGCTGCTCTTGCTTGCTTGTTTTTTTTCTTGCCTTCTGATTGTTGCTCTGAGTGTTGCTATCCCTGTGCTGTTGCAATCCTGGAATTTCCCCGTTGTGGGACTAATAAAGGCTTATCTTATCTTATCTTATCTTATCTTATCTTATCTTTAATTAAATTATCTTGCTATGTGTGCAAGATGATTTAAGTATGCATTTAAAAGTAACTTGAAAGTTACTTTTTCCAGGTAACTAATTACTTTAACAATGCAATAATTGGTAAAGTACTCAGTTACTTTTGAAAAAATAACTAGTAACTGTAATTAGTTACTATTTTTTAGTAACTTTCCAACACTGCTCATAGGTTAGAAATAAGTTTTGGGTATGCTAGACATTATCTCGACATATTTCAACTTATGAGTAACTTACAAGTAACGTGTGAACAATCGTGTCATGAATTGGCCCCTGTGGGGCAGAAAGGGAGACCCAGGCGCTGGACTGCTAGTTGTGATATTTAATGAGGAAAACACTAGTCCAAACAGTGCACAAAAATAAACAATTTGAAGAGAACGGGTAGTTGGCGAGAGAAACACAGGAATACGCATCAGGACAGGGAAAGGGTCCTGACGGGAGTAGGAAGATGAGACTCTGACAAGGAGTGGAAGAAAAAGGCAGACTTAAATAGGGCATGCAATCAATCATCACAAATGGCATCGGGTGTGGATCACATGAGTGGACAGGTTGACCTAATTACAAGGCAGGACATAAAGAGCTACACATACAAGATGATAACAAGGTGGGAGTGTCTAGAGGAAGAGGTGGGGAGCTTATGTCAAACGAGAACAAAATATAAACACTCGGAACTAGGTGGAAAAAGACGCCTAAAGAAACTGGCAGAATAATAATAAGGACATGAATGCATAAACAGAACAACTGGCAATTCAGAACATATCCTAAGCCAACATACAATAAGATAAACACACAGCACTGAGAAAATACAGGAAATCATCAGAGGTAAATTGAGAGGATGAGCACGGTGAAAACACCACACTCAGCCTCGTGACAGATCACATAGCTTACATATAACTTATGGTCTGTGAATGTGGGACATATGATCCATAAGCTGGATATGTCGAAAAATTTTCAGCATGCTCAAAATTTTTAGATGGCCTCGCCATACTATGACATAGGTATACCAGTGCACTGGTATACAGTGAGTTTCAAATGTATTTTTTAATTCTGAAGCTAATTTAGCAAAAATACAATATAAACTGACACATCTGAAGCACACCTGTAGATGTGGTCCTTTATGTTAGGGTCTTGGCTTGGTCTGAGGACCATGCTCATATTTTGAGTTGGATTTTGTGATTCCCTGTGTTCAGTAATAGCATGATTATTATTTAATATCGCTGTGACGATGGGATGTCACCACTGTATGACTTGTTGTATTGTGTGATTATGTTATATTTGTAATGTTGTAAATGTCAGTATGATTATTTGTTAAAGTGCACACAGTAATTTGGGATTTGTCTTTGTTAATTTGAATGCCCTTGGGAGATAACTATTATGGTTAAGTATTTGGTAAAATGATTGATAAAGGATTTATTTCACATACCTTTGCCAACATGCTTCCTGTGGGTGTCCAGGCAAAAGACTCTGTGAGGGGTTGAGGGCCTTTTATAGGACACCAGCAGGAAGGATACATGTATGGTAAGTTAGAGGGGTGGTTTAACATTTGTAAATAAGGGTTGTAATTATTTATTGAATTATTTATATTGCTATTTATTGTATGTTATTTATATTTATATTGTATATACTTGGGGAAATTATTTATGTATTTTTAGATGTTAGTGGGTATGTGTTAAGAATAGGAATGTTGATTGTTTTACCTGGGATTATGGTAGGGGCTAATCAGCCCTAATTATCTCGTATATTATGTAACAGGTGTGAGATATCGAGTAAGATGGCATGAGATTGCTGATTGCAGATTGCTTATTGTTCTTGGTATGCTTCTTGGTTGGCGAAGTGCATTTTGTTTGAAGGATTCGTGTCAGATGTTTTCCTGGAAACTTTACTTGTAAGATTATTGAAATAAATGGACTAATGGAAAATTGAAATCTGCCTCGCCGCGCTGCTTATCACATTTGGTGGCAGCGGTGGTCCGTTACCAGGATGTCGTAGCATTTGGTGGACGGAAGGACCCATGTCGAGAAGGAAAGCGAGGCAGGAGGAGCAGTCTGACCTGGACACAGGTATGGCGGCTGAGGACCCGGGAGTCAGCGGACTGGGCGAGCTCGAGGAGCTAACGTCCCTGGTGAAATCTTTGGTGCGTTCGCTGACTCTCAGAGATCGCCAGCTGGAGGAAGAAGCCGCTCGTCAGGAGCAAAAGTGGCAGAATGTGGAGAGTCATATTTGTCGGATGGATTTGCAGGTTGCGGAGCTAAGAGAGGAGTACGGGAGCCGGGCGGAGCATAGTGGTGACGACGGCGCTTCGGGGAGGACCCCAGGGTGACGGCCAGTCGGGTCGGCCCGCAGGAGGAAGATTTGCCGTTGCAGGTGCAGCCGAGGAGGACACCAGTGCACCACGAGCCCAGGCTGAATCTTCTCTCACCCGAGGACGATATAGAGCACTACCTGACGACGTTTGAGAGGATCACTACAGTCTGCCGCTGGAGGGAAGAAGAGTGGGCTATCCATCTTGCTCCTCTACTTACAGGTAAAGTGCGGAGCGCATATGTACTGATGGATGTTGCTGACACGGATAATTATGGGAAAGTTAAAGAAGCTATTTTGAATAAATTTGAAATCACATCTGACACATATAGGAGGAGGTTTCGGTCCTTGGACGTTCATCGGGACGAAACCCCTCATGAACTTTATGTACGCTTGAAAGACTTGTTATATAAATGGATTAATCCAGAGACCCTAACTTTAAGAGACATTATGGAACAATTAATTTTGGAACAGTTTTTGTGCATGGTGAACCCGGAACTGGGAGTCTGGATACAAGAGCGGGACCCGAAGACTGCAGAAGACGCTGCTCGTCTGGCGGAGGTTTTTCTGTCAGCCAGGTCTGGGAGCAGGAGACCTACTCTCGGCCGTGACAGATTTTTCACCACACGGAGTGAGTTTAATGAGGGTGAAAGGGGTGGTCCAGCTCGAAATAGGTTGTATTCCAGGCCCAGTCAGATCATAAACAGCATATATGATAATAGCAAAAAGTTACGAGTTGTTGCAAATAAAGATATACGCTGTTATCAGTGTAATAAAATCGGTCACATCCAATATTCATGTCCAGCCACAAAGAACCAGAAACCGTCACTTTTATGTTCAGTTCCTAGACCCACTTTTTCACCCCCAGTGCACAGTGGAGTATATAAAACAAAGGTGTTGCTTAATGGTCAGTGTGAAGAGGCCCTGTTAGATTCAGGCTGTTTTCAAAGAGTTGTGCTACCTAGTTTGGTCCCTAGGGATTTGTGGAATGAGTCAGAAGTAAATATCAGTTGTGTCCATGGGGATAAGAAACTGTACCCGACCGCTGAGGTTTATTTAACAGTAGGGGGTCAAACTTATCTCCTTCCTGTAGCTCTTGGGCCTGATTTGCCTTATCCTGTTATTCTTGGCAATGATGTTCCAACTTTGTTGGACATCATACAACAGGTTAGAGAGGGACAAACGGAGGAGAGACAGGCAGGTGGCGCTGTTGAGCAGAGAGTAAATACACCTGTGGTGAAAAATTGTAATATGGTGACAACCAGGGCACAGAGGGCACAGAGGGCTGCCAATGTTCTTCAGGAATTACCATTTTATGATTCTGAGATAGAGGTAGGCCCTATTAAGCAACCCAAATCCAAGGCTCAGAAGAGAAGAGATAAGGTGTTAGTGTCAGCAAAGAACTTGGGTGAAGAAACACCACAATTAAGCCAGTCAGTAGAGTTTGACATCCCTCCTGACATAGCTACATTGCAGAAAGCTGACCCAACACTTAAACCATGGTTTGATAAAGTCTCAGAGATTGAGGGTGTGAAACAGGGTAAAAATGATTGTTTGGCTGAGGCCTTGTATGTCATTAAAAAGGGCATTTTATACCAACAGCATGGTGAAGTTTTGGCCATAGCTTTGCCACAGGACCTCACACCAAAGATTATGGAACTGGGACATGTTATCCCTTGGGCAGGTCATCTGGCATTTCAAAAAACTTTGCAGAGAATTGCTAGAAGGTTTGTGTGGCCGGGAATGTATACCCAGATAAAGGACTTCTGCACATCGTGCCTGATATGTCAGATTACATCACCTAGGGGAGTAGCCCGTGTCCAACTACACCCATTACCCATTATTGGAACACCATTCGACAGAATAGGGATGGATATAGTTGGCCCCCTAGAGAGAAGCTCCTCGGGTAATAAATACATTCTAGTAATTTGTGACTATGCGACTCGGTACCCAGAAGCCTTTCCCCTGAAATCTATCAAGGCTAGGCAGGTTGCCAACTGCCTTATCCAGTTGTTTTCAAGGGTAGGCATACCCAGAGAAGTTCTAACAGACTGCGGAACAAATTTCTTGTCAAAACTGTTGCATGACTGGCGCCTAGCGGCTAGCGGCCTTGGATGCGCTCTGCAGAGCGTGCCTAAATGCCAAGTCACATTTTGTTACCTTGTATACATGTGTAATGACAATAAAGTTGAATCTCAATCTCAATCTCAATCTCAATAAACTGTTGGGTATTAAGGGTATACTTGGGGTATACTTGATTTGGGTATTAAGACCACCCCATATCACCCTCAGACTGATGGACTAGTGGAGCGATTCAATCAGACTCTTAAAAATATGCTGCGGAAATTTGTTTCTGAAACGGGCTCAGATTGGGATCAATAGGTACCTTATTTACTGTTTGCTTATCGGGAGGTGCCCCAGGCTTCAACAGGGTTCTCACCTTTTGAACTGCTGTATGGTCGTCAGGTGAGGGGCCCACTGGATTTATTAAAGGAGCACTGGGAGAGTCCACTGAGTGATCAGGACAATGTGGTCTCTTATGTCATTAAGATGAGAGAGAAACTGGATCGAATGACTGCTTTGGCTCAGGAGCACATGAGGATGGCGCAGGCCAAACAAAAAACTTGGTATGATAAGAAGGCCAGAAAAAGGGTTTTTCACCCAGGACAACAGGTTTTATTATTGCTACCCTTGTGTGACGGTAAGCTGTTGGCTCGATGGCAGGGGCCATATGAAATTTCTAAAAAACTAAGTTCAGTGACATATGAACTATATATGCCTGACAGAAAGGTAAAATATCAGACCTTCCATATTAACTTATTGAAAGAGTTTCAGCGGCCTGGTCATCAGCAGCAGCAACCTGTTCTTCAGGAGACACATCAGCTCTTGATTTGTGCGACGGAAGTGGATAAGGAGAAAGAACAGTCTTTTCCCACAAATGTGTCAGAGCCTTACTTATTTGAAGTGTCTCATTTACAGGTGGATCAGCGGAGAGAGTTAGAGGCACTATTGGATCCAGAATTGTTTCAGGAGAGACCTGGTTTCACCACATTGGTGCATTATAAAGTTTATTTGAAAGAGGAAGCTGTTCCACGTAGAAAATCATATAGGATCCCGGAACGATTGGTACCAAAAATGAAGCATGAAATTGATTTGATGTTGCAGCTGGGAGTGATTGAGGAGTCAGTCAGTGAGTGGTGTAGCCCAATTGTGCTGGTCCCCAAAAAGGACAGCTCATTAAGATTCTGCATTGACTTCAGATACCTTAACTCAGTATCTAAATTTGAGTCATACCCCATGCCCCGGATTGACGAATTATTAGAGAAAGTGGGCAAGGCTAGATTTATTTCTACTTTGGACCTATGCAAGGGGTATTGGCAGGTGGCATTGGCACCAGAAACAAAGGAACTTACAGCCTTTAAAACACCTTATGGCAGTTTTCAGTTTAGGGTCATGCCATTTGGCCTTCAGGGGGCACCTGCAACTTTTCCGCAGCTGATGGACCAAGTGTCAAGGAGAGCATCGAACTTTGCGGCTGCCTATTTGGATGATGTGGTCATTTATAGTCAGACCTGGGAAGAACATTTGATACACCTTAGGCAGGTCCTTCAGTTAATTAAGAGGGCTGGACTGACAATCAATCCACGCAAATGTGCGTTCGGACAGCAGCAGGTGGAGTACCTGGGACATGTGGTTGGTCAGGGGGTCATTAGACCACGAGTAGGTAAAGTGGATGCCATCCGGACCTACCCTGTACCCACCACTAAAAAGAAAGTACGATCATTCATGGGAATGGTAGGATGGTACAGTAAGTTCATCCCCCACTTTGCTGAAAGAGCAGCAGTGTTGACTGACCTCACTAAGGCTTCAGCACCAAATAAGGTAAAATGGACAGAGGAGTGTGACAGAGCGTTTGAGGATCTGAAGAGGGCTATTTCTGGGGAGAAGGTTCTCTACAGTCCAGACTTTGCTCGCCCGTTCATTTTACAAACTGATGCTTCAGGGGTTGGCATTGGAGCAGTACTTCTCCAGGAGGAGAAGGGAGAGAGACGCCCAGTACTGTTCTTGAGCCGTAAGTTGTTGGACCGGGAGACAAGATATTCTACTGTAGAAAAAGAATGTCTTGCCATGAAATGGGCAATGGGGTCTCTAAAATACTATTTATTAGGGCGTCATTTTGTATTGGAGACATATCATCGGGCCCTACAGTGGTTGGACAGAATGAAGGATGTAAATAGTCGTCTTACAGGGTGGTATGTGTCCCTCCAACCTTATAATTTTACTGTTCGGTATGTGGCAGGGAAAACCAACCTTGTAGTAGATAGCCTTTCTAGAGTACATGACTCATAGAGTACTGTACTCTCGGGAAAGGGGGGAGGAAATGTGACGATGGGATGTCACCACTGTATGACTTGTTGTATTGTGTGATTATGTTATATTTGTAATGTTGTAAATGTCAGTATGATTATTTGTTAAAGTGCACACAGTAATTTGGGATTTGTCTTTGTTAATTTGAATGCCCTTGGGAGATAACTATTATGGTTAAGTATTTGGTAAAATGATTGATAAAGGATTTATTTCACATACCTTTGCCAACATGCTTCCTGTGGGTGTCCAGGCAAAAGACTCTGTGAGGGGTTGAGGGCCTTTTATAGGACACCAGCAGGAAGGATACATGTATGGTAAGTTAGAGGGGTGGTTTAACATTTGTAAATAAGGGTTGTAATTATTTATTGAATTATTTATATTGCTATTTATTGTATGTTATTTATATTTATATTGTATATACTTGGGGAAATTATTTATGTATTTTTAGATATTAGTGGGTATGTGTTAAGAATAGGAATGTTGATTGTTTTACCTGGGATTATGGTAGGGGCTAATCAGCCCTAATTATCTTGTATATTATATAACAGGTGTGAGATATCGAGTAAGATGGCATGGGATTGCTGATTGCAGATTGCTTATTGTTCTTGGTATGCTTCTTGGTTGGCGAAGTGCATTTTGTTTGAAGGATTCGTGTCAGATGTTTTCCTGGAAACTTTACTTGTAAGATTATTGAAATAAATGGACTAATGGAAAATTGAAATCTGCCTCGCCTCGCTGCTTATCACAATCGCGATTTCTCTTCCTGCCTTGTCTCGTGTTGTGCAGTGTAGTCATTGTCATGTGTATGTCTCCCCTGGTCCCGTGTTCATGCATCATATGTATTCACCATTCCTGTTTACCCTTTTGTCTCATCCCTCATGTCTCCTGTACCTGTTGCCATACCCTGCTGTCTCTGCTTGCCCCCGATTATTCTCACCTGTCTTGTGTCCTGTTGATTACCACTTGTCTATATACTATGTTGGTGTACAGTGTCAGTTTGGTGTGGCGTCATTAATGTCTTCAGTCAGTCTTGTCCGTGAGTCATGAATTAATGTCTCTTGTCAGTCCAGTCAGTGAGGATCCCATGTCTATGTATTATGCTAGTTGAGTTGTGCTTTGTCAGTCGATACATTTGTCTTTTGTTTGGTTTGCAGCCCACGTGCTGCCATTTATTTTGTATTAGTTTTGTTTAATAAATTACCATTTTTGCACCATATCCTGCCTGCACCTGATTCCTCTCCCCCACCCAACTGTGACACTTTATATGTGGAATCAGTTTACCTACATCAGATGCTGTCCATTGCATAGACCTCTTCATGGGCTTTTTGACTGTCTTTGCACTAAACAGTGATTTTTATTTTTATTTATTTATTTATTTTTTTTGAGTGGCTGAATAAATTCAACCTGAAGTATCTAAGGCAAAAATAGACCTCTGCACACCGGAAACTTCACAGTGGAGTGGTGTTACTGACATGCAGAAAAATTTGTGGGCAGATTATCTGCACTGCTGCACCATTGTTGTTTTTACATCACAGCAGTGTGAAACAGTTTTAAAACCGAAATATTTCCGTGCAGCTAGATTCGGTTTCAGGTTAACTCAGACGATGGAGTGGCTGCTGTCTTCCCATGGTATGTTTGATTTACTGTGTAGCAGATAACTTACGTCAACAGCATAGTAGTGTGATGTCATTATGCAGCCAAATAAGTGTATCACAATATTCACTTTTACCCCTGGATAAAATTTTATACCAGGGTTAATGTGACTGGTACAATATATCAATATGTACAATATGTCCTAGATAGGGAAAAGTGAGGGTCTATTTTAAACACCTGTAGCCCTCCACCATGTTTCTTCATGTACATATAGATTGCCATTTCTGTTCTCTTCTATTGGAGGACAGTTAGTTTTTTCAGCTAATGTGCTGCACATAAGTCCTTCTTCGAAGTGCAAATTATATCAACAATTGTTTATCAATTTCTTTGTTATATAAGTGCATAGGTTTGAATTATTATCATAAATTCAATAACTTAAAGTTATTATTATTAACATTGTCAATTAGATCAAACAGAACATACATTTTGATATATTGTTTCTTGCTGTAACTTTCCAGCTTATCTGTGAGTAGTTACTGCATGTACCTGACAAAAAAGACCTAAGCAGTGAAGGAAACGCGTTCCAGTGGGATAGTCATGAAGCCATTTGACAGACCAAACACACTTAACTAACAACTTCCTTCACGTTGGATGCCCTTTGACAAACAGCCCTGCTCCTCAGCGCTTACGCCATGTGCCTCAGCATTAACGCTAACGCCCTGTGGTATGGTCGGCTGGACAGGCACTTGACTGATGGCTCTATTAGAGCCCCCCACCACGGCACCTAGTCTTATCCCGGCCTTTCTTTCTACTGGATGTGCTGCTGACAACGCACTGATGGGCTAAGGGGAAGACTAAATGGAGGCTCTAAACACACCAACAACCACATTGAGAGACTCGCCAATAGCCCAACACACATAAAAACAGACACAGACATATGCATGCGGAGGGGAGCGATACATGGACGCGGCTGTGCGCACAAACACACAAGAACCACACAAGGAAGTAGAAAGGATTTAGCCATGCTTCACTTTTTTGTGTTTAGTTGGAACAATAGCTTACACAAATACAACACACAGCTGATCTGCACCCCTCCAATTCTGCCTCCTTGGTGGCTTGTTCCAGAGACCACCATGAAACATGGAGGCCAAAGAAAGGCTGGATCTCGATAATCAGCTCTGAAGGGGGTGGAAAATACAATTCATATCTCCACTCTTCTTGCTAAAGCAACCACTGGAGCAGGAAATGACAGAGGATGTTTTAATCTTCAAACGGTGAGTACCACGCTCCCTCAGGCTAGATGGAAGAATCTGCTCAAATGTGACGGAGCTGACTAACCAATTGAGCTGCCTGCTCAGCACAGCAGCACAGGTTTCCTTTTTATATATATATTTCAAAATACTACGTCTTTGTGAAGAATTTATGTGAAAGCATAAAATACTAATATCCTTGAGCTTTTGCATTTACTTTTCTCAAATGTGTGACATTTAAAAGTTCATCTGGAGTGGCTCTAATGCAGAGTTTCTTCCATACTTTTCTACCATTTTCAGATCCTCAACACTGTAGTTCAGCTCCAAGTATTTGAGAAAACTGATTGCCTTGAATTATTTAAGTTTGTTAACTCAAACCATTCAAGCACATCTAGTCTTTTCAGTTGAGTAAACTGAGTTATATAAAAACAGTTAACCTAAATGTATCTTCTTCACACTAAACTTCTATTGAAGTTTTACTTACATTATTATTTCTATTAAGTTTTATCATCAAATTCTAGTTATGACAACTTACATATCACAGCTGGCATGGCCATTTCCTCCACATGGCAGTACAGGCAAATGCTATGGTCCCCTGGTGACTGAGGATCCCCCCCAAAGCTTCAAATGCACCCTCAGTCTTAGCAGATCAATTGCCACTGTGGTACGGGGGAGTTGTTTGAATCACTGCCACAGCACTTACACTCATGGTAACAAACACAAATATTATCTAAAACTCAAATATCCCTGCAACAAAAGCTTTGACAAATGGACAACAGAAACACACAGTAAACTGACAGTCTAACTAAGGTGATAATGTTTATTTTTCAACTTTTAACATTTCCCATCAGCCCTTGCAGCTGCATTATTTCTGTGAGATTTAAAAATACCCATCTTCATTTGATGATGATGGTTGTAATTTTTTAAAATTACAAACCATAATATTCAGATTTACTGTGAGACACTAGTATTGTTTTTGTAGGTTTAAATTGGTTAAGTCAACTTGAGATTGTTAATGTGAATTTTATACTGACAAATCTAGCCTGTTTTCTTACAGTGTAACAGACTGATCCATGAAACATCTTCCTCTGCTTTAAAGAAATGGGGGCTCCCAACCGCAGTCTTGCATAGGTCCTCCCCCACCCAAAAAGGAGGAAACAGCCCTGTTCCTTGATTAATTGTTTGGTTTTCAAAACATTAGAATACAGTAATTAAAAGAAATACTGGTCACTTTAGAACTTATGATTATCCTATCAAATGATACATCCCCATAATTAAAAACATGGAAATTTACTTTATGCCAGGGATGGGCAACTGGCAGCCTGCCCCCTCATCCACTACAATCCGCCAATCCATTTCCAGAAATCAATTATTTATATATATGACTTTTTGCTGTATTTGGAACCGTATTAGTAAATGTAATTATAGAGTCCACCAGCAGAGGGAGTGCTAATTGAAACCTAGGTGCCGCTCTATGTACAAGTGGTCAAGGAGAGAGCGAGCGTGAGGGAACCACAGGGAATAGTGCACTGGCGAAGAACGTGTTTAAAGGTATGTTAGCTGCTAAGACTGCATTAATAGGCTGTAAACAGCAGTAAATGTACAAAGTAGGTTGCTTTTAAACAAGAATAAATACTACTGAGGAGCTGTAGCATTTATTCTTGTTTGGCAGGTGAAGCCTCATGGAGCTCGGAGGCTTTTCTTCTAATTGTGCAGAAAAATATTCAAAGATTTGAGGTTTCTTTTTAAGAGCGCGACTGAAGCACTGACAGTTTCAATTCCATGTCAGCAGTAAAAGTTCAAAGACTGTGGTTGTTGTAATCTGCTGAATTTTTTGTTCATTTATACCAGTGGCTCTTAAACTTTGTTTATTTCCCATTTTGGGGAGCCATTGATAAGCCCATCTACCCACAGCTATTTCTCTGCCCCTCAACACCCACAATGAATCCAAGAACAAACTAATAAGCCTGATCATATTTCCTATTCTTCTTGGCTTTTTTTTTTTTGTTAATTATCATCCGGAATTTCTCTTTGGTCATCATTTTGATAAAGTTTTAAAAATTAGGCCATAATATAATTTTATCCATCCATCCATCCATCTTCTACTGCTCAATTCTTTTCGGGTTGGGGGGATTGGAGCCTATCCCAGCATCTTTGGGTGAGAGGCAGGCTACACGCTGGACAGATCGCCAGTCTATTGCAAGGCAGATATAATTTTATCAATAATTTTAATTCTAATATGATAAAACACTGAGCAGCTTTTATTTTCATTTGCATTTTCAGTTTTAATTGTGAAACTTTTGACTTTGCTGGAAATAATACCCCCCCCCACCACCACTAATGATGTTGAAACTGACGCCTTATGGAACAATGAGCAACTTTGAGACAATTGCTTCATGAGCGACAGTGTTATGAAACATCTAATAAAAACTGCCATCGGGTGACACTGTCAGAACTGCATCTGAGTGGAAAACCTGAACAAAATCTGAATACTTTTTTTTTTTTGAGCATTTGGCCATCCGAAGTCTATTCAAAATTGAATGGCAGGGACAAAAAATACAAAGCAAACAAAAAAACTAATTTCCTCTCAAACTTCCCTTGAGCCTTCAAGTCACGTGATGTGACCGACATAACGAGGCCTCGCTTGCTATGGTTGCGTGACTGTGGGCATGTTGAATCAGTGTCGAGTGGGCTGTGTCAAACATATCATCACTACCCCTAACACACACACGGAAGGTTTACATGTAAATCTGGCCCTCAAGAAGTGAAGAAAAATTTTTTGTGGCCCTTACTACTACCAAAGTTGCCCATCCCTGATTTATGCCATTATCAGAGTGGTTGGTTAATTTTGTGTGTGTTGACTAAACAAGGATTACAAGACTGCAGCTCTTTGAAATTGTTAACTTAGTGATGTCAGTTTAACGGAACATAAAACTATCAGGATTATTGGTTTATTGGAGCACAGCTTGGTGATTTCAAACCCTGAATAAAAAACAAACGATAGCAGTCATTTTTATAACAATACTGAAATTAACTCTGATGAAATGAGTAAATGGAACAAATTGGAATTATGCCACCAATACCTGCCCTGAAAAGGAAGGATACTCACAGCAACCGAGTTATTACTACAAACGCGTGTTGTTGAGTAAGGTTAAATTTGTAGAAATGAGTAGCTACAATTTTTTTTGAAGAATTAAGTTTTATTTACTTCTTGATGGAACATATAGTCCTGTGAAAAAGTATTTGCCCCTTTGTGATTTCTTATATTTTTGCATATTTGTCACACTTAAATGTTTCAGATCATCAAACATATTTTAATATTAGACAAAGATAACTCAAGTAAATGCAAAATGCAATTTTAAATGAGTTCATTTAATAAGGAGAAAAAGCTACCCAAACCAACCTGGCCCTATGTGAAAAAGTAATTACCCCCCTTGTTATATCATGAATTAACTGTGATTAACCACATTTTTGGAACGCTGAGTTCAATTTCAGTAGACACACCCAGACCTGTTGAATCAAGAAATCACTTAAATAGAATCTGTCCGACTAAGTGAAGTAGGCTAAAAGATCTCAAAAAGCAACACATCATGCCACGATCTATATAATAATAATAATAATGGATTAGATTTATATGGCGCTTTACATGTCAAGTGACATCTCAAAGTGCTTACAGTGAGTCGATTATTCATTCACTCCAGATAGACATTGATAGTGGTAAGCTACTACTGTAGCCACAGCTGCCCTGGGGCAGACTAATGGAAACGTGGCTGCCAATCTGCACCAATGGCCTCTCCGACCACTACCGAACATTTATGCACATTCATGCCCAGCGTCATGGACACTGGAGGAAAGGTAGGTAAAGTGTCTTGCCCAGGGACACAACGGCAGGATGGCTGGGGAGAGTGGGATTCAAACTGCCAACACTGTGGTTATTGGACGATCCACTCTACCTCCTGAGCCACTGCCACCCACATTTCTGTCTGCCATTCCATTTTTGCTGAGCACCAAGTTGGATGGCAGGAAGTTCCATTTTTATGGTCTTTGGCATGAAGAAATTCAAGAACAGATGAAAAACAAAAACCTAGAACAACATCTAAAGAACTGCAGGCTTCACTTGCCTCAATTTGGACACTGGTCCGTGATTCAACAATAAGAAAGAGATGGCAAAAATGGCATCCATGGGAGAGTTCCAAGTTAAAAAAAAACACTGCTGACCAAAAAAGAACACAAAGGCTCATCTCCCATTTGCCAAAAAAACGTCTTGATGATCCCCAAGATTTCTGGGATTGATGAGACAAAAGTCGATCCTTTCAGAAGGTGTACATCTTGTTACATCTGGCATAAAACTAACACATCATTTCACAAAAAGAACATAATGCCAACAGTCAAACATGATGGTGGTAGTGTGATGGTCTGGGGCTGCTTTGCTGCTTAAGGACCTGGATGACTTGCCGTAATTGATGGAACAATGAATTCTGTTCTCTCTTCTGACCTCAAGCTCAAGCCCTCCAAAGTGGCTGAACTAAAACAATTCTGCAAAGAAGGGTGGGCCACAATTCCTCAACAGTAATGTAAAACACTTATTGCCAGTTATCACAAATGTTTGATTTGAATTGTTGCCACCAAGGGTGGTACAACCAGTTATTAGGTTTAGGAGGCAATTACTTTTTGACATAGGCAGGCCCAGGTAGGTTTGGATAGCTTTTTTCCCTTAATAAATGAAATCATCATTTAAAAACTGCATTTTGTATTTACTCGGGTTATCTTTGTCTAATATTAAAATGTGCTTGATGATGTGAAACATTTGTGACAAATATGCAAAAATATAATAAATAAGAAATTATTTTTCACAGCATTAACTGGCAAATGAGTGAGAGGACACAAAGTATAACAAGTTACATCCAACCAAATGGAGTGCCTTGGCTTCGAAATTATCTCAATTCATCACTGTCAATAACGGCAACAATCCCAGGATAGAGACATGAATATTAATTGAAAACAATCAGATTAAGCCCTTAGAATGTGACATTTTGAGATGGGCACTTTATCTTCATGGCTGGAGAGAGGAAAGATTGCCTACGTACAAACCAGAGAACACTGCTTAATTGCATGTTATCACCCTATTATTGCCTTGGCATTATATAAAACAGTATGGTAATTACTCTACAGATAGTACTGCTGCTCCCATATGAGGAATGACGAGGGAACAAGGCTGAACATCTGGTGGAATACGGCAGCAGGATTAGAAGTGTAGAAGCAGGTGATAATATCAGATAAGAAACATATATTTGACAGCAGCATTCACACTTCCCTGAGGACATGTGACTCTCGGCTTTAAATAGTGTCAATTTCACTTGATCGTGGTACGTACACAAATATGGATTGAAAAGTTAAGTCTTTTTGAAGGTGTTTGAGAACTTGGTGTAGAAGATTATAAGTGGCCCTCATGGTGTCACTGCTGTCCAGCCCAGTAAACAGATGCACCGGGGCCAGCTGGAGCTCCCATTCCTCTACCAAAGCCACCCCCCCCCCCCCCCGGCCCCAGAGGAAACACAGCTCTGAGGGCTGCCGTCATATGCTTTCAACGTTTGTACAACATCTGATAAATGTAATGTAAAAAGGGTCTCCGTGTGTGGGGGCAGTGGGGGTTAGCTGTGATTGCTGGTAATAACTGACTAATAGAATAAAGCAATAACGCACAGCCTCGGGGTGAGAGCTCTGTACCGACAATTTCATACCGCAGATTTATCATTGCGTGGAAATTAGCATTTCAGTCTGTTCACTTTCCCATCTGATGGAGTTCCGTCTTGGGACTGT
This sequence comes from Pholidichthys leucotaenia, assembly GCA_020510985.1. Lineage (NCBI taxonomy): Eukaryota > Metazoa > Chordata > Actinopteri > Cichliformes > Pholidichthyidae > Pholidichthys > Pholidichthys leucotaenia. The sequence continues at coordinate 171,018,625 of CM035844.1, forward strand.
GAGCCCTGGAAAGATGTCTGTTGACTTCAGGTCTCTTTTGTCACAACACTCCATAACTCTCCTAACACCCCACAGAGAAGGGTGGGGAACAATTTGCAACATAGCATTTGATGGCACTTTTGAAACAACAGGCTATTAAAATACAATTCCAGTATTGGGCACCAAGATATAAGGAAGAGCTCGAAAAGGTACTGCTGTGTGTCTTCTGTGTACTTACATGTGTAGACAGCTTGGAAATAAAAGATGCTAACTGTTCTCTCTGTTCTTTTGCTTCTTTAGTGTGATTTGATTTAACAGTTCTCCAAATCACACATTTTTAGCTTAATGGATTTTTGATACATTAACTTTCTTAAGCTTTCCATTGTCTTATGTTGATAAAAATACACAATAGTTTTACATATGCATTTGATAGGCATTTTCATTTTTCTCAACAACATCAGTGAGCTACTGAAAAAAGCAAATGGTACTCGGCGGATAATTTTGCTTACAATGTTGCGGAGGCCTATGATTAGAATATTAATTAGGCCCATCTATGACGGTCAGATAATAACAATGTCAGAGGGCTGAATGGATTCTGTGACCTGTAAAAGGCCTATTCAAAATCTCCAGTCTGCCATAGTTCATTCTTTTTGGCCACAGGCTGCAGACTTTTTCACACCCTTTTAAAATGTTCTGATTGTCCCACACTGGAACACTGAGGAGGAAGTGAGTTAAGAAATACAAATATCTTGAAAGCTGCAAATGGAAAAAAAACAAAACAAAAAAAACCCCCACACACACAGCTTAATGAGAGGGAGAAGAAGTTGTTGCATATCCTTGTAAAGGAGTTGATTTGGTGTAATGGAGCTTTAATTATGTGACACAGATCACAAAAGTCAAAATAGAGGAAACACCTAGCTCAGAGGTGTCAAACATATGGCCCGTGGGCCAAAACCGGTCTGCCAGAGAGTCCATACCGGACCATGGGATGAATTTGTAATGTGTGAAATTTAAATAATATAATACACCACTTTTTCAATAAAGTAACTGCTATTCTCAATTTGTCCATGTGGGGTCACACAAGAGTAGCAGACACAAAAGTGATCCCGAATTCACACTGAGGGAGTCTGTTATGCAGGTCGGGAGGACAGGATTTCTTCCAGAAAGACTATCCAAGGCAAACTTTTCCCATGTGTTTACTATTACTATTGGGGACGGCAGTGGCTCAGGAGGTAGAGCAGGTCGTCCAATAACCACATGGTTGGCGGTTCGAATCCTGATCTCCCCAGATATCCTGCTGTTGTGTCCCTGGGCAAGACACTTCACCCCAATTGCTCCTGGTGGGTCTGGAAGGGCCATGTTAGGCAGCATGCCACCATCAGTGTGTGTCTGTGAATGGGTGGATAGCAGGATCTGTAAAGCGCTTTGGTCATCAAGAGATGAGAATAAATATGCTATATAAGTGAATCATTTACCATTATCCCTTCTCACCCATAACAGATCACTAAAAATATGCAACAAGGTTTATGGATGTCTGATCCAGCACACTGAAATGTCACAGTATTTACTGTATTTAATAACTGTTCTTTAAAAATACATTTACCCCCGTATCTCGCAGCTCAGCAGGTGATTTTTTTTGGGGGGGGGGTCACTTTGCTGCCTTTTGTTGCATGTTTTTATGGTCGGAACCAGTTTTTCTTGTCACAGAATTTTTTTTTTTAACATGTTCAAAACAAGAGAAGCTGCCGGTGTCTTGCCAAAAAGTGATGGGCCACCAGAAACTGATCCGCTCGCTGTGGGAGCACGCCTTACTCGGCTGAAGCCATTTTACTTCTGATTCTGACAGCTGCTTTTGAGCAAATTGGACATAACTTTTTGTCCATGCAGTTAGTGAAGGTATATCTGTGAATATTTAATGCAGTCATAATTTTAGCCCCGTGAGTTTTGTGTAAGAATAATCAGATATGACATTTTATCCCGTAGCAGCTTTTAATGTTTTTTTCTTATACGTTAAGAAAAGTGTGCTGAAATTAACAAAATCCATGTATAATAATGTAAAAGTCAATAAAGCTTTTCTTTCCCACGAATGCTAGTATTTGTGCATTATTTACCTCCCATAATTATATTTTGTAAGTAGAATCCATAAAATGTATGCTTCATCTGCCCAAAAAATCATGAAGGCTCCCGATTTGGATTCAAACATTTTATCTGCCAACAATTACTTGATTTGATTCTTCAAGTTTGAATTGTGAAGATTATAATATAAAATGTTCTGTCCACCTTGTGAATAGTCTCAAAGGGCTGTTATAGCTTTTAAATGTGTTATTTCACTTGCCAAAAATTGATTACGGGTCTTAATGTTGATTGAAGCAGTTTTCATGCTTTAAAAATAACTTGATTTGGTTCTTCAGGGTTAAATTGTGAACATAATACTGTAATTTGCTCTGTCACACTTGTGAAATAGTCTCAAAGGGCTGTTATAGCGTTTAAATGTGTTATTTCACCTGTCAAAAATTGATTAAGGGTCTTAATGTTGATTGAAACAGTTTGTATGCTTTAAAATGATTTTATTTGGTTCAGGATTAAATTGTGAATGTAATACTCTAACTTGTTCTCTCGCTCTTGTGAAATAGTCTCAAAGGACAATAATTCTTTATTTTGCCTGCCAAAAATTGATTAAGGGTCTTAATCTGGATTGAAACTTCAGAAATCTGATCATCACCGGTTTATTGGTGTGTATGTAAACATTGTCAATGATCATGTTTACATGTACACTAATAAACCAATTATGACTGGATTTCTGCAGTTATCTGATTATTCAAGTGGCCAAGTAAACAAAATAATCCGATAAAGGCCATGTAACTGGGGTCATTAACTCAAGTGGTTTACCCTCCAGTAATCTGTTTATTCAGTGCATGTAAACACATGAAAACTGATTATTGGCATTATCAGTTTATTGCCAGTAATTGGTTTATTGTGACCATGTAACCGGGGTCATTGTTCAAATTACAAACAAGTTCCTGGACTAAACAGTAGATGGCAGCAACACGACATCCGATTCCTTAAATGGCATTTGTTTTTATCGTGATTAAGATATTGTTTGTCAGCAGCTTCAGTTCAAAACAGAGCAGAAAAAAAAAATCAGGTTGTTCATACTTTGATGAAGATTCATCATTCAGGTTGTTCATGTTTTGTAAAAGATCAATGGTTCAATAAATATAAACATTTCATAATGTACTTGTACTTCTTTGTATTAAATTTGGAGTTGCCAGAAGGTTGTTTTGCTATTATTTTACTGGTCCTGCCCTCTTGACATTAAATTTGGTGGTATGTGGCCCCCGAGCTAAAATGAGTTTGACACCCCTGATTTAGATGATACCCACTTTTTTGTCATGTAACTCAGTGTTTTTCAACTAGGATTCCGCAGAACGTTCATGGTTCCATGGGAAATTGTCTAATTTCGCTTCTTAATTTATCTCAAAAATTGCAAAAAAAAAAAAAGCAAACCCATGCATGACAAATTATTAGCAATTTTTTGGACCAATCAAGAAGTGAAATTAGACAATTTCCCACAGAACTCCGAACATTCTGGGGAACCCTGGTTGAAAACCACTGATATAATCAATCACAAACAAATGATTGGCAGACTGCTCTCAGGTGACTATTCAATAAATTGAATGTTGTGTGTGTTTGTGTTTTTAACTTGTTTTTTAAAAAAGTATTATGCTAATTTTACTACACTGTTAAGGGGTTGCCATTTAATCTTGTTGTGTAATGTACAATGACAAAGATATTCTACTCTATTTTATTCTATATTATTTAATTTACTGTAACTTCTACAGATCACTATAGAAAGGGTAAAAACTTTTTTGTACATTATTCTTATAAAAAGTTTTGTTGTAGGATTGATTTGTTCATTCTTTTGAGATCTTTGTCTTTTGTGCCCTGCTTTAAAGGTTGTCCCTCGTTTGTCCTTTAAATGTGAGAACATTACTCATGATGTGTCTCCCGGGACCTCAATGAGATGCCTCTGTTAGACATGTAGCTGTACAGGCTACTTACATCAAATGCTACTACTTAAGAAACAAAGCCAATAAAAACATGACATCCTCACAATGACTAAATAGAGGGATTTCAAGGGTCAGTAGGTTCATTCTATGTGTTATTGCTCAGTCTCTTGAGAAAAGGCAGGATAAGCTTTTTTTTTCCTTTAAGCTCAGCAACAACATCCCATGAAATGAAAAAACCAAACCAAACCCATTTCAATCTATGCACAATAGGGCAGAGAGTAGTTAAGAAAAGAAAGGAGGATATAGATGTGTCGACTTTATTTTAGGCTTTCGATTTTAAAATGAGCACTTGATTCGCTCATTTTCATACTTGATTCCTAAGGTACATGTAGTGTAGTAATATGGCGCTGGGTGTACCCTGGGTGTATTGGGGGTGATGGCCCTGCCTTTCCAGTTTCGCCGTTACTACGGGGTATAAAGGGCTGAGGCGGAAGGGATCAGTCTCTTTTGCCATCGACCCCTTGGCCTGTACGGAGCACCTGTATCGTTGTGGTTCTTGTTAATAAAGTTACGTTCAACTGCACCTCCTGCCTACTTATTGATAGCGTGAGTTATGATAAGATAAGATAAGATAAGCCTTTATTAGTCCCACAATGGGGAAATTCCAGGATTGCAACAGCACAGGGATAGCAACACACGGAGCAATAATTTAGAAGATAAGAAAATAAGAGCAGTGACTATACATATGTACACATAAATATATAAATATACACTCACCGGCCACTTTATTAGGTACACCTGTCCAACTGCTCGTTAACACTTAATTTCTAATCAGCCAATCACATGGCGGCAACTCAGTGCATTTAGGCATGTAGACATGGTCAAGACAATCTCCTGCAGTTCAAACCGAGCATCAGTATGGGGAAGAAAGGTGATTTGAGTGACTTTGAACGTGGCATGGTTGTTGGTGCCAGAAGGGCTGGTCTGAGTATTTCAGAAACTGCTGATCTACTGGGATTTTCACGCACAACCATCTCTAGGGTTTACAGAGAATGGTCCGAAAAAGAAAAAATATCCAGTGAGCGGCAGTTCTGTGGGCGGAAATGCCTTGTTGATGCCAGAGGTCAGAGGAGAATGGCCAGACTGGTTCGAGCTGATAGAAAGGCAACAGTGACTCAAATAACCACCCGTTACAACCAAGGTAGGCAGAAGAGCATCTCTGAATGCACAGTACGTCGAACTTTGAGGCAGATGGGCTACAGCAGCAGAAGACCACGCCGGGTGCCACTCCTTTCAGCTAAGAACAGGAAACTGAGGCTACAATTTGCACAAGCTCATCGAAATTGGACAATAGAAGATTGGAAAAACGTTGCCTGGTCTGATGAGTCTCGATTTCTGCTGCGACATTCGGATGGTAGGGTCAGAATTTGGCGTCAACAACATGAAAGCATGGATCCATCCTGCCTTGTATCAATGGTTCAGGCTGGTGGTGGTGGTGTAATGGTGTGGGGAATATTTTCTTGGCACTCTTTGGGCCCCTTGGTACCAATTGAGCATCGTTGCAATGCTACAGCCTACCTGAGTATTGTTGCTGACCATGTCCATCCCTTTATGACCACAATGTACCCAACTTCTGATGGCTACTTTCAGCAGGATAATGCGCCATGTCATAAAGCTGGAATCATCTCAGACTGGTTTCTTGAACATGACAATGAGTTCACTGTACTCAAATGGCCTCCACAGTCACCAGATCTCAATCCAATAGAGCATCTTTGGGATGTGGTGGAACGGGAGATTGGCATCATGGATGTGCAGCCGACAAATCTGCGCCAACTGTGTGATGCCATCATGTCAATATGGACCAAACTCTCTGAGGAATGCTTCCAGCACCTTGTTGAATCTATGCCACGAAGAATTGAGGCAGTTCTGAAGGCAAAAGGGGGTCCAAACCGTTACTAGCATGGTGTACCTAATAAAGTGGCCGGTGAGTGTATATATACAGTGCGGAGCATTGTAGCTAGATGGAATAAACAGCAATGTTAAATGTTGCCAGCATTAAATACCACATTTAATGCTGGCAGGTCTGAGTGACTCTATATTCATATATGTCATCACCGGTGTTGGGCAAGTTACAAAAAAATAGTAACTAGTTACAGTTACTAGTTACTTTTTTTCAAAAGTAACTGAGTTACTTTTGAGTTACTGCATGATTAAAGTAACTAGCTACTTGGAAAAGTAGCTTTCATGTTACTTTTAAATGCATACTTAAATCACCTTGTACACATAGCAATATCAAGGGCACCTTGTTCTAATCAGAAAAAAGAAGAAAAAGAAAACTGATGAGAAAAACTTCCGGCGCCACACGAGTAGGCTGCCTTTTTGCAACAGCGGATCAATTTCTGCCTATTTCTATTTACTATCTGGCTCTCTTGCCAATCTTTCTGATCCAGCATCACCTTTATTCCATCCGAACACGTAGATCGCCCAAATATCTCCTGAGCCAGTGGACGGAGCCACTGTTTCTTGCAGGAGGCAGTACAAAAGAGACCAGCTGTTAGCACTTAACCGGCCCACGATGCTAACGCAAAAACTCAACATACCGGGAGAAATAAGACGGAAACGGCGCGGATGTTGAGCTGGAGTAAGATGGCGGGCAAGGAATATAAGGTACAGATCCGTCCTCCCATCCGTTATTATGGGGAATGTTCGATCGCTACTCAGTAAGATTGATGAGCTAGCGGCTATCTCCCGCTACGAGAGCGTCTTCAGAGAAATTAGCTTGATGTTGTATACCGAGACGTGGCTAACAGAACTAGCAACAGATGCTAACATCGAACTGGAGGGATTCCACACAATACGGGCAGACCGGACACCAGATAGTAGGAAGACAAGGGGCTGAGGAGTGATAATGTATGTCAATAACAACTGGTGCAGACCGGGACATATCACCATGATCCAAGATGATCCAAGATGGCGCCCACAGCGGTCGACATGGTGCTTCGCTGCGCTCTTTGTTTGTTTTTGTTTGTCAATTGTGTGTCTGCTTGCACTTATACCCGTGAAGAACTTCTAAATATCAGGACTTTCACCCCCACGGACCTCCTCCCAGTTTTTCTAGCCCCTGCCGCCGATCTGGTTTATTGTTTGGCTCGGAAAGTGAGACGGCGGAAGAGAGGAAGACGAGCGGGCGCTCTCGTACGACTTCGCAGGAGAGGCTCGCGAACGGCGCTGCCTGGCATATTTCTGTCCAATACCAACTCTCTCTCTAACAAGGTAGATGAACTGAGACTGCTGATGCATTTTAAGGACCTCGCCTCCTCAGCTGTCCTCTGCTTTACTGAGACCTGGCTCCGGGAAAATATACCGGACAGCGCGCTGCGCCTCGACGGCTTTCAGCTCTTCCGTGCTGATCGTGACACAGAGCTTTCCGGCAAGACCACAGGAGGCGGTGTCTGCTTCTACATCAACTGCAGCTGGTGCTCTGATGTAACGGTAATTTCCAAACACTGTTCTCCTGCCTTGGAATTTCTTGTTATCAATTGCAAGCCCTTCTATTCCCCGCGGGAGTTTGCTTCTTTCATAATGATCGCTGTGTACGCCCCTCCCGACGCGGACACGCGCGAAGCTCAGCGCGTGCTCGCGGATCACATTCAACACACAGAGCGGAGTTTTCCAGACTCGCTGATTATTGTGGCTGGCGACTTTAATCAGTGCAATCTGAGCCACGATCTCCCCCGCTACAAACAGTTTATTAAATGCCCCACCAGAGGATTAAACACACTGGATCACTGTTACACCACAGTGAAAGACGCATATCGCGCTGTCCCTCGAGCTGCGCTGGGATTATCTGATCACGTGATGGTTCACCTCATTCCCACATACAGACAGAGATTGAAGCTCACTAAACCTGTTGTGAGCACTACGAAGATACGGACCAGTGATGCTGAGGAGAAGCTGGAAACGTGCATGGAAATATCTGACTGGGGCATGCTTAAAGGAGCCACGCATGATCTGGATGAGTACACGGACACTGTGAACTCATATATCCACTTTTGTGAAGAGAACATTCTTCCATCACGCACCAGGGTGAGTTACTCTAATGACAAACCCTGGTTCACAGCTAAGCTCAGACAGATCAGGAAGGAGAAGGAAGCAGCGCTGAAAAGTGGAGACAGGGACTGCTACAGGGAGGTTAAATACCGGTTTAACAGAGAGCTGAAGAGGGCTAAATCTCTATACTCAGAGAGACTCCAGCAGCAGTTCACTGCTAATGATTCGGCTTCTGTGTGGAGAGGACTGAGGCAAATCACCAACTATCGACCTAAGGCTCCTAAAGGTCAGGATGACAAAGCCCTTTGTCAAAGACTGTCCCAACACTATGCCCGTTTTGACACCTCGTCATCTGTGTCCAACTCCCCCCCTCCCTCCAGCTCCACAGCCTCCACATTCCCTACTCCATTTAAGGCACCTCCCCCCTCCTCCCCCCCTCCCCTTATCATCAGTGAGCAGGATGTGCTCAAACAGTTCTCCAGACTGAACCCGCGCAAGGCCCCCGGCCCAGACAGCGTGTCTCCCTCCACCCTGAGACTCTGTGCGAAACAGCTGGCTCCTGTATTCACAGACATTTTTAACACCTCCCTTAAGTTATGCCACGTGCCGTCCTGCCTCAAATCCTCCACCATCATCCCTGTCCCCAAGAAGCCACGGATCACTGGACTTAATGACTACAGATCTGTAGTGCTCACCTCTGTAGTCATGAAGTCCTTTGAGCGCCTGGTCCTGTCCCACCTCAAGTCCATCACCACCCCTCTCCTGGACCCGCTGCAGTTTGCCTACCGAGCCAACAGGTCTGTAGACGACGCAGTCAACCTGGCCCTCCACTCCATCCTGCAGCACCTGGACTCCCCGGGAACCTACGCCAGGATCCTGTTTGTGGACTTCAGCTCCGCATTCAACACCATCCGCCCCGCTCTGCTCCGGGACAAGCTGTCCCTGCTCAACGTGCCTGACTCCCTCTGCAGGTGGATCATCGACTTCCTGACGGACCGGAGGCAGCATGTGCGGCTGGGAAAGACTGTCTCAGACTATACTAGCATCAGCACCGGATCACCCCAGGGCTGTGTACTTTCCCCCCTACTCTTCTCCCTTTACACCAACTCCTGCACCTCCAGCCACCAGTCTGTCAAGTTGATCAAGTTTGCGGACGACACCACCTTCATCGGGCTCATCTCCAACGGCGACGAGTCCGCCTACAGGAGAGAGGTGGCCCAGCTGGCGTCCTGGTGCAGCAATAACAACCTGCAGCTGAACGCTCTGAAGACAGTGGAGATGATTGTAGACTTCAGGAAAGTCACTACTCCTCTGCCCCCCCTCACCCTCTCAGGCTCTCCCATCACCACTGCTGATTCCTTCCGCTTCCTAGGCACTACCATCACCAGGGACCTCAAATGGGAGCTGACCATCAGCTCACTCATCAAAAAAGCCCAGCAGAGGATGTTCTTCCTGCGGCAGCTGAGGAAGCTCAAGCTACCCACCAAGATGTTAGTGCAGTTCTACACAGCCATCATCGAGTCCATCCTCACCACCTCCATAACCGTGTGGTACGTAGGAGCCACTGCCAGGGACAGACTAAGGCTGCAGCGCGTCGTGCGCACTGCTGAGAAGGTGATCGGCTGCAAGCTCCCATCTCTCCAGGATCTGTACATCTCCAGGACCCGGAGGCGTGCTGGCCGGATCATAGCCGATCCCTCACACCCTGGTCACGTACTGTTTGCCCCCCTCCCCTCTGGTAGAAGACTTCGGTCCATCCAGACTAAAACCTCCCGTCACATGAACAGCTTCTTCCCCTCTGCCATTAGACTGCTGAACACTAAGTGACTTATTGACTCTCGTGCACCATGTACAGCAGCTCAACCAGACTCATGTCAATCATCACTGTTTTCTTTCTGCATTACCGACTGCACTATATAGTTCTCAACAGAATCAGAATCAGAATCAGAATCAGAATCAGAATCAGGTTTATTGCCATTGTTCATGTAGTACACAAACTAGGAATTTGTCTCGGTACAATGCTGCAACATTAAACATGATAAGATAAGAGAAATAAACTATACATGTAATAAAGTGTAGGATAAGATTAAGTGATACTGGTCAACAGTTAAAATATATATATATATTAGCCAGCAGCAGATACTGTGGAGAACTATATAGTGCAGTCGGTAATGCAGGAAGAAAACAGTGATGATTGACATGAGTCTGGTTGAGCTGCTGTACATGGTGCACGAGAGTCACTTAGTGTTCAGCAGTCTAATGGCAGAGGGGAAGAAGCTGTTCATGTGACGGGAGGTTTTAGTCTGGATGGACCGAAGTCTTCTACCAGAGGGGAGGGGGGCAAACAGTACATGACCAGGGTGTGAGGGATCGGCTATGATCCGGCCAGCACGCCTCCGGGTCCTGGAGATGTACAGATCCTGGAGAGATGGGAGCTTGCAGCCGATCACCTTCTCAGCAGTGCGCACGACGCGCTGCAGCCTTAGTCTGTCCCTGGCAGTGGCTCCTGCGTACCACACGGTTATGGAGGTGGTGAGGATGGACTCGATGATGGCTGTGTAGAACTGCACTAACATCTTGGTGGGTAGCTTGAGCTTCCTCAGCTGCCGCAGGAAGAACATCCTCTGCTGGGCTTTTTTGATGAGTGAGCTGATGGTCAGCTCCCATTTGAGGTCCCTGGTGATGGTAGTGCCTAGGAAGCGGAAGGAATCAGCAGTGGTGATGGGAGAGCCTGAGAGGGTGAGGGGGGGCAGAGGAGTAGTGACTTTCCTGAAGTCTACAATCATCTCCACTGTCTTCAGAGCGTTCAGCTGCAGGTTGTTATTGCTGCACCAGGACGCCAGCTGGGCCACCTCTCTCCTGTAGGCGGACTCGTCGCCGTTGGAGATGAGCCCGATGAGGGTGGTGTCGTCCGCAAACTTGATCAACTTGACAGACTGGTGGCTGGAGGTGCAGGAGTTGGTGTAAAGGGAGAAGAGTAGGGGGGAAAGTACACAGCCCTGGGGTGATCCGGTGCTGATGCTAGTATAATCTGAGACAGTCTTTCCCAGCCGCACATGCTGCCTCCGGTCCGTCAGGAAGTCGATGATCCACCTGCAGAGGGAGTCAGGCACGTTGAGCAGGGACAGCTTGTCCCGGAGCAGAGCGGGGCGGATGGTGTTGAATGCGGAGCTGAAGTCCACAAACAGGATCCTGGCGTAGGTTCCCGGGGAGTCCAGGTGCTGCAGGATGGAGTGGAGGGCCAGGTTGACTGCATCGTCTACAGACCTGTTGGCTCGGTAGGCAAACTGCAGCGGGTCCAGGAGAGGGGTGGTGATGGACTTGAGGTGGGACAGGACCAGGCGCTCAAAGGACTTCATGACTACAGAGGTGAGCGCTACAGGTCTGTAGTCATTAAGTCCAGTGATCCGTGGCTTCTTGGGGACAGGGATGATGGTGGAGGATTTGAGGCAGGACGGCACGTGGCATAACTTAAGGGAGGTGTTAAAAATGTCTGTGAATACAGGAGCCAGCTGTTTCGCACAGAGTCTCAGGGTGGAGGGAGACACGCCGTCTGGGCCGGGGGCCTTGCGCGGGTTCAGTCTGGAGAACTGTTTGAGCACATCCTGCTCACTGATGATAAGGGGAGGGGGGGAGGTGGGGGGGGGTGCCTTAAATGAAGTAGGGAATGTGGAGGCTGTGGAGCTGGAGGGAGGGGGGGAGTTGGACACAGATGACGAGGTGTCAAAACGGGCATAGTGTTGGGACAGTCTCTGACAAAGGGCTTTGTCATCCTGACCTTTAGGAGCCTGAGGCCGATAGTTGGTGATCTGCCTCAGTCCTCTCCACACGGAAGCCGAATCATTAGCAGTGAACTGCTGCTGGAGTCTCTCTGAGTACACAGATTTGTGTGGCTGCACGGTGGCGCAGTGGTTTAGCACTGTGGCAGCACAGTTTTACCCTCGGCCGGGGGATCGCGGGGATCATGAGATCGTGGGTTCGATCCCAGCCCCCGACCAACAGTGAGCTGTGTGGAGTTTGCATGTTCTCCCCGTGTTGCGCGGGTTTACTCCGGGATTTCTCCGGTTTCCTCCCGCATACCAAAAACATGTAGGTTTAGGGCGCTCGCGCACGCAGCGACCAGCAGCCAGTGGCTTGTCACCAGACTGCAAACCAAGTCTACCTACGGGTACAAATAAGTAACAAAAAAAAAAAAAAAAAAAAAAAAAAAAAAAAAGATACACAGTAGCAGATACACAGTATCTGCTGCTGGCTAATATATATTTTAACTGTTGACCAGTATCACTTAATCTTATCCTACACTTTATTACATGTATAGTTTATTTCTCTTATCTTATCATGTTTAATGTTGCAGCATTGTACCGAGACAAATTCCTAGTTTGTGTACTACATGAACAATGGCAATAAACCTGATTCTGATTCTGATTCTGATTCTGATCACGGTTAAGGAACAGCACTGTAGCAAAGACATCGAGTTGCTAGCTGTTAGCATGCAGCCTACCTATCTCCAGAGGGAATACTCACATGTGATCTGCATTGTTATTTATGCAAATCCGACGGCGAACGCTGGGACAGCGTGTGACGTCATCCACACTGCAGACAGAACACCCAGATGCTCTTCTCCTCATCTCAGATGATTTCAACCATATTTCACTGTCCCCCATTCTACCTACGCTCACCCAGTATGTCACATGCCACACTAGAGACAATAAAACATTGGACTTATTCTATGCAAATACTAAGGAGGCGTACACCTCATCACCACTCCCCCCACTCTGGAGATCGGATCACAACTTGGTTCATCTCCTGCCGGTGTACAAACCCCTAGTACACAGACAACCTCCGGTCATGCGCACGGTGAAGTTATGGTCTGAGGAGGCAATGGATGCGCTAAAGAACTGTTTTGAAATCACGGCCTGGGAGCAGCTCTGCGATCCACATGGTGAGGACATCAATGGCCTCACTCACACCATCACAGACTACATTGGCTTCTGTGTGGACAACACCGTACCCACCAAGAACATACGGTGTTGCTCGAACAACAAACCTTGGATCAACCCGGAGATAAAAACACTTCTGAGAGAGAAGAAGTGGATCTTCAGGTTGGGGAACAGGGAGATGTTGAAATCCGTACAGAGGGAGCTGAGGAGGAAGATCAGAGAAGACAAGGACAGCTTCAGGAAGAAGATGGAGGACAAGCTGCAACAGAGCAACATCGGCGGGGTCTGGAGAAACCTTAAAACCATCTCTGGGCTCCAGAATACCTCACCCCAGGCCATGGGGGGGGGGGCAGGGAGTGGGTGAACAATCTGAACCTGTTCTTTAATAGGTTTGACCAATCGCCCTCCCCCCCGACTGCACAACAACCACTGCTGCCTCTAAAGTCATCGAGACCTGCTGTCCACACCCCGCTCCCAACACACAGCCCTTCAACCTGACCCTCACTAAGACCCAGGTGAGGACGGAGCTGAGGAAGATCAAGGCGAGGAAGGCGTCGGGACCGGACGGCATCAGCGCGAAGCTCCTCAAGTCCTGTGCAGACCAGCTGTGTGGGATTGTGGAGCACATCTTCAACCTGAGCCTGAAGCTGGGGCAGGTACCACAGTTGTGGAAAACATCTTGTGTGGTACCTGTACCAAAGACTTCCCACCCCAAAGATCTGAACAGCTACAGACCAGTGGCCCTGACGTCTCACATGATGAAGACCCTGGAGAGACTGCTCCTTGCTCACCTCCGACCCCTGGTGGGACCAGCGATGGATCCACTCCAGTTCGCCTACCAGCATGGCATTGGGGTGGAGGATGCAGTGATCTTCCTCCTTCACCGTTCTCTGTCCCACCTGGAGAAGCCCGGGAATGCAGTGAGGATCATGTTTTTTGACTTCTCCAGTGCTTTCAACACCATTCAACCGATGATCCTGAAGGACAAGCTGCTGTGCACAGGGGTGGACCAGCACCTGTCATCATGGAGCATGGATCAGACACACAATCTCGGGTTCTCACAAACCCGAGATTGTGTGTCTGACACGATCATCGGTAGCACGGGGGCCCCCCAGGGAATGGTTTTGGTTCCCTTCCTGTTCACCCTTTATACTGCGGACTTCTCACACAACACAACACACTGCCATCTACAGAAGTTCTCTGACGACTCTGCGATCGTCGGCCTCATCTCCAACAGAGATGAAGCTGAGTACAGAGGACTTATCCAGGACTTCGTGGACTGGTGCCATTGGAACTGCCTCCAGATCAACGCGAGGAAAACTAAGGAGCTGGTGGTGGACTGCCGCAGGCAAGGACAACCCCTCACAGCACCAGTAAACATACAGGGAACAGACATTGAGATGGTGACATCCTACAAGTACCTTGGTGTTCATCTGAACAATAAACTAGACTGGTCACACAATACCGACGCACTCTACAAGAAGGGACAGTGCAGGCTGTTCCCACTGAGGAGGCTCAGGTGTTTTGGTGTACAAGGGGCGCTGCTGAAGACATTCTACGACACGGTGGTGACATCAGCCATCACTTTTGGTGTGGTCTGCTGGGGCAACGGCATTACAGCAGCCGATAGGAAGAGACTGAACAAACTGATCAAGAAAGCTAGATCTGTCCTGGGGCAACGCCTTGACCCAGTGGAGGAGATAGGAGAGAGAAGGATGGTGGCTAAACTGTCATCTCTGCTGGAGTCCGAGTCCCACCCTATGCAGGACATATTGAACGCACTGAGGAGCTCATTTAGCAGTAGGCTACATCATCCTAGGTGCGCAACCGAGAGGTTTCGCAGGTCCTTCCTACCTACAGCTGTCAGACTGTACAACCTAAGCAGGGCTGCTCGCAGAGATAGCAAAAAAACGTGACAACCTAATAGTATTGAATGCAAAAGATGCAACAGACTTACACAAATGGTCCCCTCCAGTATACAACTAGGACAATATCAGTCTCTATGGAGGGTGACAATATGTATGGGTACATATTCATACTATGTAGGATAACTAAGTAGACGGTGATGCTGTTTATTCCATCTTGCTACAATGCTCCGCACTTTGTATATATATTTATATATTTATGTGTACGTATGTATATCCACTGCTCTTATTTACATTTTTCGTATCTTCTTAATCATTGCTCTGAGTGTTGCTATCCCTGTGCTGTTGCAATCCTGGAATTTCCCCATTGTGGGAGTAATAAAGGCTTATCTTATCTTATCTTATCTTAAAAAACTAATCTTACAGAGAAAAAATGTCTTAGATTTCCATAAACTATTGTAATCAGTAGAAAGTCAGAAATTTACTAGAAATAAAGCTGTAAATTCACAGAGAAAACTTTGGACCCCCCTGGTGGGCCGTTTTTGGCCTACAAGCTATACGTTTGACACCCCTGGACCAGCCCATTAAAAACGCATATTTAGAGGATTTACTTCCATGAAATAGTTGCATATCACAACAGCATGTAAATGAATGAGATAAAATGAAACAGAAAGCACAGATAAATGAGAGTTCACCACTTACAAGAAGCTGAAATCTGTCACTTTCTCTCTGTGCGTAAGAAAACTAAATGCATTTAATGTGGACATTAAATGTGAGTTTCTTGCTCTAAAAATACTCATGTTTAACCACAGAGGTAGGGGCTACTCACGCGGGGACAACAGCTGATCAGGGCTCGATATGAGAAGCCGCCACCGGGTTGCGTGTGAACTGGGGCAGGACAGGAAACCGACCCGCGGAGGAGACTGACAGCTGCGCCAGCTAGGGTCAGCTTATTTGCACTAAAATATCTATCCATATTAATAACACGAGTAACGCAAGTAACGCATCTGATCAAATTTCAGTAACTGTAACGCATTATTGAATTTTTAAACAGTAATTTCGTTACACAGCACGTTACTGCAAAAGTAGTGGCGTTACAATAACGCATTAAGCCTGCTTCATGCTACACCTCTGTTGTCCGCGAACGCGTAACCGGAAACCTCGTGTGACGAAATTTACGTCATTGTCTCCACTCCACTAGTGTCCGCAATGCTCGACCGCGGACGACCGCGTGCAGCCCAAATTTTGACTGCGCCGCCTGCCCACGACCTGAACGCATTGAAAAGTGCATGCGCAAGACTGAACGTCCCATTCACGAGGTGGCGATATCGACACACAGCATACATCAGTAGACGAAGAAGACACGAGGAGGCGGAAAACGAGAATGAAAACATACATGAATCATACATACATGCTTTCTTTCACAGTGGCAGCAGCAGCTTCGTGGAAAAGGAGTGAAAACCGGGAAGTCAAACAGAACAAATGGACTCTATATTTGAAGAGAAACTTTGTAAAGAAGTCTGCCGTTTCTTTGTTGGTGAAAATCCTGGCGCATCAGCGCCTTGGCGCTACCTATCGGGCAGGAGTGAAACTAGAATTGATGGTTGTGCGCATGCGTCAACCGCTTGGCCTGGGTAGGTAGATTAAAAAAGTGAGCATGAGCAGCGCCACGTGCGTGCTGGGCTCATCCAAAGTGTACGTGGACCACAGCGGACTACAGGGAAATGGAGCATGAAGCAGGCTTTACTCCCAACACTGGATCACAGCAACATGCTACTTTTGATTAACATCAATACCGATGTGTGTTTCTCATAATTGCTAAGCTTTATTATGGGCTGCATTTATGCCAGGGGTTGTGATGGCAATAAAACAGTGTCATGCATTCATTCACATTTCATGTTCATACCGCACTGCCAAATCATCATTTTTTGGGGAAAGTTTACACTGTGGGACACATATGTGGGTTTCATATGCTTCACATGTATATTACTGTATGCTTATTGTATGCTTCACGTCTCAGAGGAACAAAAGGACTGAACCTCCTAGGAGATAGCAGGAGGATGTGAAATGTGGCCTTTTGTATGCAAAGAGATGACCTTGAGGGATTTCCTGACCACCAGTGACTTTAGGTGGAGGTGAGAAGACCTGGAAGAAGACGCATTGTGACTTGGGATTAAAAGACAATGTGACTGTGTGTTTTGATGTCCTGGGGTATAAAAGGGACAGATGTTGGGGGATTCTTTCTCTTTTCTGTTTTTGAGGATGTTGGAGAATGGAATAAACCTGACTCGCGAGATAAACTCAGCCTCGTCATTTCCACATTCTCCACAACACTGATAATCACGTCAAGTGCTCTCTTGCTTCAAAGCAGCAAATAAACATCTACACAATAACATGTGATTTGTTTGTCGCTTTGTATGAATGTTAAAAATGCTTTATATTTTCTTAGAATGATTTCCAAAACTATTTTTTTTATTTGTAGTACTTGGTTTCCTACACTGCATACTGTACTATACAACTATGCAATATTATTATACAAGTAATCCCACATTTAAAAAAAAAACCCATAATGCTTCCATAGATTAATGTCTTGGACTTCTGGTATGAAACTCGTAGCTAGAAATATTTATTCATTTTTATTCGAGAGTGAACTTTAAAGAGACATCTCAAACATTCACATAAAACAGTCATTTATTGTTTGCTTCAAAGCAAATAAGCAAAAATTCTAACATTTGGATTTTCAGTGGCTGTGTACAAGACTTCAGAATGCTTTGAGCTAAATTTCTTTTAAAGATTAACTCCCTGGAGAGTGTAAGGCATAAATCAGGCCATCATCCTTCCCCTCCCCAAAAATTTAATCTTCCTGAATTGAGCCAAAGAGGCATTTTGTCTCCTCATTTCAGGACCACTTAGTGTTGCGTTGGAATCACTGGACTGGCAGGCATGTGGCTAGTGGCAGTGGACTGCGGTGAATGGGTTAAATCAGTCTCTCGTGAACTCGACCCTGTGTCGTCACAAGAGGAAAGGGGCCAAAGACTCACGCAATGAGGGTAATCCAACAGAGAGCTGGTGTGGCAGCGATGTATCCCGCTGCTCCCAGAAAGGCTCAAATAACTCCCATGTGCACCCAAGGAGAGCAGAGGACAGCCATACATCAGAGAGGAGGCTGGAAGTTGAAGGAGGCTGGATTTATGCTGGAGTTTCAGAGCGATGTTCCAATTGCAGCCTCCACCTAGATGGCTTGCCGTCATCAATTCGGCCAATAGTGGAGCCATTGACTGTTGAGGTGATGAGTCTGTGTACTGTTCGCTGTCAGAAAGATTGGTTACCATCAAAACTATCTGGCCAATTCGCTCATTCACATTCTTACTTCTATTTTTGATTAAACAGAAAATGTTCAACTTAAAAAACTTAAACGATTATTCGTTTATCCTAAAATGACCTTTTAATAATTATGTGATCATGTGACGTACATAAATGTGGTGCAAAAGTATAATGTAATGCTAATTTAAAGGAAATCATCTGACATGATTGTATTGTGTACTTGCGGAGAACAAAATATAAAAGTACTTCTTAGAAAATTTGGGATCCAATAATTCTTGTAGAAAAAGCTAAAAGGAAAGTTAATATGAGCTAAAAGGAGAAACAGAACAGTTTTCATCAGCAGGTTTTTTGAGCTGTATCTACATTTTGATATTAAGCCTTCTCTAGTTGTCATGCAAATAATGGTATGATATGGCAAAAGGTTACAGTTGCAATGTGTGTGTACTAGAGCATTACCTTTTGTTAACTCTTACCGTTTCTGGTGGGTATTTAATGACCAAAGGAAGTGCACTGCAAACCTGAAATGAGATGCAAATAAAAAAGTGAGCCTTAATTAAGGCTGCAGTGACAAAAAGTCAGGAAGGGGACTCAAACTTGGGACTCCATGGTTAGAGCAGTATTTTCAATCCTGCCAGCTATCCCCCACCCACCCCTGAACTTGGATTTAGGCACTTTTGAAACAGGAAAACAAAGCAAAATTCTGTGACATCATTCATCCTGTTTACAAGGTCGCAATAATCTGATCCGGTGTGTTTACATGCACTGAATAAATGGATTATTGTGCAGTAAACTAGGTGTGTTTATCAGATTTCTCATAATCCAGTAATGGCTTTCAGTTGATAAAGAAAATCTGATTATGCTGTTTAACTAGTTTATAATAACTCCAAAAATCCAATTCTAATTAGTTTGTTAATGTCCATGTAAACATAGCCAATGTCTTCACAAGGTACATACATTATAGTTGTTGGAATATGTGACAATTTTTACAAATGAGTTGGAAGAACTGTTGATTTAAAGCGAAAGGTGTCTTCACACCACACATGAATGGGCAAATTTTTTGTGCGGCACGATTACATTATAACTAAATGTAAACACGTGAATAGACATGAATTCACCGTCCGAGTGAGATGCAGGCAGGCAAAGTTGCCTTTATAACTTCTGCAGTTTTATTCAACCTGCTGTGGAAATCCCCAAAATATTGTCATGCTTAGGTTTACATTATCCAGCAGAGGGTTCACCTGAAAAAGTTGTCTGCCTCCAAAACTTCACAAGATGATGGGTGTTTACGTTGCTAGCATGCTAGCCTTGTTAGCAGTAATCCATGGGTAATTAACTTCGACAGCCCAATTCAACTGAAGAGATCCCAGTCCTTCTGTCTGCAAGTGAGTGTCAGTCTCATTTTCAAACTAGTTTACTCTCCATGTTGATACTTTTACTCTGATGACAGCAGAATCCCAAAGCTAGCGCTATCCTTTGGACTTGAACGCGCGAATGCACGATCTCACATGTGCTCGGCCTCTTTCCATTGGCTTTGTATGCATTCGTGCTGCCCGTTTGTGTTTGGTGGGGAGGCACCTTCACACATAAATTACAGGCATCTGTAAAAAAAAGTTGCAGCTAATAGTATAGTAGACAAATGTATTGTTACTACTGTGCATAATGTTTGAGCATATTTTTTTTTTTTTTTGATATTCAGAGTTAAGATAAAAGACATGTCAACTTGAGTGTATTTCAAAGCAAATGATACTGGTGAAATTTTATCTACAACAGATATATAGTAGCAGTGTTGACAGATTTTATGTCATCCATCTTATCTTTCTCATCGATTTACTTGAATGCAGTACATAATAGGACTGGGATTCATCAATAATTTCCAGAATCGAGTCAATTCTGATTCTTGAGATTCTGAATCAATTTGATTCCCAGCTGATTGTATATCATTTCACTGAAGGAAATTATATTATTCAATTCAATTCAATTCAACTTTATTTATATAGCACCATTTCACAACAACAGTTATCTCATAGCACTTTCAGCTGTAGGGGGAACCCCCACAGTTGCAGAAAGACCCCAGCAATCAGGCGATCCCCTGTGAGCAAGCACTTGGCGACGGTGGAGAGGAAAAACTCCCTTTTGACAGGACGAAACCTCCAGCAGAACCAGGCTCAGGGAGGGGCAGTCATCTGCTGCGACTGGCTGGGGGGTGAGGGGACAGAGAAGATGAAAAGAACAGACATGTAGAGAGCAAACAGCACAATGGGGACTCAATCTATGGGAGAGAACAAACAGATGTTATTCATTCATTCATTCATCTTCTTCCACTTGATCCTTTTCGGGTCACGGGGGGGGGGGCTGGAGCCTATCAATGACCAGCAAAAAAAAAAAAAAAAAAAAAAAAAAAAAAATTATAAAAACTAAATTTTACTTGCTTGGAGGAAAAACATTTCAGAGACCTAATGTTGCAAATTGTACGAGAAATACTCTAATTTGGCAGCACAGTGGTGCAGTGGTTAGCACTGTTGCCTTACAGCTAGAAGGTTCCTGGTTCAAATCCCCAGGGTGGCAGGGGTTGGAACCTTTCTGTGTGGAGTTTGCATGTTCTCCCTGTGCTGCGTGGGTTTACTCCGGGGGCTCCGGTTTCCTCCCACAATCCAAAGACATGCATGTTAGGTTAATTGGCTGTTCTAAATTGTCCCTAGATATCTGTTTCCTATAGGCCCTTAGAATAGAGGGTTAGTACTAGTGAAAGCGCTTTGAGTGGTCTTTGTGACTAGAAAAGCGCTATATAAGTGCAGGTTAGTTAGTTAGTTAGTAAATACATAAATTGTCACAAACTTTCCATGGATCGCTACCTTATTGTGGTGGAGGGGTTTGAGTGCCCAAATGATTCCAGGAGGCATGTTGTTGGGGACAACTTGCCCCTGGTAGAGTCTCCCAAGGCAAACAGGTCCTGGGTGAAGGGTCAGACTTAGAGCAGTCCAGTGGCTGTCCATGCAAAACGTTACATCAAGGACCCAGGGTACCCAAAGGAGCCATATGGGTCCACCCTCCAGTGGACTCACCATCTGCTGGAGGTATCATGTGCTCATGGTGCTATGTGAACTGGGCGGAGGTCTGAGCTGCTCTGCCTGGACTGATGCCCCCGCGACCCGGATCCTTGGATAAGCGGTGGAAGATGGATGGATGGAAATTATCACATTATGACATGGTATTAGTGACCCACAGAGCAGACACGACTCAGGATAGATACAATTAATGTTGTTTATTGAAACAGTGAGTGAATGGATGCGTGCGTGCAGGGTGTGTAGTGTAGTGTGGTGCGATCTGTATTCTCCAGCTGGGGCCGGCAGAGCACCATACAATCTGGAAACCCTGGAACGAGACAAAGGCCTTTAGTTTGCAGCTTAGCTTATACAGCACTTGGGATGTTACTGCGCTTACTGTCAGAGGTACTTGAGTGAAGCCCAGGTAGCGCCGAAGCTGCAGCCAGGAAGACAGTGCCCACTGGAGGCTGAGGAGCTGGAGGTGAGGGAGTAAGTCTGCCGCCTGGCAGGAAGGGAGGACCGCCGCCACGGAACTCCGCCTGTGCACAGGGGAAGCAGACAGGGTGAAAAGCGAGAAGGCTTACTTGTATAGTTGGTTCGGGAGGCACAGGCCCGGACAGGGTTCAGCAAGGGCTTGAAAGCCGACGTGTATAAGAGTAGAGTGCTGGGAAGCACGGAGGCAGGCGTAGGAGAATTCAGGAAAGGAAACCAGACGACTCCGCACCGAGCACTGGTCCTGGTGAAATAAATAGGCCGCTGGGGATGACAGGCAGGTGCGCGCACAGGTGCCGTGATTGGCAGCCGTGACAGTACTCCCTCCCTACGGCACGCCTCTCAGTGGGCGTTCCAACCTACCCGGGTGCGTCCAATGAAAGTTCCTGATGAACTGCTTGTCGAGTACGAAGGAAGGACGCACCCAGGACCTCAACTCCGGCCTGTAACCCTCCCAGTCCAACAGGTACTGTAGGCCACGACCCCGGCGGCGGACGTCCAAGATGGCAGAGACAGACCAGGCTGGGTCGCCGTCGATTACCATCAGTGGAGGTGGAGACCTAGGAGGGGGACACAAAGGACTGGAGGATACGGGCTTAAACTGTGACACCTGAAAGGTCGGGCAGATGCGGAGGGAGGGGGGGAGAGTCAGGCGTACAGACACAGGGTTAATGATCCGACGGATAGCGAAAGGACCAATGAACCGTTGTGCAGTTTTCTTATGTTTAGCCTTCAGATTGATGTGCTTCATAGAAAGTCATACCTGTTGACCCACCTGGTAGGCGGGGCCTGGAACCCTGCACCGGTTGGCCACCGCAGTGTTGCATTCCGCTGTCAGTTGCAGTGCTGCCCTGGCCACCCTCCAGATCCATCGACAACGCCTCAGGTGGGCACAAGCCGAAGGAAGGGCAATGTCCCCCTCCTCTTCCGGGAACAGCCGGGGGTTATAACCCAACGAGGCCTCGAAG
Organism: Pholidichthys leucotaenia; assembly: GCA_020510985.1. Taxonomy (NCBI): domain Eukaryota; kingdom Metazoa; phylum Chordata; class Actinopteri; order Cichliformes; family Pholidichthyidae; genus Pholidichthys; species Pholidichthys leucotaenia. The sequence goes on from CM035844.1 coordinate 171,041,297, forward strand.
GGAGACATGCCGGTGGCTGTCGATACCTCAGTGTTATGAGTGTATTTGATCCAGGGGAGGTGTGTGCTCCATGACGACGGGTTGGCGGTCGTGATGCCCTGCAGCGCTTCCTCCACCTCCTGGTTGGCTCGCTCACATTGTCCGTTAGACTAAGGGTGATAACCAGAAGACAGACTCACAGTGGCCCCCAGAGCAGCGCTGAATGACCTCCAGACCCTGGAGATGAACTGAGGTCCTCGGTCCGAGCCGATGTCCTGCGGGATGCCGTGCAGCCTAACGATGTGCTGGACCAGAAGATTGGCCGTCTCCTTCGCCGAAGGCAACCCCCGCAGGGGGATGAAGTGGGCGGCTTTGGAGAACCTGTCCACCAGCGTGAGGATGGTGGTGAAATGGTTGGATGTGAGCAAACCGGTGACAAAATCCAGAGCCACGTGCGACCATGGCCTGCCCGGGATGGGGAGGGGATGAAGCAGCCCGGCCGGTGGTGAAGAGGACGTCTTCCCAGTTGCACATTCAGGGAAGGCGCGGATGTAATCCCCCACGTCCTTCTGGAGGGATGGCCACCAAACTTGGAGGTATGCCCCCATTGGATGAGTTCCCCCCGGACCACTGAAGGGACGAATAACCTGCCCGCTGCCCCCCCCCCCCAGCACCCCCGGGTCGGCCTCGTCAGACTGCACCCTTATGACCTTGTCCTTAATACCCCAAGAGAGGGCACCCATGACACATGCTGGGGAAAGGATGGGGTGTTCGGCCTTCTCCGCCATCTCCGGGGCGAATTGGCGAGACAGGGCATCGGGCTTGGTATTCTTTGACCCAGGGCAGTAGGTGATGGTGAAATTGAATCGTCCAAAGAAGAGCGACCAGCGGGCCTGTTGGGCGTTCAAACGTTTGGCAGTCCAAAGGTACTCCAGATTCTTATGGTCAGTCCAGACGATGAACGACTGCGACGCTCCCTCCAACCAGTGCCGCCATTCCTCCGAGGCCAGTTTAACCGCCAGCAGCTCCCTGTCACCGATGTTGTAATTACGCTCTGCTGGGGACAGGCGGCGAGAGAAGTAGAAACAGGGACGAATCTTACTGTCTGCCGGAGAGCGCTGGGACAAGACGGCCCCGACCCCTGAGTCCGAGGCGTCCACCTCCACCAGGCACTGAAGAGCAGGGTCCACCTGCGTCAGAATCGGCGAAGAAGATAACCTGTCCTTCAGATGAGAGAATGCAGCATCCGCCTCCTCCATCCACCGAAAGGGCACCTTGGTGGAGGTCAGGTTGGTGAGGGGAAGGGCAATGTGACTGTAGTCTTGCACAAAACGACAGTAGAAATTCGCGAAGCCCAGGAACTGCAGGAGCTGCTTTCTAGGTGAGGAAGTGGGCCAGTCTACCATCGCCTTCACCTTGGCTGGGTCCGGGATGATCTCCTTAGGGGCGATGATGAAGCCGAGAAAGGAGGTCCGGGAAACGTGGAACTCGCACTTCTCCGCCTTCACAAAGAGTTTATTCTTCAGCAGCCGCTGCAAAACCCGCTTGACGTGGACATGATGCTCCTCCATGGACTGGGAAAAGATAAGAATATCGTCAAGATAAACGAATACAAATGTGCCCAAAAAGTCCCTTAGAACATCATTGATGAGACGATGGAAGATGGCTGGGGCATTGGTCAGCCCGAACGGCATAACCAGATATTCAAAATGCCCGCTAGGGGTCCGAAAGGCCGTCTTCCACTCATCCCTCTCCCGTATCCGCACCAGGTGATAGGCGTTGCGCAGGTCTAACTTCGTAAAGCAGCAGGCCCCCCAGAGGGAATTGAACGCCGAGTTTATGAGCGGGAGAGTGTACTTATCCTTAATGTTAATGTTATTGAGCTCCCGGAAGACGATACAGGGCCTGAGAGAGCCATCCTTCTTTCCCACGAAAAAACCCCCACCCCCACCGCCGAAGATGAAGGTCTAATTATGCCTGAGCTCAAGGACTCCTTAATATACGAGTCCATGGCCGCGCGCTCCGGAGCAGACAGATTGTATAGTCTGCTAGATGGCAGCGGAGCACCGGCCCAAAGGTTAATCGCACAGTCATACGGATGGTGAGGGGGAAGGGAAAGGTCCTGGGGCTTGCTGAAAACGGCCCCAAGGTCGTGATACTCCGGTGGCACTTTTAACAGGTCGGGAGGGGGAGAGATAGGGACACCCAAAGGCATGGCAGGCGAGCATGTAGCAGACTGCAAACAGGCACTTAAGCAGAAAGAGCTCCACGAAACCACACTCCCCGAACGCCAGTCGATGGATGGGTTATGCAGGCGCAGCCAGGGATAGCCAAGGATGACCGGAGAAGATGACACAGGCAAGACATACAGTCCCAATTCCTCCCGATGGTTTCCTGAAATAATGACTGACACGGCGGCGACCCGCTGAGTGACTGTGGCCAATGGAGATTTAGACAAAGCTATGAGTTTGAGTGGAGTCTTCAACGGCTGCATAGGGAGACCCAGATGGGTTGCCAGGCTACCAGAAATAAAGCTCTGCTCGGCCCCTGAGTCAATGAGTGCATGCCTGTTAATTTCTTTATGACCAAAACAAAACTGGATGGGAATCAAAAAACGAGTGAGGGGATTATTGCGGGTTACGTCCGTGAGACCCCCTACTGCGATGCACGGACTCCCCCTTTTGGCCGCTTGGGACAGGATTCAAGGTCATGCTCCTCGCTCCCACAATAAACGCACAACCCCAACTCCCGGCGGTGCTGTCTTTCCACGGATGAAAGCTTGGATCCACCCATAACCATAGGCTCCTGGTCTTCCGGGGAATCAGCAGACGGGAGGGCCAGCAGGGGGGGCTGGAGGGAGCGGTGAGGCAGACCACCCGAGCGACCGGAAGTTCTGCGTTCAGCCGCCCACTCCCTCAGACGATTGTCAATGCTGATAGCCAGGGAGATACACTTATGTAGTGTAGAAGGCTTCTCCAGGTGGGCCAGCTTGTCCTGCAGGCTAGGGCTCAAACTCCTAACAAATATTCTACACAGGAAGGCATCCTCCCACCCGACCTTCGTAGCCACGACCCGGAAGTCCACGGCATAGTCGGCGACGGCCCTCGACCCCTGCCAAAGATTTAACAAGCGAGAGGTAAGCATGTCCTCCCGGTCCGAGTGACCAAATACCTCCTGAAACTCTTGAGTGAACTGAGTGTAAGTCATAGAAGCATTGTTGGCCCTAGCCATTACCGCATATGCCCAAGCTAAAGCCCATCCCTCTAACAAATTAATCATATAGCCTATGCGGCTCTAGTCAGTGGGAAAATCCCCGGGTACCCGTTGGAACACAATGTCGCACTGCATGAGGAACCCCCTGGCCTCCCCCAATATACCTCTATAAAGAGCGGGAGTAGGGACGGGAGTAAGCCAACAAGCGGGGCCTGGAGTGGGTGGGCTAAGGGTAGAACTAGCAGTGGAGCTAGCGGGAGCAGAGGAGCTAGTAGGAGCTGCAGGGAAACCCCGTGGGCTAACCAGTTAATGTAGCCTGTCGGTGATGCGGGCTAACTGGGTTAGCATCAGACTTTAAGCTGTTCAATCTGCGAGCTAGCGCGCTGTCTGCTGGGTCACTCTGGCGGAGTCGTACTGACATGGTATTAGTGACCCACAGAGCAGACACGACTCAGGATAGATACAAGTAACGTTATTTATTGAAACAGTGAGTGAATGGATGCGTGCGTGCAGGGTGTGTAGTGTAGTGTGGTGCGATCTGTATTCTCCAGCTGGGGCCGGCAGAGCACCATACAACCTGGCAACCCTGGAACGAGACAAAGGCCGTTAGTTTGCAGCTTAGCTTATACAGCACTCGGGATGTTACTGCGCTTACTGTCAGAGGTACTTGAGTGAAGCCCAGGTAGCGCTGAAGCTGCAGCCAGGAAGACAGTGCCCACTGGAGGCTGAGGAGCTGGAGGTGAGGGAGTAAGTCTGCCGCCTGGCAGAAAGGGAGGACCACCGCCACGGATCTCCGCCTGTGCACAGGGGAAGCAGACAGGGTGAAAAGCGGGAAGGCTTACTTGTATAGTTGGTCCGGGAGGCACAGGCCCAGACAGGGTTCAGCAAGGGCTTGAAAGCCGACATGTAGAAGAGTAGAGTGCTGGGAAGCACGGAGGCAGGCGTAGCAGGATTCAGGAAAGGAAACCAGACGACTCCGCACCGAGCACTGGTCCTGGTGGAATAAATAGGCCGCTGGGGATGACAGGCAGGTGCGTTCACGGGTGCCATGATTGGCAGCCATGACACATTAAGAGCGGAAACAAAATCAGTTACAATAATGTACTTGCTATTTAACTTATGATTTGAAAAAGTTCTAACAAGTGCTTTCTTTAGTGCAAAGGGTGTGTAGTGTCAATCGTTGCTCTAGATGTCCAGCTGTCATGTGCTAGAGCAACTCTCTGCTGACTTTAGTGAATTACAACGCAGTGTTTTACTTCTTCTTACAATTTGGGGATTACCATTTCACTGAAATGTTAGCATGTTGGTTAAACATAGCGTGGCTGTAGCATTTTTATGAGACTTCGGAAGCCATCATTTTCAACAACACTGTACTTATATCTTTACATATTAAAAATGTGACAGCCTCCCTTATTTTTTGGGCAGGCTGAGAAGCCTTTTCCAGCGTAGTTTGCTTCTGGTCAAGCGTTTTTGCTGGCTTCATGTCAGTTTCTGAGATTTGTGGTATTGCTGCCATTTTTCATGTCCACATGTCATGCGGCTTTGGTTTTCTTGAGCTCTTCACTGTCTTTGAAGTTCTTGAATCCAAGCTGCTGTCTGCCTTTGGGCTTGGCAGCAGATCTTTTGAACCCATCCTTACTGCATAAATATGTGCTTGAAGTCATTTAGAAGTTGTCATCTCATAGTTTGTCAGTTGATCTTGGCATATTGGAGATTTTCAAGTCTCTATCAATTACTACCAACATCAGCCCTGAAAATCCAATAGCATCCTTTACAAAATTAATTTCATTTGATGGTGATTATTGTTGTTTTATCTCTTTTTACTAAACAACTTAAAGCAGCACTTTACGACTTTCCAATTCCGGGTGAAAAGACTGAAAAGATTTCAACAGGCATGTTTTTATGAGCCGAGGCCCAATAAACAATCACAGGGTGCTTTGATAGTTGATGGCTAAAGTCGTGCCCTACGATTCACTAATGGCCATAAAACGTACCAGCTGTCTTCTCAGTGTTCCTGCCAGGAACAGGAAAGTTAAATACTGCTGTTGCAGGTGGTGCAGGCTCACTCAGGCTGTGGTGGAAGTAACATTCATCTAGTCAAAGGCTGATGTACTATGAAAATGATTTTGAAACATTACAGTATTTTGAGGTGAAAATCTTACATAGTGTAAACATTTGCATTTTTGTTTTATTCCGGTATGTTGTTTTCTCAGCTGAACTATATAGGCAATTTAAAAGTATTCAGCAAGCCAGTATTGGTTAACATTTCAACCAAAAGTAATTTTGGTTTTCAATACAGAAAAAAAAAGCTAAACCAATATGTGCATGCTGTTTTGAGGTCTTGCAACACAGTACCCTGCATAAAATGCAAACAGAAGGAAGCCTCAGTAGACTAGGACCTTCTGATAAGTGACCTAACAGATGTGGCTAACATTGTAGTGCTTGTACCAGCAAAACTTAATTCCTTGTTGGATGTCATCAGTCTGAATTAAATGGGTTTATACAGTGGAGTGGGATAGAATGGTTATCAATTTATTCTGACACAGCATATAGAACAATTCAATCTTTTATGTCAAAATAATGCTAACTTTGCTTATTTCATGAGATGCCATCCCCCTTGCTCATTTGCAACATTTATTGCTGATAGCAGATTAAGGAGAAAGGACTGGTTTCAGGTTGATGTTACTGATATTCAAAGAAGAGGAAACTAGTGTCATAGTATTAGTGTAATTTGCCAGTTTATATTTCTGGTTCACTAGTGAACCATTAATAAATTAACTAGAGCACTTTCTATTTACAGCATACTAAGGATCCTATTTTGATGCCACGCTTCCCATTTTGTGCTGGTGGATTTGTTTGTTTCTGTCATCGCATAGTCTGGTTTTCATGCTTTGTGTCACCATTTGATATACCAGTAGACACTGCGCCTGCTTTATGCTGCAAGGTGGAGATTTATTTAAGAGACATGCGGTACCAACGCAATCTTGGCGCATTGCTGTTTTAGTGCATTTCGTGTCAATGCCTTTTGATCTATAAAAAGCACGTCTATCGTCAGAAGCACATTGTTAATACTATTTCAGCAGCACATTTTATAATTGAGGGCATGCTCCTACTGACAGGGACACACATGGAAACAGCATGCACACTGGAATTTTCTGTTATTTTCCTAAACAGAGTTGTAACAGTTATATCCTAATCAAAGTATTATTACCCTTCATTGCCTCCGCCAAGGAGGTAATGTTTTTACCGGGGTTTGTCTGTCTGTCTGTCTGTCTGTCTGTCTGTTACCAACATAACTCAAAAAGTTATTAACGGATTTGGACGAAATTTTCAGGAAAGGTGTTTAATGGCACGGGGAACAGATGATTACATTTTGGTGAGGATCTGAGAGTGCATACCTCCACCAAGGGCTTTGTTTGTATTTGTGCAGCAGGGTTACACAAAAACTACTGGATGGATTTGGATGAAATTTTCGCCAGAGGTGGTTCTTGGGCTAGAGAGGAACCCATTATATTTTGGTGATGATCTGACAATGCATACCTTATCTTCTCACAGTGTGTTAGCAACAATACTCCAAAACTGATGGACAGACTTTGATGCAATTTTCACCACAAGTGGCTATAGGCCTACACACAAACCCATTACATTTTGGAGGTGATCCATGAGAAACGGAAGGAGCCTTGGCGGAGGTATGCGCTCTATGAGTGCTTTTCTAGTTTTAATTATAATATGATGACACAATGAAGTGTTTTTTTTTTTAATTTCATCCCCATTTTCATTTTCATCACAAACTTACAGGAGGAGTATTGCTGATAGATTAGGCATTCATTTATTTTTTTTAGGGGAATGAATGACTGAACAGGGAGTTTGTGGGGGGGGGGGGGGTTCACCGCAGACTATAACATTCAGAAGAGATGCGAAGACGCTCTTCATGGCTGTCTGGCGTCTGTGGCTGGTTCTGACGGACCTCAGCACTGGGGTTGGGGCTGCAGTGGCCATTGTGGATCCAGTAAATGGAGAAGGTGATGTCTAAATCCTGCGGGATGCTGTCAATTTGAAGATTTCATACTACAAACCTCTCCACTGTGACAAAGTGTTTTGTCTACATTCATCAAGTCTCAATTGTGTGTATGTTTGTGTGCTTACACGTGTCCTGTCCCGGTTAATGACAAACACACACACTTAACTGTTAATTTTCTATTAAATGTAATAATCTGAGGATGGTTAGATAGAAACTATCCATACCTACCTTGTAATATAGCCTATCCCAAATCATTTGAAGAAACAGAAGACAGAGATTTTCATTGCACAGAGAATCAACAGCACCTGGAGTGCAACAAGGCATGCATCTACAAGGGCTACGTTAAACCTAAATTCATTTACACTGTAAATTAAGCTCAGTTGTTCAGCTCATTTGTTCAGTCATGTCTTCTAGGGATGCCCAATAGCAGAATTTTTGCCAAAAGCCGATATGCCGATAGTTTAAAACTAGTTTTGCCGATGCACATACAGTATCTCACAAAAGCGAGTACGCCCCTCACATTTTTGTAAATATTTTATTATATCTTTTCATGGGACAACACTGAAGATATGACACTTTGATACAATGTAAAGTGGTCACTGTACAGCTTGTATAACAGTTTAAATTTGCTGTCCCCTTAAAATAACTCAACACACAGCCATTAATGTCTAAACCGCTGGCAACAAAAGTGAGTACACCCCTAAGTGAAAATGTCCAAATTGTGCCCAATTAGCCATTTTCCCTCCCCGGTGTCATGTGACTTGTTAGTGTTACAAGGACTCATGTGTGTATGGGGAGCAGGTGTGTTAAATTTGGTGTTATCACTCTCACACTCATACTGGTTACTGGAAATTCAACATGGCACCTCATGGCAAAAGAAGTCGCTGAGGATCTGAAAAAAAAAAAGAACTGTTGCTCTCCATAAAGATGGCCTAGGCTATAAGAAGATTGCAAACACCTTGAAACTGAGGTGCAGCACGGTGGCCAAGACCATACAGCGGTTTAACAGGACAGGTTCCACACAGAACAGGCCTCGCCATGGTCGACCAAAGAAGTTAAGTGCATAGGCTCAGCATCATATCCCAAGGTTGTCTTTTGAAAACAGATGTATGAGTGCTGCTAGCATTGCTGCAGAGGTTGAAGGGGTGGGGGGTCAGCCTGTCAGTGCTCAGATCATACCCCACACACTGCATCAAATTGGTCTGCATGGCTGTCATCCCAGAAGGAAGCCCCTTTTAAAGATGATGCACAAGAAAGCCTGCAAACAGTTTGCTGAACACAAGCAGACTAAGGACATGGATTAGTGGAACCATGTCCTATGGTCTGATGAAACCAACATAAACTTATTTGGTTCAGATGGTGTCAAGCGTATGTGGCAGCAACCAGGTGAGGAGTACAAAGACAAGTGTGTCTTGCCTACAGTCAAGCATGGTGGTGGGAGTGTCATGGTTTGGGGCTGCATGAGTGCTGCCAGCACTGGGGAGCTACAGTTCATTGAGGGAACCATGAATGCCAACATGTATTGTGACATACTGAAGCAGAGCATGATCCCCTCCCTTTGGAAACTGGGCAGCAGGGCAGTATTCCAACATGATAATGACCCCAAACACACCTCCAAGATGACCACTGCCTGCTAAAGAAACTGTGGGTAAAGCTGATGGATTGGCCAAGCATGTTTCCAGATCTAAACCCTATTGAGCGTCTGTGGGGCATCCTCAAACGGAAGGTGGAGGAGCGCAAGGTCTCTAACATCCACCAGCTCTGTGGTGTTGTCATGGATGAATTGAAGAGGATTCCACTGGGAACCTGTGAAGCTCTAGTGAACTCCATGCCCAAGAGAGTTAAGACAGTGCTGGAAAATAATGGTGGCCACACAAAAAATTGACACTTCGGGCACAATTTGGGCATTTTCACTTAGGGATGTACTCATTTTTGTTGCCAGCAGTTTAGACATTAATGGCTGTGTGTTGAGTAATTTTAAGGGGACAGCAAATTTACACTTATACAAGCTGTACACTGACTACTTTACATTGTATCAAAGTGTCATATCTTCAGTGTTAGTCTTTTCAATGACAAGATATAATAAAATATTTACAAAAATGTGAGGGGTGTACTCACTTTTGTGAGATACTGTATATACACATACTAATTTTTCATGCCTATTTACATCTCTTTTGACTTACAGTGATGATTAACTGGCATATAAAGACACATTCCCCATGGAAAATAGGATAACTACCTCAATTTAATATGAAAATAAATGTGTTATGTATTTTCAGACAAATGTACGAAGGGAGGGAGGCTCTGTATCACTTAATAATATTCAATTCAATTCAACTTTATTTATATAGCACCATTTCACAACAACAGTCATCTCATAGCACTTTCAAACTGTAGGGAAAAACCCCCACAATTGCAGAAAGACCCCAGCAATCAGGTGATCCCCTGTGAGCAAGCGCTTGGCGATGGTGGAGAGGAAAAACTCCCTTTTAACAGGAAGAAACCTCCAGCAGAACCAGGCACAGGGAGGGGTAGTCATCTACTGCGACTGGCTGGGGGATGAGGGGATAGAGAAGAAGAAGAAAAGAACAGGCATGTAAAAAGCAACAGCACAATGGGAACTCAATCTATGGGAGAGAACAAACAGATGTTAACGACCAGCAAAAATACTTCATTGAGAGTGAAGAAAGGAGTGAAGCCCAGTGCATTGTTGGAGATCCCCCAGCTGTCTAAACCTATTAGCAGCACAAGGGGGGTTCAGGGTCACCTGATCCCACCCTAACTATGGTCTGTGTCAAAAAGGAAGGTTTTAACTCTTTTCTTAAAAACAGAGATCGAGTTTGACTCCCAAATCCAGATTGGCAGCTGGTTCCAAAGGAGAGGAGCCTCATAACTGAAAGCTCTGCCTCCCATTGTACTCTTACAGATTCTAGATATTACAAGTATCTAGAATCTGTATCTGTCAAGTATCTATACAAGTATCTATCTTCCTGTGGTAATGTATCATCACTTCCTGTGTTGCTGGCTGTCTGTGTGGCTTGCTCTGTGGTTAGATCTCCTCATTCTCCTGAGGATTTTGCCTTTAATTGTATTTTAATCACTTTTTTCCTTCTACCGTCAGCTCTCACTTCTGTTTATCAAGCCTCTTGCACCTGTGTGTGCACTCAGTGTCATCTAATCACCCTCTTTAGCCTTCTGTTCACCTTTCATCTGTGTTTTTGTTAGCTTCGGGTTAGCCACTAGCTATGGCTACTAGCTCTCCTTCCCCTCCTCCTCTGGTGTGCTCTCTATGTCAGATGTTTAGCTACACCTCTACCTCTTTTAGTGATAACGGTAAATGTAATAAATGTTGTCTTGTTGAGGCGCTCGAGGCGAGGTTGTCTGATTTGGAATCCCGGCTCCGCTGCATTGAAACACCGTCTGCGCCAGTTAATCATGACGGATGCCCCTTAGCTGCAGTGGAGCTCCCTAGCATAGGGCGGTCTGCTAGCGATCCTCCGGTCCTCCTTAGCAGCAAGGAGACTGGGTGGGTGACGGTGAGAAGGAAGCCTAATTGCAAGGCCCCGGTTCACCACCAACCTGTTCATTACCTCCACCAAAGGGGGAGGTTATGTGATCATCGGCGTTGGTTTGTCTGTTTGTTTGTCTGTTTGTCTGTTTGTTTGTCTGTTTGTTAGCAAGATAACTCAAAAAGTTATGGACGGATTTTCATGAAATTTTCACAGATTGTCAGAAATGGGGTATCCTACAGATGATTAGATTTTGGTGGTGACCCGGATCACCGTCCACAAGAAAACCGCCATTACGCAAAATGCCATTTTCGTGAATAACTACGAAACCACTAATCCTATCATTGTCAATCCAATTGTTGTGAATCCAATTGCTAGTCATATGTTTTCATGGTCAAGGAATCTGAAAACGTACACACAAACACTGTATGGGGGGAACTGTGGCGCTAAACCGCCATTACGGAAAATGCCATTTTCGTCAATAACTACTGAACCACTAATCCTATCATTGTCAATCCAATTGCTTGTCATATGTTTTCATGGTCAAGGAATCTGAAAACGTACACACAAACACTGTATGGGGGGAACTGTGGCCGCCATTACGGAAAATGCCATTTTCGTCAATAACTACTGAACCACTAATCCTATCATTGTCAATCCAATTGCTTGTCATATGTTTTCATGCTCAAGGAATCTGAAAACATACACACAAACACTGTATGGGGGGAACTGTGGCCGCCATTACGGAAAATGCCATTTTCGTGAATAACTACTGAACCACTAATCCTATCATTGTGGATCCAATTGCTTGTCATATGTTTTCATGCTCAAGGAATCTGAAAACGTACACACAAACACTGTATGGGGGGAACTGTGGCCGCCATTACGGAAAATGCCATTTTCGTGAATAACTACTGAACCACTAATCCTATCATTGTCAATCCAATTGTTGTGAATCCAATTGCTAGTCATATGTTTTCATGATCAAGGAATCTGAAAACGTACACACAAACACTGTATGGGGGGAACTGTGGCCGCCATTACGGAAAATGCCATTTTCGTGAATAACTACTGAACCACTAATCCTATCATTGTGAATCCAATTGCTTGTCATATGTTTTCATGCTCAAGGAATCTGAAAACGTACACACAAACACTGTATGGGGGGGAACTGTGGCCGCCATTACGGAAAATGCCATTTTCGTGAATAACTACTGAACCACTAATCCTATCATTGTGAAACCAATTGCTTGTCATATGTTTTCATGGTCAAGGAATCTGAAAACATACACACAAACACTGTATGGGGGGAACTGTGGCCGCCATTACGGAAAATGCCATTTTCGTGAATAACTACTGAACCACTAATCCTATCATTGTCAATCCAATTTTGTCAATCCAATTGCTAGTCATATGTTTTCATGGTCAAGGAATCTGAAAACATACACACAAACACTGTATGGGAGGAACTGTGGCCGCCATTACGGAAAATGCCATTTTCGTGAATAACTACTGAACCACTAATCCTATCATTGTCAATCCAATTTTGTCAATCCAATTGCTAGTCATATGTTTTCATGGTCAAGAAATCTGAAAACATACACACAAACACTGTATGGGAGGAACTGTGGCCGCCATTACAGAAAATGCCATTTCCGTGAATAACTACTGAACCACTGCTTGTCATATGTTTTCATGATCAAGGAATCTGAAGACTGTATGGGGGGAACTGTGGCGCTTGGCGGAGGTCTGCGCTCTCCGAGTGCTTTTCTAGTGTTTCTAATCGTTTTTTCCCCGCTCAGCGACACAACCGCTGAGGAAAAAACTCTGATCATTGGCGACTCTGTAGTCAGAAATGTGACCCTAGAGACTCCAGCGGCCATAGTCAAATGCATTCCTGGGGCCAGAGCAGGCGACATCGAGTCAAATTTGAAAATGCTGGCTAAAAGTAACTGTAAATACTCCACAATTGTTATCCACGCTGGCATTAACGACGTCCGACTCTGGCAGTCGGAAGTCACAAAACTTAACGTGGAATCGGTGTGTGACTTTGCCAAAATGATGTCTGCCTCTGTAGTATTCTTTGGGCCCCTCCTCAATCTGACCAGTGATGACATGTTTAGCCGCTTGTCATCCTTCAACCGCTGTCTGTCTGTGTGGTGTCCGGCAAACGATGTGGGCTACATAGACAATTGGAGCTCATTTTGGGGAAAACCTGGTCTTTTGAGACGAGACAGCATCCATCCCACTTTGGATGGTGCGTCTCATTTATCTAACAATCTGGCATCATTTTTATCCAGATTTCCAAAACATTGACAACTCAGAGTTGGGACCAGGAAGCAGATTCGCAGTCTTACACGCCTCTCTGCAGGTCCTCTTCATCCGCCACCCCTCAACTTAGCCCCTGTCTTCCCCATCAAAGAATCATTGTCTGCTCCCTTCAAAGTAAATAAAAATATAATGTATAAGCATCTCAAAGTGATTAAACAAAAAGTTGGTAAAACTCAAATTAGACATGAAGCCTCTAAAATGAATGATTTGGCTGCTGTTTCTCCTCATAATTTAAAAATTAAATGTGGTTTGTTAAATATTAGGTCTCTAACTCCCAAGTCTCTGCTAGTCCATGATCTGTTAATTGATCATCAGATTGATTTAATATCCCTTACAGAGACTTGGTTAGGGCAAGAGGATTATGTTGGTTTAAATGAATGAACTCCCTCTGGTTATTTAAACTGTCAAAATCCCAGAAGTTCTGGTCGTGGAGGAGGAGTAGCAACAATTTCATCCATCCATCCATCTTCTTCCGCTTAATCCTTTTCGGGTCGCGGGGGGACTGAAGCCTATCCCAGCATCTTTGGGCGAGAGGCAGGGTACACCCTGGACAGATTGCCAGTCCATCGCAGGGCCAACACAGAGAGACAGACAACCATTCATTCTCACAGTCATACCTAAGGACAATTTAGAATCCCCAGTTTGATGCCAGTTAACCTAACTTGCATGTTTTTGCATGTGGGAGTAAACCGGAGAAATCCTGGAGTAAACCCACGCAGACACAGGGAGAACATGCAAACTCCACACAGATCACTGTTGGTCGGTGGCTGTGATTGAACCCAGGATCCCTCAGCCAAGGGTGAGTTGCTGTGCTGCCAAAGTGCTAACCACTCCGCCGCCGCGCTGCCCTAGTAACAATTTACCATTCCAAATTGCCAGCTAATGTAAAGCAAAAAACATGTTATTCCTTTGAGGGCCTGGTCCTCAGTTTTGGGCATGTTAGCAATTTTAGGCTAAACCCAATTTTATTTGCCATAGTTTATCATCCTCCATCAACCTACTCAGAGTTTTTATACGAATTTGCCAAATTCTTAGCTGATTTAGTGCTGAAATCAGATAGAAAAATTATAGTAGGGGACTTTAATATACATGTAGATGTAGATAGTGATTGCCTTAATATAGCATTTAATTCAATATTAGACTCGATGGGGTTTTCTCGGAAAGTAGAAAATTCTACCCATTATCTCCACCATACGTTGGACCTTGTTCTGACATATGGCATCGAAATAGAAAATCTGGTAGTGTCTCTTCACAACCCTGTACTGTCAAACCATTGTTTGTTAATCTTTGATTTTACTATTTCTGGCTGTTTGGCTCCTAAAGAAAAATATTACAACAGTAGATGCCTCTCAGATGATGTTGTAACCAAATTTATGCAGATTGTTTCCTCTATGCCATGTGTCAATACAACGGAAATAAGCTATAGACAGCTTGCTCCTTCTGTAATTGATAGCATGGTAGATAGTGTTACAGCTTCTCTGCATCAGACTCTAGACATGGTGGCCCCTTTAAAAAAGAAAAAGTCTAATCAGAGATTTCTAACTCCTTGGTTTAACACAGAAACTTGTAGCTTAAAACAGAAGACTCGTCAATTAGAAAGAAAATGGCGCTCCACTAGTTTAGATGAAATCTATTTAGCTTGGAGAAATCATCTTTTAATTTATAAAAAATCTCTTAGAAAAGCTAGAACAAGTTATTATTCTGCATTAATAGAAGAGAACAAGAATAATCCGAGGTTTCTTTTCAGCACTGTAGCCAGGCTGACAAAGAGTCAGGACTCTGTCAATCCTTGCATTCCCTTAGAGCTTACTAGTCAGGACTTTATGAACTTTTTCAATAATAAAATTTCATCTATCAGAGATAAAATCAATCAGATTCTTCCCACCATTAACTTAAATACAGTAACTACTACAACTCCTTCAATTGATATCTGTTTGGATGAGTTTATTCCAATTGTCCTTTTAGAGTTAGACAAAATAATTCCTCATCCAAGCCTTCAACTTGTCTTTTAGCCCCTATTCCTACCAGGTTATTTAAAGAAGGCTTCTCATTTATTGGTAGCTTTATTCTTCAAATAATCAATTCTTCATTAACTTTAGGCCATGTACCGCAGGTTTTTAAAAGTGCTGCAGTTAAACCCTTACTCAAAAAGCCAACGCTGGATCCAGGAGTTTTAGCTAACTATAGACCAATCTCTAATCTCCCTTTCATTACAAAAATCTTAGAAAGAGTTGTTGTTACGCAATTATTTGACCACTTGCAGTGAAATGGTTTATTTGAAGAGTTTCAGTCTGGGTTTAGAATCCATCATAGTACTGAAACATCCTTAGTGAAGGTCACTAACGACCTCCTTATCGCATCTGATAATGGACTTGTTTCTGTACTTGTCCTTTTAGACCTTAGTGCAGCTTTTGATACGATCGATCATAATATCATACTTGATAGATTAGAACACTATGTTGAACTTAATGGAACTTCGTTGCAGTGGTTTAGATCTTATTTATCTAATAGGTTCCAGTTTGTTCATGTCAGTAATGAGTTTTCTTTCAACTCAAAGCTCAGTCATGGAGTTCCACAGGGATCTGTGTTAGGCCCTACCCTTTTTAGTTTATATATGCTTCCGTTAGGCAACATTATTAGAAAGCACTGTATCCATTTTCATTGTTATGGAAATGACACACAATTATACCTGTCAATGAAGCCAGATGATAGTAATCAATTAGCCAAGTTAGAAGCCTGTCTTAAGGAAATCAAAGCATGGATGACTTGTAATTTCCTGTTAAAATTCAGATAAGAATGAAGTCATTCTTGTTGGTCCAAAAAACCTTAGAAATACCTTTCCAAATCAAACTTTCAGTTTGGATGCAGTTACTCTTTCTCTTAATAACTTTGTGAGGAACCTTGGAGTTATTTTTGATCAAGATCTGTATTTCAATTCACATATTAAATTTGTTTCTAAGACTGCTTTCTATCATTTGCGTAATATTGCCAAAATTAGGAGCACCTTGTCTCAGAGTGATGCTGAGAAACTGATCCATGCTTTTGTTAGTTCTAGATTAGATTATTGTAACTCTTTATTATCAGGTTGTCCTAAAACATCTTTAAAAAGTCTTCAGTTGATCCAAAATGCTGCAGCAAGAGTTTTAAAAGGTACTAGAAAGAGAGATCATATCTCTCCAGTTCCGGCCTCCCTTGATTGGGGAGGCCGGATAGGGTTTAGAATTAAGTTTAAAATCCTTCTTCTTACTCACAAAGCTCTAAACAATCAGGCCCCTTTTTATTTAAAAGATCTGATACTACCATATTATGCTAACAGAGCACTATGCTCCCAAAATGCTGGATTACTTGTAATACCTAGAATCTCCAAAAGTACAATGGGAGGCAGAGCCTTCAGTTATCAAGCTCCTCTCCTGTGGAACCAGCTGCCAGTCTGGATTCGGGAGTCAGACTCGATCTCTGTTTTTAAGAATAGGGTTAAAACCTTCCTTTTTGATATAGTCTACAATTAGGGAGGGCTCATGTGTCTCTGAACCCTCCCTTAGTTATGCTGCTAATAGGTTTAGACAGCCGGGGGACCTCCAATAATTGCACTGGGCTTCACTCCTTTCTTCACTCTCAATGATTTTTTTTTTTTTTTTTTTTTTTTTTTTTTTGCTGGTCATTAACATCTGTTTGTTCTCTCCCATAGATTGAGTCCCCATCATGCTGTTTGCTCTCTACATGTCTGTTCTTTTCATCTTCTCTATCCCCTCACCCCCCAGCCAGTCGCAGCAGATGACTGCCCTTCCCTGAGCCTGCTTCTGCTGGAGGTTTCTTCCTGTTAAAAGGGAGTTTTTCCTCTCTGCAGTCGCCAAGCGCTTGCTCACAGGGGATCGCCTGATTGCTGGGGTCTTTCTGCAATTGTGGGGGCTTCCCCTTCAGTTGAAAGTGCTATGAGATGACTGTTGATGTGAAATGGCACTATATAAATAAAGTTGAATTGAATTGAATTGAAATTGAAATTGAATTGAATTGAAGTAATCCTGCATTTTGGGAGTGTAGTGCTCTGTTAGGATGATAAGGTCCTATCAGATCTTTTAAATAACAAGGAGCCTGTTTATTTAGTGCTTTGTAAGGGAGGAGAATGATTTTAAACTTAATTCTAAATTCTATGGGAAGCCAATGAAGAGAGGCCAGAACTGGAGAGATGTGATCTCTCTTTCTAGTACCTGTTAAAACTCTAGCTGCAGCATTTTGGATCAGCTGAACACTTTTTAAAGACTTTTTTTAGACAGCCTGATAATAAAGAGTTATAATAATCTAATCTAGAGCTAACAAAAGCATGGGTTAGTTTCTCAGCATCACTCTGAGACAAGATGCTCCTAATCTTGGCAGTATTTTGCAAATGATAGAAGGCAGTCTTAGAAACAAGTTTAATATGTGAATTAAAGAACAGATCTTGATTAAAAGATCTGTTTGTAATTTGAGATGGCGGCACGTTCACACGCGGCAGCTAGACATTCCAGTCTACTACACCCCTTCTTGTGTTTTTTTCTGCCTTTTTCTGTGCTCCTTCTGTGATGGACTAATTACCTACAGTCGCCAGGAACTTATAGGCATCAGCCGCCAGCTTACCTCCGTCATCTCCAGCAACCATTCCAGTGACTTCCACCACATCCTGGAAGAGATTGCCAAAACTTCGGGCACTCCATGATTCGTTATGCCCCGCAAGCGCAGATGACAACGGGAGAGGAAGCAGAAACGAGGCTGCAGCACTGGCCTTCATGCCCTGCTGCACAAACTTCATAGTTTTCTTCAATTTTTTTCACCAATGCCAGATCCTTCACTACCAAAATGGACGAGCTGCATGCAGAGATCGCCAACAATCGCAACGTCAGGGACTGTTGTATACTGATTGTGACCGAGTCATAGCTGAACGAATGCTTCCCGGATGCTGCTGTGGAATTACCTGGCCGAACTACACCTCGACTGCAACGCTGATTCTGGTAAGGGAAGGGGGGGAGGGCTCTCTGCTTATGTGCTTCAGGCTTGGTGTAAAAACAGCAGAATAATTCATAGCCACTGTTCACTGGACTTGGCCATACCCTTCCTATGCTGGCCTTTTTATCTCCCCCGCGAGCTAACGTCAGTAATTTCAACAGCTGTTTACATTCCTCCTTATGCTAATGTTAGCTTAATACTCAATCACCTTCAGCACATTGTCAGCAAGCAGCAAAGAGATCACCCCGATGCAGTCCACTTTATTGCAGGGGATTTTAACAAAGCATGCTTAAAGACTGTACTCCCCAAATTCTACCAACATGTTAAGTGTCCCACAAGAGGGGAAAGAACACTGGATCATGTTTATAGCAACAATAAGCACACCTACAGAGCCACCCCCTCCCCCACCTTGGACAATAAGACCATCTCTCTCTGTTACTGATTCCTGCCTACACCCCCCTTAAGAAGAGTTCCCCCCAACCAAGTAAACATTTAAAACCTGGCCTGAGAATGCTCTTTACCAGCTACAAGACTGCTTTGCCTGCACTGATTGGAGCATCTTTGAACCGCAGGACCTGGACTCCTACACTGAATCTGTCCTTTTCTACATCAAATGCTGTGTAGAAAATGTGACAGTCACCAAACACATCCGGGTATTTCCAAACCGCAAACCCTGGATGATCAGTGAAGTCCAGGCTCTGATCAGAGCCCACAACTCAGCCTTCAGACAGAGGGACAGCTCTCTGTACAGCACTTCCAGAGCTAACCAGAGGAGAGGCATAAAACTCGCTTAGAATGCCTATAGGAGGAAAGTGGAGGGTCTCCTTTCAGACAACAACCCCCGATAGATGTGGAGAGGCATTCAGGCCCTCACCAACTACAGGGGCCAGGGCTCCCCAGCATCAGACAGCAGCCTCACTCTGGTAGAGTTGCTTAACAGCTTCTTTGCCCAGTTTGAGCACACCTCCCCACCAAACCCGTCCCCCCCTCCTCACCTCTCTTCCCCCTCCCTCCCCCCTCTCTCTACAGGTGCACGAGGTGAGGAGGCAACTGAGAACATTGAACCCCTGCAGAGCTGCTGGTCCAGACGGCATCCCAGGAGCGGTGGTCAAAGCATGTGCAGACCAGCTGGCAGGGATACTCACCAAGTTGTTCATCCTCTCCCTGATGCACGCCACCATCCCCTCCTGCCTCAAGGCCTCCACCACCAAGCACAACACCCTCTGTTCCCTGGCTGCGCCTAGAAATCCTGTCCATAAAAAATTATGAACAAGATCGGAGACAAAGGGCAGCCCTGGCGGAGTCCAACTCTCACTGGGAATGAGTCTGATCGAGTGTTGGCAATACTAACCAAACTCTCACAATGGTCGTACAGAGACCAAATAGCTCATAACAACAAGCCCGATACCCCATACTCCCGAAGCAACCCCCACAAAAAACCACGAGGAATGCGGTCAAATGCCTTCTCCAAGTCTACAAAACACATGTAAACTAGTTGGGCAAACTCCCATGAACCCTCAAGGATTCTCGAGAGGGTAAAAAGCTGGTCCGATGTGCCACGGCCAGGATGAAAACCACATTGCTCCTCCTGAATCCGAGGTTCGACCAACGGCCGGACTCTCCTCTTCAGTACGTTGGCATAGACCTTCCCAGGGAGGCTGTGGAGTGTGATCCCTCTAAAGTTAGAGCACACCCTCCGGTCCCCTTTTTTGAAGAGAGGAACCACCACCCTGATTTGCCATGTCAAAGGCACTGCCCCTGACCTCCACGCAATGTTGTAGAGGCGTGTCAACCATGACAGCCCTACAACATCCAGGGCCTTGAGGTACTCAGGGTGAATCTCGTCCACCCCCGGGGCCCGGCCACCAAAGAGATTTTTAACCACCTTGGCGACCTCAGCCCCTGTGATGGGCGAGTTATCCCCCTCGTCCACAAGCCCTGCTTCCTCTGTGGAAGACATATCAGGGGGCTTGAGGAGATCCTCAAAGTATTCCTTCCACTGCCTGACGATATCCCCAGTCGAAATCAGCAGCACCCCTTCCACACCATACACAGTGTGGACAGCGAGCTGCTTCCCCCTCCTGAGCTGCCGGACAGTTTGCCAGAATCTCTTCGAGGCCGACCAAAAGTCTTGTTCCATGGCCTCACCAAACTCCTCCTATACCCAAGTTTTTGCTTCAGTAACCACCCGAGCTGCACTCCGTTTGGCCTGCCAGTACACCTCAGCTGCTTCGGGAGTCCCGCAAGCCAACCAAGCTTGATAGGACTCCTTCTTCAGCTTAATGGCCCCCCTCACCACTGGTGTCCACTACTTGGTTCGGGGGTTGCCACCACAAGATGCCCCGATGACCTTGCGGCCGCAGCTCTGGGCTGCTGCTTCAACAATGGAGGTGGAGAACATGGCCCATTCAGACTCCATGTCTCCAGACTCCCATGGAATGTGGTTGAAGTTCTTCTGGAGGTGGGAGTTGAAGACCTCCCGGACAGGGGCCTCAGCCAGACATTCCCAGCACACCCTCACTATATGTTTGTGTCTACCAGGTCTGAATGGCATCCTCCGTGCCATCGGATCCAACTCACCACCAGGTGATGATCAGTTGACCGCTCTGCACCTCTTTTTACTCGAGTGTCCAAGATATACGGTCGCAGGTCTGATGACATAATAACAAAATCGATCATCAACCTGTGATCTAGGGTGTCCTGGTGCAAAGTGCACATATGGACACCCTTATGCTTGAACATGGTATTCATTATGGACAAACTGTGGTTAGCACAGAAGTCCAATAACTGAACACCACTCCGGTTCAGATCAGGCAGGCATTCCTCCCAATCACCCCTTCCAGGTTTCACTGTCGTTGCCCACGTGCGCATTGAAGTCCCCCAGTAGGACAGTGGAGTCTCCAAGAGGAGCACTCTCCAGCACCCCAGTCAGAGACTCCAAAAAGGGTGGGTACTCTGAGCCATCATTTGGTGCATAGGCACAAGTGATGGTCAGGACCCGTTTCCCAACCAGAAGACACAAGGAAACAACCCTTTTGTCCACTGGGGAAAACTCCAATATAGAGGCAGCAAGGTGCAGGGATACAAGAATACCCTCCCCTGCTCGTCGTCTCTCGCCCGAGGCAACTCCAGAGTAGGCCAAGCCCCAGCCCCTCTCCAGGAGACTGGTTCCGGAACTGGAGCTGTATGTTGAGGTGAGGCCGACTATATCTAGCCGGTATCTCTCAATCTCATGCACCAGCTCAGGCTCGTTCCCCACCAAAGAGGTGACATTCCACATCCCAAAAGCCCATTTAGGAAGCTTGGGATCAGACCACCAAGGTCTCCGCTTTTGATCGCCATTTGATCCACATAGCACCGGACCCCCATGATCCCTCCTGCAGGTGGTGAGCCCACTGGAGGGCGGACCCATGTAACTCCTTCAGGCTTAGCCCAGCTGCATTCCATGGGCAGAAACCTGGCCACCAGTCACTAGCCATCAAGCCCCTCCCCCAGGCCTGGCTCCAGGGTGGGACCCCGGTAACCCCATACTGGG
The DNA here is from genome assembly GCA_020510985.1 of Pholidichthys leucotaenia. Classification (NCBI taxonomy): domain Eukaryota; kingdom Metazoa; phylum Chordata; class Actinopteri; order Cichliformes; family Pholidichthyidae; genus Pholidichthys; species Pholidichthys leucotaenia. The sequence continues at coordinate 171,062,865 of CM035844.1, forward strand.
CGGGCTACACTGAATCCTTGTTCTAGTATTTATCATGAGAGTCTGTTGGATCGTTCTTAGTCTGGCCCTTCACCCATGACCAGTTTGTCTTGGGTGACCCTACCAGAGGCAAATTGCCCCGGATAACATAGCTCCTGGGATCACTAGGGCACGCAAACCCCCCATTACGATAAGGTGATGATCCATGAGGGGAGGAATCCTTACACTTATCTGAATTTAATAGCAAGAAATTACAAGTCACCCAAGCTCTGATTTCCTTAAGACAAGCCACAAGGAGCAGTTCCGCTGCCTGACAAAGTGCGCGCTGTGGCAGATTTTCCCCGGCCGCAGACAGTCAGGGCGTTACAGGAGTTTTTGGGAATGGTAAATTTTTATAACCGTTTTCTCCCCCACGCAGCGCAACTCATGCAGCCGCTGTATGCCGCGCTCAAAAAACAGAAACCCGCGGATAAGTTAAGTGGTCCCTGGAGCGGGACCAAGCCTTCTCGGAGGTAAAAGCAGCCTTGGCAAAGGCTGCATTGTTGGCACACCCAGACCCAACGGCCCGCATAGCGCTCACTACTGACGCGTCAGATGTGGCCATAGGGGCGGTCGTGGAGCAGCATGTAGCCGGGGTTTGGCAGCCTCTCGCCTTTTTCAGCAGGACCTTGCGCGATAGCGAATGTAAATACAGCGCGTTCGACAGGGAGCTGCTGGCTCTCCATTTTGCCATCCGCCACTTTCAGTTCTGCCTGGAAGGACGCCGTTTCACCGCGTTCGTTGACCACAAGCCGCTAACATTCGCGATGGCCAAGGTTTCCAAACCGTGGTCAGGCCGGCAGCAGAGACAGCTGGCCGCGATATCAGAGTTTACCACTGATATTCAGCATGTGGCGGGCAAACTGAATGTAGTGGCAGATTGCCTCTCGCGCGCCGTGGCGGCCCCAGTCAGCGTAGGAATAGATTGCGCAGCCATGGCCACGGAGCAGGTTAGTGACACGGATGTGCGCGCGCTCCAGTCTGGACCAACAGGGTTAAGGCTGGAGAACAGGGTGCTGCAAGCCGGTATGCCCCCCCTAATCTGCGATGTCTCCACTGGATGGCCGCGTCCAGTAGTACCGGCCGCGTGGCGCCGCCGCGTTTTTAACTCGATTCATTCTTTGGCGCACCCGGGAGTGCGCGCGTCGGTCAAAATGGTAGGAGAGAAATTTGTGTGGCCGAGTCTTTGCAAACAAGTTAAAGAGTGGGCAGCAGCCTGCACGGCGTGTCAACGAGCCAAAGTACACAGGCACACGAGGGCTCCTTTGGAGCCGTTTCACATTCCGGCCAAGAGGTTCGATCACGTTCATGTGGACCTCATGGGACCCCTCCCGCCATCACAGGGGTGCACACACCTTCTGACAATGGTGGACCGCACCACGCGCTGGCCTGAAGTGGTTCCGCTGGCATCAACCACGGCCGACGAGGTAGCGCGCGCATTTTTAACAGCTTGGGTGGCGCATTTCAGAGTTCCGTCGGACATTACGTCCGACAGAGGCCCCCAATTTGTGTCCGAACTTTGGTCGACAATGGCCCGCAGCCTGGGTGTCACAATTCACCGCACAACCACGTACAATCCGCAGGCTAACGGGTTATGCAAACGTTTTCATAGGTCATTGAAAGCGGCTCTCAGAGCGTCACTGACGGATGCAAATTGGGTAGACAAGTTACCGTGGATTTTATTGGGGTTGCGTTCTGCGCCTAAAGAGGAACTTAGAAGCCTCCCCAGCGGAGCTCGTGTTTGCGCAACCACTTCGGCTGCCTGGGGAGTTTCTCCCAGATAACCCTGCGCCAGACACCTCCCCGTCTCAGCTGTTGCGGAGTAATATAGAATCAAGCACGCTGCCCGGCCCAGTGCACCACAGTTTTCCGCGCGTTTTTGTGCCTAAAAGCTTTGAAGAACGCAGAGTTTGTTTTTGTCAGACACGATGCGCATCGACCCCCACTGCGACCACCTTATGACGGACCCTTCAGAGTGCTGGAAACAGGGGACAAGCAGTTTTTGCTAGATTTGGGGGGTAGGAAAGAAAAAGTTGGCATAAACAGACTCAAACCCGCTTTTGTGGTGGCGGATGAACAAGTGCTGTTGGAAAGGGTCCCGCGGCGAGGTAGACCCCCACGGGGGGCTTCACAGAATAATATTTCCCCAGAACACCCGCAGGCACTGACAAAAGGTTTCCACCCCCAGGCGGCAAACCCCCAGCGTGACAGCGCCGCAGAGACGTTGAATCCCGGCTACAGCAGATACGGCAGGAGACTGAAGCCTAGACAGCATGCGGACTGATGTGTATTGATTCTATCACGGCATGCATGCTGTTATTCTCTTGTTTGTTCTAAAATGTTTGGGGGGGGTGTGTGGCCACACATATGTGACCTACTTTGTGACTGATGTAAGGCCTCACATTTTAGATCAGAACAAAGACAGAGCTTCCTTGGAGATAACAGGAAGCTGCGAGGATGTTAGCTTTGGTATGCAGGGCTTGAGACTGTGGGGGTGATATCAGAGGATTAAAGAGGAGATGCATTGTTACTGGTGATTATAATGCAATGTGACTTGTGATGCAATGAGACTTGTGAACTGTGAGAGTCCTGGTATTTTAGGATGAGAGTTCCCTGTAATGCTCTCTTTCTTCTTTGAGATGTTGGTGAATGTGAATAAAGCTGCCATGAGAGAAATCTGTCTCATCATTTCCACATTCCCACAATACCACTTTAAACTAAAACCAAACGCTACATGCAGTCATGTAAAAAAAATTAGGAAACCTTGTATAAGCCTGTGTGCTTTTTTTTTTTAAAACATATTTGGACATATACAGTAGATATTTAATATCAATGTTAAAAAATACTGGAAGATTCATGTAATACAACTAAACAATTAAAAATGAATTAAAGACTTTTTTCAAGTTTTCTGTAAAATGTAATTCTAAACAAATAGTGAGAAAAAAATAGGACACCCCCACATTCATTCCCACTTAAAATGGCTAAAATAAATGTTAAAAAATGCAAATAAAAACAAAAACAAGGTTAGACATAGATATGTGAACATTTCTTAATAAAGAACTGAATATTTAATGGAGTGTCCTAATTTTTTCACATGACTGTAGAATAGGTAAACACCCAACTGGCAGCTGTGCACATTGTGGTTCTCTGGAAACAGTTCAGCACATTTTACTGGAATGTCAGCGATACCATGAACAAAGAAGGCATGTGATTATAGCAATGGAAAAGGCTAATTTAAGTTTTGTTTTGAAAAACTTGTTTGGAATAACAGTCAAAGAAATATATGTAGAGGTAGGTCTATTTAGATATTTATGTGTAACTGGGCTAATTAAAAGAATTTTGTTTTTTTTTTCCTGCCATTCTCATGCCCACACTCCAAACTGGTAGGTGGCAGTAATGCACCTGTAAGCTGGTTGCCAACTGCCAATCAAATCTAAAAGAAGAAGAAGAAGAAGAAATATTGCGTACCAACAACTCTAAGATTTTTGAAGTGAAAGGCAGATTAGATATTGGTCTATAGTTAGCTAAAACTCCGATATCCGGCATTGGTTTTTTTAAGCAATGGTTTAATTACAGCAGTTTTAAAAGCCTGCTGTACATGGCCTAACGTTAATGAAGAATTGATTATTTGAAGAATAGCGCTACCAATAGCCCTGTGATGGACTGGTGATCCGTCCAGGGTGTAAGGCGGCGCGTTTCAGATGCAGCCGTGTCACTGGAAATGCAGGTTCATTTTCTGTGTCAAGTCAAATCCCTCGTATGTTATCAGTATCTGTTAATGTACTTGGCAATAAATCTTTTTCTGATTCTGATTCTGATTCTGAACCTGCCTTTGCCCAAAGATGCTGGGATAGGCTCCAGCACCCCCAAGACCCAAAAAGGATTAAGCGATAGAAGATGGATGGATGGATGGATGGATGGATAGAGCTACCAATAAATGGGAGGACTTCTTTAAATAACCTGGTAGGAATAGGGTCTAGTAGACAAGTTGAAGGCTTGGATGAGCAAATTATTTTATCTAACTCTAAAAGATCAGTTGGAGTAAACTCATCCAAACGGATATCAGTTGAAGGAACTGTAGTTGTTACAGTATTTAAATTAATGGTGGGAATGATCTGACTGATTTTATCTCTGATAGATGAAACTTTATTATTGAAGAAGTTCATGAAGTCCTGACTAGTGAGCTTTAAGGCAGTGCTAGATTTGACAGAGTCCTGACTATTTGTCAGCCTGGCTACAGTGCTGAAAAGGAACCTGAGATTATTTTTGTTTTCTTCTATTAATGCAGAATAATAACTTGTTTAGCCTTCCTAAGAGATTTTTTTTTTATAAATTAGAAGTAGATTTCTCCAAACTAGATAAATTTCATCTAATTTGGTGGAGTGTGGAGAGTGCAAATAACAGAGGCAGAATCTTGCAGCAGACTACTTTGTTCACTCTCACATCAGTCATAACAGAAAAAGCATTTCCTCAATACACCAGGGTCTCTCCTTTTATATCCTCCACCCATTTCACATCTGCATGACATCTCGCATCACAATACATTCAACCCTTCTCCCCCCACTGTCTCCCAGCTCTCCTTCCTGCTATATCACCATAATCTCTCCCATCTCAGTAACTATTGTCCTCATCTGTTTACCCTCTGCATCCAGTCTGAGATGATTAACCTTGCGTCTACACCGCCCCCCCCAGAATCTCAGACCAAGTTTCAGTCCTCATGTCCCTTTGGCTTCAGCCTCCTCCCGTATCTGCTGTAACGAGGGTTCTCCGGCTCTGCGGCGCTGCTGTGCCGGTGAGGGGCTCCAGGGGGGGTGTCTGTCTGCGGGTGGGCAATGGCGAGGGGGGGGGGTAACCTTCGACTTGCTCGTGTGGCTGCTCTGATGAATTGTTTACCTGGGGAGTTCTCCGTGGGGGTCTTCCACGCTGAGGGGCCCGAGCCAACATCACTTGCTCATCCGCCACCACAAAGGCGGGCTTAAGTCTGTCTATATATATTTTTTCCCTACGACCCCCCAAGTCTAACAAAAAATGTTTGTCCCCTGGTTCCAGCACTCTGAACGGGCCATCGTAGGGTGGGCGCAATGGGGGGCGGTGGGCATCGTGCCTGACAAACATGAACGCCGCGTTCTTCAAAGTTTTTGGCACAAAAGCGTGTGCAAAACAGTGGTGGGCCGGGCCCGGCAGCGTGCCTGTATCTGCGCTATGCTGCAAACGCTGAGACGGACAGTTGTCCGGCGTGGGATTATCTGGTAAAAATTCCCCAGCAGCCGCAGTGGCTGAGAAAAAACAAGCTCCGCCGGGGAAGCCTCCAAATCCTCTTTTGGTGCAGAACGCAACACCAATAAAACCCACGGCAACCGGTCCACCCAATTTGCATCCGTCAGTGAAGCCCTGAGCGCTGCTTTCAGTGACCTGTGGAAATGCTCGCATAACCCATTGGCCTGCGGGTTGTACGCGGTTGTGCTATGAATTGCAACACCCAGGCTATGGGCCATCATGGACCAGATGTCGGAAACAAACTGAGGGCCCCTATCAGACGTGATGTCCGACGGGATGCCAAAACGTGCCACCCATGTTGTCAAAAAAGCGCGCGCCACATCCGTGGACATGGTTGCCGCCAGCGGGACTGCTTCTGGCCAGCGTGTGATGCGGTCCACCACTGTCAGAAGGTGCGTGCACCCCTGCGATGGCGGGAGGGGGCCCACGAGGTCCACGTGCACATGGTCGAACCTCTTAGCCGGTATACCAAATGGTTCCAAAGGAGCCTTTGTGTGTCTGTGCACTTTGGCTCGTTGGCACGCTACGCAGGCTGCGGCCCACTCTTTCACTTGTTTGCGCAGGCCTGGCCATACGAACTTCGCTCCCACTATTTTGACTGACGCACACACTCCTGGGTGCGCCAGAGCATGAACTGACTCAAACACTTGGCGGCGCCAAGCAACTGGGACCACCAAGCGCGGGCGTCCCGTGGAGACGTCGCAGATTAGGAGGGGGCTGGCGTCTTGCAGTACTCTGATCTCCAGCCTTAACCCTGTTGGTCCAGACTGGAGCGCGCACACATCCGCATCGCCAATCTGCTCTGCAGCCATGGCTGTATAATCTATCCCCACTCAGACCGGGCCCACTTCTGCGCGCGAGAGGCAGTCCGCCACCACATTCAGTTTACCGGCCACATGCTGAATATCGGTCGTAAACTCCAAGATCGCGGCCAGCTGTCTCTGCTGCCGGCCCAACCATGGTTCCGAAACCTTGGCCATCGCGAACGTTAGCGGCTTGTGGTCCACAAACGCGGTGAAGCTGCACCCTTCCAGCCAGAACTGGAAGTGGCGTATGGCATGGTGGAGATCCAGCAACTCTCTGTCGAACGCACTGTATTTACGCTCACTGTCGCGCAAAGCCCTGCTGAAAAAAGCGAGCAGCTGCCAAGAACCGGCGACGCATTGCTCCACAACGGCCCCTATGGCCACGTCCGAGGCGTTGGTAGTGAGCGCTATCCGGGCCGCCGGGTTCGGGTGCGCCAACAGTGCGGCGTTTGCCAGGGCTGTTTTAACCTCAGAGAACGCCTGCTCCCGCTCCAGAGTCCATTCGACTCTGTCCGCCAGTTTCCGTTTCTTGAGCGCGGCATACAATGACTGCATGAGCTGAGCTGCGCGGGGGAGGAACCGGTTATAAAAGTTAACCATCCCCAAAAACTCTTGCAGCTCCCTGACCGTCTGAGGCCGGGGAAAATTCACCACGGCGTGCACCTTGTCGGGCAAGGGTATCGCTCCCTCCGGTGAGACGCGGTGCCCCAAAAAGTCAATCCCCGTCACGCTGAACTGGCATTTTGCCGGGTTGATTATTAACCTGTGCTCCTCCAGCTTCCGGAAAACCGTCCTGAGGTGGGTTACATGTTCGTCCTTGGATGCGCTGGCCACCAGGATAGGATCCAGGTAGACAAACACAAACGGCAGATCATGCAACACCGCATCATTCATGTGTTGGAATGTCTGTGCCGCACCTTTTAATCCAAAGGGCATGTGTAAAAACTCAAACAAGCCAAACAGAGTTATTACCGCTGTTTTGAGTATGTCCTCCACACGCACTGGGACCTGGTGGTAACCACGGACCAGGTCTATTTTAGAAAAAATGCGTGCCCCGGCGAGACAGAAAAATCCTGAATATGGGGAATCGGGTAGTGGTCGTGCACTGTTTGCAGGGGGAACTGAACTAAATGAACGGGCAGTTCTCGGCGAACGTTTTTTCTGTTCAGCTCACGCATTCTGTAGTGGTGTAGATCTATGGTCCTCTGTCAGCCGATAGAGGACCCTAGTAACTACGGTGTACACTGTAGCCTACTTCAGCTTCATATTACCTAAGAATTCTCCGTTATACCCCCACCAAAAACAATATTTTATGCGTGATATTGTTTTACTTACAAAATGACATAACCTCTACTCTTAAATTGATGGAATTGCTTCGAAAATAAAAGAAAACAAAAGAATATTGCAGACTATCTTACCTAGCTGCCATCTTTGTTCGCTACACGAGTCACCTCCAAAAGAGTTCGGGCCAAAGAGAAAACGGTTTGCAGTGACTGTGTCATTCAGTTATGGAAACTAATGAACAGTTCCGAACAGTTGCAAACTGTTTTGTCAACTGAACGCGCACCATGTTCTGTAGTTTTGTTCCTGCATGTATGTTTATTATCATTCTCTAGCAACCTGGTGTCCATTATTTGCACAGCCCTGCCCGTCCTGTATCCCTCACCTGTAGATTATCCCCTGTTATCTGTTGGCCTCTGATTAAGTGTCACCTGTTTTGTGTTGAGTAATCACCTGTTTCATTTATTAGCTGTCCTCTTCTGTTGCCTGGTGCTGGAACATTGTGTGTCGTTGTGCTGATTGTTGCACGGGTTGCTTCTCCGGCACCCGTTCCTTCTTCTTTGTTTAGTTAAAACAAAGTTATGTGTTTGTTTGACAGTTCAGTCTGTCTTCTTTCCTTGTCATCCTGGTTTTGGAATAAATCCTTTGTTCTCTACATCATGCTCGCCTTAAGGAGTCATTTACTGTCTGCCGGAGGCAGCCTATGACAATATGTTTCAGCCAAAAGACTCTGTGGGCATGGTTACCTTAATTCTGGAGAAGGATGAGAGTTAGACGGTCCGAGCCATGGAGGAGTTTGTCTCCGATGCCTGGGTTTTTTCATTTCCAGAGGCAGCTCTCAATTTTCCGGCCGACGCGGCTGAGTGTCTGGGGTGTCTGCGTAACCACACCAGACTGTTTGGCCTGTTCCTTTCCGTCTTAATCACTGCGAAGGACATTCTCTGGACTGGTGAGAGACTTTTCCCCCATTTTTGAGCCTGTGTCGATGGTGAAACTTCCCCGGGTTCCCTCCTCTTCCTCACGGAAGCCTGAGCCAACAATTGAGTGTCCCCTGGCTTCTGCAACCTCTATCCCTTGCTGCTCGCCAGTTGTGACACCACGGAATCTTGTTAGTTAATCCCCCCCCCCAACCTCTACAGCATGTGGGACACCATGTGGTGTATAGGGTCGGGGCCCATCTCCGTTTATCTGACCCTAGGCCACACAGCTACTGTAAGTAGTGAAAGCTACAGTGGGAGGTCAGTCCTGTGGTAGCTGTGTGCATTAACTTTCCTTTCCCCATTCTATTATGCTGAGCACCAAGCTAGAAGGCAGAAAGTACCATTTTTATATGGTCTTTGGTATGACCCGGCCTTGAACCCACGACCTCCCGGTTGTGGGGTGGATGCTCTAACACTAAACCACCACTTGGTACGGAAGCTTGTGTCAACGGTCAAACATCCTCTGGTTTCTACAATTGAGCCTGTGCTGACGATTATGCATCCCCTGGCTCCCATAACCTCCATCCGTCACCATGCTCCAGTTCCAGCTCCTCACCGCTGCTCAGTAGCTCTTTGCCAGGCAGTCACCGCAGCCACCTGGAGTGACTCATCTGGTTCCGCAGCGGCAGTTTCTACAGCAGCAGCAGCCTCAGCGGCAGCGGAGTAAGATACAACACAAGTACTATTTTCTTATTTTTTTAACATCTAATTGTGAGAAGTCTTGTCTTGTTCCCAGTGAGGAACCTCAGCAGCCACTATCCACTGCTGCTGAGCCCTCACTTTTTGTGTGTGCAACTGCCCCCATTTGGGCGGTGCGGTGGCGCAGTGGTTAGCACTGCACCAGCACAGCAACTCACTCTTGGCGATGGGATCCCTGGTTCAATCCCAGGCACTGACCAACAGTGATCTGTGTGAAGTCTGCATGTTATCCCCCTATCTGCGTGGGTTTACTCCAGGATTTCTCCGGTTTCCTCCCACAGGCCAAAAAACATGCAGGTTAGGTTAATTAGAGACTCTAAAGTGGCCCTTGGTGTGAATGTGTGCGTGAATGGTTAAGGGATAGCGCCGTACTGTGGCTGCTTCATCCATCCAAGTGGATGCCCTCAATTTCCCCTCTGGGGATCAATAAAGTATACAAAATCAAAATCAAAAAAAAAATTGCCTGCCATCATCTGTTTCTCCCCTCTCCTCTCTCCCAAGCTTGTCATCTGGTGATTCATCAGCTGCCCCCACGTCATCTGCTGCTCCATGAGCCTCTCTGCTCCAGAGCTCCTCATCTGCTGCTTCATCAGCTTCTCTGCTCCAGAGGTCCTCATCTGCTGCTCCATCAGCTTCTCCGCTACTGAGCTCCTACTTTGCTACATGTTCCGCCAGCTCTTCAGCTCCTCTATTGCTGTCATGTCTCCTTCTGCTCATCTTCAGATTGCCTCACCCACAGTTGAGCTTCAGACCACCTCATCCACTGCTCCTACAGTGTCTCCTGAGGTCATCAAGTCACCAGCAGCTTTGCCAGACTGTCATCCCAGCAGCGGTGAACCAGAGGACTTTAGGCAAGTGCTTTTTCTCTTATTTTTAACATCCATTTTTGAAAACACTTACCTTGCTCCTAGTGGAGGGACCCAAGTGCAGTTCCCATCTGCCTCTGAGTCCTCTCCACCAGTTGAGATTGAGATTGAGATTGAGATTGAGATTCAACTTTATTGTCATTACACATGTATGAATACAAGGTAACAAAACGTGACTTGGCATTTGGGCACGCTCTGCAGAGCGCATCCAAGGCCGGGGCAGCTGCTAGGCGCCAGTCATAAAGAAGAAAGGAAAAAAAAAAAGAAAAAGAGAATGGATATGACACAGTAGGCGAGAGAAAAAAACATGTTTTATCAGAATGACGCTCGGCAAGTGAGCGAAATTTTGATTGCAGGCAAAAAAAACCCTCAATGCACATTTAGCAGACATTTAGCAGGAGATCACACACAAAAGTTGAGAGGCAGTGTATTGTATGCATGTAATGTTGTATGCATTGTGTAGTGTAAATGTAACAGTTGTTAGTGAGCAGCAGAGGGCGCCTCCTGGCAGTGGATAGATGTTATAATCATGTGACTTATAAACAAGTCCAGAGTCCAGAGTCTATCTCTCTTGCTCTCTCTCTTGCTTGCAGAAGGCACATGGGCATTGTCCTTGAGGGTCCAATCCACTGACGACAACAACTGATTGTCGATTGTTTGGGTAGACATAAGAGCCGGTCCTTCCGCTTATCTCAATCAGGAGGAATGTAAACACAGGGCAAACAAGGTCAAATCAAATCAAATCAGCACAGTGCACTCAGAGAATAGAATTTGTCCTCACCCGTGTAATTCTGTGCTTCCATTATATGTGCAGGCTTAAACTGTTTTTCCATGGAGAGCACAGGGCTCCAGATGTATTCCTCCACTGAATCACTGTCATTCAGTTCACCGTTTGCCGCTACTCGTGCCCTCCCCAACTGGTCGAATTTGATGAAGGAGCTTGCCGGGTCCGCTTTGATCAGCTCTCTCACCTTCCTTCAATTTCTGATGCATCAGGGAACTCCACAGCCAAAAATAGAAGTCCTGAGATCATAACCAATAATGTTTCCACAGACGCATGAATTCCAATGTCCATGAGGCTCCTCGTAGGTTCCAATTCTTGGGCTCCCCCTTGGCCCAATTCTTGTTGAAAAATAGTGACAATAGCACATTTAAGCCGCTTCCAAATCCATAATTTCCGTTTAGATTAAGATTCAGCAGAAGAAGAGCGACTAAACACAGACAAAAACGCAACATTGCAAAAGCTGGGAATAGATCAGGAAGGCAGGAGAGGAGGGAAGAAAAATGCGACTGCTCTCTCTCAAGGCAAGAAGAAAAAAAAAAAGTTTCTGCTGTGGACAGTTTCTGCTGTGGACAGTTATTGTGTTGACTCGACACCAGTGTGTTTTTTCCACTCTGTCTGAGGTGACTGCATCAGAGATGGAATTCCTGTCTCCCAAGCACGCTGCTCGCCAGGTTTCATTGTCCTTGTCTGGGCTCGCCATTTGCCAGCCTTCATCGTCCTTTTCTGGGTCCACTGTTTGCCAGCCTTCATCCTCCTCGTCTGGGCTCACCGTTTGCCAGCCTTCATCGTCCTTGTCAGGGCTCGCCGTTTGCCAGCCTTCATCGTCCTTGTCAGGGCTCGCCGTTTGCCAGTCTTCATCGTTGGCGCAGTCCGCTTCTCCCTGGCCATCGCAGCAGGTCGCTCCACCTTCGCCATCATCGGAGCAGGTTGCTCCATCGTCATCGTTTGAGGTCAGCACTCCCCAGCAGCTGGATCCTGAACTTAAAGCTCCTGCAGCACTATGTTTTTTCTGTCTGGTGGTTTATCGACTTAGGGAGGCCGCCAGACCCACCGTGTTCTTTGATCTGGGGGCCTATGGACTTTGGGCGATCCCCAGACCCATCTTGTTCATCCATCCGGTGGCTCTTAGACTCTGGTACGCCACCCAACACATTGTGTTCATCTGTCTGGTGGTCCTTGGACTTTGGTAGGCCACCTGATGCACCGTGTTTCTCTGTCTGGTGGTCCATGGACTTTATATCCCTCTTGGAGCCGACAAAACGATGAACTATTTTTGTTTGTTTTTTTCTTCATATTGACTCTTTCCCTCCAGTCTTTGTCCCCCTCCACCCGCCCGTTTTGGTGTTTCTTGTCTTTCTTTTTGGGGCATCTGGACTCTGCCCTTAAGGAGGGGCACTGTCATGATCTGAACATCTTGTCCATGCTTTCTGTTGGTTTTTTTAACCATTTGCACCATTATTATCTTCATGTTATCATTCATATTATTTAAGTTCTTTATGCATAGCACCAGCTGTTACTTTTGTATGCTTTCCCTGTGTTTCCCTACCTTAGCCTGGGTTGATCATTGCGTTTATCTTTCATTATCATGTTTCTAATCATGTTCTGTAGTTTTGTTCCTGCATTAGAGAACAAAACTCTAACTCTAAAATCTTTCTAAAATGTCTATTATCCTTCTCTAGCTCGCTGGCACCCATTATTTGCACAGCCCTGCCCGTCCTGTCTCCCTCACCTGTAACTGATCCCCTGTTACCTGTTGACCTCTGATTAAGTGTCACCTGTTTTGTGTTGAGTAATCACCTGTTTCTTTTATTAGCCGTCTTCTGCTGTTGCCTGGTGCTGGAACATTGTGTGTCGTTGTGCTGATCGTTGCACAGGTTGCTTCTCCAGCACCCATTCCTTCTTCTTTATTTAGTTAAAACCAAGTTATGTTTGTTTGACAGCTCAGTCTGTCTTCTGTCCTCATCGTCCTGGGTTTGGAATAAATCCTTTGTTCTCTACATCGTGTTCGCCTTAATGAGTAATTTACTGTCTGCCGGAGGCAGCCCATGACACTTATCTCCATTGTGTTGACACATGGCATTGAGGAAACAATTTGCCTAAATTTGGCAACAGCACCACCTGAGAGACATCTACTGTAGTAATATTTTTCTTTAGAAGCCAAATAGTCAGAAATAGTAAAATCAGACGTTAATAGATAATGATCTGACAGTACAGGGTTATGAGGATACACTACCAGATTTTCTATTTCTATGCCATATGTCAGAACAAGGTCCAACATGTGATGGAGATAATGGGTAGAAATTCCTCCATTCTGAAAAAAACCCTATCAAGTCTAATATTGAGCTAAATGTCATATTAAGGCAGTCACTATCTACATCTACATGTATGTTAAAGTCCCCTACTGTAATTATTCTATCCGATTTAAGCACTAAATCAGCTAAGACAGGCCTATTCAATCAGTGGCCCGCGGGCCACATGCGGCCCAGAATTAACCTCCGAGTGGCCCAGGCCCAGTCTGTGGTCCAGCCAGAGAAGAAAAGTTTCACAGAATTGCAGAAATCCATTAATTACTACAGACCATAAATGCAACACTCCACATAGCCTAGCAACCATCAACCCACAATGCAGCGCATTTGTTTTGAAGTGTGGGCTATGACTGTGGCTAACAGTGCTAGTGGCAAGATACCAAGCATACACCAAACACGAACAGGCATATAATATAATGCATAATATAATGCCTACAAAGTCAATGGAAAGAGGTGAGCACACATGAAATCGCGCATTCGCGTCCAAGAGAAAGCGCTAGCTTTGAGATTCTGCCGTCATCGGAGTAAAAGTATGAACATTGGAGAGTAAACTGGTTTGAAAATAAGACTGACACTCACCTGGAGAAAGAAGGACTGGGAGCTCTTTGGCTGAATCGGGATGTCGTTATTTACCCACGGACTCCTGCCATGGACGTGCTAACAAGGCTAGCAGGCTAGCAACGTAAACGTCTATTATCTTGTGAAGTTTTGGAGGGAGGGACGACTTTTTCAGATGAGCCCCCCGTCGGATACTGGGGTGGTGGCCTTGTTGGTAGAGCATCCACCCCACAAACAGGAGGTCGTGGGTTCAAATCCCGGCTGGGTCATACCAAAGACCATATAAAAATGGTACTTTCTGCCTTCTAGCTTGGTGCTCAGCATAATAGAAGAAATGAAAGTTAACTCACAGGGCTACCAGAAGACTGACCCCCCACTGTAGCTTTCACTACTTACAGTAGCTGTGTGGCCTAGGGTCAGACAAACAAAGATAGGCACCGCCCCATACACCATATGGTGTCCCACATGCTGTGGAAGGGAATTAACTTAACTTAACCCCCGTCGGATAATGTAAGCATGACGTTATTTTGGGGATTTCAACAGCAGGTCGAACACAACTGCAGAAATTATAAAGGCAATTTCGCCTGTCTGCAACTCACTCAGATGGTGAATTTGTGTCTTTGCCCATTCGCCTTTGGAATGAAGGCACCTTGAAACATGTCATTGTCTACGCTGAAGCGTAAAATTGATGAGGCTCATCGGTTTAACCCTGCATGGACTAATATATGTGTGTAATGGAATGTATAATTCTAAAAAGAGGTTCCCACTCACACATGTGGTGATTTAAAACAAAATAAACCACAATAGTGGATGTGCAATGTTTGTTAATGTTTTCAGTCTTTTCTTGGGGGGTTTGTGCACTGAAGTGTTTGACAGTTATTTTTTTATTCAGCAAAATGCATTTCATGATGTGCCAAGGTCAGTTATGACCAGGATGTAGTATATTTTATTTCAAAAGGGAAACAAAGGTTAATGCTACTAGCAGTGCACATTGACTTTTTATGCACTTTGAGATATGCCTGAGTAAGATGTGACCAAAATGGTTACTTACAGATTTTTTTTTCATTCTATTTATTTAATTGTTGTTCAAGAGGAAAAATATTTCTACTACTTAAAGTTCTGCTCAACCCCACTGTTATTGTGTTTTTATGCACTTTTGATGTGCCTTTGTCATGTGCCAAGCGCACATTTAAAACTAAGACAATGAATAAAAAGTGCATATTTTTTGTTATATTGATCTTTGTTGGTTTGAAATTTGTCATATTCAACAGATCGCTGAACATGTGTGGCCCAGTTACATGTCTTGATTTCAGATTGTGGCCCAACTTATTTTGTAATTGAATAGCCCTGAGCTAAGAACTCTACAAATTCAATTAAAACTCTAAGTAAGCTGTGGGAAGATGATAAACTATGGCAAATAAAATTGATTTTAACCTAAAATTGCTAAAAAATGTCCAATACTGAGGATCAGGTCCTCAAAGGAATTAAAACATTTTTTTGCTTTACATTCACTACTAATTTGGAAAATAAATTGTTGCTACTCCTCCTCCACGACCACAACCTCTGGGATTTTGACAGTTTAAATAGCCAGAGGGAGTTGATTCATTTAAGCCAATATAATCCTCTTGCCCTAACCAAGTCTCTGTAAGGAAAAATAACAATGGTCAACACCAAATTTATTGTCTAAGTTTTTTTTAGCTGATTTAGGACAATTTTGATGTGCTGAATCCAAAAATCACATTGGTTTTGCTCAATCAGGTCAGCTTTTTGAACCATGGCCACATGTTGTTTTTTACGTTTTTGTTTACATGTACGGGTATTTTCGCTTTATATGATGCAAAATTCTTTTTTATTTCTTGAAATTTCTCAAACTCTGAAGAGTTTGCATGTGCCAATTTGTTTTGTGTTGCCATGATCACAATATGGACTTGGAAACACCCATATATGTAGTCTGTGCCTTTTCAGCCCATGACCCCCAAAATAACGGTGACAGAGACTGGCGACCCCCACTATCCCCGGAGGTGACTGAAACATAAAAAAACATGCACACAGGACTCATGCACTAATAAGCATAAACAAATACGGGCATAACAACGCAAAAGAACAGAACAGCCTGACAACCATGATATGATTTTACATATAACAATTTCATCGTCATAGCAGTATGTTGTGGTCGACAATGACGGTTTCATTTAGGTCTGATCAGATTCCTCCACGCAGCTCTCTTCTTCACCTTCCGCTGCCAAGAACTTCTGTCTATATCCAACTTCTTCAGGTTTCTTTTTACAGTGTCTTTAAATCTGAGCCTTGGTCTACCCTGATTGCATTTGCCCTCACATAACTGTGAGTAGAGTAACTGCTGAGGGAGACGCTGGAGAACCATCCTCTCAACATGTCCAAGCCATCTCAGGTTCATCTGTATTAGCATGTCCTCCATGGATGGTAGACCAGCTCATTTCAGCACTTCTATGTTGGTTATCTTGTCTTTCCATGAGATGTTCATTATGGCTTGAAGGTGTCTCATCATGTATGCGTGGAGTTTCTATACCTGCACCCTGTAGACAGTCCAAGTTTCAGCACCGTACAATAGAGTGGCCAGTACTGTTGCTCTGTACACTTTGCATTTCACAGGGATAGACACGTCGATTGTTCCACAGTCTGTCCCTCAAGTTTCCAAACACAGTACTCGCGCTTCCCATTCTGAGAGATAGTTCACCCATCCTTTCCTGACGTCTCACCTGATGAAGACCCTGGAGAGACTGCTCCTTGCTCACCTCCACCCCCTGGTGGGACCAGCGATGGATCCACTCCAGTTCGCCTACCAGCATGGCATTGGGGTGGAGGATGCAGTGATCTTCCTCCTTCACCGTTCCCTGTTCCACCTGGAGAAGCCTGGGAACATGGTGAGGATCATGTTCTTTGACTTCTCCAGTGCTTTCAGCACCATCCAACCGATGATCCTGAGGGACAAGGTCTACCCCTGCTATGCGCAGGGGTAGACCAGCACCTGTCATCGTGGATCATGGACTACCTCACAAACTGGCCACAGTTTGTGAGAACCCAGGATTGTGTGTCCGACACGATCATCGGCAGCACGGGGGCCCCCCAGGGAATGGTTTTGGCTCCCTTCCTGTTCACCCTTTATACTGCGGACTTCTCACTCAACATAACACACTGCCATCTACAGAAGTTCTCTGACGACACTGCAATCGTCGGCCTCATCTACAACTGAGATGAAGCTGAGTACAGAGGACTTATTCAGGATTTCGTGGACTGGTGCCATTGGAACTGCCTCCAGATCAACACGAGAAAAACTAAGGAGCTGGTGGTGGACTTCCGCAGGCAAGGACAACCCCTCACAGCACCAGTAAACATACAGAGAACAGACATTGAGATGGTGACATCCTACAAGTACCTGGGTGTTCATTTGAACAATAAACTAGACTGGTCACACAATACCGACACACTATACAAGAAGGGACAGCGCAGGCTGTTCCTACTGAGGAGGCTCAGGTATTTTGGTGTACAAGGGATGCTCCTGAAGACCTTCTACGATTTGGTGGTGGCATCAGCCATCACTTTTGGAGTGGTCTGCTGGGGCAGTGGCATCACAGCAGCCGATAGGAAGAGACTGAACAAACTAATCAAGAAAGCTAGCTCTGTCCTGGGGCAACGCCTTGACCCAGTGGAGGAGATAGGAGAGAGGAGGATGGTGGTTAAGCTGTCATCTCTGCTGGAGTCCGAGTCCCACCCTATGCAGGACATACTGAACGCACTGAGGAGCTCATTTAGCAGTAGGCTACATCATCCTAGGTGCGCAACCGAGAGGTTTCGCAGGTCCTTCCTACCTATGGCTGTCAGACTTTATGCCATCAGTGTATGAATGTGTGTGTGAATGGGTGGATAGCAGGATCTGTAAAGCGCTTTGGTCATCTATAGATGAGAATAAAAGCGCTATAATAAGTGAATGCCATTTACCATTTACCATTTATAACCTAAGCAGGGCTGCTCGCAGAGATAGCAAAAAAACGTGATGACCTAATAGCATTGAATGCAAAAGATGCAACAGACTTACACAAAATGGTCCCCTCCAGTATACAACTAGGACAATATCAATCGCTACGGAGGTTGACAATATGTATGGGTACATATTCATACTATGTGGGGTAACTAAATAGACGGTTATGCTGTTTATTCCATCTAGCTACAATGCTCCACACTGTGTATATACGTATATTTATGTGTACATATGTTTATTCACTGCTCTTATTTTCTTAGTGTTGTTATCTCTGTGCTGTTGCATTCCTGGAATTTCCCCATTGTGGGACTAATAAAGGCTTATCTTATCTTATCCTCCAGCCTAGCATTCTCCGAAACAGTGCTCCTGAGATACTTGAAAGTCTTACACTTACCTAGTGGCTCTGTACCAGTGGTGATCTCTTCTGGTAGTGATGTTGATAACTGGAACTTTGGTGGTTGATAAAGGCACTCTGTCTTGATGTTGATTTGGAGGCTGAATTGGCTAGCTGCTCTTGCAAATTTCTCCACTAAAAATTGCATATCTTCCACACTGTGTACAACTAGAGCACTGTCGTCGGCAAAGAGCATTTCTCTTACTACCTTTATCGATTGTCTTATTCTTGGCTTTAAACTGTGCCACATTGAACAAGTCTGCTTCTTTCCTTGTTTGAATGTTTCCTTGTTTCTTTCTGAAGTGTCTTTGAGGGCCACCTCAAGCATGGCTGCCAGATATAGCGAGAAGAGTGTATGCACCAGCACACACCCTTGTTTCACCCCGTTGCTTACTGAGAAGTCTTTAGATACTGAACCACTCATTGCTGCTTTTGCTTGCATACCTGTATGGAGTGTCTCGATCAGGCTGACAAACTTCTCTGTACAGCCATATTTCTTGAGTACCTTCCACAGTCCTTGTCGTAAAACAGTATTGAAAGATTTACTGAAGTTTATTAAGACTACATAAAGCGGCATGTTCTGTTCGATACTCTTTTGTTGAACCTGTTTCAAGCAGAAAATCATGTTCATTGTGCTTCTTCCACTTCTAAAGTTGCACTGGGTTTCCAG
The DNA here is from genome assembly GCA_020510985.1 of Pholidichthys leucotaenia. NCBI lineage: Eukaryota > Metazoa > Chordata > Actinopteri > Cichliformes > Pholidichthyidae > Pholidichthys > Pholidichthys leucotaenia. The sequence goes on from CM035844.1 coordinate 171,081,522, forward strand.
TAGTACATTCTGCAAGATGTGTTCATTGAGTCTGTTCAGTAGTACACGTGAGAGAATCTTACCAACAGTGGCTAGCAGTGATATACCTCAGTAATTTCCACAATCTTTCCTGTCACCTTTCTTGAACAAAGGCACAATACTTGCATCCTTCCAGTCTTGAGGTACTTTCTGGGCATCCCATATCTCTTGGATGAGCTTGTGTAGGCAGTTGGTCAGCTGAACACCACCAAATTTCCACACTTCTGCTGGAATTCCATCCCTTCCTGGAGCTTTACCATCCTGTGTTGTCCTGATAGCTGCTATTAGTTCATCAAGATTTGGTGGTTCAGTCAGACTTGATACAACTGATCGTTGCACTAAAGCTTCTTTAGCCTCTTCAGTGAGATCTCCAGGGTTTTTTAGTAGTTGGTCAAAGTGGTCTGCAAATCTGTCCAGGATCTTGTCTTTCTCCTGCAAAACAATTTTGCCATCCATAGCCTTTAGTTGGATCAATCCTCTTGGTTTAGGGCCGTAGATTTCAATCAAACCTGTGAAGAATGTTTTCATGTCCTGCCTGTCTGCTGCAGTTTGAAGTTCCTCTGCTTTTTCATCCCACCAGTTGGACTTCATCTCTCTGGTGTACTTCTTTAACTCACTCTGAGCCTTTAAGTATTTCTTCTTCTTCGACCTTGTGTTACACTGTAGATTTTCCTGCCTAGCTGTATTCCTCACTTCTAGTAGGTTCTTCAGATGTTCATCATGCTCATCAAACCAATCTTGATGTTTCCTCTCATCATCATCATCATCATCATAGCAGTCTGTCGTGGGCGACAATGATTGTTTCATTTAGGTCTGATCAGATTCCTCCACACAGCTCTGTCCTTAGCCTTCTGCTGCCAGGAACTCCTGTCTATGTCCAACTTCTCCAAGTTTTTTTACTCAAATACTTTGCAAGCAGTTTCATGAAATGGTGTTTCCTCTCAGGGTGGCCTAAAACATCACTCACAGTCTGATACACCGTATCCTTCAGTGTTGCCCATTTCTGTTATATGTCATTCTCTGAATTTTTGCTGTCCCAGTCTTTCAAGTTTTCATCCACTTCCTGTCTAAGTTCTTCCTGCTTCTTGTGGCCTTTCAGTGCACTAGTCTTTAGCTTCCGTGGTGGCTTTGCACCCGTCCTGCAGTGCTGTTTTCGTCTGCAAATCCTTAATCTAGATCTCAGCATAACATGATCAGTACCACAGTCCGCACCTCTCATTGCTCTGGTGTCCAATACTTCCCTTATGCCTCTCTGCCTTACAATGATGTAGTCTAACAAGTGCCAGTGCTTGGATCTTGGGTGCATCCATGTCTTCTTGTGTGTGCCCTTGTGCTTAAATGGGGTGTTGGTTATCACAAGGTTGTACTCTGAACATAGTGCAAGTAGAAGTTCTCCATTAGCATTGCACTTGCCTACTCCATGACTGCCTAGCACCCCTTTCCATTCCTCAGTGTCCAAACCAACTCTAGCACTACAATCTCCAATGAGTATCAGCCTGTCATCAGTCGGTACACGCCTGATAGTCTCACGTAAATCACTGTAGAACTCTTCCTTCGCCTCCTCTGTGTTGGTCATTGTTGGGGCATACACACTGATGAGTGTGGCATACATCTTCCACTGTAGTGGGAGTCTCATAGTCATTATCCTGTTGTTGATTGGCACCGGTTCCTCATCAAGCATTGCTGCTATCTCCTTTCTAACTGCAAAGCCCACTCCTGCTTCTCTCCTTTCTTGAGTTGATTTCCAACTCCAAAAGAAGATGTACCCACGGTCTTCCAAGCTATCATATCCAGGCAATCTTGTTTCACTACGTGCAGCCATGTCTACATTGTACCTGTTCATTTCCAAGGGCACAAGCGCGGTCTGTCTTTCTGGGCGCTATGATGTTGATCTGTCCAACAGAGTGCATACATTCCATTCTGCTACACACAAGGCTGCTGTTTTCCTTTTCTTTTCTCTTCCTGCTCCTAACTTACTTTTCGCTGCCTGTCAAAGTGTGAACAGATCAGCACGGACCTTGTTAACCCGGGCGACATCCAAGCTGGTATGAGTTGCTTTCTGACTGACCAGTTCATGAAACTGCTTGCAAAACATTTGAGTACCGCTAGCTTTTGCTGGACTAGCAGCACATTCTTGGCAGATAGAAGTATTATCAGTGGCAAGGACAAGCCAAGACAAACTGACTCCAATATCTGTTGCAGTGACTGACCAGATGATAAGTTTGTTTATCTCTGCTCTTTGTGTAGTACATGTCACGATGCACTGACTGGCACAGTCCACCACAGACCTTATGACAGATGTGTTTATCTGCCAGGATGTCCAGTCTCACCCCATATAACTGGGAGTGGTCCACCACAGACCTGTGGCAGATATTGTTTTTAGTTCTGCCAGGATGCCCCGTTTCACCCTCCACACCCTCGGAAGGGCGGGGATGCCAGTTGAGTCGCCGACAGCCTGACCCATGAGACAGGTAGTACTGGTTTTCATGGTTATCCGGTAGCAAACGAGCCAATGCCTGACCTGACTGACACATTTTTCAGTATAACAATTTAGTTAATGATTAAAGCAGAATTCCGCAGTGCTAACCACTCCGCCAACTCACCCTTGGCCGGGGGATCCTGGGTTTGATCCCAGCCCCTGACCAACAGTGATCTGTGTGGAGTTTGCATGTTCTCCCCGTGTCTGCTTGGGTTTACTCCGGGATTTCTCCGGTTTCCTCCCACATGCCAAAAACATGCAAGTTAGGTTAATTGGCATCAAACTGGGGATTCTAAATTATCCTTAGGTATGACTGTGAGAGTGAATGGTTGTCTGTCTCTCTGTGTTGGCCCTGTGATGGACTGGCGATCTGTCCAGGGTGTACCCTGCCTCTCGCCCAAAGACGCTGGGATAGGCTCCAGCCCCCCCGCAACCCGAAAAGGATTAAGCGGAAGAAGATGAATGAATGAATGAATGAATTAAAGCAGAATTCATTAAAGTAATTTCCATGTAATTTTGGAGTGAACATTGTTGCTGTCGTGCAACAATGTTGTGCTGTCATGCAAACTTAGTTTTGACACAATGCTTTCATTTCCATGTTAGCAGAACAATCAGTCAAAGTAATAGCCATAAACTGTAGCATTGTGTAAACATGTGAACATTGTTACGGTTCAAATGTATATTTTGGCAAACTATGTTTCAGCATTAATCTCACCTAATGAGACGGGTGGAGCACAACAAGTCAGTTGTGTGGAGCACAACAAGTCAGTTCTGGGTTTAATTTTGGAAATGGCCTCTCGGAGATCATCCTCCACTTTTAGATGGGATCTGTATTTATTTTTAATATATGTCAGTGCATCTGACATATATTAAATGCACTTAAATGCACTGACATATAATATATGTCAGTCCATCTGATCAGGATGCCTCCTGGACACCTCCCACTTGAGGTGTTTCGGGCACGTCCCACTGGGAGGAGACCCCGGGGCAGACCAAGGACTCGCTAGCGAGACTATGTCTTCCAGCTGGTCTGGGAACGCCTTGGTATACTCTCTGAAGAGCTGGAGCAGGTGGCTGGGGAGAGGGAAGTCTGGGCTTCTGTGCTTGAACTGCTGCCTCCGTGACCCAGACCTCCGGAAAAGCGGTAGAAGATGGATGGATGGATGGATGGATGGATCTGTCAGTGCCGAGAAAGTCTTTTTGCACAGGTATGTAGAGCCAAACTGCATCAGTACGTCCATCGTGGCTCTGGATAGCTGTGGATTTTCTCTCTCGACTGAAATCCAGAACTCAGCAAGCATCTTTGAATGAAAAGCTGTCTTCGACAGTTCAATCAGTGCGTCCTCCATGTTGGATGGCAAATGATTTGCGGCTGTTACAGTGAATCGTGATCTTATCCAGTCATATTTTTCCGGAGTTGTTTTCTCGGGGAAAAACTTATTAAAGTGTTCCAGGAGGGCTTGAAGGTGGGTAGTGATGGACTTCTTCCCAGTGTTAACACTCAGATTATTTTCCTCCATGAACTCCTCCAGCTCAGGAAACATCAGTCCTTCCCATCTCAGCTCGCACAGTCCAGTGATCCACTTTCCTTTTGAATGTGCAGATTTTATCATTCAGCGACATGATGCTTGTGTTTTCACCTTGCAAAGACATGTTAAATCCGTTCAGTCTGTCAAATATGCAGGACAAATACATTAGCCTTGTTAACCAGTCAGGGTCAGTCAGGTGGTCAGTGAGCTGGGACCTGTTCGCCATGAGAAATAAGCACACCTCATCCCGCAGTTCATACAGGCGGACATTTCCTCGCCAAAGCCACCTGACCTCTGTATGGAACAGCAGGCCCTGATGCTCTGATCCCAGTTCATTGCAGAGAGTAGCGAACAGCCTGGTGTTGAGTGGACGTGATTTTATTTTTTGGGTGGTGCGGTGGCGCAGTGGTTAGCACTGCGACAGCACAGCAACTCACCTTTAGCCATGGGATCCCTGGTTCGATCCCAGCCCCTGACCAACAGTGATCTGTGTGGAGTTTGCATGTTCTCCCCGTGTCTCCGTGGATTTTCTCCGGGAGTTCTCCGGTGTCCTCCCACAGGCCAAAAACATGCAGATTAAGTTAACTGGAGACTCTAAAAGTGACCCTAGGTGTGAATGTGTGTGTGAATGGTAAAGGGATAGCGCCGTTCCGTGGCTGCTTCATCCATCCAGGTGGATGCCCTCAGTTTCCCCTCTGGGGATCAATAAAGTATACAAAAAAAAAAAATTATGTAGTTGACAATTTTTATGGCAGTCTCAAGAACACTCTTAAGATCTGGGTCGAGCGTTTTACTCATAAGAGCTTCTCTGTGAATAATTCAGTGTGTAAAGTTTACGTGGGGTGCCACTTGTAAGACTCTTATTTTAAGCCTTTCTTTTTCCCCAGCATTGCTGCAGCACCGTCTGCACACACATCAATGCACTCATCCCAAGACAGCCCCTCCTCTTTTAGTTTGTTGTCAAGTTTTGTGAAAATGTCCTCACCTGTGCACTTTACATCCACCGGAGTGCAAAACAGCATGTCCTCATCAAGTTTTCCATCAAAACTGTATCTGACGAAAACAAGCAGCTTGGGCTGTTTGATATACAGTATCTGTGGATTCATCTAATGGCAAAGCATATTTCCCTTTCTTCATTCTGTCAATCAGCTGACACTTTATATCCTGGGCCATATCCGTGATGCGCTGGGATATGGTCCCGTCAGACAGCGGCACTGCTTCCAGCTCCCGCGCCTGTTTATCCCCATGCATTGTCCAACTCATAGCGATAGCAGCAGGTTTTATTAGGGTTTCTCTGATCGTGTGTGGCTTTTTTGCCTGTGCAATTAAATATGCCACCTCATATGATGCCTTTTGAGCTTTGGTTGTGGATGTTGTTTGGTTAGCTATGACTTTCTTTTGGCCTTGCAATTCTCTCTCCTTTCGGTGGAAAAAAATCTGCTGGTTTAGCGGCAAAAGATGGGTGCTTAGTTTTCAAGTGTCTGAGCATTTTTACAGGCTTTAAACTCTCATGTGCAAGCACCTTTGATTGGCATTTGATGGCGGCACGCGTCTGCGCAGCGGCTCTTTGCTCCCTACTTTTGTTTGTATGTATGCTGTTTTTGGATATTGGACCGTGTGAAGCTGGATTTGTGTACAGTCGTACTGAGCTGATAAATATTGGACTTCAACAAAAGTCTGGTGTTACAGCAGTTTTTGAGAACACACAAAACATACCGGAGGCTATCTGTAGACCAGCAGGATCACCATGGATTGTTGTCGGTCCTGGGAAGCGATGTAGACAGAGGAGGGAGAGAAAGAAAAAGCGGGGATGCCGGTCGGGCCTGCTAGCGAGGCTAAAGAGACAGCCACATAGACCTCCACTACCCAGCATTTTTCTCTCCAACGCCAGAAGCATCGTCTACAAGATGGATGATCTAGAGCTACAGCTGGCAACTAGTAAAACTGTGAGAGACTGCTGTGTGCTGTTGTTAATGGAAAGCTGGCTCCACCCGCTGATCACCGATGCTGCAGTGCAACTACCAGGGCGCACACTTCACCGTATGGACCGAACAGCAGAATCCAGTAAAAAAAGAGGGGGCGGTCTCTGCATTTTTCTTCACAACACTTGGACTAATCACAGTCGTATTATAAACCCTTACTGTTCTCCTGATCTAGAGACAATGTCAGTTTTATGTTGGCCTTTTTATCTTCCAAGATTGCTGACAGTCGTTACAATAATAGCGGTCTATATTTCTCCTGATGCAAATACTAAAACGGCCCTTAGTCATTTGTACAGAGTAATAAATAAACAGCAGCAGGCCTATCCCGAGGGTGTTCACATCATAGCTGGTGATTTTAATCAAGCATGCTTGAGAACTGTGCTGCCTAATTTCACACAGTATGTGAAAGGTGCCACTAGGGGAAAGAATTGTCTTGATCGGATGTATTCGAACCTGAACCATGCTTACAGAGCTGTGCCGTGTCCACATCTTGGCCTGTCAGACCATCTATCATTGCTCCTCATCCCAGCATACACCCCCCTCAGGAGAACTGCTAGACCTACTATAAAGAACATCACAACATGGCCTGAGGGAGCTCTTTCTCAGCGGCAGGACTGTTTTTCAAACACTCTATGGGATTTATTCAAGAATGAGGATCTGGAAATGTACACACAGACTGTATTATGCTACATCACCTACTGTATCAACCAGGTGACTGTGGAAAAACGCATCAGGGTTTTTCCTAACCAGAAGCCTTGGATGACAAAAGAAGTGCAGGCACTCCTCAGAGCTCGTGATACAGCCTTCAGGTCAGGGGATACAGATCTGTATAGCACCGCCCGGGCTAATCTGAAGAAAGGCATTAAGGAGGCTAAACAGACCTATAAGAAGAAAGTCGAGGACCATTTTTCTGATAATGATCCGAGACGAGTATGGCAAGGCTTTCACCATATCACAAACTATAAGGGCAGCAGCATCATTTCCAGTGACATCAGCGCCTCACTGGCAGAAGAATTGAACTGCTTTTTCACATGGTTTGAGGCAAATACACTTCGCCCGGACCCACAGATGTTATTGAATGCCAGCTCTGATGCGTTTACCCTGCAGGATCATGAGGTGAGACAGACACTGAGAGCAGTTCACCCGAGAAAGGCTACTGGTCCCGATGGAGTGCCAGGAAAGGTGCTCAGAGCATGTGCAGATCAGCTATGCTCTGTTTTGACTGACATTTTTAACTTGTCTCTCAAGGCAGCCGTTGTTCCACAGCGTTTAAAATCTGCAGTCATTATTCCTGTACCTAAAAAACATATTATTAGCTTTCTGAATGACTATCGACCGGTAGCATTAACACCCATTGTTATGAAGTGCTTTGAGAAAATGGTATTGAAACATCTTTTGCCTAGTCTCCCCCCAGACTTTGATCGGTACCAGTTTGCCTACAGGCGGAGCAGGTCCACTGAAGATGCTATTGCTATAGCTCTCCACTCAGCATTCAACCATTTAGAAGACAAGGGGAGCTATGTAAGAATGTTGTTTGTGGACTATAGCTCGGCATTTAATACAATTATTCCCAACATTCTCATCACCAAATTGCTTCAGCTTGGTCTGCCTACTCACACTTGCAGCTGGATTAAGGACTTCCTAACAAACAGAACACAGACTGTTAGAATCGGACCCCATTCCTCCTCTACAGTCATGCTTAACACAGGCTCGCCACAGGGCTGTGTGTTGAGCCCCACTTTGTATTCATTGTACACATATGACTGCATACCTGTTCATCCCACAAACATTATAGTGAAGTTTGCAGATGACACAACAGTAGTGGGGTTCATATCAGGAGGAGATGAGTCCACATACAGAGATGAGGTCCAGAAACTGGTGAGATGGTGCTCAGATAATAATCTGCTATTGAATACAAAAAAACCAAAAGAACTCATTATTGATTTTAGGAAGCATAGCAGTGAGCCGCCTCCTCTATATATAGGCAAGGAATGTGCGGAGAGGGTGGAGGCTTTTAAGTTTCTGGGTGTTCATATTTCTCACAACCTTACCTGGGCAGTTTAGATTTAGATTTTTTTTAGAATTAGTATACTTTATTGATCCCCAGAAGGGAAATTGAGGGTCATCCACCACCTGGATGGATGAAGCAGCCACGATACGGTGCTATCCCTTAACCATTCACACACACATTCACACCTAGGGCCACTTTAGAGTCTCCAATTAACCTAACCTGCATGTTTTTGGCATGTGAGAGGAAACCGGAGAAATCCCGGGGTAAACCCACGCATACACGGGGAGAACATGCAAACTCCACACAGATCACTGTTGGTCAGGGGCTGGGATCGAACCCACGATCCCACGATCCCCCGGCCAAGGGTAAACTGTGCTGCCGCAGTGCTAACCACTGCGCCACCGTGCAGTTAACACCATAGCTATGATAAAAAAGGCTCAGCAACGTCTATACTTTCTGAGGCTCCTCAAGAAGAATGGCCTGAATGCACAGTTGCTGGTTTTATTTTATCGCTCTGCTATTGAGAGCATTTTGTCATATGGCATCACGGTTTGGTATGAGGGCTGTTCAGCCGCAGACCGCAAAGCCTTCCAGAGAGTGATCGAGACTGTGCAAAAAATCACTGGCTGTTCTCTCCCTTCTCTGGAAGAGATTTCCAGGTCTCGGTACCTCAACAGAGCTACTATCATTATTAAAGACTGCACTCATCCAAGCCATGATTTCTTTCACTTGCTCCCCTCTGGAAAGCGGTACAGATCCCATAAAACCCGGACTACCAGGTTTAATCATAGTTTTTTCCCAGCAGCAGTACGTATTTTGAACGGATTTATGTAACACGTACAGACTGCTGATATTATTTTATGTTATTTTAGTTATTTTGTGGCAATAACCCTGTGTGTATAAGCTGGTCTTTTGTATTTATCGCTCAGTATGTTTTCATTATTGCTACGTACATATTGTATTCAACTTTTAGGTAATATTGTTTCAAGCATTATTTATTGTTGTAATTATATGAATGTTAAATGCATGAGTGAACTGTGAGTGTGATAGTTTGTTTTTAGGGAGCAGTATCTCAGTTTTGTTGCCTTGTTTATTAGCAATGGAATGACAATAAAGACACTTTGACTTTGACCTCAGTGCACACTACACACTGCGGATGTTGTACTTCATTGATAATGATGGATGTGAATCTATACTGAATATATTCCTCTCGATACTTGCAACACTTGGAGGAAGGCTGGTCTGACTGCTTACGGAGTTTTTTATGGTGCTCTCCTACTCCTCCTCCTCTTCCTCCTCCATCCCCCGCACCAGCCGTCGGCCTTTCTGGTGGCATGTCTCCACTCTTCTCTTCTGCCATCTCCGCTGGCCTCTCTGCATTGTCTTTGGTCAGTATTAACCAACATTTCATTTTTAAAAATAAAATCCTGGGCTTTAAGCGTAATGTGCTGATTTGAGCTGTTCAGAGGAAATCTACTGGTGCACACTGACCTGTGTGTGACCTATGACGTTTACTGTGGCGCAGTTAAAATGACATGTCACCTGAACAATCACCTAAGGAGGATTCTGAAAATCATCTCGCGACCCCCGCTCAGAATCTCAGGATCCCCCGGGGGTCGCGACCCCCACTTTGGGAATCTCTGCCTTAGACAATAGATTGTTGACTAAACTGTCATAATAAGGCCCTAAGTCTTACATTACAAACTCAATTTATACCACATATTATTAGTACAAAAACATGACTAATATCAAAATCTTCCTTATATCTCCTTTTTACAGGGGTGGAGATCATTGAGAAATTGTTGAGAGATCTGGCCAATTTTTGATCTCTCAATGATCTTCAATGATCTCCACGGTCTCCTCAAAGTTTTGACTCAGTCCAAAACAGACAAGGATCTTCCAAACAACTCCAAGCATCAAAAATTGGCCCAATCTTCCAGTGATCTCTGTGCTGGGTAAAAGGCCCCATCTACTAGTAGCAACTTCAAACTTTATCCTGTTAAGTATGTAATTAGCAAATTTGTTTGAACTAAAGCCATCTCTTTGCCCTCTAATGAGAGACAAGTGTCAGTCAAACTGCCAGCCATAGCACTGGCCAGTGTTAAAATAGAAGCCTTTGAGCAGTTTCTGGGTTGTGACGGGAGTTGGAGGCATGATTACCCCTACCAGCAGCCACCACCTGCTTTGCTTGTTCATGCTGTCATTGGTGCCCTTTTTTGGTGCTTGCAGAGCTTAAAAAGTTTAGCTATGCCTTTGATGCCTCCTTTGATTTTTTTTCAAGAATTTGCAAGGGATCAATAAGGAGCACAGACTTCAAAGCTCAGGAACCCTTCACCTGCTGCTGGTCACCATTTCAGAAGTGTTTCCAATCACATACTGAGACCAGAACAGTGAGAAGGACCTGGGAGGAAGCTGGCTTCATGATCAGTAAAAACCGATGCTTTACATATAGAAAATTTGGCACTAGGATGAGACTAAAAACAAGCCATGTTATTGAAACAAGTAATTTCTTTGGCTATGGACTACATTAAAGAGCATTTCGAGGTCAGAACATGCAAGAGGTTTTTTTTCTTGAATTTCATTTATTTCCATGGTCGTATTTCAGATACGAATGTATGAATTCCACTTCAGAAACATACATATACACACTCACACACGGACACACTCAAATACTTCAAAGTGCTTAGATTAATGCTTAATAATCTCCAAGACCCATAACGGTTTAATAACTCACTCAGATGTCTCTAATATGTCACTCATGCCTCAAACACTAAATATTTGATAATGGCACTTTTTTTCTCTTTTTCCTCCAACAAATCTACCTACTAACCTAAATGGCAGCAAAGTTCAAAGAAGCAGATTGTAATTCGTGTTATGGAAATAAACCCGGGGCTGATTATCCTTTAAATCTCTGGCTGCCCCAACCCCCTCTAAAAATGGCTGTCATGATGAAATGACTATCCTTTATTACATTCTTCTCCCTTAATCCTCCTCAATTTATTAGAGGGGGAGTGCCTCTGTACAACAATGCCAAAACTCATTTCCATGGGAGCCCACACGGCATGGTGTCCACGAAGGGAGAGACAACTGATTTCCTATGCAAAAGGGTCCTTTGAAAGGGGAGGGGGGTGGAAACAACTGGTTCTTTTATTGCAAATGACTCCAGTGTTTTGTTTAAGGGGGGAGGCTGAGGGTGGTGAAGCCAGCATGACTTCAGCTCAAGCACTTTAATTCAGCTGATGCAGGTGCATGGTTAATTGCAGGTGTAGCACTGGCCAGCCTCTCACCTCTGTCTGCATGTCCTCATCCACATACACAGAGCCATGCACTCAGATGTTCAGCTTTCTGCACAGCCATCAGCCAGGTATTGAGAGAATAGAGCAGCAAGTGCCTCATTTGCATTTCTCCATTCATATTCTGCAGTAAATCTGTGGCAAACTGAAGGGTCCTATTCAGATATCTTAGCCGTCTAGTGGATATCACAGTGTGGGAAAGCTAAGCACAAACTTTCTGTGTGAAGAAAATTTACTAAAGACTTACTGTGAACTGTTAACTTTCTGTTCTTAAAGTAAATAATGTGAGGAAATTCATAAACTCCAATATGACTAATGCCAATCATGGGTAAGCAAATCTTTCAATATGAAGCTTTAATTTCCATTTTTTTCAGTTAAACAAGATTTAACCGCACTCGTTTTTTTGTCCGTGATCTTTTTAACGTTAACTTTTGCAGTATGCAATCACCCCCCTTCTCCCCAACCTTCTCTTGTTCAATTATGCTCTTAAGAAAAGGTGATGTGAGCAATACGGTAAAAAATGAGTGTGAGGGGAGGGGGAAGAAAAAAAACTTCTAAATGAAACACCTCTCTCCCAATCCCAAATGAGAGGAAATTACTCATCAAGTGATTATGAAACTGTTGGCATTATAGAAATCAGAGTGAAAGAATAGAGTCAGGAGGAAAGGGGGGGGTTGCAATTTGTTCTCAATGGACAGGCGATGAAGAGGTGGCACGTTAAAGTCTCCAGTCTGAAGGGTCCCCCTTGTAAAGATAATTCCAGTTAATGGCCGAGGAACAAGCCTCCCCTACCCCACTGTATCTGAAATCCCGGTTCTAGGTAATCAGACTGACGTTAATGCAGGCTCCAAAAGAGACACCTCATCATCAGGAATTTTCCTCATTGGCACTGAAAATGCCAGGCTGCACACCTCTGACTGCGTGGCCCCCACATCTATTAACCTTATTGATTTGGAGCCCTGCTGAGCCCCTCCAGAGCTCCCGCCCCCCTGCTGCTGGACTGAAGTGGATCAATCCTATGCCGGGGGCCACAACTCGATAACAACCCAGTGCTCAGACACTACTGTTTACAACCTGAAATGAATACACACATAGATGCTGCGCTGTATATTCTCGGCAAACACTTTTTGGATTTTAGAAGTTTTCACAACTGTTAATTGTATCTGCGTAAAATGATGAGTTTAATTGCTAAAGAACATTATTTTTACAGGGTCTTGTGAAAGTAAAATGCAAAATACCACAAATATAGACTAGCCAGCTTCTTTAATAGGCACACCTTCACTTTATATGTTTGGATTCCGGTTGTCTTCAGAACTGCCTTAATTCTTCATGGTATAAATTCATCAAGGTGCTGGAAACATTCCTCAGAGATGCTGGTTCATGTTGATATGCTAGCATCACACAGTTGCGGCAGATTTGTTCGCTTTACATTCTTGATCTCTACACATGCAGCCATTCTGTCATGTTATTTACACCATATTCTGACCCTACCATCCAAAGGTTGTTGCAAAGCTTGAGACTCAAACCAGGCAAAGGTTTTCCAGTCTTCTATTGTAAGATTTTGCTGAGCCTGTATGAATTGCAGCTTCATTTTCCTGTTCTCAGCGAACAGGAGTGGCATTAATTGAAGTCTTCTGCTGCAGTAACTTAAAGGATCAATATGTTGTGCCTTCAGAGATGTTCTTCTGTATATCTCAGTCTTGATGAGAGTTGCCTTTCTGTCAGCCTGAGCCTGTCTGGCCATTCTCCTGTGACTTCTGGCATCAACAATGCACTTGGGCCAAGAGAGAACTGCTGCTCACCGGATATGCTGTCCTTTTCAGACCATTCTCTGTAACCCATAGAGATGTTTGAGTGTGAAAATACCAGTACAGAAACAGTTTCTGAAGGAGTCAGACCAGCCTTTGTGGCACCAACAACAATGCCACATTCAAAGTCCCTTAAATCACCTTTCTTCCCAATTTTGATGCTCGGTTTGAACTTCGGCAGCTCATCCTGACCATGACTACATGCCTAAATGCACTGAGTTGCTGCTATGTAATTGCCTGATTAGATTTTTACATTAAAAAGCTGATGAACAAGTATATTTATTTAAGTGTTCAGTGAGTGTATGAATACTGTATTAATGTCTACTGTCATCAAGAATATCTACCTGCCTACAGACTGTGGGTGGAAAATGGGAATTTGGTTAAAATCTGGTACACAGCATCTCTGTTTTATGTACATTGCCACTGTTTAAATAAAATTTGGAAAAAAAAATCTAGTTAAAAATGCTCTCCATATCAGGGGTGTGTTATCAGACTTGATTGGTCTGTTGGAGAAATCGGTCGGTTGATCACTGGTGTTGATTTCAAAAAGTGAAAAATGCATACATCACTGACATTCTAGGACGTACAGTATCTCAAATTTATGGCAGCATAAGAAACTTTGTGTTACGACCAGAGCGCCGGTCCTGTCCGCGCTCGGGCTATGTATATTCGCTGCCGCCTTTGACAGCTGTGGGTTATATTCTGGCTTCACCGGGCTCTTATTGTGAAGGCGCTCAGTGGGGCTTCCGGCTGTCAAAGACGGTCAGCTGTTTGTCATTACTGTTCGTTAGCGCTCGCCCTTATTAGGCGGGTGCTGACGGCAGTCAAGTTGCGGGAGTATCGTCGTATGTTCGTTTTACCCTTGTCAAGTCATGGTCAAGCTGGGTCGGCGCTCTAACCTCGTCAGACCTTCATGACAAGGTTCGTTTGTATTCTTGTCATGTCATAGTTTAGCTCGTAGTGGCTGGGGTTAGCCCTATGAGCCCCTGTACCTCGTAGTGTGTGTTTTTGCCCTTAGCGGCTCACAGTCTTGTGTCATGTATTGTCTTGTTAATAAACATCATTGCAAAACTCTCCAGTGACTCTTGGCGTCTTATGGTGATCCGCGAGGATCACCGCATGACAGTATACTCCCACCAGACATCTAAATGGAGACGCCACACCGAGACGCCTTTTTCACCGTGAGTTTTTGCTTTAATTGGACTATTGTTCTTCCCTGTCTGGGTGTCATTTGCTGGAAGAATGCAGTCATCCAGGGGCTGCGGTCGGCGCCTGGGCAAAGAGTTAGCGAGCGCGCTGGAGTACGTCGACAGGACGCTCCTCACCACTACCTTTGACGTCAACTCCAGCTATATGCGCTGGCACCTGGACTATGCTGAGGTTCTCCTGGACAACCTTCCTCTCCACTACGACGATCACCCAGAGGTGATGACGAGGAGAGATGAACTCACCACGCAGCGCGAGATACTACGCGGGCTGGAGGAGGAGGAGGAAAGCAGGAAGCAGAGGAGGAGGCATCCTCGCTCCCCATGTTGAGATCCTGTTCCTGTCCCTGACCCGGTCCAGGAGGTCGCGCCATCTGGAGGTTGTCGACGACGTCGGCGCCACGGCCAAGGAGAACCTCGGCAGAATCCCCAGCTGGACCCACTGCCGGCAAAGCCCGTCAGCGAGCCTCTGAGAGCGGCTCCACCTCGTCCTTCCAGGGGGCCCTCTGTCGCCATCCAGCGGGGAGAAGGAGGAACAGCGTCCCCTACAGCAGGCACCATCTTTCCTCCGGGAGAAAGGCAAGTGCAAGTTAATTTATTACGCCATAATTGTAACCTGCCTTGTCTGACTCCTGGGGGCGGAGTTCGGGGTTCCCAGCCCCCCGAGCTCCCGCCACCTGCTGTAGTGATAATAACTAAACCTGCTGCCTCTGTGTCCCCCCCGTTGAGCGCTCCGCGACGCCAGGCCTACGTCGTCGGATGAAGAGGGGGCCTGCAGTGCTGGAAAGCCTGGATCCAGCCCTGCAGCCACGTCGTGGACGGAGGAGAAAAGCGGACTGCGGCCCGGAGCCTGAGCTGACGATGAAGCGTCCCCGGGTCTCCTCGACGGAACGGTCTGAGCCAGCGGGTCGAGTGTCCCCAGCCCCCACACCATACGGGTCATCGGCGTGGACATCAGCGCGGGAGGAACCTCAGGCTGCAGACGTCATCTTGCCAGCTGCGGAGCCCGACGCAGCTGAGTTGGAGCCTGCTGACTAGAGTCGCCGCCCTGAACCTGGATCGTCGGAGTCCTAGGTGGCAACAGAACCTGAGTGCAGGCAAGTGCTCCCTCTTGTGTCCCTGTCCCCTGTTTTGGAGCATTTGTGCCTGCCTCGCGGGGAGGCGAGTGAGGAGCAGCCGCCTGCTGCGCCCGAGCTCGTCTCGCTGGGTTCTGTTGCTACCGGTGATATTGATCCTGATTTTCTTGTTTTTTTGTGAGCCTCGTTGCAGTGTCGCCGGCATGGAGCCAGTCGAAGTCACTGATTTGGAGGTTCCAGGTTCGGGGGTGGAGATCGTCAGCGGAGCTGCACCGACCCAGTCGGGGTCTGTTGTGGAGGCTGTTGTGGCCCAATCGGGGTCTGACATGGGTGCGCCAGAGGCCCAATCGGGGTCCACCGCAGGTGCAGTTTTGGCCCAACCGGGGCCCAACGTGAGTGCGCCCGAGGCCCAATCGGGGTCCATCGCAGGAGCTGCTTTGGCCCAATCGGGGTCCGACGTGGGTGCGCCAGAGGTGCAATCGGGGTCCACCGCAGGTGCGGTTCTGGCCCAATCGGGGCCCGACGTGAGTGCACCCAAGGCCCAATCGGGGTCCATCATGGGAGCTGCTTTGGCCCAATCGGAGTCCGACGTGGGTGCAGCCGGGACTCAATCGGGGTCCAGCGGAGGTGCAGCGCCGGTGTGGTCTGCGGACGGTGGAGGAGCTGCAGACCCTTTGCTGTCGGACGGAGTACGGGCTCATCCTTGCCTTCTAGTCCCTCTACAGAGTTATCGCCCCTGCACATCATCGCCGGGGGCCGTGGGGGTCCCTTTTCGCTCGTCCCGGCTCTCCTGAGTTTTGTCCTCGCCAGGGAGGCCGCCGCGGGCTGTTTTCCCCCGGTACTGGTGGCTGAGGGACGCGGGTCGGCCGCCTGAGGAACTGCTTTGCCGGTTCGGCGCCTCGGGTCGGCCACCCGACATGTTACGTGTTCTTCTGGGTGACCTGGTTAGGCCTCCGGGGGAGAGGACTTTCCGGGCCTGGGACTTTGACAAGCCGCCCGGTCATGTTCCGCCTCCCATGACCACCCACCGGCTGTTGGACGCGGGGAGACCGCCCGAACTGTTCCTGGGGCGCTGGGTCTCCGCCGTTCGGCATGAACTGTTGGGGGGGGGTAGAGGTCACCTTTTTGGTGGGGGTTGATCCCGTAATTGTTCTGTTTTTTTGCTATCCTGTGTGTTCTGTGTAATGGTCATTTGGGTGTCTGCGGGTATTTGTGATTACATCCTGCAGTTGCCTTATTTTGTTTTGTGTGCAGTTAGGTTTGACCCAGTAATTGTTCTGTTTTTCTGTATTTGGTTATTTGAAAATTCACATGAGAATTCACACAGGTGGGGAGCCGTTTTCTTGTGAAACATGTGGACAAAGGTTTAATCAACATGGTAATTTGAAAATTCACATGAGAATTCACACGGGTGGAAAGCCGTTTTCTTGTGAGACATGTGGGCAAAGATTTAATTTTCTCTTGCTGTCCTGTGCTGTTTTCTGTAACCGTTATTTGGGGATCCTTGGCAATTTGTGTTTTATGTCCTACAGTTGCCTTATTTTCCTCCGTGTGTATTTAATGTGATTTGAGTATTTGGTCATTTTTGTGATTGTGCTGTGTTTAGTTTTTTTTTTTTTTGCCTTGTCTGGTCTGGATTTTGTCTTTTTCCTGTATTGATTCTGTGTTTGTTTTTTTTCTCCCTCCGGACCTACCAACATCCGCCCACCCTGGAGGGGGTGGGGGGGGGCAGGTTGGTCTATGTGCGTTCTGGAAGCCCGCCCTCGGAGGGAGGGTACTGTTATGACCCGAGCGCCGGTCCTGTCCGCGCTCAAGCTATGTATATTCGCTGCCGCCTTTGACAGCTGTGGGTTATATTCTGGCTTCACCGGGCTCTTATTGTGAAGGTGCTCGGTGGGGCTTCCGGCTGTCAAAGACGGTCAGCTGTTTGTCATTACTGCTCGTTAGCACTCGCCCTTATTAGGCGGGTGCTGACGGCAGTCAAGTTGCGGGAGTATCGTCGTATGTTCGTTTTACTCTTGTCAAGTCATGGTCAAGCTGGGTCGGCGCTCTAACCTCGTCAGACCTTCATGTCAGGTTCGTTTGTATTCTTGTCATGTCATAGTTTAGCTCGTAGTGGCTGGGGTTAGCCCTACGAGCCCCTGTACCTCATAGTGTGTGTTTTTGCCCTTAGCGGCTCACAGTCTTGTGTCATGTATTGTCTTGTTAATAAACATCATTGCAAAACCCTCCGGTGACTCTTGGCGTCTTATGGTGATCCGCGAGGATCACCGCATGACACTTTGAACATAGTCTAATCTATCTAGGCTGAAACCAGTGGCCTAAAAGTATATAAATTTGGTAACTTTTTTCCTCATATTTTTTTTCTTGTACATCTGAAACTTTTTTCTGATAAATCTGTGAGGTTTTCCCATAGATTTCAACCATTTTTCTTTTAAACTGATTACCTTTTTTTCAGAAATTTTGATAGCTTTTTACATTCTATTTTTTCACATAAATTTGCAACCAATCACTTATAAAGTTGTTTTTTCTCATAATTGTTTTTCCCATTCCTTTGCAACTGAGCCTGAATAGAAGAGCAATTATACCAACAGTGGTCTCAAAGAAATACAGTGACACATTTACTAAAATGACAATAGTTATTAGACTATAAACAAGCACCTTTCTAACCAGTTTTCAGCTCAGTGAAAATAAGAGTAACTTGGAAAGTATGGCCAAATTAACATGAGTAAAAGTACTCCAAAATTGAGTCAAAGTAGAGTAACGAGTCAAGTCAATCTCCGCGTGCGAACCCTGGTGACTTCCCACAATGTCTTTCTTCAGCTTTCACATCTCTCATATGTTCTTTGAGGAGCGATAATGTCAGGGCTGTGACTTTGGTGATGCCCTGCATTCATCTTTGTTGAGGCCTTCCTCTCCCCCATGGCACTTGGCTAGCATGAGGCTCTTCTCTAGATTGTCGTCCTTTCTCATAATGTGACCAGAGTACTTAGGTCTGCGCTTCACAATTTAACCTTCAGGGAGGTTTCAGAGTTAATTTTCTCCACTATAAACTTGTTGGTTTCTTTCTTTGTCCAGGGAACCTTCAGTACTTTACTCCAGCGCCATAACTGAAATGCATCTACAGTGCATCCAGAAAGTATTCACAGCGCTTCAACTCTTTCCACATTTTATGTTACAGCCTTATTTCAAAATGGATTAAATTCATTTTTTTTACTCAAAATCCTACACACAATACCCAATAATGATAATGTGAAAAAAGCTTTTTTTGAGATCTTTGGAAATATATTAAAAATAAAAAAACTAAGAAATCACATGTACGTAAGTATTCACAACCTTTGCTCAATACTTTCTTGAGAGAGTGATGTATCCACAGTACTACTGCCAAGATATATAGAGTGATGATATAGAGTAAAGTACGTGACGGTAATGCACCTGTAAGCTTGGTGCCAACCGCCAGTCAAGTATAAAAGAAGAAGAAGAATACTTTCTTGATGCACCTTTGACAGCAATTACAGCCTCAGGTCTTTTTGAATATGATGCCACAAGCTTGGCACACCTATCTTTGGGCAGTTTGGCCCATTCCTCTTTGCAGCACCTCTCAAGCTCCATCAGGTTGAATGGGAAGCGTCGGTGCACAGCCATTTTCAGATCTCTCCAGAGATGTTCAATTGGATTCAAGTCTGGGCTCTGGCTGGGCCACTCAAGGACATTCACAGAGTTGTACTGAAGCCACTCCTTTGATATCTTGGCTGTGTGCGTAGGGTTGCTGTCCTGCTGAAAGATGAACCTTTAGCCCCAGTCTGAGGTCAAGAGCGCTCTGGAGCAGGTTTTCATCCAGGATGTCTCTGTACATTGCTGCAGTCATCCTTCCCTCTATCCTGACTAGTCTCCCAGTTCCTGCCACTGAAAAACATCCCCACAGCATGATGCTGCCACTACCACGCTTCACTGTAGGGATGGTATGGGACCGGTGATGAGCTGTGCTTGGTTTCCTCCAAACATGACGCCTGGCATTCATGCCAAAAAGTTAAATCTTTGTCTCATCAGACCAGAGAATTTTGTTTCTCATGGTCTGAGAGTCCTTCAGGTGCCTTTTGGCAAACTCCGGGTGGGCTGCCATGTGCATTTTACTAAGGAATGGCTTCTGTCTGGCCATTTTACCATACAGGCCTGATTAGTGGATTGCTGCAGAGATGGTTGTTCTTCTGGAAGGTTCTCCTCTCTCCACAGAGGAATGCTGGAGCTCTGACAGAGTGACCGTCGGGTTCTTGGTCACCTCCCTGACTAAGGCCCTTCTCCCCCGATCGCTCAGTTTAGACTGCTGGCCAGCTCTAGGAAGAGTCCTGGTGGTTCTGAACTTCTTCCATTTATGGATGATGGAGGCCACTGTGCTCATAGGGACCTTCAAAGCAGCAGAAATTTTTCTGTACCCTTCCCCAGATTTGTGCCTTGAGACAATCCTGTCTCGGAGGTCTACAGACAGTTCCTTTGACTTCATGCTTGGTTTGTGCTCTGACATGCAAGTCAACTGTGGGACCTTATATAGACAGGTGTGTGTCTTTCCAAATCATGTCCAATCATTTGAATTTACCACAGGTGGACTCCAGTTAAGCTGTAGAAACATCTCAAGGATGATCAGTGGAAACAGGATGCACCTAAGCTCAATTTTGAGCTTCATGGCAAAGGCTGTGACTACTTATGTACATGTAATTTCTTAGTTTATTATTATTATTATTATTATTATTATTATTATTATTAACAAATTTGCAAAAATCTAAAAAAAAAAAATACTTTTTTCACATTGTCATTATGGAGTATTGTATGCAGAATTTTGAGGAAAAAAATAATTTAATCCATTTTGGAATAAAAGCACCAAGGTGCTGATGCCTCAGTGCCAGAGCCTTGGTGTTGGTATGCGTTCTGGGATCGTCACCAAAATGTTATGGGTTCCTCTCTAGCCCAAGAACCACCTCCGGTAAAAAAAATTTCATCCAAATCCATCCAGTAGTTTTTGAGTACACGCATGCTCAGAGAAAATAATCTGCAGTCCACCTGCCCATAATGTCGGTGGCAGCCAAGAGCCACCAAACTGATTTGAACAGCTGCAATCCAAATACAAAAGAAGAGCACTAAATGGCGGAAGCGATGGAGGTATGTGAATACAAGACAATCAAGATGAACAGAAGCTTTTAATGTTTAGTGGCAGAGGAAGAAAACAGATGCGCAAAAAGACGGACATTTGTTCATCTAGTATTGGCGGATTGCTCAGTACTTTCCTGTGGCGAGAGTTTCCGAGCACATACGCAGTTCACTGTGACTATTTGTGGGTGAGGAATGTTGGGACTTGGATTTTTTAACGAGTTTTTAACGAGTTTTACCTTGTCCTTCCTCTGCAAAACTAAACAGCAAAACCAGTGTGAAAACAATCGATGTGATGAATAAATGCTATAGTTGTTGAACCCGTGTTTTTTTTCAGTAACCACTATTTTGTAACAGTTCAGCTCCACGTGCTGTAAAAAAAAAGTGCTGTGTTGTGCCGTAAAAAAAAGGCACACTGCCGCCTCTAGTGGCCCGGCATAGTTATTACAATACCTTTTCCTCCGGCGTCATAGATGTTAAAGGTGACTTAAATTTTTGTGTATTTTGAAAACAAAGCCTTATCTTGGAATTCTGGCAAATTAAAAGTCGAGAAAATATGCCAATACAATGATACAAGCCTTTAGTTCCACTTAATTTTGACCGGGCGAGCTGAAACAGACAGGCGAATGGACAGATAGACACACACATCCACACACAGACGCATTGAGTGATTACCGTATGCCTCTCCATTTCACCGAGGCATAATAAGGTTGTAACATAACAAAATGTGGAAAAAGTGAAGTGATGTGAATACTTTCCAGATGCACTAGATATGATGCCTGTCCTGCTTTCTTATTGTCCAAGTCTCATATCTGTATAGAACCTGTGGCTATATATGGATGCTTTTCATGACGCATTTGAGTTTTACCATTGCCTCTCATGCCATATTGAGCCTTCTTTTGATTTCTTCAAAGGATGAGCTGTTACTAGTAGCCAAACTGCCAAGAAAGTTGAAAGGTTGGACCACCTCTATGTTCTCCTCATTCATCTGGATGTTGCATGTGTCATCTGTGATCATCACTTTGGTCTTCTTGATGTTCAGATATAACCCAGCCTTAGTGCACTCTTCTTTTACCTTTGTAATCAACTTCTGCAAATCTTGACTGGTTTCCGCCATTGGGGGTGGGGGTGGGGGGGTTATCATTTGCATATCGTATCTGCGATTTGTCAGCCTTAGTCCGCCAAGTCAGCTGTCCTTGTCATTCTTTCATAGTAAAGAATACCCTGCAATAATATTTTTTTTTAAAAAACGACTGGTGTAAGTACAGTTTTCTTAAAATAAGTTGCTTGAGTAAATGTAACTAGTCACTATCCACCTCTAGATTGTAAAGTCATAAGTTCCAGTCACTGAGCTCAGAGCCAGCTACAACCCCCACCAGTCACACTATCAGTTAGGAATAGCTCCAAACCAAGCTGGATATTATGATTTTACTTTACTAGCTTTTATTTCTAAAATATAGTTTGAATATGACGTTTTTCACACCAGTGGACCTCTTCCAGCCTCACCTACACCTTATTTGATTTGGTGAAGAGTACAGCTTTGGTCCATCAGGATTTCCTTTGGTGGACTACAGCCTGCCAGTTTATTGATTTTTTTGTTCCTTCTTAGTAGAGGTAATTAGTAGTAATAAAGTGCCCCTCAGAGTAAACATTCTGCATCAAACACTTGAGGCAATCAGCATACCCTGCCCCACAATTGGACCTTTAAAGTTTAATCAATGCAAATTACATGTAGCAAGGCTACTTAATATGTTGCATTGTACCACTGGGAGAATAGCGATTAAAGCTTATCCCTTTTAGCTCTTTATACAGTGGAAGGCCATGTGACTGCACAGCTGTTAATTCACTGCTTTTGAAAATGAATCACTAACAAACTACTTTTTATCCCATATGATCATCCTTTATGCTGCTCCCGCTTCTGCAAACAACATATGTACAAGTCTATGCACCAGTAATCAACACTATAATGGAAATCTGTATATATCTTTTTAGTTTTCACTGACTCACAAACTTTACCCTGCAAGTTGACTTCTTTCTTGAAGTGAGATTTCAAGGAGGAAAAAAAAAAAGGCATCTGTGAAAACAACCCACTGTGTCTTTAAACTTTGAGCACATTCTTACTGGCCAGCTGTAAAAACTTCAGCAGTAGAGCATCACTGGGAAGCCACTGATATCTGCTGTACCATAATGGGACCTTTGGTTGGAATCTACAGCCAACCTCATGACTGATGGTGTTTAATTTTTAGCAGCGTTTTATCTTCCCCAGGCAGCAAGTACAACATGACAGACGTGGCAACGGCACTCACATTTTCTACAAATGTAAATAGATGGTAATACTGCGCCATTTGTGCCAGAGTGGGAAGCGCTGTGTGGCAGTACAGTGCTGCATGCTTGGTAAGCCACTACGAGCTCTGTGTGATGGAAGCATAAGCGTCAGTGTCGAGGAGCGGTTGGTCTCATCTGCGACTCATCATCAGCCAGTGGAGCCCAGCAGGGGGAAAAATGTACACCCAGGGCAAATCTGTAAACACCAATTTAATCTGCATGGAGAAAGTTGCTGTCATCAGCTGTGACAGAAAAAGCCTCTGGGCCACGTCAACGCGCAAAGAGTCACTCTTCTTTCCCCAATATCTCTGTCAAATGCAGACATTAAGCCATTATGGACATCAAAAAGCCGCCATTGAGAAGTTCTTTTCTCTCTGCCAGTCACAACCGTGGAATGGATTTTATAGGGTCACAATGTTAATGATGTTGATGCCCTACAGTTTCTTCTCTACATTAATTGTCAGAAAATTGATATTGACCCCTGTGATTAGGATGAGATCAGTTAAGTGTTCTTTATATTTGATTTTATTAACGCTTTATCAATCTTGTGCTGAGCTCTGGTTAGGAACATTCGTACCCCTTTAATGGACTGATTTTGTTGTAATTAATTTAGGGTCGTACGCAGGGCACATGCAGACTTAAGTGGATTTTTCCCCGAGTCCGAAACAGAGCGCGAGTGTTTGTATTCATGTTGTTTCTTGGCAGTAGAGCCAGACTAAAGCAAAGTCAACACAAGGGACAATGAACATTTAACAATAATGAGAATTACTTGCGGTCCCTCCCCCGTTTTTCATACCCTAACATTCTGATTTCATGGGTGACACTTAGGGACCCCCTAGGCTGTGTAATGTGCGCTTGGGGACCCATGTGGTGGTCATAGCCAAGGCTTTAAGGATGACTGTAGCATTACACTGGAAATGGTTAAATAAAGCATTTAGTTTGAATGTTATACCATGCTAATTTTATGCAAAATGATTTTAGAAATAGAAAAAAAAAATTTACACATTAGGAAAATACAGCTCCAGAACAAATTAAGAGACAAAGAGACCACTGCAAAATTACCACTTTATCTGGTTTTGCTATTTATACCTATGTGTTTGAGTAAAATTAACAATTCTGTTTTATACTCTAACCTACTGAAAAGAACTCACCCAAGTTCCAAGTCAAAATATCGTCATTTAGAGCATTTATTTACAGAAAATGACAAATGGCCAGTACAACAACAAAAAAATGTGGCATTTAGGTGTGCTTTTCATTCAAATAATGTAAAGAAAACAAGTTCATGTTCAATCTTAAAAACTACAATACTTAAGTTTTAACCAGTCTCTCTAGGATTTCGCGAAATGTTTTTATGATTGTTGTGGCCCAAAAAGCCTGAATTCATAGGAGCTTTTTAAAAAAGTTGCGATAAAGGTTGCAATGTTTTGAGGGGGTTTTTGCATTGAAGTTGTGGGAAGAATTACAAATTTAAAGCAGATGGTTTTTTCCATAGTTTACTGCAGTGATATACTATGTAAGTAACAATACAAGAAAAGCACAGGATTGCCAAAAATATCCTATTAAACAGTGATTTGTAAATTAAGCAGAAACTTCTGCTATACAGAAAAACTCTTTTGTGCAACAGCAAATACAGACTTTAACACAATATCCATTACAACAGCTAAATTGCATTGAATGCATGTTAAAGAGTATAGAAATTATGGAAATTATTGTACCTTCACTTGAAAACTCCCTACAGACTGTAGGGAGTCTGCTGTAGGGAGTTGTAGGGAGTCTGTTGCTCTGTATTGTCTATTGGAGTCTGTTTTTCTGAAAAAAAAAAAAAATACAGACAGTATTCTCTCTTTCCGTGCCTAACTCCTACCTATCTATCTGCTGCGCATCTTGACACACACTTGTCTCATCAGACACTCATCTTTCATCTGGGGATGGGGGGAAGGGGGGTGGGGGGGTGTTTGTCCGTGTCCGGACCGGAGATTCACAGTTTAAAGCTTATTGACAAGATATAGTAATAATTTTACCTCTACAGATGTATAAAATGATCAAGCACTGGCTGTAGTGTTAGTTTTGCTCGTTTGTTTGTGGTTTTATGGCGTCTCTCCTCACACGCGCACCTGCGACAGGGTGCTTTTGGGGCAAGTGGACATTTTTCAACACAAACCCAGCACTTCGTACACACAGTCAGGATGGAGACGTGGTGAGACATCCACCGGCAGGCTGGGGGGGGGGGGGACGGAGGAAGGGACAGTGTTGGAAACCTTGCGGGTGACTGTTTTTTTTTTTAAATCACACACTCTGGTTTTGCTGATGTGTTCCGTTAATACTCACTGTAAACAAGTAAGTGAACATGGTACAGTGACACATTTGATTGGTTAGACTGAGCATTTGAGCGCCAGTCAGGGACAAATGTGATTGGTGAAACTGGCAAAACTTGACGAGGACTGGTCAAAATTGTGGGAAAGTTGCAGTGATTGGACAAAGTTGCAAGGTTACGCAATAGTCGCACTTAGCTGATTTTGCATAAATTGACGCAATTGCAACATCGCAAAATCCTAGAGGGACTGTTTAACTTTGGAAGAACTCAAATCTGTATTTGTGTAATAACTCTGATTATTATGCCTCGGTGCAAAGGAGGCATACGGTAATCACTCAGTGTGTTTGTGTGTGGTTGTGTGTGTGTGGTTATCTGTGTAAATCTGTCTGTCTGTTACCAGCTTATCTGCTCGCCCGGTCAAAATCAAGTGGAACTAAAGGCTTGTATCATTACATCGCCATATTTTATCGACTTTTAACCTTTTGAGTGTGATATTTTGCATGCCCCTAGTGGCAGAGTGCGGCGTTGCGCCTGTCATCTCACTCTGATATGATCAGCTCCATTGATGATTTGTACTGATTTGTACTGATCTGCCAGTTTCAGAAAGTTGCAGACATTCGTTGGAGGACTCAATGGATGACATGTAATACACCAAAGAAGAAGAACTCTTCATTTCCTTTTCCTGTTTTTAGCATTTTAGGGCGGAAAGCTAATATGGCTGCCGTCCGTCATCGTGCACCGTCACTTAGTCGGCTTTGTACGTGGAAAATAGCTGCGGGATACAAGCAAAATTTATGTGGGATAATCATAAGATTTTGTAGATGTGGCAGAGAGTGTAAATGACCGACAGAACACAAAATAACGACAACAATGGGTGAAAACGCAGCGACCACGGCAGCGAGCGAGTCCCCTTAGCCGCCGGTAAGTGAGGAATTTCTGTTTTGTTTTGTTTTTATATTGTACTGATTTCTTGTTCATATACTTTGAAGATAAGATGATGAGGTACCTCTGTACAAAAAAACAGTGTCAAAAGACAACCATTCTTTGTGTAAATACATCCAAAGTCCAGTTTTGACTGAGTTATGGAATTTAAAGAGGTGCCGCGACATTATGCAAATTAGAGGCGTAAATTTATTCCGAAAGAAAGCTTGGGATCAGTCCGCCAAGGTCTCCGCCTTTGACCGCCACCTAATCCACATAGCACCGGACCCCCATGATGACCCCCACCTGTTCCCAGCTGGTCTGGGAACGCCTTGGTATCCCCTCTGAAGAGCTGGAGCAGGTGGCTGGGGAGAGGGAAGTCTGGGCTTCTCTGCTTGAACTGCTGCCTCCGCGACCTGGATCTCCGGAAAAGCGGTAGAAGATGGATGGATGGATGGAATTTATTCCGATCTGAAACTTTGGATCACATTTTACATCTTTCTAATTGACAGTAAGCCATTATCTCTTACCTCTTTCAAATTATAGCCTTGGAAATCTGAACTATTTTACTGACAAAAAATATTTACGACTCTTGACCACTAGGGGTTATGTTGCAATTCAGCGACAGACACACTCAAAGAGTTAATTTGCCAGAATTTTGAGATAAGCCTTTGTTTTCAAAATAAACACAAATTTAACTCAACATTACATCCTCAATGGAGCCACGAAAAAGGAATTGTATTAACTAGGTTGGGCCAGTAGATGTCGCACCGAGGCAGCTGCACCTTGGTGCTTTCATTATTCACAGTTTTCATGCATCTTTCCATGCTTAAATGATCACCTAATCAGTACCTCTTTAAGTAGATTGAGGTGTCCTTGTGTTGGAATACAACAGATACTGAAATTGAATGGCTACCATACATGTAGAGATGCTAATTTAGGATTCTGTAGTGTTCTCTTAATTTTTTCTGGAGCTGTATATTGTGGCTTGGATTTGCAGAAGTGGCATTTTGTGTCTGATTACACAACATAACAAAAATATTTTTTTGTAAGTTGTCTGTGTTTTTTCAACTGATTTAAGACAATTTTGCACCTCGGAATCCGAAAATAACATCCGTTTCTCTCGATCAAGTCAGGTTTTTTATGCTAAGTTGTAAGCAGTTGTACAGCAGTCGTACAGTTGTACTGTAAATTGAACAGTAGACACTGATTAAGGTACGTACATGTAAAATGAATGTTATGTCATCATTGCTCAAAATTCAGAGAATTTCAAGAAATAAAAAAGAATTTTGCATTATATAAAGCGAAAATACCCCTACATGTAAACAAAAACATAAAAAAAACATGTGGCCATAGTTCAAAAAGTTGACCTGAATGAGCAAAACCAATGTGATTTTTGGATTCAGCACATCAAAATTGTCCTAAATCAGCTAAAAAAAATTAGACAATAAATTTGGTGTTGACCAGTGTTATAAATGCAAAGCCTCAAATTGTCAGTGTGATCACATCATGCTAGCAGTTTTCCTACCACCAGTACAAAATGATGTCACTGAACTGGTGGCCTAGCATCAACGGTCTGCGATATGTCAATCCCATTTGAGGTCACCATGTTTGCAATGGCAGAGACTTACACGGTTCAGTTGGCTTGGGCCCCGAGATGGGACGGGGGCAGGCCAAGCGGGCTATCACGCTGCCCCCTGGGGCGGCTCCTGACAGACTAGGAACATCAGGACAGATTTAGGAAGGCAATGCCGACGGGGGAGCAAGTGTGGTTCCGGCAGCGAGGGAGCGACCCTGCAGCAGGGCAGCTTCCCAGAATTCATTACTCACAGCTAATTTACAAACAAGGGAAAACCTGGCTGCAGGACAGCCTCCAGCCCCCTGCTACTCCTCTGCACTGCTCACATGACTCCACCAGTCCAAGGGTTTCTTGGCCAGTTTTGGGTAAAATGAAGTAATAAAAAAACTCCTACGTGCATTCAAGCACAGATAGTGTAGGGTTTGGCCTGCTCACAATGTAGTGGATGTGGGAATATTGTATCTGACCTTACCTGACACAATCTGCTGATAAACATTTACATAAAGCAGATGATTTGATTTTCCTTTCCCTGCATATGTATTTTTTTTTTATCTAATCAAATTGCAATCCTGCAGGTCCCTGATTCACTTTAAAGATGCTAGATGTTGGGGGAACATCTCCAGGACAGCCACATATTTTATCACCCCTGCTGCTTTAACCCATTTACTTCATGTCATCAAGCCAGGCCAGGGATTCCAGCACAGTAGAGGCTTTACATAGGACTGAGATAAAATAATTAGATGACTCTTTCAATTGTCTTATCACCCCCTTTAACCAAGACATTCACAGTCACTAATTGAATGAACTCAAAGGAAGGAAAAATCCAGATTCTGGTTACTCGTAAATCTTCCATAAACATTATTTGCTGGGGAAGGATGGGGGGGAATCCCATGCTGTTAAATTCCTTAGGCCTGCTGTTGTCGATTAAAAGGACAGTCAGCTGGACACTCCTGTCCTACTGTGTAATGGTCAGTGGCCAGGCCAGTAACCCCTGCTGCTATGAGTAAATTAACACTGGGCAGGACATTCTGTTGTTTTAAATCACTATACAAATACTTGGGCAGCGACCTCAGGAGTTTAAAAGTCAACAAAGACATGGGGTGGGGGGGACATACTGTTAGGAAACCCATCATGTATGCAAACAGTAGCCTGGAAGCTTTATTTATTCTACACATTTTCCTAAGGAGTCGTTGATTGGATGCTAACTGAGAGCATGTTGTTGGGATTGTGGAGGATTAAACTGGCATCGAGCTGAATGTGCTCTTGTATACCACAAATGCATAAAAAACATATTTAGAGGGTTGGTGCACAATACAAGCCCAAAATGGGAGGAAAATGACCTTTAAAATGTAAATTGATGGTCTTAGTACCCATGCTGTAATTTACAAATAAATGGAATTACCCTGGGATAATAAATAATTAGATACCATTTAAAAAAAGGAGATAGTCTAATTATTGGTGAAGCAGCTTAAGATGCTTTGCTCCTTAATTGAAGTACATCATGAATGCAGTGCGAATCTGTCCTGGCATGTTCTAACCAAATCTAAATCTTAATTAAATTTTGAGCAAAAGAAAGTGTTAGAGAGGGCCTTAATCCATTTAAGGGAGGATGGTGAAGGGTTATTAGAGGGTGTTAATTCGTTAAGCAGAACTTTGTGTGGCCATCCTTTACGATATTGAAGTCTGCACTATATTTGAACCACGCAGCAGGAGGCGTATACAAACAGCCTCCAGCCATTGTTGGTGTAGGTGCTGGAAATTAGAAAAAGGCAAGGAAAAGGGCTCTCGTGATAGTGTAATATTCTCTTTTTCATATGCCCCCCCCCCCCCCATTTTCCATCATGTTGTCCCATTATGCCGCTCTGTTGATATTTCCTATTGAAATGGGATAATCCTCAAACAAGTACCTAAGACAGGTAAGCCACGAGTGGCCACGGCAACAAATGCACGGCAGGGGTCAAGTTCCCATGTAAAGCCTCATTAATGACATCATAATGGACGAGAGACTATGGTGTAACTACTAACGACAACTTCAAAGTAGGTGAGAGCTGGATGAAGAAAAGAAGCTTAGAAGATGAGACCCTTATGTGGCCACGTCCTCTAATAGAAACGTTGCCCATCCTCATGACGCAGCATGGCCTCTCAGTCTCAAAGCTCCTAACTGCAACACAAATATATGCACAGAAATGCACAACAAAGATAACTGCTTTTAAGGCTTGCCATGGAGTTCTCTGGCTCTAATACAGCTGCTGAACCTATTCATGATGCTTTACTGACGAAAAAGAAAAGTTAAGGACACATGCTTGACAAAACCCTCTTTTCAGACATAATCCACCTAGCACCATTTTACTTGAGGACTGGAGTGTGTAACATCTAATCTCATCCTAAAAGCTATTCAGCACTATGTAGCACTGGCTTGATTAGGTTCCTCGTGCACACAGGAACCTTTCACTCCTCAGTGCCTTCCCATCACACCTGGGATAATAAAGAGGATTTAAACAGGTCTGAATAGGTTAACCAGGTGTTGAAACAAATAATGGTTTAAAATTGTAATTAACATGGCTTGAATAGAGCATTGCTCTTGGTAAAGGTCTCCCTTGTTGAATGACTTTGGTATGCAAAGGAACACAGGACTGAAAGGGCTCTGTCTTTGTCACTGAAGAGAATAAGGAACTAATGGGGAATTAAGATCTTTAGAGCCTGTGCGCCTCTGTTATATGGCTTTTCCCCTTTTCTTCCTTGGTGCAATGCCACAGTTCATAGTCCTGTCCAGAGAATTAGTTGCACTTCCCCCTAAATGTTTAACTGCTGCCAGTGTGCGATGGTAAAATGTTACCTAATTAAAGGAGCATTTGGTTGCTCAAGCCCACAGTTATTCCAGGAGACCACAAGACAAAAAAAACAAACAAACAAAAAAAAACTTATGTATTACTTTTTTTTTAATAAGCACAGCTTCTTATACTTAGCGTGAAAGATTGTGTCATTGTCTGTAAAGACAGGCAAGGCATACAACCATGCCTGTCTTTACAGGCATGGTTCACCTTTATACATGGAATGAATTAACATTTCAATGGCATTCTATTGTTAAGGCAATCTTGTAGTCAGAAATGCACACTGTTTCCAACACTGACGACATTTAACACAAAGTATTAGAGTACTGTCACAATTTTGAAAATGGGTTTTGTCACAGCTGCAACAATATTTCTTCTTGTTTCTGTGGATGTCCCTGTGATAATAATTGGAAAGACCCATCTTCACATCCCTACAAAAAGTCACGTCTTCATGTCTCTCAGCTGCGAGCACGCCGCCGACAAAGCATAACATTCTGCAAAGTTTCCAAACACCAGCCGCAGAACTTCCACACGGTTCTTCATTTCCTCTGAGTGTTTTGAAACCCCCTGCTGAGAGGGTCCTAATCTTGACGCATCAAGCAATGAACAGAGAGAAAAGACTGATTGCAAGTGATTGACAGGCCATGCGGTTACCACAGTAACTCCTTTTTGGCTTGCTATGGAAGTCCAATTCATCATCAGAATTAGATGACTCTAAAGGGGCCTATTATCATAAGGGTGAACATGCGAGAGGCACAATCGACTACCTGTGAATCGATCAAACAGTCTGAGTCGGGCACTCAAAGCAAGTGTTAAGAACAAGGCCTGAGCATGAGAAGGGTATACTGGATTTTCATACTTCTTCCAGTGTTTTGCTTACCTGTTCTAAAAAAAATGCTCTTTTAAAACTACTTCTGAGTGTATTCCTCTCTTCTAGGTCACTTTTGCCATTTCATAGAGTTATGGATTGCTTGCTTAAAACAGTTTATCAACATTAGTCTGGTGATGAATGAGTATTTTCATGTACAGATGCAGTTGCAGATCATGCCACCGAAATATAAGAGAGAAAGAGAGCAAGAAAAGGGATACGTAGCTAAACACATACATGTATTTTTCTAAATGGGCATTTGCACTTCCCCAAGAAAATCTGCTTTATTACCAAAGTGGAAGTTTTGACAACATAACAGGAAAAAACAACCATTTCACCCCTGCAGGGGAATGAGTAATGAGCAAACATACCCAAGCTCTGCCTCTCTTCATCTCACCATCTCCCTCTCTCTCTCTTGCACACACACACAAACAAAAATACCAAATGGTGTTTTTGGCACAGTGCAGATAACTCCGAATAAAATAAGGTGAAGGAGTCTTAGCCTATGTGACAATGGCAAAAATATGACTGCAATTAAGCCCTGGTGGCACAGACATGCTATAATAAGGGCTTGAGCCTTAAATACACACTTATAAACACATAAGTACTGAAACACATTGAAGTGAGTGGCATCCCATGATGTAGGCAAACACATTTCATGGATTTGTTGATCTGCAAATAAGCATAGAAGTAGGAAATCTACTCAGCTCTTACGGAACTACCATATTTGCAGCAGAGTGTGTATGTGTGCGGCTGTGTTTGCATGGTCAGGAAGCGGGCCAAAGCAAGCATCAGCATCAGCGTCAGTGCTGTGTACCGTCAGTGTGTCAGAGGCAGCGGGGGCCGCGGCACCCATGCGGGCTTCCCATCAGTACGCGGATGGAGCTGAGTCGGCCAGACAGCACCGTGGCACACTCCAAACTTACTTAGTGTAATTAAAGTTGAGAAAGGTTAAAGTTTGACACTAAGACGAGGTGAAGGGTTCTTTCTCCCGGGCAAGAGACAATATAGGGTACCTCGTCAAAGTGGTTAACCGGTGAAGGCCTTGACCCTTCTGGAAAGCAAAGGAGACACTGCGGAAATGAAGATGCACATCTAGTATCATGATTAGGTGTTAGGCCTTGAAAGGAGGGGACAATTGTCAGCACTTGTAATTAAATTGTTCAACCTTTTGTGGCACTACATCTATTCAGGCATATCCAGGAACACCCATCTGGAAGAACGAATATGTAATAGTCTGTGATCCATGTCTGGAAGGGCTGTGTGGATATGCTGAGGAATAAATCCCTAGAATAAACACAACAAGATGTAATGTCAACTCTGGAGATACTTTGAATTTAATGTTGAAGAGTGGCACAGACAGGTTTTTACAGCCTTTCACAAGAACTAAGCTTTGGGATTAAAGAGGGGAAAACAAATGTCTACACTTGCCTTCTTTAAATTATTACTTGCAAAAGTGTAACAACATTTTGTGAAGTGTGGAAGTAAATGACTTTCAAGCATAATTTTAGATTATTTACATTTCTTCTACAAAAAGACAGCGCAATGGGTGCTTGTAAAGCTGACAGTATGAAAATAGGGGGAAATGGCATTGCTCTGTCAGTCACAATAGTGAAAAGTGTGTGCATGTGCAATAAAAATACATTTGAAGACAGTGAATAAATATGGGATGTAAACTTCAGATCCAACCATATGACAGTACTAGCAGCAATACCTGGTGAATATGTCATACAGTGTTTAATCCTGGTGATACTACAACAGCAATATGAGGGACCTGCTGATAAACCTCTGCTCCTCCCAGAGCTCAGCTGGGCTGCAATGAATATGTAGTTTATGTTGACCTGATGTGCATCTCTCCAGGAAAATAATTGCACATCATGGCAATGTTTTGAACAGGATGGCCCTCTATATAATTGTCACTTTCCCAGACAGCACCTTCAATGCAACAGCGTCAGCAGTACATAATGTCGTGTATAATATTATAAAGGCTAGAGTTGGGCAGTGCAGTTTAAAAAGTTGATGATTCCAAATGTTGGTAATGCATTGTTTTTGTGTAGCGTTCAAGGAAGGATATTTTACCAGTATTCCTATGTTCACAAGGATATACAGTGGGGTGAAAAAGTGTTTGCCCCCTTCCTGATTTCTCATTTTTTTGTATGTTTGTCACACTTAAATGTTTCAGATCATCAAACAGATTTAAATGTTAAACAAAGATAACACAGGTAAACACAAAATGCAGGTTTTTAAATTAAGGTGTTTATTATTAAGGGGAAAAAAATCCGAACCTACATGGCCCTGTGTGAAAAAGTGATTGCCCTTAAACCTAATAACTGGTTGGGCCACCCTTAGCAGCAACAACTGCAATCAAGTGTTTGCGATAACTGGCAGTGAGTCTTTTACAGCACTGTGGAGGAATTTTGGCCCACTCCTCTTTTCAGAATTGTTGTAATTCAGCCACATTGGAGGGTTTTTGAGTATGAACCACCTTTTTAACCTCTTGCACTCCGGGATACCGCGGGTGGTCACGTCTCTGCATCCTAGCGCGCACTGAAAAAAACAAAGCTGCATTTCCGTTCTTCCACTACAGACACAGCCGCGAACAGAAAGCCAAAGGAGTACTTTGATTGGTTTAGATTTGATTAACCTCTCATTCAACTAATAAGAGCCTTGAATTGGGTTTCTGAAACCTTGAAGAACCAATGACTGAAAACCTAGCAAGAAGGACCCACCTACCAACGGCTGCGAATACAGCAAGCCAATTGAAGCAGAGAAGTTCGACTATTAAAAGCGTGCGTCAAATCTGTTTTGTGTAAGCCGCTGGGTGACACACACGCGTTCGCCAGTCTTTTTTTCTTACTACTGTTCTTATTTGTTGTGAAAAATCGTTCGCCAAAACTGGAATCATGGAAGCGCAAAACCGCAATAATGGAATCATGGTTTGACCGGGTCGCGTGACCAGAACCACGAATCGTAACAAGCAGACCAGCATCATGTTCATCTGACAATGAGGAAGAGATGTTCACCAGCGACACTGCTGTTGTGGACAGGTAAGTGTTATAAGCTAAATTATTCTTTATCCCTGAAAATTGTAATCAAAATGACTTTTGACCGATCGGTAAATTACAACTGTGTGTCATCGCCACATGATGGACCGGTCCGTGCGCCGCGTCCGGACCATGAACGCCCCCCCCCCCCCGCTACTCTTCTGTAGCGGATTACAGATATATTGCAGATATTTTAGTACATCTGTGTGTAGTAGACCGCGGGGACTGTGCGCCTCGGTCGCCATATCGCCACATCGCCACATGACTGTTCCGTCATGGGGCGATGGACGATGTCCATCCTCTGTAGCGGTGGGGGGGGGGGGAGTTGTTATCCTCTACATTACAGATATTTTAGTATAATTTTAGTGCACTGTAGGTTAGTTTTTCTTGTAAAAAAAAAGCCACACATTTTTTACGTGGCATGCTTCTTTGTGTGTGGGGGCTTGTTTGTTCATTCATTCATTCATGAATGAATAAACAACCTCCCCCCCCACACACACACATACACAGCCCTGAGTGTCACCTTTCATTAGAGCCCAAGATCAAGCTTCTATATTGAATCATTCAAAAGTTACAGACGTTTTTCCAAACTGTGCCATTTGGCACAATTTGGCACAGTTCAAAAACGCCTGGGAACAACCTGACAAAAATGCTGTGTAATATATTCATTTTTTGTGGTATTGTTACAAAATTTTGACCTCAGCTGGACAACACTTGGTTCTACATTTCTGTTGCATTTTCCAGCCCGGATCTGACAGCTGTGTGTTATTTGTAAGCATTTGTATCCAAAAAAACACCCAGGCGAACTTTATTTTCTTCAAGTTCAGTATGTTTAGATGACTGTTACTCAGTGGCAGGAGCACTTAGAGAGATTGACTGTTTTGCCAAAAAATTCAAAGTGTTTTCTTTTAAATGAGACCAACCCCATGAAGATGCTGCAAAGGGTTGAAGAACAGCTTTTGATTTACTTTGGGTACGTTATTTTTAGGCGTTTTTAGGGAAATTGACCAGAGTGCAAGGGGTTAAGGTCATGCCATAGCATCACAATCGGATTCAGGTCAGGACTTTGACTAGGTCGCTCCAAAGTCTTCATTTTGTTTTTCTTAAGCCATTCAGAGGTGGACTTGCTGGTGTATTTTGGATCATTGTCCTGCTGCAGAACCCAAATGAGCTTCAGCTTGAGGTCACGAACAGATGGCCAGACATTTTCCTTCAGGATTTTTTGGTAGCCAGCAGAATTCATGGTTCCATTTACCACAGCAAGTCTTCCAGGTCCTGAAAAAGCATAACAGCTCCAGACTATCACACTACCACCACCATATTTTACTGGTGGTATGATGTTCCTTCTCTGAAATGCTGTACTTTTACGCCAGATGTAATGGGACACACTTTCCAAAAAGTTCAACTTTTGTCTCATCAGTCCACAGAGTATTTTCCCAAAAGTCTTGAGGCTCATCAGAGATGTTTTCTTGCAAAACTGAGACAAGCCTTTATGTTCTTTTTGCTCAGCAGTGGTTTTTGTCTTGGAACTCTGCCATGCAGGCCATTTTTGCTCAGTCTCTTTCTTATGGTGGAGTCATGAACACTGACCTTAACTGAGCCAAGTGAGGCCTGTAGTTCTTTGGATGTTGTTGTGGGGTCTTTTGTGACCTCTTGGATGAGTCATCGCTGTGCTGTTGGGGTAATTTTGGTGGCTGGCCACTCCTGGGAAGGTTCACCACTGTTCCATGTTTTCGCCATTTGTGGATAATGGCTCTCACTGTGGTTTGCTTGAGTCCCAAAGCTTTAGAAATGGCTTTATAACCCTTTCCAGACTGATAGATCTCAATTACTTTGTTTCTCATTTGTTCCTGAATTTCTTTGGACCGCAAAGTTCGGTGAAAGGACTAGCTGTTACAATCCCTGATGTTTGCACCACTTCTGAATCTGTGGGGAGTTCTTGAGAGATGGCTGCTATAAGGCTTCACCGCTGGAACACATCATCAGTTGTGTACCTCAGCATCACAGGGTGTTTTGGCCATTTATCACAAGACACCCTCCACTGAGGCAGGCCCACCACAGGTTGATCAAGCCTGGTGTGTGTCCCGCAGTTTAGCTGTTTGCCTTAGAAGCCCAGATGGTATCACTCCTTTTCATTCACAGCCAACAACTGGTCCTCTCAGCAGTGTCGACCAGCTCTTGATAGTCTATAGATCATAGGAAATGGTGATGTCCTAGACAAACTATATGATGTCATAGACATCCTATATGATGTCATAGACAGACTATTGAGTGCTGGAATCCTTTGATGTTGATGATTAAGAATTGTAGCTCTGATGCTGGAATCCTTTGATGTTGACAATTCCATGAGTTGTTAGGTGCTGGAATCCTTTGATGTGACACCCTCCGCCAAGGCAGACTCCCCACAAATTGATCAAACCTGGGTGTGTGTCCCATGGTTTAGCTGTTTGCCCGAGAAGCCCAGATGATGTCACTCCTTTTCATCCACAGCCAGTAACTGGTCCTCTCGGCGGTGTCGGCCAGCTCTTTGATTGCCCGTTTGTGATCCTGTCCCCTGATCCCAATTTTCCTGAGCAACTTTGCAGTTGTTATGGCTACAAAGCCCCTACATCCCACCTCCACCGGGCACACCTTTAACTTCCAGCCTCTGTCCTCTGCCTCAGCCGCTAAGTTGGAATACTGCAGCTTCTTATGCTCATAAGCTTCCTCGACAGCATCCTCCCAAGGTACTATCAACTCGATAATATAGGCGAGCTTAGATGAATTAGACCAGAGGATGAGATCTAGTCGCAGGGTGGTTGTTGCAGTCTCCGGAGGGAAAATGAGCCTTTGATCCAAGTGAACTCACATCTGCCAATCCCTGGCTGCGTTTAGTGGATCCAGATCAGGGAGTGAGGGACCAGTTCTCAGCTTGGCCTCCACTTGAATAAATGATGGTAGGTGTCGGTGCACATCCTGGTTGTTGAAGGGTTGGGAGTTGATGGATACTCTCTTGCACTCAAATTTATCGGCTAGACACTTGAGGACCTGGTTGTGTCTCCACATGTATCATAGCTTGAGTGAGGCTAGTCCTGCAACCAACCAAGATGTGCTTGAGTGTTGCTGGGACTGTACACAGAGGGCAAGATGGATCCTTTCCAAGCCACATCTGCAGATTTGTGGGAGAGGGCAACACATAATATGTAGCTCGGATGATGAAGCCCAGCCTTTTGGATACCATGCTCCAGAGTTCTCTCCATGTGATTTTCCTCTTTTTGACATCCTCCCACCTTGTCCATCGACCCTGTTTGGCTTGTGCTATCGCTTCTGGCTGCTTCCTCCTGTTGACACACCTCCTCTACCACCACAGTTCGGCATTCGGCTGGAGATGCCTTTTGCCAGAGAGGTGTCACTGTTCCAAAGACAAGGCATCCTCTGCCATGTTGGACATGGCCCACCACGTCACGATGGAGGAGCGCAGATTTGGCCTGTAGTACAGCCATGTTTGGGGCCCACTTCCTCCCTGTTGCTAAGGTAGGAGCATCACCTCTTACTACAGGATCCCAGGAGTTGGTGAGCAACATGTCCAGTCTCACCTTGGCACATTTGAATTCCTCAACCAGGCTAGACAATGGCAGCAACAGAGCTCCATCGCTGTAGAGTCCAATGCGGCATTTTGGAAGGCCAAGCCACTTCCCCACATAAGAGCTCACTAGCCTTTCCAGACGCTGAGCATGGGTTAGGGAGACTTCATACAGTACATGGTCAACAGCCACAGGAGTCTGGGTAGCAGCCCAAACTGGAGACACCAGAGCTTCAGTTTCCCTGGAAGTGCAGTTATTAATCTGCCTGAGGCTGTTAGCCGTGTCCTGCCAGAGTTGTTTAAGTTATTGGGTGTCTCCCTGTGTCTCGCTACACCCTGTGTAGCGAATGTGCATCGAGCTTTTTTTTTCCTTGAAATCTTAATATTGATTAATTATGTAACCAGTATTTTGAATCAATGATTTTTTTGCTCCTTCCTATTGTTCCTCGTATTATTCTTATTCATGCTACTGTACCCACTATCCTGTTGGCAGGCGCATCTCTGATGCTGCCGCGTCACTGGAAATGCAGGTTCATTTTCTGTCAAGTCAAATTCTCTCGTATGTTATCAGTGATCTGTTAATGTACTTGGCAATAAATCTATTCTGATTCTGATTCTGATTCTGAGGTCTGTGCTATATCATTATCCGAGGCTCTTGATGGGCTTCTCTAAGACTGTGGGTATTGGTTCATCGCTGATGTGGAACTGCACTCCTGTTAGTTGGCCTTTAACAATGAAGATGCTGCAAGATTTGCTTGGCTTAAACTCCATTCTTGCCCACTGGATATTTTCCTGGAGTTTCTGCAGCAAGCATCTAGTGCATGGTTTTGTTGCTGTGATGATGGTCATATCATCCCTGTACGCTCTAATTGGCAGAAGACCTAGGCCACTCTTGGTCCTCTCGCCACCCACTACCCACTGGGATGCCTGTATGATCACTTCTATTACCATGACGAATGCTAGGGGGAAAATGGTGCATCCTGCCATGATGCCCCTTTTCAGGTGCTGCCAGGTGTGGTGTTGTTCTCAGCTGTCACACAGAACTGGAGATCCTGAAAGTAGCTCTTGACCAGCTGTGTGATGTGGTTTGGTACACTGAAGTACTCAAAGGCCCTCCACAAGATCTTGTGCGGGACTAAGCCAAACGCGTTGATGAGGTCTAAAAAGACTACATGCAGGTCTCTCCGTTCCTTCTTGGCAGCTTGGTTTCGGTGCCAGATGATATTGGCATGCTCCAGACATCCTGAGAAACCCTGGATCCCTGCCTTCTGCACTGACGTATCAATGAAGTTGTTTCTTTGCAGGAATGTAGAGAGCCTTTGGGCCAGAACACTAAAGAAGATCTTTCCCTCTACATTCAGCAGGCTGATTTGGCGAAACTAGCTGATGGATGAAGCGTTCTTCTCTTTGGGGATCAGGTTGCCTACAACTCTTCACCATGCCTTCGGTACCACTCCCTTCTGCCATGCTACATTCATCAACTTCCAGAGGTATTTAAGGGCTCCAGGGGTGTTCTTATAAAGTCTGCACGGGATACCATTGGGCCCTGGGGCTGATGCTGATCTTGCCTGCTTCATGGTCTTCTCCACCTCACTCCACATGGGGGCCTTATGTCCATTTGCTGCTCAAGTGCAGGCCTTGGTGGCATGTCATTCAGGATGGTGACTGGCTCATGCCTCCGATCGTCAGCGTTAGTCTTCCTCAGGTGCTCTTCCAGACCTTTTATGGGCACTTTAAGGCTCCCACTCTTCTCTCGGTCAAACACGCTTTTGACAAAGCTGTAGGGATTACTGTAGAATATGGTCCTTGACTGTTCTTTCCTTTTGTGTTGCCATCTGAGGTGTTCTGCTCCCACAGCTTTGTCAGTCGTTGCTTTTTCAATCTGCAAGTCATCAAGTCCCACTCTTTCTGTCTCTGTGGCTTTCTTCCATCACTTTCTCAGTAGTCTCCTTTCTTTCACCAATCTGTCAATTTCCAGCTGTCTTCTGGACTTCAGCTGGTCCACAGGGGCTTTCTGCTGCCTTGGTATCTTGTCCTTTACCCCAAACCTCTCTGTACCATAGCTGTAGATAATGGATCCCATGTTCTCCAGCTTTCTTTCAATAGGACCCTTCTGTTGTTCCAGTAAGAGGATCAGATCTGAGTCAGTGGTCTCCCATTCTCTCCTCTGGCTGGATTTAGGCCACTGGATTTGAGGTTTCCCTCCTTCCATCTTCCTTTCCCTTGCTGGTAGTGGTTGATTGGACTTGGTGTTGGAGACTGTTGCTGAGTATTGTGAGCTGGGCTCTGGGCTAGAGACTGGTGTTGGCTGTGGCTGGCTATGCTCCAGGCTGGGGTCTACTGCTGGCTGTAACTGGCTTGGCTCTGGGCCAGAGACAAGTTTTGGCTGTGGCTGGCTTAGCTCTGGGCTGAAGACTGTTGCTGGCTGTGACTGGTTGGGCTCTGGGCTGGAGACTGCAGGAGGGTCCATGCAAAGCTGAGCCTCATCTGAGGTGCCGATACCCTGAGGACTGTGGGGGTTCTCCTGCCTCTGGGCTTCACTCGACTGATTTGGCCTACTTCTTAGCCCCTTGCACTCTGGTCAATTTCCCTAAAAACGCCAAAAAATAATGTGCCCAAAGTAAATCGAAAGCTGTTCTTCAACCCTTTGCAGCACCTTCATGGGGTTGGTCTCATTTAAAAGAAAACACTTTGAATTTTTTGGCAAAAAAAACATAATCTCTCTACGTGCTCCGGCCACTGAGTTACAGTCATCTAAACATACTGAACTTGAAGAAAATAAATTTGGCCTGGGTGTTTTTTTGGATACAAATGCTTGCAAATAACACACAGCTGTCCGATCCAGCTGGAAAATGCAACAGAAATGTAGAACCAAGTGTTATCAAGCTGAGATCCAAATTTGGTAACAATACAACAAAAAATGAATATATTACACAGCTTTTTTCTCAGGTTGTTCCCAGGCATTTTTGAACTGTGCCAAACTGTGCTAAACTGTGCCAAATGGCACAGTTTGGCACAGTTTGGAAAAACGTCTAGAACTTTTGAATACTTCAACATAGAAGCTTCATCTTGGGCTCTAATGAAAGGTGACACTCAGATAGCCCAAACTGTGCCAAACTGTGCCAAATGGCACAGTTTGGAAAAACGTCTAGAACTTTTGAATGCTTCAACATAGAAGCTTCATCTTGGGCTCTAATAAAAGGCGACACTCAGGGCTATCTTGTTAGATAGCCCAAACTGTGCCAAACTGTGCCAAACTGCCAAATGGCACAGTTTGGCACAGTTTGGAAAACGTCTAGAACTTTTGAATGCTTCAACATAGAAGCTTCATCTTGGGCTCTAATGAAAGGTGACACTCAGGGCTATCTTGTTAGATAGCCCAAACTGTGCCAAACAGTGCCAAATGGCACAGTTTGGAAAAACGTCTAGAACTTTTGAATGCTTCAACATAGAAGCTTCACCTTGGGCTCTAATGAAAGGTGACACTCAGGGCTATCTTGTTAGCTATCCAGAAACACTGTCAGTAGTAATGACACAGAGAAAATGAAGTTTCAATTCTAAACACGCTTTACTGAACAAAAATGTCAATATACAAAACATACTATTTACAAACAACAAATTCAATTCAGTTCAACTTTATTTATATAGCGCCATTTCACAACAACAGTCATCTCATAGCACTATCAACTGTAGGGGGAACCCCCACAGTTGCAGAAAGACCCCAGCAATCAGGCGATCCCCTGTGAGCAAGCACTTGGCGACGGGATATTTTACAAGTTGACAGCAATACCCTCTCAATCAAATATAATTTTCTAATCCTACTCATCATCATACTGATTCCTAGAAAATGTGTCAAGATTTTGCTGAGGCGGTCATGCATATCCGTGCCTCTCTTCTGCTCATTGGCCTCTTCTGCTGCTGGGCTGCTGAGGTGAAGGGCCCAGCTGATCAGGAGAAACTTTGTCCTGGTCATTACACTCTTGGGGAAAGGAAGGCTGTACAGGTGTCCCCCTCGCCAGTAATCACTGAAGGATTTACACTTGACTATACCCATGTAAATAATCAGGCCAAAAAATGAGAGCAGGTCGGAGCGTGTGAGGTCAATCCAGGGGCTGGTGGGTGTGTTGTAGTGTGCAGAGCCATGTAGGTTGGTGTTCTCAACAATGTGGTCTAGCACAGATGGAGTGAAAAATAACTCAAACAACTGAACGGGGGTGTATGAAGCTGTTGTAATTAGATGAGGTTCAGGTGGATTTTTGGGACGAAAAATGGGCTGTGGTGGAATGATGTCAGGGGTGTCGGAATCATGCCACCTCTCCTCAGCTGATGAAGGGCCGGCCGATGTCCCAGGCTGAGGGCTGCCATCACCACTCTCGCCTCCTCTTCCTCTCCTGCTACCTCCTCTTCCTCTTCCTCTTCCTCTTCCTCTCCCTCTCCTTCCTCTTCCTATCCTTCCTCTTCCTCTCCCCAGTGGTGTCCCTCTTTTTGGGGTAGGGGTTTCCTCTTCTGACGAGCTCGCCTGCAGCTCCCTTCTTCTGTGCTTGCTGGCAGAGTGCTCGTCTGGCACCCACTCCTCACCAGAGTCTTCATCTGAAGTTTGTCTATTATGTGAAAATAAAGTCATTTACAAAGTCCAATTTTTATTTTTCACTATTCTCCTATTTTCCCAGAGTTCACGTACACAGCACAGTTCCTGTTTTTTTTTTTTTGTTTTTTTTTTACAAGAAAAAATAGCCTCAAGTGTGGACTATATTAATCATATATCCCATAACCTACATATGTATAAGCATGTGAGAATGTTTGGTGATTACATATGTAAAGCGACTTCACACCTCAGAACAGGACAAAGAGGTCTCAACCGTCAGTGGAGATCAAAGAGCATCCGAGGCGCTGCAGTGGAGACCAGATCGATCGCCCTGACCTCCCAGGGCCAGGTGGAGGGATACGAAGACAAAGGAGGGGGATTAAGATAATGCGGGATGTCAGCTTTGATATGCATGTCTTTTGTTATGTGTAGGTATAAGTATGTAGAGCTGAATGTGTTCTTCCTCTATTCTACTTCTGCTTCTGCACTGAGATGAGACTTGTTAGAGGAGTGAAGCTGATAATAAACTTTGGTTTATAAGTCACATCGCCTCGTTATTCCAAGCTCTTCTACACTGGTGACCCTGACGCGAGGATGGACCAGAGGCGGTCTCCTGCGATTGACTCATCTGAGGCGACCCAGGCAGACACCGGCGCCCATGCAGACAGGGGAACGGATGGAAAACGTTCCCCCACGGCAGAAGAGAGGGCTCAACCGAGCACCAGCCCCGCCGTGAGAGCAGAAGAAAGGCGCTCTCACCCGGCGGACACATCAAGGACGGCCCACACAAGCGCCGTCACCGTCAAGCTGCCAGAATTCTGGCAAGAAGACCCGAGCTCGTGGTTCCAGCAAGCTGAGGCTCAGTTTGCACTGGCGGGCATAACGGCGGACGAGACGAAGTTTTATCACATCGTCGCCAAACTCGACGCTGCCACGTCAAGATGCGCGCGGAGCATAATCCAACAGCCGCCCGCCTATGACAAATACAGAGAGCTGAAGGCGACCATCGTCAAGAACTTCGTCCCCCTCAGCCGAGGAGAGAGCAGAGAAGATCCTGGCGATCTACGGCCACAGAGGATGCAGACTCAAGGCCCTCATGGAGGACATGCTGCAGCTCAAGGAGGAGGACAACGACAACTTCCTCTTCCAACACATCTTCCTCAGCACTCTGCCGCCACACATGAGAGGGACACTGATCAACATGCGGTGCAGCACTCAGCAGGACTTCCGCGCGCTGGCCCGAGAAGCGCAGCGACTCACCAACTCCTGCAGGGAACAGGTGGCCACAGCAGCATTCGCAGATGCCCAGAGCAATGGAGAACCACAGACAACCGAGCAGAACCCGCCCACCATGGCGGCAACACGACCAA
Source organism: Pholidichthys leucotaenia (assembly GCA_020510985.1). NCBI lineage: Eukaryota > Metazoa > Chordata > Actinopteri > Cichliformes > Pholidichthyidae > Pholidichthys > Pholidichthys leucotaenia. The sequence continues at coordinate 171,125,464 of CM035844.1, forward strand.
GACGCAGCAGGCGGAACAACACCTGCTATTACCACCACCGTTTCGCCGAGGGGGCGTACAAATGCGTTCCCCCCTGCAAGTTCAAAAGTTCGGGAAAACGCCCAAACCGAGAACCGTTAACGGCTGCGGTTCTCTGCAAAAAAAATAAACTTCTTTATGTGACTGACGGACACACCGGCAAACAGTTCCTAATTGACACTGGAGCTCAACTGAGTTTTATCATGCCCTCCCACGCAGACCGGGCCATGGGCCCCCGGGGCAATGGAGCGATGGCAGCCAACGGCTCCATCATCGACACTTATGGTGAAAGGAACCTGCCCCTCTGCATTCATGGCCGCAACTACAGATAGACATTTGTTGTAGCGGCGGTGAGTTTTAACTTGTTGGGCGCGGATTTTTTGTGTGCACATGGGCTATTAGTCGATCTAGCAAATAGGCGCTTGGTTAATGCACTGTCATTTGCTTCTATTCCCTGCTCAGCTCGAGTTTCTCAACCACCTGTGCAGGCCAGTGTCACTACAGCAGAAGGTAAGTTTGATCAACTCCTCACCCAATTTCCAGCACTCACAATTCCCAAATTCTCAGGTACAGTGGCTAAGCACGGGGTTGAACACTTTATTCCCACAATGGGCCCACCCGTATTCGCCAAAGCTCAGCGCTTAGACGCGACCAAGCTCGCCATAGCTCGGGACGAGTTTACCACCCTTGAAAAACTAGGCATTATCAGACGCTCAAAAAGCCCCTGGGCATCGCCACTACACATGGTCCCGAAATCCGACGGTTCTTGGAGACCGTGCGGCGATTACCGCAGATTAAACAATGCGACAGCACATGACCGCTACCCAATTCCTCACATCCAAGATTTTTCACTACATCTGGCGGGTGCGCGCATTTTTTCTAAAATAGACCTGGTCCGTGGCTATCACCAAGTCCCCGTTCGAGCGGAAGACATTCCTAAAAAAGCTGTAATAACCCCCTTCGGTCTTTTTGAATTTTTGCGGATGCCTTTTGGCCTCAAAGGCGCTGCTCAAACCTTTCAGCGGATGATGGACGCGGTATTACGCGACCTCCCTTTTGTGTTCGTCTACCTCGACGATATGCTGGAAGCCAGCTCGTCGGAGGAAGAACACGAACAGCATCTCACTATGGTTTTTCAAAGACTAGAAGAGCACGGGTTAATAATCAATCCAGCCAAATGCAAATTCGGCGTGCCACAAATTGATTTTTTGGGACACAGAGTTTCACCGAAGGGGGTAGTCCCACTGCCAGACAAAGTTCGCGCAGTAAAAAGTTTTCCACAGCCACAAACAGTCAAATCGCTGCAAGAATTTTTGGGAATGGTTAATTTTTACAACCGTTTCCTCCCCCGTGCAGCTCAACTCATGCAGCCCCTATATGACGCGCTCAGAAAACAAAAGCCTTCCAACGCGGTCGAATGGACCCCGGAGCGCGAACGTGCCTTCGCGGAAGTAAAAAGTGCCCTAGCTAACGCCACATTGTTGGTTCATCCTGATCCCTCGGCCCGCATTGCGCTAACCACAGACGCTTCAGACCTGGCCATAGGGGCGGTTGTAGAACAACACGTTGGCGGAACCTGGCAACCTTTGGCATTTTTCAGCAAATCGTTAAACCAAACTGAGCGTAAATACAGCACTTTTGACAGGGAGCTGCTAGCGCTTCATTTATCTATCCGCCACTTCCAGTTCTGGTTAGAGGGGCGGCGTTTCACGGCTTTTGTAAACCACAAACCGCTCACCTTTGCGATGGCTAAAATTTCAGAACCATGGTCAGGCAGGCAACAAAGACAGCTAGCTGCAATTTCAGAGTTCACCACAGACATTCGACATGTGGCAGGCAAACTTAACGTGGTAGCAGACTGCCTCTCTCGCGCTGTGGCATCGCCAGAGCACGAGGAGACAGATTATACTACCTCAGCCGCAGAACTCTTCGCCAACGCGGACACATACGCGGCCCCAATCCACGTAGGGATAGATTACGCAGCCATGGCGGAGGAGCAAAGTAGTGACGCAGACGTGCGCGCACTCCTGTCTGGACCAACAGGGTTAAGGCTGGAGGAAAGGGGTTTACGCGACGGTGTACCCCCCTAATATGCGACATCTCAACCGGCCGTCCTCGCCCAGTAGTCCCATCTGCATGGCGCCGCCGTGTTTTCGACTCAATTCATGCCCTCGCGCACCCGGGTGTGCGCGCCTCGGTTAAAATGGTCGCCGAAAAGTTTGTGTGGCCCAGCCTGCGCAAAAACGTAAAAGAATGGGCAAAAACTTGCATGTCTTGTCAGCGCGCCAAAATACACAAACACACAAAAGCCCCTCCTAGCTAGAAGGTTCGACCACGTTCATGCCGACCTCGTGGGACCACTACCTTCCTCCCAAGGTTTCACACATCTGTTAACAATGATAGACCATACTACGCGCTGGCCTGAGGTGGTCCCTCTGGCGTCAACCACAGCGGAGGAAGTCGCTCGCGTTTTTTTGACAAACTGGGTAGCACGTTTTGGCGTCCCATCGGACATCACGTCCGATAGGGGGCCTCAATTCGTCTCGGAGCTTTGGTCAGCCATGGCCAGCAGCTTAGGAGCGACAATTCACCGCACCACCGCTTATCACCCTCAGGCTAATGGGTTATGTGAGCGTTTTCACAGATCTTTAAAGGCCGCCCTCAGAGCCTCACTAACGGATACAAATTGGGTAAATAAACTTCCCTGGGTTTTATTGGGGTTGCGTGCTGCGCCTAAAGAGGATCTAGACGCCTCCCCAGCAGAATTAGTTTTTGCACAACCTCTCAGGCTCCCAGGTGAATTTTTACCAGAGAACCCAGAGCCAGGGCATCTTCCAGCCCCGAGGCTTTTAGGCAGCAATGGTCCTGACACTCTCCCCGGACCGGCACATCACTCTTTTCCATGGGTTTTTGTCCCCCAAGCTTTAAAAAACGCTGAATTTGTTTTTGTTAGGCATGAAGCTTTAAAACCAACCCTCCGTCCACCATACGATGGACCTTTCAGAGTGCTGGAACCTGGTGATAAGCATTTTGTGCTTGATTTAGGGGACAGAAAAGAAACAGTCAGCATTGACAGACTTAAACCTGCCTTCTTGTTGAGAGACGAGCCTGCACGGTTGGCGAGAGCACCTCGGCGGGGTAGATCCCCCAAGAGAAAAGACTCAGCTCCCCTGCAGAGAACAAATAATCACTCTCCTCCCCAAGCTGCAGATTCCTTGCAGGAAGGTCCCACCAGGACGCCCAAGCGGACCCACAGCAGATTCGGGAGAAGATTAAAACCCAGACGGCACAGGGACTGATGCAAACTACTCAAAAGTTGTTCACTAATTGTGCTGTAACAGTTTAAGACTGACTTGTGATATTACTACGCTGTTATGCTTACCACTGGATTCTCTACAGGAGCATAGCTGCTGGAAAGTTTCTTCCTTGTCAAGAGGTGTAGCAGTTAGTATGTCATAATAATTATCTTAAACTGTGAATTTTTCTATTGTCCTTTTCTTAGTCGTTGGGGGGGGGGGTTGTGGTCTATATTAATCATATATCCCATAACCTACATATGTATAAGCATGTGAGAATGTTTGGTGATTATATATGTAAAACGACTTCACACCTCAGAACAGGACAAAGGGTCTCAACCGTCAGCGGAGATCAAAGAACATCCGAGGCGCTGCAGTGGAGACCAGATCGATCGCCCTGACCTCCCAGGGCCAGGTGGAGGGATACGAAGACAAAGGAGGGGGATTAAGATAATGCGGGATGTCAGCTTTGATATGCATGTCTTTTGTTTTGTGTAGGTATAAGTATGTAGAGCTGAATGTGTTCTTCCTCTATTCTACTTCTGCTTCTGCACTGAGATGAGACTTGTTAGAGGAGCAAAGCTGATAATAAACTTTGGTTTATAAGTCACATCGCCTCGTTATTCCAAGCTCTTCTACATCAAGTGCAATAAAAATTATACTAAAACATTATTACATTTCTAGAGGGTAACAAACAACCCACTGGGAGGAGACCCCGGGGCAGACCCAGGACTCGGCAGACAGACTATGTCTCCCAGCTGGTCTGGGAATGCCTTGGTATCCTCTCTGGAGAGCTGGAGCAGGTGGCTGGGGAGAGGGAAGTCTGGGCTTCTCTGCTTGAACTGCTGCCTCCGCGACCCGGACCTCTGGAAAAGCGGTAGAAGATGGATGGATAGATGGATAACAAACAACCCCCCCACACACACACACACAAAACATGCCACGTAAAAAATGTGTGGCCTTTTTTACAAGAAAAAATAGCCTACAGTGCAATAAAAATTATGCTAAAATATCTATCTGCAGTGCTGAGGATAACACCCCCCCCCCCCGCCCCGCTGCAGAGGAACTCTGCACACCAAAAAACTTGTGGCCATGACGCACCGTTGGAATTACCGATCTGTCAAAAGTGATTTTTATTTCTATTTTCATTGAGAAAGAATAATTTAGCTTATAACACTTACCTGTCCACAACAGCAGTAAGTTCCTCATTGTCAGACGAACATGAAGCTGGTCCGGTTGTAACGGACTCGTGCTTCTGGTCACCCGACCCGGTCCAAACATCTCCGCTTCCACGCTTGCGGTTTTGGCGAACCATTTTTCCAAACAAGACTGACTGATGCTACCGTTCCGCACAGGTCTCAATGTCAGTCACCCAGCGGCTTAGGCAAAAGAGATTTTATGCAGGGAGACGCACGTCAGCTGTCAAACTTCTCTGCTTCAATTGGCTCGTATTCGCAGCCGTTGGTAGGCAGGTCCTGCTTGCTAGGTTTTCAGTCATTGGTTCTTCAAGGTTTCAGAAACCCAATTCAAGGCTCTTATTAGTCGAATGAGAGGTCAATCAGATGAACTAATCTGTTCGCGGCTGTGTCTGCAGCTTTTATTTTCAGTGCGCGCTTGGACGCCATCACCATCTACATCACCATCTACATCACCATCTACATCACCATCATCAGCATCTCCATCATGCGTCCGAGAGCGCACGAGGGCGCTCTCGTGCGCTCTAGGACGCAGAGACTTGCCCGCCCGCGGTACAACGGAGTGCAAGAGGTTAAAAGGTATTGGTCAATGCAAGGCCCCTTGCTGAGCTCGCCGAGGCATTTTTTCCTGCTTTGATGGATTTTAAGGCCCCTCTCTGTTGCTAGCTTTGACCAGCCACATATGCAGCTCTGCAGCTTTTGTCCTGCCAGTGTTAACGGTTTATCAGTTGCGGTGCTGGTTGTATTTATTGTCAGTTCCATTCCATGGTCTGTTACCATAAGATCCGTCTGTGATGGGTCATCTTGCGCCCCCGCTCTCACAGACCCTGGGGGTATTTTCTTCCTTGAAGCAACGTGATGTCTAGCGTTGGATCTTTTGGTGTACTTCACTTTGTCAGGCAGGCCCTATTTAAGTGATTTCTTGATTGAGAACAGGTGTGGCAGTAATCAGGCCTGAGTGTGGCTAGAGAAATTGAACTCAGCTTTCTAGAGATGTGATAAACCACAGTTAATTTATGCTTTAATGGGGGCCATCACTTTTTCACCCAGGGCCATGTAGGTTTGGATTTTTTTTTTTACCCTTAATAATAAACACCTTCTGTTATGATTCTCCGTGCGCTTTTACGCAGCGCACAGAGGAAGAAATGGAAAACCCAAATGCAGGAGTAGAATGTGCACTTTATTAACAAAAATCCCAAAATAACAAGTCCAGCTAACAGTCACAATAATAAACATAGAGTTGGAATGGTTAGGATGAGGCCACCAGACATACAGGGATGCCAACTGGATGTTCCGCAGCCTGAGGGAGTGAATGCCTAGCGCTGCAGGGTTGCTGCCGGCACGAGGAGAAAGGCAAACATGACTTACGGCTGAAATGATCCAGGGCAGTCCGTGTAGTCCAGTGGATGAGGGTAAGCAGAAACAGCCACTGACGCCAAAGAGGAAACCAATCTTAAGGCACCAGAGAAGTCAATAACGTCAGGCTGAAGGTAAACGCAGGTAATGATGACACACACAGAGAAACATGCTGCCGTGAATGAAACTCAATGCTCCAATGATCTCTTCCTATTAACACAGCATTTAAGTAATAATAATACTAACGAGGGAAGAGACTGCCGGTGTGAGAGTGTGTGGGCTGAACATAATTAACACCATGTGTGTATGAGTGAGTGTCTGAGCGTATGAATAGGAGTGAATGAAGTGTGTGTATGTGTGTGTGTACGTGTGTGAAACACCCATAATACAGAACAGCTGATGATACTGACAGGAGGAGGAAACGTGCCCGAGCTGTCAGGGAGCGGAGGACCCAAATGACTCCCTGAAGTACCTGATGGAAAATAGGGAGACGGGCAAAACTAACCATGGGTCAGAGCTGGGTTTGGAACCATCAAACCCAGGTTCACAACACCTTCATTTAAAAACTGCATTTTGTGTTTACTTGTGTTATCTTTGTCTAATATTTAAATTTGTTTGATGATCTGAAACATTGAAGTGTGACAAACACAAAATTGTCCATGCCGAAACCAGCAACTTCCTGAGGAAGAGATACTTTCCATTAACTCCACAGCCAAGCGTCGCCTAACTCAGAGTGGGAGAGGAGCTTCTCCACTCTCTCCCCGTCGGAGAGGGTGTAACACTGTAACAGCAGCTGTTTGAGAGCAGCGTATTTCCCCCGGGGTGGGGGGTCTCAGAGCACGCTTATGGTGTGCTGAGTGGAGCACGGGTCGAGCGAAGCCACCACATAATGGTATCTCTTGTCATCCACAGAAACCCCACGGAGGGCAAACTGAGCGTCAACGTGGATGAACCAGGCAGCGGGATCATGGAGCCAGAAGTTCGGGAGCTTGACTGCCACGGCGAATGAGGCCAGGGTCTCGAAGGGAAACCCTAGCGTGGGTGTTCCCGAAGAGGAGCTCGCTTCATCTTCCATTTTGAGCATTATCGACGTCGTAGGTCACCAGTGTGGAGGAATGAAGGGATGAGACACGAGAGCTGGCAGTTCAGAACTTTAATCAACTCCAGCAATAACAGGAATGACATTTGGCGTCAATGCGCATACATAATGTTTCCCCATCTCTCCACCCTTCTTCTCAAGTCACTGGGGGTGAGTGGAGCCTCCTAGTGGTCCACCACAGCCTTGCATTTTTTAGCTCCAACTTATAAATGCTCAATCTCTCAATATAGAATTCACAATGAACCTGTAATTTAGTTTTTTGCCACCTGTATTCAGCTTTTTGACACTCTCTTTTTTCAGCTCTTACTAGTTTGGCATTTCTCCCTGAAGGTTTCTTTTTAATAGTGACCATCTTCACCTTGATGGGAGCAATGGCATTGATAATATTTGTAATTTTACCATTGAAATTTTCTGCACGCTCATTTACTGATGGTGAAGAGAGGAGGGGTGAGGAAGAGAAAGTTTGGATGAATGTTTCACTGGTATTATCACTGATGTACCGTTTTTTGATGACCTCTGCCTGAATATTTCTGTTAACGTTAATAGTACTCTCAAAGAAAACACAAGAATGGTCGGACAGAGCAACGTACATCACCATAACTGTAGAGATGTTCAGACCTTTGGAGATGACCAAGTCCAGACTGTGTCCTCTGTTGTGTGTTTTTTTTTTCCGTTACATGTTGAGTCAGTCCAAAGTTATCAAGGACACAACATAATTCTTTGGTCCCTCTGTCCTGAGGGTTGTCAACATGGATGTTAAAATCACCAACAATAACTACACAGTCAAAGTCAACACAGATAATAGACAACAGCTTTGTAAAATCATCAAAAAAGGTTCCATGGTATTTAGGTGGTCTGTAAACACTAAGAAACAACACGGGGGGAGGAATTCAGCTGAAGAGCCACATCTTCAAATGAAATAAACTTATCATAAGACATCTGCTTGCACTGGAGGAAATCATTAAACAAAATATTGTCATGGCACCCGCAGGTCCATCATCAGTTTCAGCTGCGTGCACACCTGTCACCAGTCATCAGCGGGCTTTAAGAGCCAGGCCTGCCAGCGACTCAACACGGAGCCATCTGTCAAATCTGCAGAGACACGTCTCTCGTCAACAGCCACAACTAGGCTCCTCGTCGGACCAAGCGCACCACGTTGAAACACATAAGCAATCTCAGCACTCACCTTGTCAAGTTCCTTTCCCCTGTGCACAGGTGGACCCCCCAGGCGGCGGATCCTCTCTCCCCGCCGGCGGCGCAGCTCCTCCCCAGCACCGGAGGCTCTTCCCCACTCCTCGACACCGAGCTGGACGCTCTTCCCCTGGCAGTCGCCCACAAGACAAGCTGCGGCTCAGCATTGCCACCTGCAAAGTAAGCGGCAGTCTTAATTACACCTCCTGCTACTGTGCAGCGCTAATACCTCTGCTTTGTCTCCTTAGGGTTGCCAGGCAGAACGGAGACCTGCTCAGCTCCAGCACGACACCAGCACTCCACACTCCATTACGCATACACACACTCACACACAATACATTGGGTTAATAAAAGGATAATTGTAACTCCTCGAGTTTGTCTTCTGTCCCCTGGGTCCAGAAATTATGTCAAATATCTCCTCCTCCTCCTTTCTTATCCACCCTGGGTTCACTTATAAAGCTGTAGTTGGGAGGAGCTGCTTCGATAAGAAGAGAGCTGTGGCGTAACCCCCACAACAGACTGGGTCAGGCACAGCGCTCGACTAGGGCAATTAACAGAACAATGAAATGTGTGTATTAATGTCTACAGATAGCCCGCTTCTCCTGGCTTTTTCCGGCTCACTACTGTGATGTTAATGTGCCATTCATGCATTGTGTTCATGCTTCCTGCCCTGACTGTGTCTCTCAAATGCAAATGTCTCATGCCTGTCTGCAATATCTTTGATATCATCAGAATCAGAATCAGCTTTATTGGCCAAGTATGCACAACACATACAAGGAATTTGACTTTGGCTAAAAACTTGCTCTCGTTGTTCAGGTGGAGGATTTAAATAAGGATTCAATGACAACAGAGTATGTACAGTAAATTACAGTCTGTCCACGTTTCTATAAAAGGATGTAAATATATACAGGAATATATGCAGTTATTTACTCAGACTAACCACACTTTGCAGAAATATATGAAAAAATATACAGTCACACAGTATTTCAATGTTAACTCAGATTCAGTGATATAATGTGAATGAAGTAAAAAGCAGTGTGAGAGTTATGTGCAATGTAATAATGGATGAAAAGTCATGAGTACAGCAACAGGTAGGACTAGGTGAATGTTAGGAGTTCATCAGAGTGATGGCTTGAGGAAAGAAACTGTTCCTGTGACGGGTGGTTTTGACCTTCAGTGATCTGTAACGACGACCAGAAGATAGAAGTTCAAACAGTTTGTGGCCGGGGTGTGATGGGTCAGCACAGATGTTTCCCGCCCGTTTCCTGGTTATGGACCGGTATAAGTTCTCAATGGAGGGTAGGTCGGTACCAATGATCCTCTCCGCAGACTTAATGATCCGCTGCAGTCTGGTCTTGTCCTGTTTAGTGGCAGATCCAAACCAGACAGTGATGGAAAAGCAGAGGACAGATTGGATGATGGCGGTGTAGAAGACAACCAGCAGCTCCTGAGGCAAATCAAACTTCTTGAGCTGACGCAGAAAAAACAACCTCTGCTGGGCCTTTTTCCGGACAGTGTCTATATGGGAGGACCACTTCAGGTTCCGGGAGATTGTGGTACCCAGAAACTTGAAGGAGTCCACAGTGGACACTGTGCTGTTGAGGATGGTGAGTGGGGGGAATGAAGGGGGGTGTCGCCTGAAATCCACAGTCATCTCCACCGTTTTGGCTGGGTTAAGTTCAAGATGGTTCTGGCTGCACCAGAGGATCAGCTGCTCCACCTCCCGCCTGTATGCAGACTCATCATCATCCCGGATCAAACCGATGACTGTGGTGTCGTCCGCAAACTTCAGGAGCTTCACCGAAGGGTCCTCTGAGGTGCAGTCGTTGGAGTAGAGGGAGAAGAGCAGTGGGGAAAGGACACATCCTTGGGGGGCGCCAGTACTAATTTTTCAGGAGCTGGATGTAAATCTCTCGAGCTTCACCTGTTGCCACCTGTCAGTCAGAAAGCTGGAGATCCACTGGCAGGTGGAGGGGGGCACCTTGAGCTGGAGGAGTTTCTGATGAAGAATGCCTGGGATGATGGTGTTGAACGCTGAGCTGAAGTCGACAAACAGGATCCTGGCGTACGTCCCTGGGGAGTCGAGGTGTTGCAGGATGTAGTGTAGTCCCATATTCACTGCATCATCCACTGACCTGTTCGACCGGTAGGCAAACTGCAGTGGGTCCATCAGGGGGCCTGTGATGACCTTCAGGTGGTTCAGCATCAATCTCTCCAAGGATTTCATGACCACAGAGGTCAGGGCAACAGGTCTGTAGTCGTTTAATCCTGTAACAGAGGGTTTCTTGGGAACTGGAATGATGATGGAGCGTTTGAAGCAGGAAGGCACTTCACGCAGCTCCAGTGATCTGTTAAAGATCCGGGTGAAGATGGTGGCCAACTCGTTGGAGCAGACTCTCAGGCAGGACGGAGACACACCATCAGGTCCTGCAGCCTTCTTGATCTTTTGTCTCTGAAAGACCCGGCGCACCTCCTCTTCACAGAATGTTAGTGCTGGTGGGAGGTCAGAGTGGAGGAGGGATGGAGTTCCTGGGGCTGCAGATAATCCTTTTGTGTGGGTGGGAGGTGAGAACTGTAGGTTCTTTTCAAACCTGCAGTAAAAGCTGTTTAGGTCGTTAGCCAGCTGGAGGTTTTCCACAGGGTGGGGGGATGGTCTCCTGTAGTTGGTGATATTCTGCAGGCCTCTCCAGACAGAAGCAGAGTTGTTGGCTGAGAAGTTTTTTTGTAACTTCACACTGTAGCTCCTCTTAGCAAGCCTGATCTCCTTCGTCAGCATGTTTCTGGCCCGCTTGTACAGAGTCCAGTCACCAGTCCTGTAGGCCTCCTCCTTGGTCTGACGTAGCTGCTTCAGTTTAGGAATGAACCAGGGTTTATTGTTGTTGTATGTGCAGAAGGTCTTGGTCTGCACACACATGTCCTCGCAGAAAAAGATGTATGACATCACAGTGTCATGCCTTTCATGTATTGTCTGTAACTGGGTATATAAGCTCACTGAAATCCATGTTCACTCTCTCATTCCTTCAACTGCTGCTGACACACACATCCTGTGTCTCTTTGCTGGAGAGCCTCTCCGGGCTCGCCCATGGGGCAAGCCCCGTGAAGGCGGTATGATAATTGTTATGACTCGCCGCTCATCAGCGGCGCCAGCCGCGCGCACACCTGCTCCTCGTCAGCGGCGAGGTATTTAATCCACTCTGTCCTGGGCTTCGGCCTGAAGCCGTCTCTCTACTTCGGCCCCTTTGCTACTACGGATCTCAAACCGACTAGTGAAGATATCCTGGGTAAGCTCCCCTTACCTCTCTCCTCTACCCTTCCCCTGTGCACAGGTGGACATTCCCGGCGGCGGACTTCATCATCTCGCCGTTGGCTCTACGCTGCTGCCACAGGTACCGCAGGTCGCTGTCTCCCGGGCTTTGCCCTTGTCGACGCCAGCCACCTGTCACAACCAAGTAAGCCAGCTACCATCATTATTCCCTGTATTGGTGTGGTGCCCGTTATCCTTCTCCCTCTGCTCTCTCCCACAGGGTTGTCCGGCTGTACGGCCTCCTGCCCCCGTGCCTGACGCAGACGCCACCACCAATACATTCTTATTCCACAGACACGCAGCCATACACTTCCTTGTTGCTAATAAAGCTGTTAAATCTATCCTGAGACTGCGTGTGTGTCTCCTGGGCCGTGCATTATGTCAATAATAAACCTATTTAAAACTTCTCATCGCTGCTTTATTTTATCTGCCGCCGCACTGGTGACCCCGAGAATGCACACGCTTTGTGCATCGCAACGGCAACGAACGCAGCATCTGGCGGTGATTCTCCGATAACAAGCGAACGCGGCAGCCTGACTGATCTGCCCTCCCTTCTGCTTCAGGGAGATTTTGACGCAGAGTTTCCAGGCAAAACTCTCCGGAGACCACCCACGACCGGGAAAGCTGAGGAACATTTCATGGTGAGATCTGCACGCCTAGATCGGCACATCCACGCTTGGACCGGCCGCTCTCACAGCTTCTGACACACGATTCTGTGTGTCCTTACGAGAGCGCACGCACCTCGTCCTTTCTCCACGACGGCGACCTCCACGGCCGACGGAGCACACGTGGACCTGAACGCACCATGACCCATCTACTGCAACTGCAACAGGGATGATTAAGCTCCCTGACCCTGGCTCTTCCTCTCCAGCTGGCCCACCCACGCACGGAGCCCCGGCACACGCACCGGGGAGTTACGAGGACGGCGCACCACGCACGGGACACATACGGCTCCACTGACCGCCTTCCTTCTGCTGCACACTGGCCCTTCAGGCTTGCTCGTACACCTGAGGCACGCACGCAGCTTGCTCACTGGATTTTATGGTCTTAGCCATGGCGCTCAACGGGAATTCAGCAGTCTGCGGTCCCCGAAGGCTTTAAGGTTGTGCTCGCACCTAAAGTCAACACGCCAAGTCCCCTTGCTTTTGTTTTTTTTTTTCTTACAGCCACCACGCAGCCTCGTCGCTCCTGTTTTTTCTTCACGGCCGCTATTAATCCTTACAGGACTTAATCGCGAGAGGAGTCAGTGACTAATTTTTCTTCTTGTGGACCTCTGCACGTTCAACGGGACAACCCTTCAACATCGCGGACCCACAAGCAATTTTTGCGCGGCTCAGACGATTTCACAGTCCCCGGCCGGCATTTACTACCCCCCACCCCCCTCCACCTCCACCTGCACAGAGCTTTCCCTGCTCGCTGCCAAAGCTGGACTATCGAGGCCTCGGCCACCTGCCGAGCCCTCTGGGGGGGAGCGTGTGGCGTAACCCCCACAACAGACTGGGTCAGGCACAACGCTCGACTAGGGCAATTAACAGAACAATGAAATGTGTGTATTAATGTCTACAGACAGCCCGCTTCTCCTGGCTTTTTCCGGCTCACTACTGTGATGTTAATGTGCCATTCATGCATTGTGTTCATGCTTCCTGCCCTGACTGTGTCTCTCAAATGCAAATGTCTCATGCCTGTCTGCAATCTCTTTGATGATATCATGCCTTTCATGTATTGTCTGTAACTGGGTATATAAGCTCACTGAAATCCATGTTCACTCTCTCATTCCTTCAACTGCTGCTGAGCTTCTTTTATACTGATCGCTGTGTACGCCCCTCCCGACGCGGACACGCGCGAAGCTCAGCGCGTGCTCGCGGATCACATTCAACACACAGAGCGGAGTTTTCCAGACTCGCTGATTATTGTGGCTGGCGACTTTAATCAGTGCAATCTGAGCCACGATCTCCCCCGCTACAAACAGTTTATTAAATGCCCCACCAGAGGATTAAACACACTGGATCACTGTTACACCACAGTGAAAGACGCATATCGCGCTGTCCCTCGAGCTGCGCTGGGATTATCTGATCACGTGATGGTTCACCTCATTCCCACATACAGACAGAGATTGAAGCTCACTAAACCTGTTGTGAGCACTACGAAGATACGGACCAGTGATGCTGAGGAGAAGCTGGAAACGTGCATGGAAATATCTGACTGGGGCATGCTTAAAGGAGCCACGCATGATCTGGATGAGTACACGGACACTGTGAACTCATATATCCACTTTTGTGAAGAGAACATTCTTCCATCACGCACCAGGGTGAGTTACTCTAATGACAAACCCTGGTTCACAGCTAAGCTCAGACAGATCAGGAAGGAGAAGGAAGCAACGCTGAAAAGTGGAGACAGGGACTGCTACAGGGAGGTTAAATACCGGTTTAACAGAGAGCTGAAGAGGGCTAAATCTGTGTACTCAGAGAGACTCCAGCAGCAGTTCACTGCTAATGATTCGGCTTCCGTGTGGAGAGGACTGAGGCAGATCACCAACTATCGGCCTCAGGCTCCTAAAGGTCAGGATGACAAAGCCCTTTGTCAGAGGACTGTCCAACACTATGCCCGTTTTGACACCTCGTCATCTGTGTCCAACTCCCTCCCTCCCTCCAGCTCCACAGCCTCCACATTCCCTACTTCATTTAAGGCACCCCCCCCACCTCCCCACCTCCCCTTATCATCAGTGAGCAGGATGTGCTCAAACAGTTCTCCATACTGAACCCGCGCAAGGCCCCGGCCCAGACGGCGTGTCTCCCTCCACCCTGAGACTCTGTGCGAAACAGCTGGCTCCTTATTCACAGACATTTTTAACACTCCCTTAAGTTATGCCACGTGCCGTCCTGCCTCAAATCCTCCACCATCATCCCTGTCCCCAAGAGCCACGGATCACTGGACTTAATGACTACAGACCTGTAGCGCTCACCTCTGTAGTCATGAAGTCCTTTGAGCGCCTGGTCCTGTCCCACCTCAAGTCCATCACCACCCTCCCTGGACCCGCTGCAGTTTGCCTATACCGAGCCAACAGGTCTGTAGACGATGCAGTCAACCTGGCCCTCCACTCCATCCTGCAGCACCTGGACTCCCCGGAACCTACGCCAGGATCCTGTTTGTGGACTTCAGCTCCGCATTCAACACCATCCGCCCCGCTCTGCTCCGGGACAAGCTGTCCCTGCTCAACGGTCCCTGACTCCCTCTGCAGGTGGATCATCGACTTCTGACGGACCGGAGGCTGCATGTGCGGCTGGGAAAGACTGTCTCAGACTATACTAGCATCAGCACCGGATCACCCCAGGGCTGTGTACTTTCCCCCCTACTCTTCTCCCTTTACACCAACTCCTGCACCTCCAGCCACCTGTCTGTCAAGTTGATCAAGTTTGCGGACGGACACCACCCTCATCGGCTCATCTCCAACGGCGACGAGTCCGCCTACAGGAGAGAGGTGGCCCAGCTGGCGTCCTGGTGCAGCAATAACAACCTGCAGCTGAACGCTCTGAAAGACAGTGGAGATGATTGTAGCTTCAGGAAAGTCACTACTCCTCTGCCCCCCCCTCACCCTCTCAGGCTCTCCCATCACCACTGCTGATTCCTTCCGCTTCCTAGGCACTACCATCACCAGGGACCTCAAATGGGAGCTGACCATCAGCTCACTCATCAAAAAAGCCCAGCAGAGGATGTTCTTCCTGCGGCAGCTGAGGAAGCTCAAGCTACCCACCAAGATGTTAGTGCAGTTCTACACAGCCATCATCGAGTCCATCCTCACCACCTCCATAACCGTGTGGTACGCAGGAGCCACTGCCAGGGACAGACTAAGGCTGCAGCGCGTCGTGCGCACTGCTGAGAAGGTGATCGGCTGCAAGCTCCCATCTCTCCAGGATCTGTACATCTCCAGGACCCGGAGGCGTGCTGGCCGGATCATAGCCGATCCCTCACACCCTGGTCATGTACTGTTTGCCCCCCTCCCCTCTGGTAGAAGACTTCGGTCCATCCAGACTAAAACCTCCCGTCACATGAACAGCTTCTTCCCCTCTGCCATTAGACTGCTGAACACTAAGTGACTCTCGTGCACCATGTACAGCAGCTCAACCAGACTCATGTCAATCATCACTGTTTTTCTTCCTGCATTACCGACTGCACTATATAGTCTCACAGTATCTGCTGCTGGCTAATATATATTTTAACTGTTGACCAGTATCACTTAATCTTATCCTACACTTTATTACATGTATAGTTTTATTTTCTCTTATCTTATCATGTTTAATGTTGCAGCATTGTACCGAGACAAATTCCTAGTTTGTGTACTACATGAACAATGGCAATAAACTGATCTGATTCTGATTCTGATTCTGACACACACATCCTGTGTCTCTTTGCTGGAGAGCCTCTCAGCCCCGTGAAGGTGGTATGATAATAAACCTATTTAAAACCTCACTTCGCTGCCTTTATTTTATCATCCGCCTCAAGAGCCACCATTATCATGTAACCAAGTCTCTGTTAAAAACATAAAATCCTGTTTTTGTTTTATAATGAGATAATTAATTAAAAATGTTTTTCCTGCCAAAGACCTAATATTTAATAAAGCTAGTTTCAGTGTGTTAAGAACATCAGCTGCCAAGTTTTTATTTGGTTTAGGCTGTAACTGGCGAGAAATGAACACTAGATTTGATAAATTTACAGGATGTGTAGGATGGATTTTGTTTCTCTGTAAATTTACCAACCTTTTTCTGCTACTTATTAAAACAAGAATTAAGGAAACTACTTCCATACCGGGTCCCGGCTTGTCTTGGAAAGAGCCATGAGTACCAGTAGTATCAGAGCCTGGACGCAGTATGTCAAACCCAGCTTGTGTTGTTATCAGGCTGTGAATTTTGGTTCAGCTGTGAGGGTGGGGGTGGGGGTGGGTGCCGGGGCTTTGGGAGTTGTGTCAGAGCTCGCTGGGGAATTGCTGGAGGGGGGAGATGGGGGGATGAAGTGGGAGGTTTCGGGGTGAGAAACCTTCCAAGGAAAGATGAATGGACAAATGTACAGAGATATCCTTGATAAGAACCTGTTGCCATCTGCCAAGATGCTGAAGATGAAATGAGGGTGGACATTTCAGCAAGACAATGATACCAAACACACAGTCAAGGAAACTCTCAGCTAGCCCCAGAGAAGGAAAA
The DNA here is from genome assembly GCA_020510985.1 of Pholidichthys leucotaenia. Lineage (NCBI taxonomy): Eukaryota > Metazoa > Chordata > Actinopteri > Cichliformes > Pholidichthyidae > Pholidichthys > Pholidichthys leucotaenia. The sequence continues at coordinate 171,142,119 of CM035844.1, forward strand.
TAAAGCTGCTAGAATGGCCCAGTCAGTCACCTGACATGAATCCAATTGAAAATCTATGGAACAAACTGAAGATCAGCGTTCATAGGAGACACCCACGGAACCTTCAGGATTTGAAGACAGTTTGTGTGGAAGAATGGGCTAAAATCACTTCTGAGCAATGCCTGTGCCTAGTTTCTCCATACAGGAAGCATCTGGAAGCTGTTATTACCAACAAAGGCTTTCTACTACATATTAAATGAATTTCACAAGCGCGTTGAATACTTATTCCGCGTGTCATTTGGACTTTATTAAATATGACTCGTTTTGTGAAGACAGTTGCCTTCTTTGTATGTATGGATTACTTGGGTTGGTTACTGATATCTGGTGAAAATCTCAGGTCAAAGGCTCCATCAGAAATATGTTTAATGAGAAAAATGTTGGCATGTTCAATACCAACACAACAGAATCCCTTTCATATATATAGATAAGTGACCTACTATCATAAACGCCCAGCAGGGGCAGACTGAAGACCCAAACGCTGGAGCTGTGAGTTTGCAGGGAATTTTTTAAAAAAAACACAAAAATATAACAAAACAGGAACAAACTTACAAAGCAGGGGATGTGGGGCACACGTCGGATTAAATAGGATGAAGTGTGGGACGCACGCCTGTTAGACCAAATAGCCAGAGAGATAATAAAACGTAGGGCTCACGCTGGATACAAAGAGGGATAAATTAGAGGTGGGATTCACGTCTGGACATTGAGAAGGACACCACCACTAACTGCGTTGCAGCGATTCTTAAATACGGCTAAGATGAATAATGACAAATGATAACAGGTGTGGATCTCATGAGCAAGGACAATCAAACCAAACCAATGACAGCTGTGACAGCCCGCGAACTAAAGGAGGAAGTAAACACTGGGTGTTGTCAAAATAAAAGCACAGGAAGAAAAATGCCAAAGGAACTAATACAGGACGGGATACAAACTAAATACTGCACAAGAGGAAAATAATAATAGCCCACCAAGGTGAGGACAAGAGAAAATATAAAACCCAGGGACATGTTAAATACACTGAGAATAACCATAATAATTAGTATCAAACTTCAGAAAGGAAAACTAAAGACGAGGGCGGAGGAGTCTCAAGTTCAGTCACAGAAGGATATCATTACATATACAAAATAAGGTAGCCATAGACACACAATAATAAAAACTGAGACTGTAATGACAAAACTAAGATTTAATAACTGGACAACTCGAAACAAACAGAAAACAAAGAGCAAACTCAGGTAACATCATACAAAGAAAACCATACTGAGATACAATAATAAAGCTGAGATGAGGGAAATATCAAAAAATAATCTAAGCTAACTGAAAACGTGAGCACAGTGCTCCCACCGTGCTCCACATCATGACAGATTCCCTGTCCAAGGTGTGAATTCCAGATACCCCAAGGTAACATCAAAAAAGAAAAGGAGAACATACAAAAAAAAAAAAAAAACCAACAGGAATAGAATAATAACCCATCCTGGGAGGGCGGTGGGGGAAACCAGGCTAGGAGGGACCAAACAAAAAATACGCTCATGACCCACAAAACAGAATAGATCAGATGGCTTACAGAACCCCTAGGACCACTGGGCGAAACAGTAAGGCAGTTCAGGTGGCCTACAGAAGTCCCAAAACCACTAGATCACACATTGGAATAAATCGGGTGGCCTCCCAGAGTTCCTAAGCCACCTAAGCAAAGGGTATAGTCCGTTGGGTGGTCTCCCAGCATTTCTGAGCCAACAGGCCGTGGGGAACAACCCCCCCCCCCCCCCGGAGGCGGCAGCTGGAACCCGAGCTCTTTGCGGACCGCAGGGGCTGAGGCATGGAAACCAGACGACGAAGACAACTGATCAGTGGGAAGACCAGATGAAGAGAATGGCTGATCAACGAGGAAACCAGGAGGTGAGGACAGCTGAACAGCAGGGAAACCAGATGAGGAGGACTGAAGATCATTGGTGAACCTAGGTGAAGGCTGCTGACCAACAGCGATCTCAGGTGACGACTGATGGCCAGTGATGACTGATGACCAGTGATGACCTCAGACGAAGATGGATGACCTTTGGCAACCTCAGGCGAAGACGGATGACCCTCGGTGACCTCAGGCAAAGACATATGACCTTTGGCGACCTCAGGCAAAGATTGATGACCCTTGGTGACCTCAGGCAAAGGCGAAGGACCCTCAGTGACCTCAGGCGAAGATTGGCGACCCTCGGTGACCTCAGGTGAAGGCTGATAACCATCGGCGACCTCAGGTGAATGCTGATGACCATCAGTGAAACCAGACGAGGACTCGGACAGGAGAACAGAAACAGACACCAGGTCAACATCACCGGCAGCAGAGGAGCTCGGCGAGGAAAGCTCAAGAGCAGATGGCAGCTGCAACTGGCTCTCCCCGTCAAGAGCAAAACAAGACCCTCTCCAATACCAACATAGTGAAGACAAAAAAGAGGACTTGCCTTAATTCGAGCTCCACCACCATCCAGGACTCCGACGACTCAGGCTGGGGCATCTCGAATCCATTCGTCCGGGCATCCATTCCCAACACGGCCACCTCAGATGGGGAGGAAGAGATAGGCACTGGAAAACTGTTACTGACAGCAGTGGAGCCCGGCGAGGAAAACTCAGGAGCAGAGGGCATCTGCAACTGATTTTCCCCACTATGAGCAAGACAAGATCTCTCTAACACCGATAATTAGAAACAAGGAAGAGTACTTGCCTTGACTCGAGCTCCACTGCCACCCAGGACTCCAGCGACTCTGCTGCAGCGGCCCAAGCAGCAGGCATGATGGCAGGTGAAGCTAGCAGAACCCCAGGTGTGTTGGCTGACGCTGGTGGAACTCCAGGCATAGCGGTTGATGCTAGCAGAACCCCAGATGAGGTGACTGACGCTGGTGGAACTCCAAACGTGGTGGCTGATGCTGGCAGACCCCCAGACGTGACGGCTGAAGCAAGTGGAACCCCAAACGGAGTGGCTGATGCTGGTGGACCTCCAGACGTGGCAGCTGAAGCTGGGGATCATCTCAACAATGATGCTGGGTCCTGCGATGCTGAAACCAGGGGACACTCTCCTGTCGGCTCAGGCTTAAGGACACAGAGGGTGCTTTCCTCCCATCCAGGACGTGGCTGCGTGGCTGGAACAGGACTCTCCAGAACCGCAGGCCCCTCCGTCATCCGGCGGCTCCCTCCTAGGACTGGCGGACACTCAGAGAAAACAGAGAGGGACACGGGAGAAGCAGATGAGGATGAAGAAATGGCTGCAGTAGCAGGTAGTGAGAGCTCAGCCAAAGTGGATAGCTGCTGCTGAGCCCCCCACAGGGAATAAGGCAAGACAATTCATTTATAGGTGTTAAAAAATGAAAAGGTACTTGCCTTAGTTCCCGGGGCATGATGGTTGCTGCTGCGGGTCCAGACAAATCCCTTCCAGGGCCCGCGGAGGTCATCTGGCAAGGTGGGTGAGATGCCGGAGTCAGGGGATGCTCCATCGATGACTCAGACTCTACTCCACCCGGTGAACCTCCATCCAGCTGCGCCGCTAACTCTGGAAGTTGTCATGGCTTACAATCCAGCAACAGCTCTGTCTCTGACAACAAAACCCGCCGGCGCTCCTCCAGCTTCTTAGTAGTGGGACCGTCGGGGGGGGGGGCACAAAGGTTGCGTGCCCAATCTGGCAAACTGGGCTCGTCCAGCTCCAGAGTGACAGTAGATGGTGTATACCACTGTTGAAGAGGAGAAGGCGGGGCTGCAGTTGGATGTCAGTGAGAGGCTGGAGACTTCCGTACCCGAGGACGCTTCTTTGTCACTTCAGGTACAGGTGGAGGAGAGGTTTTCCTCAGCCCATAGAGCGTGCTGAGCGAGAGGAAAACTGCTAGTTCTGGATAGCTCCACAGGCTGGGGTATGCTTCTGTTACCTGTGCCTCGCTATCCAAACACTGCAGAGCCTCCTTGGGAGTGTGGGAAGAGCGAGCGTCCGAGACGAAGTTCTCCAACAATTCCGCCGCCCAACACTCCACCTAATCCAGGCTGAACACACTAAAGTCCATGTGGGCAGACATTCCAGCAAACCGACAAAACAAAAACTAGGTGGGAGGGAAAAAAACAAAAAGGCAACTCACAGTCCGCTGGGTCACACTGGCAGTGTCCTATCATAAATGCCCAGCAGGGGTGGACTGAAGACCCAAATGCTGGATCTGTGAGTTTGCAGGGAATTTAATAAAACACAAACATAAAACAAAACAGGAACAAACAAACAAACAAACTTACAAAGCAGGGGATGTGGGACACACGTTGGATTAAATAGACTAAACCGTGGGACACACACCTGTTAGACCAAATAGCCAGAGAGATAATAAAGCGTGGGGCTCATGCTGGATACAAAGAGGTGTAGAGGGTAAAAGGGAAGGATGTGGAGGTGAGCAGGCGAGCGTAGGTCAACACAGATTCTTTATTGAACCCTCTAACATAAATGCACTGCCTGTGTGTCCCAGCGTGGCCGCTGGGGCCGAGTCTCTGTAAAGGAGCCAGTCCCAGTCTCTCTGCGTTCTCTTTATGTAACCTTATTGACCTGTTGTAGAGACTGGGACTGTCACATATTGCATGGGGTTTGACAAAGGCAGTGAGTGGCACGATTATTATAACACATGTTACCTTCATAACAATACATTTACCTCCCTGCGCTGCAGCTTAGAAGCAGCAGGTGGCGAAGACGCCTTATAGTCTGGTCTAATTACCTGTGGGGGCTACCCCCCCTCAGTCCATTGTCAGCCCCTCTCTCTGCTTCTGGGTGTGAGATAATGTCCACCCGCAGTATTAGTGTCACCACTGAGGGACAAATTAGACATGGGACTCACGCCTAGACAGGCCACAAATTGCAATTGCAGCGGTCCTTAATAAATAAGGCTAAGATGAATAATGACAAAAGATAACAGGTGTGGATCACATGAGCGAGGACAATCAAACCAAACCAATGACAGCTGTGACAGCCCGCGAACTAAAGGAGGAAGTAAACACTGGGCACTGTCAAAATAAAAGCACAGGAAGAAAAATGCCAAAGGAACTAATACAGGACGGGATACATACTAATATTGCACAAGAGAAAAATAATAGACTACCAAGGCGAGGGCAAGAGAAAATACAAAACCCAGGGACATGCTAAATACACTGAGAATAACCATAATAATTAGTATCAGACTTCAGAAAGGAAAACTAAAGACAAGGGCGGAGGAGTCTCAAGTTCAGTCACAGGAGGATATCATTACATATAGAAAATAAAGTGGGTATAGACACACAATAATAAAGACTGAGACTGTAATTACAAAACTAAACTTCAATAACTGGACAACTCAAAACAAACAGAAAACAAAGAGTTTCCTCAGATAACATCACACAAACAAAATCATGCTGAGATACAATAATAAAACTGAGATGAGGGAAATACGAAAAAAATAGTCTAAACTAACAGAAAGCATGAGTACGGTGCTTCCACCGTGCTCCGCATCGTGACACTTATACAAATGATAGCTAGTGGTGTGACTGTTATTTATACCTTTAGTGACACAAGCAACAAATGACCCCTAGATAATGATTATTCTAATTTCTAAGTCAGATCTAATAAACTTTCCCACAAAGTGCCCTTTGCCTTTGTACATGCTACGTCAGCAATAATAATATTGAAAGCTCAGATGGAAAAACTCTGAGTATGTCTGAAATTCAAACTGATGCACATTTAAGATAAGATAAAATAAGATAAGCCTTTATTAGTCCCACAATGGGGAAATTCCAGGATTGCAACAGCACAGGGATAGCAACACTCAGAGCAATAATTTAGAAGATAAGAAAATGAGAGCAGTGAATATACATATGTACACATAAATATATAAATATATATATATAAAGTGCTGAGCATTGTAGCTAGATGGAATAAAACAGCATAACCATCTATTTAGTTACCCTACATAGTATGAGTATGTACCCATACATATGTTCACCCTCCATAGCGACTGATATTGTCCTAGTTGTATACTGGGGGCACCATTTGTGTAAGTCTGTTGGTGTCTTTTGCATACAATACTATTAGGTCGTCATGTTTTCTTGCTATCTCCTGCGAGCAGCCCTGCTTAGGTTATACAGTCTGACAGCCGTAGGTAGGAAGGACCTGCGAAACCTCTCGGTCGCGCACCTAGATGATGTAGTCTACTGCCTAAATGAGCTCCTCAGTGCTGTTCAGTATGTCCTGCATAGGGTGGGACTCATACTCCAGCAGAGATGACAGTTTAGCCACCAGCCTTCTCTCTCCTATCTCCTCCACTGGTCAAGGCGTTGCCCAGGACAGAGCTAGCTTCTTGTTCAGTTTGTTCAGTCTCTTCCTATCGGCTGCTGTAAGGCCGTTGCCCCAGCAGACCACTCCAAAAGTGATGGCTGATGCCACCACCGTGTCGTTAGAATGTCTTCAAGAGCACCCCTTGTACACCAAAAGACCTGAGCCTCCTCAGTAGGAACAGCCTGCGCTGTCCCCTTCTTGTAGAGTGCGTCGATATTGTGTGACCAGTCTAGTTTATTGTTCAGATGAACACCCAGGTACTTGTAGGATGTCACCATCTCAATGTTTGTTCCCTGGATGTTTACTGGTGCTGTGAAGGGTTGTTCTATTTATACGATTTGCTTTAGGTCTTTGTTACTTCTATGAAGGGCAGTATGTTTTGCAAGTATTGCTTTGTTTTGCTGTTAGCAGGGTTACTCAGAAAGTTCTGAAATGATTTTTTTTTCAGTGTGGCACAAGGAAGAATCTATTAGATCAGCATTTTTCAACCTTTTTTGAGCCATAGAACCCTTTTCACATTGCAAAAAATCCCACGGGACCCCACCAACCTAAAATGTTATAACATGACACAGTGCAGCCTATTACGGCATATCTAAGGACAATTTAGTCTTAATTTGTTTGTAGAGAATGGGCACTGACGTCATGCCGCACTGCATTCTGGGCCGTCATAGTCATTGTCGTGGTCTGGCTTCTTTACCTGTAGTCTATGGCATCCGTTAACGCGAACAGATATATGTTCGATGCAACACAGCAAACAGAAAATTAAAATTTCTTATTCAGAGAAGTTGAATAAGGAAGGCAAGGAGCACTACCTCGTAAAAAATTAAATAAATAAATGGTGATCAATCCGTATGAGCACAAGAAATGGATCATGGATCTCAACCAACAACCTCAAGTCACGCTGTCAGTGTTTGCTTACTAACTAACTAACCTGCACTTATATAGCGCTTTTCTAGTCACAAAGACCACTCAAAGCGCTTTCACTAATACTAACCCTCTATTCTAAGGGCCTATAGGAAACAGATATCTAGGGACAATTTAGAACAGTCCAATTAACCTAACATGCATGTCTCTTTGGATTGTGGGAGGAAACCGGAGCCCCCGGAGTAAACCCACGCAGCACAGGAGAACATGCAAACTCCACACAGAAGGTTCCAACCCCTGCCAACCTGGGACCTGGTTTTGTGGGGTTAGTGCATACACCAATGAGCAATTTAAGAACTATAAATCGTTAGAGGCTCATGTTCAGTTCACCAATGGATGGGTCCAGCCGCCTCAAATCTTCCAGGTGACCGACCAGAAAACTGTTGTTTGCACAAAGGTAAGCAATCATTGTTCCTACACAGTTTTCTGCACTAGCGTGGGTCTCTGCAATTACAGGCATTTTTAAGTCCCAGCGGTGAAATGTTGGATTTATGTTCAAATTTGTCATATGATGCTTGATAAGTATATACACATTATTACACAACTGGACATGAAATACAAAGTAATGTAATAAGCCTGACACTCCCACTGACGCACCAAAAAAAATTACTGGTATAATTAGCCGCTATAAAACATACTAAATGAGGACAGTGATTTTTTTTTTCAATTGTTGCCCAAAAGTTTAGACCACAGTGTTTACAAAATGAGCAAAAATGTATTTTCACGCAAACGTTAATGTTTAGGAATTTAAACAGGATGTGAGACAAGATGAAAACAAGGAGTAAATTCTGCCTTGACCCAGCTGTTTTTATAGTCACCCGAAAGAGGAGAAGCTGCTGAATCTAACAGTACTAAACATTCTATGGACTTCAGTCCCTAGCTGATTTTAAATCCATGTGTAATGGGGGCAACAACGTGTGCTCTGGGAATTCCCTTCCAGTGCGCCCAGAAGGGGAATCCTAGCCAGCTTGTTAAAAGTTAGCAACAACTCCACGCGCATACAAGTAATCTTTATGTGTTAAAATCACAACTTACCTTTGTCAAAATGCTGTGAACACACGACCATATGTGCAGGAATATTGTCGAAGCTGATGTCTTTCCTTCTGACCACTGCAATCCATACCATCCAATGCCTCTTTATTAGCTCAGAGACCTGATTCTCTCCACTTTTCTTCCAAGTCAGGAAGTTAAAAAAGCATACGCTGTTATCAGTCTTTTTCCCATGCCAATCATGAGAGTGGTTGCTGCATTTGATAATGCACAAAACTTCCCCATTCTACGTTGCATGATATTTGGATTAGGAATGTTAATGACTAATTGACTTTTGATTAATTGTCAATAAGAATTTAGTCGACTAAATTAAATTAGTTGTCAGTTAATTGATAACTCAGCAGTCCTTTTCAATGGGAGTTTCTATGAAATGTAGTGGCTTTGTTGTCCAGGCGGGGGTGCACGCGGTCACCCACTGCTGCATTTAAACAGAAAAAGCAGAAGAAGATGCTAAGCCCCCAGAGTGCATGCGCTGTGCAGAGCGAAAAAGCTCGCCCTTCTGGGTTACATCTGAGGACCACAACAAGTTCCAGTGGCACGTTCCATTGTCCCCCCACCTACTTCAAATCACCAGGGCGGAGAAACGGACTGCAGCAGGCTACACGAGGGCAAAAACCTATCCCCGCTAGACGGGAAAACAAGCTGGACTCAAGTCACCACTGAGGCAACAGACAACAGAGGGAGCCCAGATCATACCGGGTTTGCCTGGATTGCCAGGATACTGTGATAATGTTTAACATGCAACAGATGAAGCAGCTCACAATTTATTTTTCTGTTAAAACACTCTAACAGTGCATCTCAGTAAATTAGAACGTGAAAGTTTTTTTTAATATAACTAAAAAAAGATAAATTTTATGATATTGGTAGTAGTTTTTAAAATAAATTAAAAAAAAAAAACGACATTTGTAACTTACTGAGATGTACCAGCTCATAGTAAGATAAGATAAGCCTTTATTAGGTCCCACAACAGGGAAATTCCAGGATTGCAACAGCACAGGGATAGCAAACACTCAGAGCAACAATCAGAAGGCAAGAAAAAAAAAACAAGCAAGCAAGAGCAGCTAATATACATATGTACATATTACTATAAAATATACTGTATATATACACACACACACACACACACAGACACACAGTGCAGAGCATTGTAGCTGGATGGAATAAATATATGAATATATGAACACACAGTGCAGAGCATTGTAGCTAGATGGAATAAATATGTAAATATATAAACACCCACAGTACGGAGCATTGCAGCTAGGTGGAATAAATATGCAAGTATATAAACACACACAGTGCGGAGCAATTTAGCTAGATGGAATAATATGTAGATATATAAAACACAGTGCGGAGCATTGTAGCTAGATGGAATAAATATATAGATATATAAATATAAACACACCCAGTGCAGAGCATTGTAGCTAGATGGAATAAATATGTAAATATATAAACACACACAGTGCAGAGCATTGTTGCTAGGTGGGATGAAACAGCATAACCGTCTAGTTATCCTACATGGTATGATTATGTGCCCATACATATTCTCACCCTCCATAGCGACCGGTATGTTCCTAGTTGTATGCCGGAGAGGACCATTGTGTAAGTCTATTGCATCTTTTGCATTCAAAAAACTATTAGTTTGTTACGTCTTTTTGCTATCTCTGTGAGCAGCCCTGCTTAGGTTGTACAGTCTGACAGCCGTTGGTAGGAAGGACCTACGAAACCTCTCGGTTGTGCACCTGGGATGATGTAGTCTGCTGCTAAATGAGCTCCTCAGTGCATCCAGTATGTCCTGCATAGGGTGGAACTCGGACTCCAGCAGAGATGACAGTTTAGCCACCGTCCTTCTCTCTCCTATCTCCTCCATCGGATCAAGGCGTTTGCCCCAGGACAGAGCTAGCTTTTCTTAATCAGTTTGTTCAGTCTCTTCCTATCGGCTGCAGTAATGCCACTGCCCCAGCAGACCACTCCAAAAGTGATGGCTGATGCCACCACCGTGTCATAGAATGACTTCAGCAGCGCCCCTTGTACACCAAAAGACCTGAGTCTCCTCAGCAGGAACAGCCTGCGCTGTCCCTTCTTGTAGAGTGCGTCAGTATTGTGTGACCAGTCTAGTTTATTGTTCAGATGAATACCCAGGTACTTGTAGGATGTCACCATCTCGATGTCTGTTCCCTGTATATTTACTGGTGCTGTGAGGGGCTGCCCATGCCTGCGGCAGTCCACCACCAGCTCCTTAGTTTTCCTCGCGTTGATCTGGAGGCAGTTCCGATGGCACCAGTCCACAAAGTCCTGGATAAGCCCTCTGTACTCAGCTTCATCTCCGCTGGAGATGAGACCAACGATCGCAGAGTCATCAGAGAACTTCTGTAGATGGCAAAGTGTTGTGTTGTGTGAGAAGTCCGCAGTATAAAGAGTGAACAGGAAGGGAGCCAGCACCGTTCCCTGGGGGGCCCCCGTGCTACTGATGATCGTGTCGGAAACACAGTCCCGGGTTCTCACAAACTGAGGCCGGTTCGTGAGGTAGTCCAGGATCCATGATGACAGGTGCTGGTCCACCCCTGCGCGCAGCAGCTTGTCCTTCAGGATCATCGGTTGGATGGTGTTGAAAGCACTGGAGAAGTCAAAGAACATGATCCTCACCATATTCCCGGGCTTCTCCAGGTGGGACAGAGAACGGTGAAGGAGGAAGATCACCGCATCCTCCACCCCAATGCCATGCTGGTAGGCGAACTGGAGTGGATCCATCGCTGGTTCCACCAGGGGGCGGAGATGAGCAAGGAGCAGTCTCTCCAGGGTCTTCATCAAGTGGGACGTCAAGGCCACCGGTCTGAAGTACACACTATACAGTGCAAAATTTGTTAAACTACAAAAATGCCATTGTCTATAGTAAAAAAAAAAATGCAAATGATACAATAAATCATTGAGGAATATAATGTTCATGTTTTATTCAGTAAATGAAAAAACGGCAATTTTTTATACGTATGTTAAAGATAGACCGTATTGCACTGAGGGAAATTCACATTCTCAGGAAAAATGCTGCTTATCAATTAATCATTAATCAATCGATAAGGTGAATCATCCATCCATCCATCCATTCATTTTCTACCGCTTTTCCGGAGGTCCGGGTTGTGGAGGCAGCAGCTCAAGCAGAAAAGCCCAAACTTCCCTCTCCCCGGCCACCTGCTCCAGCTCTTCAGAGAGGATACCAAGATGTTCCCAGGCCAGCTGGGAGGCGTAGTCTCTCCAGTGTGTCCTGGGTTTGCCCCAGGGTCTCCTCCCAGTTGGAGGTGCCCGAAACACCTCAAGTGGGAGGCGTCCAGGAGGCATCCTGATCAGATGCCCAAACCACCTCAACTGGCTCGAACTTGGAGGTGCTGATTCTCATCCCAGCCACTTCACACTCTATAGCAAACCGTCCCAGCAAAGCCTGTAGGTCATTGCTTGATGAAGCCAACAGGACAGCATCATCAAACAGCAGAGATGAAATCCTGTGGTCACCGACCATGACACCCTCCAATCCTTGGCTGCACCTAGATATCCTCTCCATAAAAATTATGAATAGGATCGGTGACAAAGGGCAGCCCGGCAGAGTCCAACTCTTACTGGAAACGAGTTTGACTGGGTGTTAGCAATATGAACCAAACTCCTGCTATGGTCGTATAGGGGCTGGATAGCTCGTAACAATGAGCCCGATACCCCATACTCCTGCAGCACCTCCCACAAGAGACCCTGAGGGACGCGGTCGAATGCTTTCTCCAAGTCCACAAAATACATGTGGACTGGTTGGGCAAACTCCCACGAACCCTCTAGGATTCTCGAAAGGGTAAAGAGCTGGTCCGATGTGCCACGGCCAGGAGAAAAACCACATTGCTCCTCCTGAACCCGAGATTCAACCAGAGGTCGGACTCTCCTCTCCAGTACCCTGGCATGGACCTTCCCAGGGAGACTGAGAAGTGTGATCCCCTAAAGTTGGAACACACCCTAGGTGAACACCCCTTAAGGTGAATCAGTTATCAGTTAATGAGTTAATTCATAGCTTGCATCCCTAATTTGGATCAATAATAATAACACACTGAAGCAATCCTCTCAAAAACTTCAGCTTAACTGATGTGGGACAAGATGAAAACAAAGACTAAATACTGCCTTGACCCGGATGTTTTTATAGTCACCTGAAAGAGGAGAAGCTGCAGAATCTAATGATAGCAAACATTCTATGGACTTCAGTCTCCAGCTGATTTTAAATCCATGAGAAATGAAAGCAACAATGTGCGCTCTGGTAATTCCGCACAGAAGGGGAATCCCAGTACTGTGTGTAGCAGTTTGTGTCTAGTTGGTTTTTTTGTTGTTGTTTTTGATAGTTTTATCAGACATATTTCTTTCCACCTTCAGACTCCACTCATTTACATGTCCCATATCTGGCCTGTCATCGCTCACTAGTGAACAGAGACAGGTAGACCGCCTTTCCAACAATACCTTGCGGTTTTCCCATTGGGTGACATCACACACCCATTCTCTATACTCAATGTGAAATGCAGTTACATACAAAGTCAGTTGAAATACACAAACACATGTGCATTTGCTCCAGGTGACACGAGTGCACACAAGTTTGCATCCATACGAGTTGGATTTTGTTTTGGCCAGGAGTTTACTTGATGCTTGGTCATGATGGCCATTTGGCATTGGTATTGCACTGTTGCCGGGAGAGTGAATTAGCTTGAAATTGAGACAGCCACTTATCTCTCGTCAGACACGGGGTCCCATGAAAGGGGTTCTTTTCTCAGCACAGCACTGGCAGGCCTCTATGGCGATTGTATCAGCTGCTTGTTTGCTGCTGGGGAGGCAGACATTGGGTTGTGGTTTCTGGGGTGGTGGTGGCATTTTCCTATGCAGATTGTGTTCTGAGCTCTTTTTTTCTCTCTTTTCTTTGATCTCCAGGCAGATGCAAGGTGGCCCCACTGTCATGGCCGCCAATCACGGCACCTGTGCAAGCACCTGCCTGTCATCTCCTGTGGCCTATTTATTCCACCAGGACCAGTGCTGGGCGCGGAGTCGTCTGGTTCTCTATGCTGAATCCTGTTACGCCTGCCTCCGTGCTTCCCAGCACTCTACACTTCAGTCGTCGGCTTCCTAGCCCTGCTGAACCCCGTCCGGGCCGGTTTCACCCGACCATCTACCAAGTAAGCCTTTACGCTTCTCATCCTGTCTGATTCCCCTGTGCACAGGCGGAGATCCGCGGCGGCGGTCCTCCATCTCCCTCCAGGCGGCGGGGACTCATCCTCTCACCTCCAGCTCGTCAGCCTCCAGCAGGCACTGTCTTCCTGGCTGCAGCTTCAGCGCTACCTGAGCTCCTTCAACATCCTTTGACAGGTTGCCAGGTTGCATGGTGCTCTACCAGCCCTAGCTGGAGATTACGGATCGCACTACACCACATTACATTATACACCCCGCACACATGCACCCACTCACTCACGTTTACAATAAAATACGTTGATTGTATTTACTCTGAGTCGTGTCTGCTCTGTGGGTCACCTAAACCATGTCAGTACGACTCCGCCAAAGTGATCCGGCAGACAGCACGCTAACCGCCTAGAGCAGGGGTGCTCACAGTTTTTCAGCATGTGAGCTACTTATAAAACAACCAAGTCAAAATGATCTACCCACTACAAAAATGCAAAACATATAATTATTTATATATAATGTATTATATATAAATGTATACATTTCAAATGTATTAAGGATTCTTTGTATGTACAATGTATGTTGATGTACCTTGCATAACTGAATAAGCCAATATTGCACAACACACATAATAAATAACTATTAACATTTTTTGTAATTACCTGAGTTTACTTTGATGACTTGCACTGAATTGAATCAGCCAGGGATGCATAGTCCGGACAGTAGCTGCTGACAGCCAGCCTCAAGCACATTTCCAAATGTTCATCAGTCATGGTGGAACGGTATTTGGACTTAATGATCTTCATGTAGGAAAAGGCTGACTCACATAAATAAGTGGTAATTCAAGAAGTCTGGGAACGCATCGTCCTGCCTACACTTGGCAATAAATCCATTCACACGCCCAACCATTGCAGGTGCTCCATCTGTGGTGATAGACACCAATTTGTACACTGGGAGCTGAGTTTTCTCGATAAAGTTTTTAAACGTCTGAAATATGTCCTCTCCTCGTGTCTGTTCTTTCATGGGAAGTGCTGTCAATTCGCCCTTTTCACATTACCCACAATGCAATGCGCAACCGGCAACAAACAGTAGTTTGTTTACACTGGCTCACATGCATACACGTCGAAATAAAGCCACAAATCAGGGTTCCAGATGCGTAGTACCTTTCTGTAGTAATCGCCAGGGTACAGACAAGGAACAGGGCATAAGAAGATCATACTATAGGTTTCCCAGCGGTGAAAAAAACGCAGATCTTCGGCGAATTTGGGAGAGCAAAATCTGGCGATTACTGCAGAAAGGTACTACGCATCTGGAACCCTGATTTGTGGCTTTATTTCGACGTATCTTGAACTCTGTCTCTGTGTATGCATGTGAGCCAGTGTAAACAAACTACCGGATGTTGCCGGTTGCGCATTGCATTGTGGGGAATGTGAAAAGGGCGATATTCGCTCCTCTTTTGCAGTGAGATCACTAAACACCATACGAATGAAAATGCACATCTGGGCTGTGTCACACATCTGTAGATTCGTCCAACTGCAGTGAGAAACACTCACAATCTCCGATGTCCTTCCACATTTGCTGGGTTAAATCCTCAAGCAAGGGCTTAAAATCCGAGGTAATTCGCTGACTAGCTTGTAAGTTTTGCTGCGCTTAGCGCCGTTGTTTACGCATGAGTGGTGACCTAAAGGTCAAAATTCAGTTGTCATCTGAATGGTTGCCCTGTATGTCAATCAAGTGACGGGATGTTTGATAGGCTGACAAATATTTTTTTTAATGTCACGCTGCGATCGACCAGTACATAGGCTGACAAATATTTTTTTTTTTAATGTCACGCTGCGATCGACCAACCTCCGCGATCGACCAGTAGATCGCGATCGACGTAATGAGCACCCCTGGCCTAGAGTTTCGAGTAGATCAATTAGCGTACCAGCAGCAGGTGATGCTAACCCAGTCAGCCCACATCACCGATCGGCTAGATTAATTGGTTAGCCCACGGGGTTTCCCCGCAGCTCCTACTAGCTCCTCTGCTCCCGCTAGCTCTACTGCTAGCTCCACCGCTAGCTCTACACCTAGCCCTTCCTCTCCGGGCCCCGCTTGTCGGCTCGCTCCTGTCCCTACTCCCGCTCGTTTTAGAGGTGTATTGGGGGAGGCCAGGGGGTTCCTCATGCAGTGCGACATAGCGTTCTAGCACGGTGGTGCAGTGGTTAGCACTGTTGCCTTACAGCTAGAAGGTTCCTGGTTCGAATCCCCAGGCTGGCAGGGGTTGGAACCTTTCTGTGTGGAGTTTGCATGTTCTCCCTGTGCTGTGTGGGTTTACTCCAGGGGCTCCGGTTTCCTCCCACAATCCAAAGACATGCATGTTAGGTTAATTGGCTGTTCTAAATTGTCCCTAGATATCTGTTTCCTATAGGCCCTTAGAATAGAGGGTTAGTACTAGTGAAAGCGCTTTGAGTGGTCTTTGTGACTAGAAAAGCGCTATATAAGTGCAGGTTAGTTAGTTAGTTAGTACCCGGGGATTTTCCCACTGACCAGAGCCGTATCGGCTATATGATCAATTTGTTAGAGGGACGGGCTTTAGCTTGGGCTTACACGGTAATGGCTAGGGCTGATTATGCTTCTGTGACTTACTCACAATTTACACAGGAATTCCAGGAGGTATTCAGTCACTCGGACCGAGAGGACGTACTCACCTCTCATCTATTAAATCTTCGGCAGGGGTTGAGGGTGGTCGCCGACTATGCCGTGGACTTCCGGGTCGTGGCTACGGAGGTCGGGTGGGAGGATGCCTCTCTGAGTAGTATATTCCTTAGGAGTTTGAGCCCTAGCCTGCGGGACGAGCTGGCCCGTCTGGAGAAACCCTCCACGCTGCATGAGTGTATCTCCCTGGCTATTAACATTGACAACCGTCTGAGGGAGCGGGCAGCTGAGCGCAGAACTTCCGGCCGCTTGGGTAGCATGGCGCGCCGCTCCCTCCAGCCACCCCTGCTGGCCCTCCTGTCAGCTGACATCCCGGAGGACCAACAGCCTATGGTTATGGGTAGGTCTAAGCTTCCTGTCGTGGAGAGGCAGCGCAGCCGAGAGTTGGGGTTATGCGTTTATTGTGGGAGCGAGGAGCATGACCTTGAATCCTGTCCCAAGCGGCCAAAAGGGGGAGTCAGTGCGTCGCAGTAGGGAGTCTCACGGACGTAACCCGCAATAATCCCCTCTGTGGGGAGCCTTGAATAACGAAACTGAATTGCATTTAATTCAAGTTTATTTCAAGCAATCATTCCCACAGTCTGCTCTCATTCTTGAGCAGCGAACAAAGAGAGGGAAACACACCAAAGTCCTCACCTTTAAACATTCTCACATAAAGGAATCACCCTCGCAGGGGAGGTCACACATCTCCATCATAATCCCTTTATTCACATTCATCATCCCTTTATTTACATTACTCCCCCCTCTCTCCTCTCGAGCCTCAGAGGTCAGGAAGTCTTCTGTCCACACCTATGTCTTCTCTCGCTGTCCTCCGCAGGGGCTCAGACTCTGCGTCGCAGGGGTCCTAGACTCTGCGGCTCCTTCATCGTGAGGTTAAATCACATATGCATATGTCCAACATATACATGCACAACTAGTTAAATCACATATGCATATGTCCAACATGTACATGCACAACTTCACAGCCATATAACCCCCCCCCCCCCAAACGATGAAGAACGGACTATTCACTAAAATTCAATAACATCTTACTGACTACTGTATAATCAACATCAACATTCAGTCTGTGCGCCACCTGGGCTTCAACCGTCTGCCGAATCTGCTGTGAGTTGGCCCCGCCTTGCCTGCGGCGCCTTTCTGCTCCGGCTCTGTTGACTAAGGGAGAGAGTGATTATTTGCCCCCTGCGGGGGCCTGCCTCGTCGAGGCGCCACTGCGACCGGTACAGACCCGTCCTTCATGACAAAAGCAGGTTTTAGTCTGTCAATACTGACTGTCTCTTTTCTGTCTCCAAAATCTAGCACAAATTGCTTATCACCTGCCTCCAGCACTCGAAATGGCCCTTCGTAAGGTGGTTTGAGTGTTGCTTTTAGGGCTTCGCGCCTGACAAAAACGAACTCGGCATTTTTCAAAGCCTTAGGGACGAAAACTCGTGGAAAAGCGTGATGAACCGGACCCGGAAGCGTGTCTGCTCCCGTGCCAACTAACGGTCCCAGAGCCGGGAGAGGTGGGGGCTCCGGGTGCTCTGGTAAAAACTCGCCTGGCAGCCTAAGAGGTTGTGCGAATACCAGCTCCGCTGGGGAGGCGTCTAAGTCCTCTTTGGGCGCAGAACGCAACCCTAATAAAACCCATGGTAGTTTATTTACCCAATCTGCATCCGTGAGCGACGCTCTTAGTGCTGCCTTCAAAGACCTATGAAAACGCTCGCATAAACCATTAGCCTGAGGGTGGTAAGCCGTAGTGCGGTGAATTTTGGCTCCCAAGCCGTTGGCCATCGCTGACCACAGCTCAGAGATGAATTGAGGTCCTCTATCGGACGTGATGTCTGACGGAACTCCGAAGCGCGCCACCCAAGCCGTTAAAAAAACGCGAGCCGGACTTCCGGGAAGATGGCGGAGAGACATAACACTTAAACAAAGAGCTCTCCCTAGCCGGATTAAAAATCATCGGTAAATGGCCAACTCGACATAAACGAATCAATAAACTAAGGGATGAAAACACGAAGGAACCGGGCACAAGGACAAAAACAGGGTAAAATTGAAGAATTCCTCTCCAACAACGCAGGAAAAACCGCTGTACGCAAAGCCCAAAAAAACGAGATGTCCACAGCAGTGAAAATGGAGGACGCCAGACTCGACAACATGAACGCTGGCATCGCCAGTTTGGGTGAAGAGTTGAGAGAATTCAAGCGACAGCTACAACAGGATTTAGCGGCTCTTAAGGAGGAACTGAAAAAAGAAATTAAGGAGGAAATCATGGACCTCCGAAGAGAAATGGAGCGTAAATTAACGGAAAACATGGAGGAGCTGCGCTCCCAGCGGGCGTGTATGACAGAAGCGCAGACCCGAATTTCGGAACTAGAAGATTGGAAAAGCGAGGCAAACGAACAACTACAGACCCTGACGACGCAAACGCAGAGGATGCAGGAGAAAATAAACGACTTGGAGAGCAGATCCCGACGAAGCAATATGCGCATCTTTGGAATTCCGGAGGGCATTGAAGGCAACTCGATGACAAAATTCATGGATCAGTTCTTAAAAAAAGAACTGGAAATACCCGGAGAAACGGATCTGCAGATTCAACGGGCGCACAGAGCACCGGCACAGAACCCGAAAACAAACTCTCCACCCAGGTCAGTTGTGGTAAACTTTGTGAAATATGACATAAAGGAAAGAATCCTGACGCAAGCATGGAAAAAAAAGATACGAATCGGCGACAAACAGGTATTTTTTGACCATGACTACCCGACAGAAATCGTGCAGCAGCGGAAGAAATATGCCAATATTAAAAAAACGCTGAAAGAGAAAAAAATTAGATTCCAAACGCCGCTAACGAAAATGAGGATTCATTGGGAGGAAGGCACAAGAACCTACAACACGGCCGAAGAGGCAGCGCGGGATATGATGGAGCGGGGCCTTGAGGTGAGCGTGCCGAAGGAGACGGCTGGAGCAGCGGCGGCCCTGAACGCACCACGACAGACGGAGTGGAGACGAGTGAACGGCGGAAGAAGGGGGAGAGACGTGGAGCAGCGGGCCCAGGACAAGCTACAAGGCTTTCAACTGAAAGCCTAGATCATAACAAAGATTAAGAAAGGCACAGAAGAAATGAAGGCCAAGAAGACAAGGTAAAAGAGAAACAGACGGCTAGGAGAGGTTTAAGTGATATTTGTTGGACATTTCTAGACTTATGACTATTACTTTGATAGTAATTAGAAGTCTAGGGAGGGCCCTTCACTCTGTGAAGACAAACCCCCCACCCACCAACAGGGACCAGTGGGCAGAAGAAAGGCCCAAAGTACGGAGGTCGAGTTTTTTTAATGTGTTTTTATATAAATATGTGTTATTTTTGTTGTTAAAGGGGCTAGGAGCACAAGTTAAAAAAATGGAAAAACATGAATATGGGTAAAAATCTTAAGATAATGACACTAAACGTGAATGGTCTGAACTCACCTGTTAAAAGGGAAAGAATAATAAGAAAATTCAAGAAGGAAAAAGCTGAAATTATATTTATGCAAGAGACACATTTGAGCAAGGCAGAACATGTGAAACTAAAGAGATTTGGCTATAAGAACTCCTACTACAGTTCATTTAAGGGAGGAGCAAAAAGGGGGGTTATGATACTAATCTCAAACAAAATACAATTTGAAAGTGAACAGGAAATCCAGGATAAAGAAGGCAGGTATGTAATAATAAAGGGAAGAATAGATGGTATGCAGATCACATTAGTGAACATCTATGCCCCACCAGAAAGTGACAAGGGTTTTTTTCAACATCTGTTTGATCTCATAGCAACACACAGTGAAGGAGTCCTAATTTGTGGAGGAGACTTAAATGCTGTCATGGATCATGAAGTTGACACAACAAGTGTTAAGAAGACAAAAAAACATGTAACAAAGTTCATAAGAACCTCACTGGCAGAAATGGGTATGGTAGACATATGGAGGGACCTACACCCACTCGAAAAAGACTATACACATTATTCAGCAGCCCATAAAGTACACTCTAGAATAGATTACTTCCTTATGAATGAAGGTGACAGACACAGGGTGAGAAATTGTTGGATTGGAGGGGCAGAAATATCAGATCATAATCCTATATACATGGAAATATATTTAAACAATAGAAAACGACAAACAACATGGAAACTTAACATAGGACTGTTAAATGATGAGAAAATGAAAGAAAGAATAAAAATAAACATAAACGAATATATCCAAGAGAATGACAATGAAGAAGTGGACCCAACAATACTATGGGACGCACTAAAAGCCGTGTTAAGAGGTAAATTAATTGTTGAAACAGGAAAAGCAAATAAGACTAAACTGGAAGCGTATGAACAAAGATGTGAGAGACTAAGGGAATTAGAACGTAAACATCAAAGCACAAATGATCCAAAAATATATCAAGAAATTAAAGAAGAAAAAACAAAGATAAAAGAAACACAAATGGATGAAATTGAAAGGAAAAATAGATATCTAAAGCAAAAATATTATGAAACGGGGCCAAAAGCCACAAAACTGCTGGCAAAACGGTTAAGAAAACAACAAACAATGAATAATGTATACAAGATTAAAGACCCCACCACAAATAAAACCACAGTTAACCCAGAAAACATCGAAGAAATTTTCCATAATTTCTACCAAGAACTATACTCGCAACCTGAAGAAACAAATACTAAAGATATCAAAAAATTTCTAGACACATTGGACTTGCCATCAATAGGAAATCAACAAAATGAAAAACTAACAGCAGAAATAACAACACAAGAGATCAGAGATGTGATTAAGTCACTTAAAAACGGTAAATCACCAGGTAGTGATGGATACCCATCTGAGTTTTATAAACTGTTTATAGAAGAACTCATGCCACAACTCCTAAAGTCATTTAATTGGACGCTGAACAACAACAAAATACCTCCAACATGGAACGAAGCAATCATTTCAGTTATTTTAAAACCAGGGAAAGATAAAGAACAATGCGGAAACTATAGACCAATCTCTTTATTAAATGTAGATTATAAAATATACACAACAATTATATGTAAACGAATAAAGACATTCTTGACGGAATTGATAGAAGATGAGCAAACTGGATTCATAGAGGGACGCCAAACACATGACAATATCAGGAGAACAATACATATAATTAACCAAATACATAAAGAAAAGAAAAGCGCAGTAATAATGAGTTTAGACGCAGAAAAAGCATTTGACAGGGTTAACTGGAAATTCCTATATAGTGTACTGGAGCGCTTTGGATTTAACGAAAAATCAGTACAATGCATAAGGACGCTATATCAAGAACCTGTGGCAAGAATCAAGATAAACGGTAGCTTAACAGACAAAGTAAATATACAAAGATCAACTAGGCAGGGATGCTGCTTATCGCCCACCTTGTTTGCTCTGTTCATAGAACCATTGGCTCAAGCGATACGACAAAATACGAAATTAAAAGGTGTAACAATAAAGGGGGCGGAACACAAGATTGGGCTATTTGCAGACGATATTATAGTTTACCTTGAACAACCAGATAAATCAATAATGGAAATGATGAACTTGATAGAAAATTTTGGAAAATTATCAGGATACAAGATAAACATAACAAAAACACAAGTACTGACATTCCACTATAACCCTCTAAACCAGATAACTGATAAGATCAAACTAAACTGGAAGCAAAAAGAAATAAAATACCTTGGAGTGAACATACCTAAAGACCTAAGCAAAATATATAAAGCAAACTATGATAGGTTGGAACAAGAAATAAAAAAAGATATTGATAGATGGTCAATCTTAAATATGGATCTGAATTCAAAAATTGAGACAGTCAAAATCAGCATACAACCTAGATTACTTTACCTCTTCCAGGCTATACCAACAGAGATTCCAGATGCCCAATTCTCAAAGTGGGACAGGATGATATCGAGATTTGTTTGGGGAGGTAAAAAACCAAGAGTGAAATATAAAACCCTCCAATTACCAAAAGAGAAAGGAGGCATGGGCCTACCGAGTCTAAAGGAATATTACTACTCAGCACAAATAAGATATATCATATGTTGGTGCGACGAGGGATATGAGGCAAAATGGAAAGAAATGGAAAAGGAAATTGAGGGACTCCCAGTACAAAGCATAATAGGGGATAAAGATGCATATAAGCAAATCAAACAAATAGACCCAATCACTAAATTTACTTTAGAACTGTGGTATAAAATAGTACAAAAATATAATATAAGGGAAGACATAAAACTATTGAAATGGGTAGCATTTGACAGTCAGTTTGAACCGGCAAAACAAGATAGGGGATACAAAAATCTGGTGAACAAGGGAATCACAGCATGGGGCAATATCGGAAAAAAAGATCTCGGGAGCTTTGTAAATATCAGGAGAAAATTTAAATTAGAAAGATCGGAATTTTTCAGATATCTGCAGATGAGAGATTACTATATGAAGAAGATTAGGCATAACCTCCAAACAGATGTGAACGAGATTATACAACTTATTTTAAGCTCATATGCAGGAAATAAAATAAGAATTATTTCAAAACTATATCAGAAACTTATGACAAACAAACATACAAGTAACTATATAAAGGAGAAATGGGAGAAAGAGCTCAGTTTAAACATAACAGAAGAAAGCTGGCAGGAAATATGGAAAACACAACACACATCAACAAATTCAAGGGCATGGAGGGAATTTGGATGGAAAAACCTGATTCGCTTTTTCATTACACCACAGATTCAAGGAAAATATACAAATACCCAATCTTTATGCTGGAGGGGATGTGGGGCTCAAAATGCAGACCACTCACATATGTTTTGGAAATGCTACAAAATATCATCATTTTGGAAATCTATGCATGTGACAATACAGAGGATATTAGGATATAATATACCAATGAACTGTAACCTGATGTACTTATGTGATCTTAAAAAAGACAGTGTTATACAGGCTGAGGACAGATATCTAGTTAAAATCTTGTTGACTGCATGTAAAAAAACTATCACAAAAAAATGGCGATCAGAAGTTCTTCCTGACCAAGAACAATGGACTGACATTGTTGAGGACATACGTATGATGGAAAAACTAACATATCGACGAAGAATGCAAGAAGGAATATGGGAGAAAAAATGGCGGAAATGGACACACTACAAAGTGCAACAACGAGGCAGAAATTGAAAGAATAACCAAAGACACTGAAAAAACCAGAAGAATTAAGAGATGGAAACTAAAAACTTGATGCTCCAACATTTGTCCCCCCCCCTTTTATTTTTTATTTTTTTTTATTTTTTATTTTTATTTTGTTTATTTTTTTTATTTTTCCCTACCCTAACCCCTTTGTTTTTTAAATGTAGAATGTGATCTGAATGCATTATATATGATGAAAAATGAATAAAAATCTAAGTTACAAAAAAAAAAAAACGCGAGCCACCTCTGCGGCCGTGGTCGTCGCAAGCGGGACCACTTCCGGCCAACGTGTGGTTCGGTCCACCATTGTCAGAAGATGCGTGAACCCCTGTGATGCCGGTAGGGGGCCCACGAGGTCGACGTGCACGTGGTCGAACCTTCTGGCTGGAATGTGAAACGGTTCTAACAGGGCTCTTGTGTGCTTGTGAATTTTGGCCCGTTGACAGGAAATGCAGGTTTTTGCCCATTCCTTCACGTGCTTGCGCAGGCACGGCCAAACAAACTTTTCCGCTACCATTTTCACCGACGCGCGCACCCCCGGGTGCGCCAGTGAGTGGACCGAGTCAAAAACACGGCGGCGCCACGCAGCCGGAACCAACGGACGCGGGCGCCCCGTCGACACGTCGCAGATCGGGGGGGCATACCGGTTTGTAAACACTTGCTCTCCAACTTTAACCCTGTTGGTCCAGACTGGAGCGCGCGCACGTCTGCGTCCGCTCCCTGGTCCGCTGCCATGGCTGCGTAATCTATACCCACGTGCACCGGGGCTGCGCGCGCCACCGCGCCGCTCTCCTGCGGCGTGGTCACGGTGGCCTGTTCTGCCTCTGCGCGTGGTGGAGTCGTGACCGCGCGCGAGAGACAATCTGCTACTACATTGAATTTGCCCGCAACGTGCCTAATGTCAGTGGTAAATTCCGAGATCGCAGCCAGCTGCCTCTGCTGCCTGCCTGACCACGGGTCTGAAATTTTGGCCATGGCGTATGTGAGCGGCTTGTGGTCCACATAAGCGGTGAAGCACCATCCTTCCAGCCAGAACTGGAAATGACGAATAGCCAAATGCAGCGCCAACAGTTCTCTGTCGAACGTGCTGTATTTTCGCTCAGCCGCGCTTAAGGATTTGCTAAAGAAAGCCAACGGCTGCCAAACCCGGGCGATCTGTTGCTCAATAACGGCCCCTATGGCTAAATCTGAAGCGTCTGTCGTCAGCGCGATACGCGCTGCCGGGTCTGGGTGGGCCAGGAGCGCAGCGTCAGCCAAGGCTTTTTTTAACCTCTGTGAACGCGCGCTCCCGCTCCGGGGACCATTCGACCGCCTGGGTTGCTTTTTGCTTTTTGAGCGCGGCATATAACGGTTGCATGATTTGAGCTGCGTGAGGCAGGAATCGGTTATAAAAATTCACCATCCCCAAGAATTCCTGCAGTGATTTGACCGTTTGTGGCCGGGGAAAATCCGCTACCGCGCGTACTTTATCTGGTAACGGAACCGCTCCCTCTGGGGAGACGCGGTGACCCAAAAAATCGATCTGCTCGACGCCGAACTGGCACTTGGTTGGGTTAATTATTAAGCCGTGCTCTCCCAGCCTCCTAAAAACTGCTGTGAGGTGCGTTTCGTGTTTGTCCTCTGAAGCACTCGCGACCAAAATGTCGTCGAGGTACACAAACACGAAAGGGAGATCGCGTAACACGGCATCCATCATCCGCTGAAACGTTTGCGCCGCCCCTTTGAGTCCAAACGGCATGCGTAAAAATTCGAAAAGTCCGAACGGGGTTATTACCGCTGTTTTAGGAATGTCCTCCGGTTGGACTGGGACTTGGTGATAGCCGCGAACCAGATCAATCTTTGAAAAAATGCGCGCCCCCGCCAGGTGCACCGAAAAATCCTGAATGTGTGGGATGGGATAACGATAGTGCGCCGTAGCATTGTTTAGCCTGCGGTAATCACCACACGGTCTCCAGGAGCCATCGGCTTTCGGTACCATGTGTAGCGGCGAAGCCCACGGGCTTTTTGACCTACGAACGATGCCCAGCCTCTCTAGGCTGGCGAACTCCTCGCGCGCAATGGCGAGCTTAACTGCATCCAAGTGCCGAGCCTTTGCAAACACGGGAGGACCAGATGTAGGTATAAAATGTTTCACCCCGTGTTTCGCGACTGTCGCTGAAAAAGTGGGCACAGTGAGCGCTGGAAATTGGGTGAGGAGTGTGTGAAACTTACCACCTGCTGTAGCGACGTGGGTCTGTATTGGTGGCGGAGACACTCGAGCTGCACAGGGGAGAGAGTAAAAAGAGAGTGCATTTACCAGCCGTCTATTAGCAAGATCAACTAACAGATTGTGTGAGCACAAAAAATCCGCGCCCAACATGTTGAAACTCACCGCCGCTATTACAAAAGTCCATTCATATGTGCGGCCATGTAAGCATAAAGGCAAGGTCCTTTTCCCGTAGGTGTTGATGCTCGAGCCATTTGCCGCCGTAGCTCCGCTACCGCGGGGTCCAGCCACCCGGTCCGCGTATGTTGGGGTGATGAAGCTCACTTGGGCTCCGGTGTCTATGAGGAACTCTCGTCCAGAGCTCGTATCCGTGATGTAGAGCAGCTTGTTGCCTTCTCCGAGAGTCGAAGCTGCTAGCGACCCCCGGTCTTGCCGTTTCCCGAACTCTTGAAGTTGCAGGGCGGCACACACCTGTGTGCCCTATCAGCGAACCTCCGATGGTAAAAGCAGAGATCCTCTCCTCCGCTGTGTCGGGGCCGCGCCTCTGCCACCGGACCATTGGCTCCACCTCGTCGCGGCCGTGCTGCCGCCGTCATCGGCCAGCCTGGGTCTGCTGCCTCTGGCTCCCCGCTGTCTTGGGTCGCCGCTGCGGTTGCTTGCCCGCCGCAGGCATCCAGAATCCTATCTGCTTCCTGGGCCAGCTCCCGGAACTCCTCCAGGGTGTGACACTTCTTGCCGGCCAGCGTGCTTCTCGCATGCGTCGGGAGGTTGGAAAGGAAGATGAACTGGAAAAGGAAATCATCGTTGTCCGACCCTCTCAGCTGTATCATCTCCTCCATCAGAGCGCTCGGCCTGTGTCCTCCTTGGTCTAGCAAAGACAGGATCCTCCTCGCCCTCACTTCGGCCGAGGGGGTGAAAAACTTAATGAGGGTGGATTTCAGCTTGTCGTACCTGCCGGTCGCGGGTGGCTGCTCCACCAAGCTCTCCACACACCGAGCTGTGCTGTTATCCAGTTTAGCGATGACATGGTGGAACTTAGCGTCATCCACCGTTACTCCTGCGAGCGCGAACTGCGACTCCGCTTGCAGGAACCACGACCGTGGGTTATCCTGCCAGAAATCAGGCAGCTTGACGGCCACTGCGCTCGCCAGAACTGAACTCTGTGAGTCCAGGACCCTGAGACCTTCTCGGGTCATTCTCAACGTCGTCGGTCACCAATTGTGGGGAGCCTTGAATAACGAAACTGAATTGCATTTAATTCAAGTTTATTTCAAGCAATCATTCCCACAGTCTGCTCTCATTCTTGAGCAGCGAACAAAGAGAGGGAAACACACCAAAGTCCTCACCTTTAAACATTCTCACATAAAGGAATCTCACTCGCAGGGGAGGTCACACATCTCCATCATAATCCCTTTATTCACATTCATCATCCCTTTATTTACATTACTCCCCCCTCTCTCCTCTCGAGCCTCAGAGGTCAGGAAGTCTTCTGTCCACACCTATGTCTTCTCTCGCTGTCCTCCGCAGGGGCTCAGACTCTGCGTCGCAGGGGTCCCAGACTCTGCGGCTCCTTCATCGTGAGGTTAAATCACATATGCATATGTCCAACATATACATGCACAACTAGTTAAATCACATATGCATATGTCCAGCATGTACATGCACAACTACACAGCCATACCCTCACCCGTTTTTTGATTCCTATTCAGTTTTGTTTTGGTCATAAGGAACACAACACACATGCACTCATTGACTCAGGGGCCGAGCAGAGCTTTATTTCTAGTAGCCTGGCAACCCGCCTGGGTCTCCCTACGCAGCCGTTGAAGACTCCTCTCAACCTCATAGCCCTGTCGAAAGCCTCATTAGCCACTGTCACTCATCGGGTCACCTCGGTGCCAGTTATCATCTCAGGCAACCATAGGAAGGAGTTGGACCTATATGTCCTGCCGGTGTTGTCCTCCTCGGTCATCCTGGGCTATCCTTAGCTGCGTCTGCATAACCCGTCAATTGACTGGCGTTCGGGGAGTGTGGTTTCGTGGAGCCCCTTCTGCCTAAGTGCCTGTTTGCAGTCTGCTGCATGCTCGCCTGCCACGCCTCTGGGTGTCCCTGCCTCTCCCCCTCCCGACCTGTCGAAAGTGCCATCGGAATATTAAATTAAAATTAAAATTAAATCACCCTTTATGTCATTCAACTGTACAACCAATCATGTACAGTAGAACGAGATTGTGTTTTACCTGTCTACTGTGTTAATCACACACACCCAAAGTGTAGAATCAGAGGGCCGCTGCCATGCAAGGCGCCGCCACAAGTTTCCCTCCTCCATTCCATTATTGCTGAGCACCAAGCTGGATGGCAGGAAGTTCCACTTTTTATATGGTCTTCGGCATGACCCGGCCGGGATTTGAACCCCTGCCTCCCGGGTATGGGGCGGATGCTCTACCAACTGTGCCACCACTCCGGTGACCTTGGGGCCGTTTTCAGCAAATCCCAGGCCCTTTCCCTCCCCCCCTCGCCAGCCGTATGACTGTGCAATTAATCTTCAGGCCGGCATTCCACTGCCATCTAGCAGACTTTACAATCTGTCTGCTCCGGAGCGTGCGGCCATGGACTCGTATATTAAGGAGTCACTAAGCTCAGGCATAATTAGACCTTCATCTTTGGCGGTGGGGGCAGGCTTCTTTTTCGTGGGAAAGAAGGACGGCTCTCTCAGGCCCTGTATTGATTTCCGGGAGCTTAATAACATCACCATCAAGGATAAGTACACCCTCCCTCTTATCAACTCAGCGTTTGATTCCCTCCGGGGGGCCTGCTGCTTTATTAAGTTAGACCTGCGCAATGCCTATCACCTGGTGCGGATACGGGAGGGGGATGAGTGGAAGACGGCCTTTAGGACCCCTAGCGGGCATTTTGAATACCTGTTATGCCGTTCGGACTGACCAATGCCCCGGCCGTTTTCCAATGCCTTATTAATGATGTTCTGAGGGATTTTCTGGGCACTTTTGTTTTTGTTTACCTTGACGATATCCTCATTTTTTCTCAGTCCATGGAGGAGCATCGCATTCACGTCAGGCGGGTCTTGCAGCGGCTGCTAGAAAATAAACTTTTCGTGAAGGCAGAGAAGTGCGAGTTCCACGTCTCCCGGACCACCTTTCTCGGCTTCATCATCGCCCCGAAGGAGATTATCCCGGACCCAGCCAAGGTGAAGGCGGTGGTGGACTGGCCTACTCCCTCGTCGAGGAAGCAGCTCCTGCAGTTCCTGGGCTTCGCAAACTTCTATCGTCACTTTGTGAAGGACTACAGCCGCATCGCCCTCTCCCTCACCAACTTGACCTCCACCAAGGTGCTTTTTCGCTGGACGGAAGAGGCAGATGCTGCGTTCTCTGAGCTGAAGATCAGGTTCTCGTCGTCGCCGATTCTGACGCAGGTTAATCCCGCTCTTAAGTGCCTGGTGGAGGTGGACGCCTCAGACTCAGGGGTGGGGGCCGTTTTGTGGTCCCAGCGCTTTCCGGCTAACAGTAAGATCCGCCCTTGCGCCTATTTCTCTCGCCGCCTGTCCCCAGCGAAGCGCAATTACGACATCGGTGACAGGGAGCTGTTGGCGGTTAAACTGGCCTTGGAGGAGTGGCAGCACTGGTTGGAGGGAGCATCACAGCCGTTCATCGTCTGGACCGACCATAAAAACCTGGAGTACCTTCGGACCGCTAAGCGATTGAACGCCCGACAGACCCGCTGGTTGCTCTTCATTGGACGATTCAACTTCACCATCACCTACCACCCTGGGTCAAAGAATACCAAGCCCGACGCCCTGTCTCGCCAGTTCGCCCTGGAGACGGCAGAGAAGGCTGAACACCCCATCCTTCCCCCAGCATGCATTGTGGGTGCCCTCTCTTGGGGTATTAGGGATAAGGTCATAAGGGCGCAGTCTGACGAGGCCGACCCGGTGGCGGGGGCAGCGGGCAAGTTATTCGTCCCTGCAGCGGTCCGAGGGGAGGTCATACAATGGGGGCGTACCTCCAAGTTTGCCTGCCACTCAGGAAGGGCATGCACTGTGGCGCTCCTACAGAGGTCATTTTGGCGGCCATCCCTCCAGAAGGACGTTGGGGAGTACATCCACGCGTGCCCTGAGTGCGCAATGGGGAAGACGTCCTCTTCACCGCTGGCCGGGCTGCTCCACCCACTCCCTATCCCGGGCAGACCATGGTCCCACGTGGCTCTAGATTTTGTCACCAGTCTACTCACATCCAACAATTTCACCACCATCCTCACGCTGGTGGACAGGTTTTCTAAAGCCCCCCACTTCATTCCTCTGCGGGGGTTGCCATCAGCCAAGGAGACGGCCGATCTGCTGGTTCAGCACATCATTCGACTGCACGGCATCCCGCAGGACATCGTTTCAGACCAAGGGCCCCAGTTCGTCTCCAGGGTTTGGAGGTCATTCTGCGCCGCCTTGGGGGCTACAGCAAGTTTGTCTTCTGGTTATCACCCCCAGTCCAATGGACAATGTGAACGAGCCAACCAGGAGGTGGAAGCAGTGCTGCGGTGCTCCGCAGCCGCCAACCCGTCATAATGGAGCACACACTTCCCCTGGATCGAATACGCCCATAACACGGCAGTGTCTACGGCCACTGGCATGTCTCCCTTCGAGGCCTCATTGGGTTACAACCCCCCACTGTTTCCTGAAGAGGAGGGGGACATCGCCGTTCCTTCGGTTCGTGCCCACCTGAGGCATTGTCGACGGATCTGGAGGACGGCCAGAGCGGCATTACAACGGACGGCGGAATGCAACACCCCGATGGCCAACCGACGCAGGGTTCCGGGTCTGGTCTACCAGGTGGGTCAGCAGGTATGGCTTTCTACTAAGCACATCAACCTGAAGGCTGAGCGTAAGAAGACTGCCCAATGGTTCATTGGTCCCTTTCCCATATGTCGGATCATTAACCCGGTGTCTGTGCGCCTAACTCTCCCCCCCTCCCTCCGCATCTGTCTAACCTTTCATGTCTCTCAGGTGAAGCCCGTCTCCTCCAGCCCTTTGTGTCCCCCTCTCAGGTCTCCACCTCCACCGAGGGTGATCAATGGCGACCCGGCGTGGTCCGTCTCTTCCATCTTGGACGTCCGCCGCCGGGGTCATGGCCTACAGTACCTGGTGGACTGGGAGGGCTACAGGCCGTAGTGGAGGTCCTGGGTGCATCCCTCCTTTGTGCTCGACAAGCAGCTCATCAGGGACTTCCATCGGACGCACCCAGGTAGGTTGGAACGCCCGCCGAGAGCCGTGCCGTGGGGGGGAGTACTGTCATGGCCGCCAATCACGGCACCTGTGCACGCACCTGCCTGTCATCTCCTGCGGCCTATTTATTCCACCAGGACCAGTGCTGGGCGCGGAGTCGTCTGGTTCTCTATGCTGAATCCTGTTACGCCTGCCTCCGTGCTTCCCAGCACTCTACACTTCAGTCGTCGGCTTCCTAGCCCTGCTGAACCCCGTCCGGGCCGGTTTCACCCGGACCATCTACCAAGTAAGCCTTTACGCTTCTCATCCTGTCTGATTCCCCTGTGCACAGGCGGAGATCCATGGCGGCAGTCCTCCATCTCCCTCCAGGCGGCGGACTCATCCTCTCACCTCCAGCTCGTCAGCCTCCAGCAGGCACTGTCTTCCTGGCTGCAGCTTCAGCGCTACCTGAGCTCCTTCAACATCCTTTGACAGGTTGCCAGGTTGTACGGTGCTCTGCCGGCCCCAGCTGGAGATTACGGATCGCACTACACCACATTACACTATACACCCCGCACGCACGCACCCACTCACTCACATTTACAATAAAATACGTTGATTGTATTTACTCTGAGTCGTGTCTGCTCTGTGGGTCACCTAAACCATGTCACCCACCTCTCCATGGGAAGAGTTTTCTGTTGAGAGGAGGAAGAAGAAGAGGAGGAGGGATTACCTTCATGCTGCCACCTGCTGACATGGAAGAGTCACTGCAGGTACCAATGCACAACAACGGCAAGTTGTTTGCAATTTTTTGGCCCAATTAAGAAATGCAATTAAACAATTTCCCAAGGGACTCTGAAGTTCTCTCACTGACCCCCGGTTGAAAAAGATGTTGGTAGTGTTCAAACCACGATCCAACTCAAGGAATTTGTTTTAAAATATTAAAAACGGAAAGATGCACTGCTTTGTTGGAAGTTTTGATGGTCATTGGCAGTGGTCGATGTCTGCTGGCAGCTAACGTCAACACATATGCTTAGAAGGACCATTTTTCCATCTTTGTGAATCAAATAGTCTAAATTGATTATTTTACATGAACACTACACAAATTTTTAAGTAAACGTGTTCACCTTTCATTGCAAAAACTGGGGGAAGTGGTGAAGCCCCACTTCTGGCTTTTAACAAGATCAAACTCGCACCCTACTGCACAAGAGTCCAGTACTATACCTGTGTCACCACAAATTTTGATATCTTCAAATTGTCAGAGATACATTAGGGATTTCTGCCTTCTGACCATATCATCATCCATGGGTCAAGCCTACCCAACCAGCTTTTCAGCTGCTAATGAACCTCTGAAACCTAATGGACCTCAGCACAACCCAACCAAGTGTTCACAATACCCCAAGAAACCAGAATTTTGACCCAGTACAAGTAACCACATTGCGTTTATAAAAGTAAGCCACCATTTTTTAGTGTCCAAGCAGTTGATCTTCTAGGCTGTTACAATATTGTGATTGAAAAGTGTCTTATGTCAAATTTGATTTTAAAATCAGCAAACTTGCAGTGAGAAAATGCTTAACTCAGAGCTTCTGAAATGGAGACCACACACTTGTAGGTGGCATCATTTTGACTATGAACAGTTTAGGGCTGCAGTAATCAATCAGTAATCGATTAATCAGATAACCCCCCCTTTTGCTTGAAGATCTTGTGACCAAAAGCTTGCTGTTTATGTATGTATTAAGGAAACTTCCATTGATCAATGTCTTCCCTTAAGAGGAGTAATAATTGTACAGCAGAGTCAATAAGACAGTTGAATATTTTTGTAATATGTATTGTGAGGGAAGAACCCTTATCTGATTAATCAATTAATCGATAGCTGCAGCCCTAGAACAGTCACAGATTATCGTCCTGACCACATTTTGTGTGTGATGCCTTGAGTGTCAAATCAGGCTCAGATAATTTTGTGAGTTGGGGTTATCTAAATAATACTTAACTGAATAATTGTCACATGCATGTAAATCTAAATGTTGTATCTGTCTTATTTATACATTTGTATATACATGTGTAAACATCCACATACAATCATAAAGGGTGAATTGCACATGCTATTCTGTTTCTGTACACATGTGCAGGGACAAACACATGCTTACTCACCCAGGATGAGGATGTTTGCACAAAGCACACATACACATTCAAACACAGGGGCTACATTTGTTTTCAGTCACTCTCACATGCAGACGTGGGAGGAACAATTGGCACTTTACAGACTGTCTTCTCTCTTTCAGCTTGAAGAGATGGAGCACATGTCTGAGCCTTTGTGAATGTCAGGAACACACTGTGTTTTGTTGATGTGTCACTTGCACCCTCTCCCCTCCTGGCCTGGTGAAACCCACTTTCTGTAAATGATAGTCCCCTTTGTCTGTCATCAAAAGGACTCCTTTACTCTACGCTGTTCTTGAATGGGTCTTGGCAGCTGTCATGCAAAACCAGTGAATATCATTACAAATAAATTCATTCTATCTGTAAGTAATTACATTTTTTTCCCTTAAATTCCCTCTTTGCTGACCCCCTCCATCTTGCACCCCATCATGATTATTGCTTCTAGCAACAATCTATAGCTCCCTGAAAAACAAATAAACAGCAGACATCTCATATCATTTACAAAGTACGCATGGATGCTTAATAGAAACATCATTAAAATCATACATTTATTATGCAAATGCTGATGGAGTTAGTTATGTCTGTCCAAACGTCTGCATTACAATTGCCTCACTTGATTAACTGTCAAATTTGATTACAGATGGATTATATATTTAACAGCTCGAGGTAGACCACATCCCTGAGCTTTCCTTTTATGTTTCCTGGTCAGACATTAGCATAAAATTTGCACACATTTGTATATAATCAAAATTAACTGTAAATATCAAAATTTTGGATAAATCCACAACTTATGTTCTTGTTTTATTTTATTTTTTGAGTTAAAGACTCAATCGATGTATTTTTATTCATCAGCAAATTAGAATATGACTTAAATAAGCTGAAAAAGGCTCTAAATGATACGTAATATAAACAGGTATAAATGCTTCAAGATGTAAGTGGAAGATCATTTTGCAGGTTTTAAGTATGCACTGTGCATGTTTAAGTATGAAAGTAAAAATGCAAATCTTATTAAAATCAAATGGTTTACATAAACATACATGCAAGCTACCAGAGCTGCTTACTAAACATTTCTCCTGACTCACTTCTGGTTATTGTAGGAGGATGAAACCACACATTTATAATAATAATGATACATACAGTGGGGTAAAAAAGTATTTAGTCAGCCACCAATTGCGCAGGTTCTGCCACTTAAAAGATGAGAGAGGTCTCCAATTTTCATCATAGGTATACCTCAACTTTGAGAGACAAAATGAGAAAAAAAAATCCAGAAAATCACATTGTCTGAATTTTAAAGAATTTATTTGCAAATTATGGTGGACAATAAGTATTTGGTCAATAACAAAAGTTCATCTCAATACTTTGTTATATACCCTTTGTTGGCAATGACAGAGGTCAAACGTTTTCTGTAAGTCTTCACAAGGTTTTCACACACTGTTGCTGGTATTTTGGCCCATTCCTCCATGCAGATCTCCTCTAGAGCAGTGATGTTTTGGGGCTGTCGCTGGGCAATACGGACTTTCAACTCCCTCCAAAGATTTTCTATGGGGTTGAGATCTGGAGACTGGCTAGGTCACTCCAGGACCTTGAAATGCTTCTTACGAAGCCACTCCTTTGTTGCCTGGGCTGTGTGTTTGGGATCATTGTCATGCTGAAAGACCCAGCCACGTTTCATGTTCAATGCCCTTGCTGATGGAAAGAGGTTTTCACTCAAAATCTCATGATACGTGGCCCCATTCATTCTTTCCTTTACACGGATCAGTCGTCCTGGTCCCTTTGCAGAAAAACAGCCCCAAAGCATGATGTTTCCACCCCCATCCTTTACAGTAGGTATGGTGTTCTTTCTCCTCCAAACACGACAAGTTGAGTTTTTACCAAAAAGTTCTATTTTGGTTTCATCTGACCATATGACATTCTCCCAATCCTCTTCTGGATCATCCAAATGCTCTCTAGCAAACTTCAGACGGGCCTGGACATGTACTGGCTTAAGCAGGGGGACACGTCTGGCACTGCAGGATATTGTCACCATGGGTTGAGATGCCGTCTCGGCACTGAGCCCATGTTTTCCCTCATCCCTGCCTCCCATTGAGCGGCGTCTCAGCTGGCCCCCAGCTGGCAGCATTATGGACGGCTGGGGCCAATTAGTCTTCATCAGCTGGGGCGCTGCCAATGAGGATAAATAGGAGCAGCCTCGATGACTCGGGGCTGCGACATAAGCACTGCTAGGCTGAAGCCCCTTCGTCTGGTGTCAGCCTCAACTCCCCTTGCAGCATTCCTGTGTTTGTATCCCGCTGTGAGGATGTACGTCTTGCTACCCCCACGTCCGGTACGAGCTGCTTACCTCTGCGCTGTGCAACCTGTGAGTGTACCTCTGCATGAGTATCTGTGCTCTCCTCATCCCTTATCCCTTACCCAAAATAAACCATCTCGACTCACTGGCTTGTCCCTGGCTCTGATTGCCCGGCTCCCTAGAGCCGGATCTGACAGTATGTCGCAGCCAGAAGAGTTGCCGGCGGCCGTGAGTCGCTGTGGAAATGTACCTTTCTGTCCGGGTGTCAGCGCTGCTAGCATGCCGTTTCCCAGGAGTCACTTCCGGCGCCAGGGCGACGAGCTAAGGTCCATCTCGGAGGCTGTCGACGGGACATTCTTCACCCTGCACGACGCCTCCAACGCGAGACGCTGGCATCCGGGCCGTGCTGAGGAACTCCTGGACTGTCACCCTCACTCTCTGTACCATCTGGAGGACAGTGCCAGGATAGACGTTGCAGGTACACAGCGAGAGAAGCTCCACGGGGTGGATGGAGGTCCCGGCAGGGAGTCGAAGTGGGCGACGTCTTTCCCCGCTTCGGAGTCCCGTTCCTGCCGCCATTCCAGTCCGGGAGTTCGCGCCAACCAGAGGACTTCCCCCGACCTGCGCCACGTCACTCGGGATTCCCTTCTAGGAGCCGCAGCTGACAGCAGTTATGTCCGGGGTCGAGTGGCTGTCGCGAGCTCTACTGTGTTTCCTGTCACCACCTTCAGGCATGTGGCGGCGGCAGTGAGATTGATGGTGAGGACTTCAGGGCTACGAAGCTTTCCCGTGCTCGACGCCTTCCTCGTCTCGATCTCCGATCTGGAGCGGCGAATCCTGGGTTTCCCCCTCGCTTCGTCCCCTGGGAGTAGTCGTCATCACATCGCCGAGTCACCTCTGCACGAACCTCGTCCGGATCCAGTTCTGGGCCATCGTCAGGACCGTTCCTCCCACGCAGCTGTCATCCCTTCGCCTCGTCAGTGTGGAGATCCTACAGCCTCGTCCCCTGAGCCTCGTTCCCCCGCTGTCATTCCTGGACATTCGGGCTGGCTCACCCCGGCTGTTTCCCCCTCCTCCTCGACGCGCTTCCTGACCGCTGTGTGTGCCTGGAATCCCGGCCTGGTGAGCTCTCTGCTGGAGACAACGCGAGCGATCCTCAGACGAATTCCCGGGGGGTCCTCCGTTATCGCCGGGCGGGGAGAGGAAGAAGCAGATTCCACTACAGCAGGCGATACTCAACCTCCAGGGGGCAGGCAAGTCATTGTTTTTTCACACCTGCTTAATGATTTGCTCTGTCACATCCCTGGAGGAGAAGTTCAGGGTTCGCAGCTCCCTGAACTCTCCCCACCTGCTGTAACCTGTTTTCCTAATCCCGCATCCTCTGTGTCTCTCTCCGCCGAGCGGTCCCCGGCTCCGGGTCAACGTGGTGGGATATGGAGAGGGCCTGTGGTTCCGCAGCTACATTGCGGACGGAGGAGGGGGACTGACTGCTGCGTGGAGTCTACGCTGACGACTGAGCGTCCCTGGGTCTCCACGGAGGAGCGGTTCGGTCCAGCGGGACGAGATTCTTCTGGCTTCACGCCGAGTGGGTCGTCGGCGGGGTTACCTGAGCTGGAGGGATCTCAAGCTGCGCTGACCATCGTACTGGCTGCGGGGCCCGACGCGGCTAGATGGGAGCCTGACAACGACCTCCTGACGACGGATCCTGGATCTTCGCAGTCCTGGACGGCGTCAGAACCCGAGATCAGGCGAGTGCTCTCCTTTCTTTTCTCTCTTTTTATCTTTGAGCACTTCAGCCTATCTCCAGGGGAGACGAGCAGGGTGCAGCCGCCCGCTGCGTCTGAGCTCGTCTCGCCGGGTTCTGGCGCTGCCGGTGATCCTGATCCCGGTTCTGTTTTCTCTTCTGAGCCTTCTTCCAGGGTCACCGGCGAGGAGTTGCTGTTCCTCGTGGTGCTGGAGGGTCCGGGTTCAACGTTGGAGGTCGGTTCTGGTGCAGTGTCCAACGTGGGTTCGCCCGAGACCCAATCGGGGTCCAACGTGGGTTCGCCTGAGGCCCGATCGGGGTCCGACGTGGGTGCTGCCCCAGTGTTGTCCAGGTCCGGTGAGGAGGTGGCCGTTTCCCTGAGGCCCGCCGCCCTCGTCATCGGCTCTCCCCTGAGCCTCTTCCACCGGGATCCGCTCTGACCCTTCGTCCGTCTCAACGGTCCTGGTGGTTGAGTGATGCGGGTCGACGACCCGACCCGCAAAACTTTCGGTTCGGCGATCTGGTTTCCCCCCACTGGTCTGTGTTTGCCTTTGGGCGGCCTGGTTCGGCAGCCGTTGGACTGGATTCCTGGGATCTGGGTCCAGAGTTCGCCGTCCGAACATTTCTCTTCCCCTGATTCGCCAGCTGGACAATGGGCGGGGAGATCTCCGGAGCCATCTCGGCTATTTTTGGACTCTGCCTGCCATACACCTCGGGTGTCACTTTTTCTTTTATCGTTATTAAGGTCACTTGGGTGTAATGTCTGTCCTGTTGGTGGATGTGTATTTATAGTGCTGTGCGTTTTCCTTCCCTCGTACCCAGCATTTTATTTTTTGTACCATGTTTTTAGTCTCGTTTTTGCATTGTAGAGTTATGTTTTGTTCCCTTTCAGACCATACTCTGCAGTTGCCCATTCATTCCAGTCACTTTCATTTCTTTAGGTGACTGTGGGTATTTATATATTCATGTGTGTGGGTTTTTCTTTGCCTGCACTCAGTATTTCTTTTTTATGCCCTGTTGGTTCATTATAGAGTCATGTGCCTTGTTTTCCGTAACACCATGCTCTGTAATTGTCCATTTGTTCCAGTCACTTTTCTTGGTGACTGTGTGTATGTACTTATATTGGTGCTGTGTATTGTGTTTTCCCTTTATTTGACCATACTCAGCATTTTTTGCCCTGTACCTTTTTGGTGGTTCTTTTTTTTTTCTTGCTCTGGGTCACGCATGGTTGGTACTCTCTGGGTAGTATGTAACCGGCGTGTTGACCCAGTTCTTCTCCCCATCTGTACCTGGGTTAATTATTCAGTTTTGTCAGTATTGTATTTGGGTTTTTCTTTCCCGCTACCCTACATTGCCCCATTGGTGTTGTCCTTCCCTTGGCTTCTTCCCCTCCAGTCCGCCTCCCTTCCTCCCACCCTAGGTGGGGGGGGGGGGGGGCTGGGATGTTCCTGGTCGTTCAGGAGCCCGACCTTGAGGGAGGGGCTCTGTCACCATGGGTTGAGATGCCGTCTCGGCACTGAGCCCATGTTTTCCCTCATCCCTGCCTCCCATTGAGCGGCGTCTCAGCTGGCCCCCAGCTGGCAGCATTATGGACGGCTGGGGCCAATTAGTCTTCATCAGCTGGGGCGCTGCCAATGAGGATAAATAGGAGCAGCCTCGATGACTCGGGGCTGCGACATAAGCACTGCTAGGCTGAAGCCCCTTCGTCTGGTGTCAGCCTCAACTCCCCTTGCAGCATTCCTGTGTTTGTATCCCGCTGTGAGGATGTACGTCTTGCTACCCCCACGTCCGGTACGAGCTGCTTACCTCTGCGCTGTGCAACCTGTGAGTGTACCTCTGCATGAGTATCTGTGCTCTCCTCATCCCTTATCCCTTACCCAAAATAAACCATCTCGACTCACTGGCTTGTCCCTGGCTCTGATTGCCCGGCTCCCTAGAGCCGGATCTGACAGATATGAGTCCCTAACGGCGTAGTGTGTTACTGATGGTAGCCTTTGTTACTTTGGTCCCAGCTCTCTGCAGGTCATTCACTAGGTCCCCCCGTGTGGTTCTGGGATTTTTGCTCACCGTTCTCGTGATCATTTTGACCCCATGGGGTGAGATCTTGCATGGAGCCCCAGATCGAGGGAGATTATCAGTGGTATTGTATGTCTTCCATTTTCTAATAATTGCTCCCACAGTTGATTTCTTCACACCAAGCTGCTTACCTATTGCAGATTCAGTTTTCCCAGCCTGGTGCAGGTCTACAATTTTGTTTCTGGTGTCCTTTGACAGCTCTTTGGTCTTGGCCGTAGTGGAGTTTGGAGTCTGACTGTTTGAGGTTGTGGACAGGTGTCTTTTATACTGGTAACGAGTTCAAACAGGTGCCATTAATACAGGTAACGAGTGGAGGACAGAGGAGCCTCTTAAAGAAGAAGTTACAGGCCTGTGAGAGCCAGAAATCTTGCTTGTTTGTAGGTGACCAAATACTTATTTTCCACCATAATTTGCAAATAAATTCTTTAAAAATCCTTCAATGTGATTTTCTGGATTTTTTTTTTCTCATTTTGTCTCTCATAGTTGAGGTATACCTATGATGAAAATTGGAGACCTCTCTCATCTTTTAAGTGGGAGAACGTGCACAATTGGTGGCTGACTAAATACTTTTTTGCCCCACTGTATCTCTATAGGTCAGGTGGTAATTTGCAGCTCTGAACTCCTAAGAGTTTCTCTTTTGTAGGTGCTAAGGTGAAGTAAGGTGTGATAATGGAGCCAGCTGAACGCAGAGTGGTCATCAGATTCCTGTACTTGAGAGGCCGCACACCACGGGAGACTTTTAATGAAATGAAAGAGACAAGGGGAGGATGCACCATTGTATGGCATCAACAGTTCAAGTGTTGTCCAACATCGGTGGCGACCGCATTCCCAGGTGACCACAATGGCAATGGATGAAGACACCATCTGCCAAATGGAGGCCACCATTTTGGAGATTGCCACATAACTGTTTGCCAACTAGCCCAAGATGTCAAGATCAGTATGGGGTCTGTGGACAAAATCATCCATGACCATTTGAACATGAGGAAGTTCTCTGAACAATGGATTCCCTGGCTGCTCACACCTTTCCAGAAGCAGGAACAAGTCATTTTCTCCCAGGCTCTTTTGGCCATGTTCCAAGAAAACTAGGAGGACTTCTTCAACAGACCAATCATGCAGAACAAAACATGAGTCAGTCACTATGATTCAGAGACTAAAGCCCAATCAAAACAATGAAAGTATTATGACTCACCACCTACAAAGAAGCCACGTGTACAATGTTCAACCTCGACAGACAAGGTCATACTCAGCGTCTTTTGGGACCAGCATGGAGTATTGATGATGGATTTCCTGACAAAGGGTACCACAATTACTGGGACTTACTACATTTCACTGCTGCAGAAATGGCAGAAGGCCATCACAACCAAGAGGCATGGCAGACTGACCACAGGTGTCCGCCTCCTGCAAGACAACCCCTCGGTTCACAAGTTGCACATTGCTCAGATGGAAGCACAGTCCTGCGGCTATGAAATCCTCCTTCACCCATTTAAGGTGCATTCAGACCAAATGTGGAGCAAATTTTTTGCGTGGCATGAATGCATACAAAGTCAATGGAAAGAGGCGAGCATATGCGAATCTCGTGCGTTCATGTCCAGGGATAGTGCTAGCTAGTAATGGCCTTGAGATTCTGCTGTCACCAGAGGAAAAGTATCAACATTGGAGAGTAAACTAGTTTGAAAATGAGACTGACACACACCTTGAGACAGATGGACTGGGAGCTCTACAGCTGAATCGGAGTGTCTTGAGTTTTTTACCCATGGACTCCTGCCATGGATGTGCTAAAAAGGCTAGCAGGCTAGCAATGTAAACAACCCATCACCCAGGTGAAATTTTGGAGGCAGGGACAATTTTTTCAGGTGAGACCCCATCAGATAATGTAAACCTAAGCATGATGGTGTTTTGAGAATTTCTGCAGCAGGTTGAACACAACTGCAGAAGTTATAAAGGTAACTTTGCCTGTCTGCAACTCATTCAGATGGTGAATTTATGTCTATTTGTGTTATGGGCAGCGAGAGCGCACCCCCTCCTTCCCATTCATCTCTCCTCAGGTCATCAGCACACCTCAGTGAGAGGACACACCTGCGCCTGCTCATCAGCCAGCGTTCTTAAGGAGGCATCCTTCAGTGAATCAACGCTGGCTCATCTGGGTATACTGTTCACACTGGTGAAAGAAATTATTAATCTGTGTGCTTTTTCTTCTATTCAGGTTGCTGCAAAAACATGCAAGTTAGGTTAATTGGCATCAAACTGGGGATTCTAAATTGTCCTTAGGTATGACTGTGAGAGTGAATGGTTGTCTGTGTCTCTGTGTTGGCCCTGCGATGGACTGGCGATCTGTCCAAGGTGTACCCTGCCTCTCACTGAAAAGACGCTGGGATAGGCTCCAGCACCCCCACCCCCCCGTGACCAGAAAAGGATTAAGCGGAAGAAGATGAATGAAGGTTGCTGCCATCGTGCGGGTGTGTCACTGGGACTGTGCGCTCTCTCCTACCACATCATCACTCATCTCGGCAGAAACCTACACCCGGTCAGACACCACCAGCTCATTTCCCTCACCCTGCTGGTTTGTCTATTCCCTGCTGGGGCCCTGCCGGTTCTCCCTCGGAGCTCTCGTAAGTGGCGATTTGGCTAGCCCATTTTCCCTTACTCCATTCCTCCTCACTCAGCTTTCGTCTTCTCTCCACAGGCTCCTTCCTCTGGCGAGTGACTGTTTCTGTAGCTGTGCGAGGATTTGCAATTTAATAAAAACCCTCAAATGTGTATTATTGTGTAATTGTCCCTTCTTGTTGATGCATCGCACACGTGGGCTGATTATATTACCGCCATGACAGAACGAGCCAGCCCGACCCTTAGATCAGCAGGTGCAGCAGCGGGACAATCAGCTATGGATCGCCTAGAGGCATCCGAGCAACAGATAGCCGTGATGGCCCAGCAGCTGCAAACCATGATACGGCAGTTGGATACTGTCATGTAGCATTTGGCCGGTGTGGCTCCCCCAGCTCCTCCTCCTCAGCCTGCTCCTGTTGTTCAACCACCGGTGTGCTGTACCACCTCCGTTCCCACACCTGCCCCGTATGCGGGGTAGGTGAGGAAGTGTAAGGAATTTCTCCATCAGGCATGGATGTATTTGGAGCAAGTCGGGGGGGGGATACCCGGGGGGATGTTGAGAAAATTGAATTCTTCACCCTACTGTTGTGGGATTGAGCCCTTAGTTGAGCTCCAGCCACGGCAGATAGCCCGGAAGAGTGTAATTACACATTTGAACAATTTGTGGTCGCTTTTTCCTGCGCGTTCAGCCACACTGAGAGTCAAGGGAACATTATGAGCCGCCTAATGACTCTCCGCCAGGGCGCTCGGTCCGTGGCCGAGTACTCAATGGAGTTTCGGGTCGAAGCGGCGGACTCAAGGTGGAACAAGGTTGCGTTACGCAGCGCGTTCCTCCACGGGTTAAATGCCCACCTCCGTGACGACCTGGCAGTTTATGCTGTTCCCGACACTCTCGATGGTCTTATTGATCAGGCTGTGGGGTTGGACAACTGCTACCATGAGCGCGCAAAGGAGCGACAGGCCTCCTCTTGCTCGTCCGCCGAGTGGGTGCCCGCTGCAGGGACTGACACTGGCGGGGGCCGGTCGTCCTCCCGAGCCGATG
The DNA here is from genome assembly GCA_020510985.1 of Pholidichthys leucotaenia. Lineage (NCBI taxonomy): Eukaryota > Metazoa > Chordata > Actinopteri > Cichliformes > Pholidichthyidae > Pholidichthys > Pholidichthys leucotaenia. The sequence goes on from CM035844.1 coordinate 171,184,814, forward strand.
GACCAAAGCCAGTTTCAATTAACCGACGATGAGTGTCAGCGAAGGATGAAGACTGATGCGTGCATGTACTGTGGTTCTCCGAAGCACAGTCGGGACGAGTGCCCCCAGCGGCCAAAAGACGCAGGCCATCAGTAACCGTGGGGGGTCTGGCAGGCGGGACCAAACTCACCCCCCCCCCCCCGGCAGTTTCTCTATTTCGCCCCTCGTGCAATTGCCAGGGGGTCGAGAGGAGGGTCATGGCGTTAGTGGATTCAGGGGCAGAGGGCAATTTCGTATCGGCCCAGTTTGTTCTGGACCTGAGTATTCCCACACTCAAATTGCCCCATTACCAAAGAATCACCACCATATCTGGCCGTGAGGTTGCGGTAGTCACCGAACGCACGGTGCCGGTCGCCATCCTCCTGTCTGGGAATCATCGGAATGAACTCACTTTCCTAGTTCTCCCAGTTTCATCTTCCCCAATGACTCTAGGTTATCCTTGGCTCCAGAAGCACAACCCCATTATTAACTGGGGGCAAAATTCCATCTCTAGCTGCCGGACTTCAGCCTCGTTCCCCGGGCATACCACGATTTGGGAGAGGTCTTCAATAAGTCAAGAGCACTGTCGCTTCCGCCTCACCGCTCTTATGAATGTGCTGTGGACCTCATCCCGGGGGTGAGGCTGCTGTCCAGCCGGCTCTACAGCATTTCTGGTCCAGAGAAGGAGGCTATGCAGAAATATAGTAAGGAATCGCTGAACACCGGCCTTATTTGGCTATCTTCGGCCCCTGTTGGGGCCGGGTTTTTCTTTGTCGGGAAGAAAGATGGCTCGCTGCGCCCGTGTATCGACTACCGGGAGCTCAACACTATTACAGTGAAGGACAAATATCCCTTGCCTTTGATGAATTCCGCATTTGAACTCCTTCAGCGCTCACGGGTATTCACCAAATTAGATTTACGCAATGCGTACCATCTAATCCGCATTCGTGAGGGGGATGAGTGGAAGACAGCGTTTAAGACCCACCAGGGGCAGTTTGAGTATTTGGTGATGCCGTTTGGGCTCACCAATGCCCCCGCTGTCTTCCAACGGTTGATTAACGACGTCCTCCTCAACATGCTTTATCAATTTGTATTTGTCTATTTGGAGGATATTTTGATTTTCTCCCACTCGCCAGAGGAACATGAAGTCCGTGTAAGAGCAGTCCTACAACGGTTCTTGGAGAACCAGCTCTAGGTTAAGGCCGAGAAGTGTGAGTTCTCCACTACATCTACCACCTTCTTGGGCTTCATAGTGGCTGAAGGGAGACTGATTGCCAACCCAGCCAAGGTAAGGACAGTGCTCGATTGGCCAACTCCCCACTCCCGAGGGAGCTTCAACGCTTCCTCGGCTTTGTGAACTTTTATCGCTGGTTCATTCAGAACTACAGTGGAATCGCACTGCTCTTGACACAGCTGACCTCCATTAAGGTCCCCTTTCGGTGGACTGAGGCAGCTGAACTGGTCTTTTTCAAATTAAAGGGCCTGTTCACTAACACACCTATCTTGACTCAGGTCGACACGCAGCTCCAATTTGTCCTCAAGGTGGATGCATTTGATTCGGGGGTGGGCGTTGTCCTCTCGCAGCGCGCATCCTCCAACCAGAAGCTCTACTCGTGCATGTATTTCTCTCATCGGCTTACGCTGGCCGAGAGGAATTACAACGTAGGGGGACAGAGAGCTGCTCGCCATTAAGTTGGCACTGGAGGAATGGAGGTATTGGCTTGAGGGGGCTATTCACCCCGTTGTCGTGTGGACGACCACAAAAACCTTGCGTATTTGCGGTCAGCCCACCGACTCAATGCCAGGCAGGCTTGTTGGGGCCTGTTTTTTCAGCGGTTCAATTTCACCATCACTTACCGGCTTGGCTCTCAGAACACCAAACTGGACACGCTATCACGTCACTTTGATTCCGAGGAGATAGCGCCCCCTTCCCACCCCCAACCCTTTCTTCCCTCTTCATGTGTCCTCAGTGCCCTTACGTGGGACATCGAGCGGCGGGTCCGTCAGGCCCAGTCTCGGGAGTCTGTGCCAGCAGGGTGCACCTGGAACCGCCTGTACATCCCCACTGCCCTCCGCAGTGACGTCATCCAGTGGGGTCACACAAGCCGCTTCGCCTGTCATCCTGGGATCACCCGTACTACGGACCTTATCCGATGGGTGTTCTGGTGGCCCGTGCTGGGGCGGGACATGCGGGAGTATGTGGAGGTCCACACGTGGCACCCTCGCCCGCTCTGTCGAGAGCAACCAAGTTGTGGCTGACAGAAGATGAGTGCCCGCCCCCAAGTACACCGTGGGGCAGCAGGTCTGGTTGGTGGCCAATCAGGTCCCTCTGAAGGTTACATCAAAGAAGCTGTCTCACTTCCTGGGGCCTTCCCCGATCTATAGAATCGTCAACGACGCCTCGGTCCAGCTTAAACTTCCACCGACCCTACGGGTGAACTCAACCTTCTATGTATCCCACATAAAGCCCCTCTCGGTCAGTCTCCCCTGCCCCCCCCACCCCCCGAAGCCACCTCGTCCTCCCCGGATAATCGATGGCCACCCTACCCACACGGTCCACCGGATTCTGGATGTTCGCCATCGAGGCCAGGGCCTCCAATATCTGGTTGATTGGGAGGGCTACGGCCCGGAGGAACGTTCCTGGGTTCCTACATCTTGGATTTTGGACAAAGACATGCTCTGGGCCTATCATCGTGCCCATCCCAACAAGCCCTATGGACCGCCAGGAGGCGCTCCTAGAAGGGGGGGCCCTGTCATGGGCAGCGAGAGCGCGCCCCCGCCTTCCTGTTCATCTTTCCTCAGGTCATCAGTGCACCTGAGCGAGAGGACACACCTGCGCCCTCTCATCAGCCAGCATTCTTAAGGAGGCATCCTTCAGTGAATCAACGCTGGCTTGTCTAGGTGTACTGCCTTAAAAGACAGCGAGTTGTGTTCATACTGGTGAAAGAAATTATTAACTTGTGTGCTTTTCTTCTATTGAGGTTGCTGCCATCGTGCAGGTGTGTCACTGGGACTGTGCGCGCACTCCTGCCACATCATCACTCATCTCAGCAAAAACCTCCACCCGGTCAGGCACCACCAGCTCATTTCCCTCACCCTGCTGGTTCATCTATTCCCCGCTGAGGCCCTGCCGGTTCTCCCTCGGAGCTCTCGTAAGTGGCAATTTGGCTAGCCCATTTTCCCTTACTCCATTCCTCCTCACTCAGCTCTCGTCTTCTCTCCACAGGCTTCTTCCTCTGGCGAGTGACTGCTTCTGTAGCTGTGCGAGGATTTGCAATTTAATACAAACCCTCAAACGTGTATTATTGTGTGATTGTCCCTTCTTGTTGCTGCATCGCGCACATGGGCTGATTATTTATTACAGCCATGACATATTTGCATGTTTACAATGAGATAAAATGTAATCGCGCTGCGCAAAATATTCACCAGTTCGTGTTTGGTCTGAACAAACCTTTACAACCTTTACAAGCTCGCACCATCTGACTTCCACCACTTTCCAATCATGAAGTCATTTTTGAAGGGCAAGCACTCCAAAGATGATGAAATGCTGATTTCCGAGGTCGATTCATAGCTTTTGATGCAACTTGCAGATTTCTAAAGATGAGGTCTCCATATGCATAATGCAATGAAAGAAGTGTGTGACCTTTGGTGGTACCTATGTAAAGAAAGACTGCCAAGTTTGGTTCTTTTCACTCCATGGGAAATGAGTCAGGGAATATCTTTAATGAGTAACCCTCGTACACTTTAGTTTGGAATAAAGTAGATAGATAGACAGACAGACAGATCGATCGATTGATCGATAGATAGATGGACTTTATTGATCCCAAAGTGGGAAATTACAGTGTAACAGCAGTATGACACAGACAACCCAACCAACAGAAATACACACAGCATAATAGAAAAGGAGTTAAGGAGTTACCCTAGATCAGGGGGTGACCAATCATGTGCCATGGAGGTCCAAGACCCTGCAGGTTTTCTCTTCTACCTAGTCTCTTCAGCAGGTGTTTTCACTTATCAGCAATCAGTGGGAAGAATTTCAGTGGAATCAGCTGTTGAAGACACTGGTTGGAGTTAAAACCTGCAGGGTCTTGGCCCTCCATGGCACATGATTGGACACCCCTGCCCTAGATGATGATCATTATGAGTCTATGGATAGTACTGACTGTACAGATAAGGATTATAAGGCACAGGGTGAAATTCAAGGTTACCAATTATACTGTAAGGTGCAGTATGGCAGCATTGTTATGACCAAGTATCTCAAAGACAAAAGTATCTCAAAGACATGAAAAAGAAATCTCAAAATTGGCTTGTCCATTTAAAAAATGCTTGTAGTAACCTGTCTTAACTGCTGATAAAACTTTAGATACTGGGTAGGTTTGAATCCACTGCTATTGTAGTCACCCAGTTTAAAAAGAGGAAAAATATCCTTTCTGTACATTCTGCGCTCCAGCAGATATTAGCTTGTAATGTGCTAACTCACACCTTTTAAAATGAAGAGGTAATGGGCATTTCTATTTGATGTGTTGTCCTCTAACTTCTTAGTCTGGCATTTTTAATCCATTTCAGATTAAAGCACTCCCCTGTTCTGATACTGGAGCTCTGCAATTTAAAGCTCCTAATCTCTAGTTCCCAACCACAGAAAATCCTATTAAGATCACCTTCAGTTTAACACATGCATTGTTACAAAATGCAAAATATGCAGCTTCATCAGTACACTTTTAATTGAGGGTAAAATGCCCCCGGTAGAAAGATACTGCACTGTATGCAAAACCATTAGAGTAATTTTGAGAATGTCTGTCAAGTCAAACCTCTGAACCACAGACTCTCTCTTGGGGGCTCCCTCAGGGCTGAGCCACGTGTGGGGGGCACAGGGGTTCAGTAGGGTATCATTGGGTGTTCTCACAAGAGGTGTCAACTCGGGAGGATTTGACTGATTAGGTAATATTTCTCCATGTTCTCATGTAAGCAACGTTCTGAGAACTCATTTTCCCTCGCCTATCCCTCTGTAATTCTTGTCCTCCCCGTCACTCTTTCGCAGCAACTTTCATCTCTTAACATGGCGACTCAGTGCTTAAAGAGCTGCCTGTGACAACAACCTTGATGGCCGTGTCACGCGTCAGCTTTCCTTTGCAAAGCCACTTACCCAAGAGGGCGCCCCCCTGGTGGATACGATGACGCTTAAATTGCCCACATGGCGACATGGGAAGGGGGTGTCTCGGCAGAGTTTTGCTACTATTCATCATCATAACCTCCTGTCCCACAGAAATGACCTCATAAATGCATCCGGCTCATCGACTAATGAGGGGTTGCTAACCTGTTGTTACTGACTGCGGTGTCAGTCTTGGGGAGTTAAAGAGAAAAACGGCAGCTTAAAGGTGACCTGTGACTTTTTTTTTTTAACAATTAAAGTATTTTTAATTAACGTCGGGAAAAAAATGAATAGAAAACTGTTAAAATACAGCAGAAGCAGTACATGGAGATGTGACATGGGGTCAAAACTCTAAGTGCCACTAATTGAGTGTGATTAAGCTTCCACGAACCTCAACAGCATTTAAACATCACAGTCACTGACAAACAAAGGTAATGCAATTTTGAAAACACAAACAACCGTAGAACATAAAAGAGCATGTCAGTTCACTTGAAAGTCTCAGAGGACATCTGACAGCCTTTTGATGCCCAAGAAGAGCAGTCTTGACTCTTCAGATAAATACGGATTGAAAGACTAAATACCATTTGATGCCCTCATGTTGCACTTTGCTTTGTTGCATTATTAAGATACAATTACATGTCACATTTCATATTCACTGCTAAATCATGCTCTTTACACCTTTCAGTACCTGCAACCTGGAGCAATTTACAGTAGATTTTTGCTTGTGTACATGTGCCCATATAATTCTCTGATTTATAGACGCTATAACTGCACATTAATCACATTAGTAGATTATCTTTTGTAAGGACTGAAAACTGTCTTAGAAATTGTGAATAAAGCCCTTGGCTGCAGACATGGATATTATGGGGGATGGGAGCTAGTTAAGCTTTAAAGCATAACAGCTTTGGTGAGAAAAGACCAGCCTTTATTTCTATGATTTGGAATTCATGGATTTCAAGAGATGCTAAACCCAATTTCTGGAGCCCCCTTTCAAATGAGTGTGTGTTGATATAAACAGGACGGTGGTCAGCCATCTGTTTTAAAGATAAACGTGTGATCAAAGGGCATAACAAAACGTGTAAGGGCCCTTTTTTCCTCTTCTTCTTCTTTTTTTTTTTCTTGAAGGAGAGTTTAAAGAATGTGGAGCGGTTTCCAGGGGATACGAATGAAAAGCTTTCGGAAATGTGGGGAGGAATTGAGCTGAAGGGGCAGCTTCTGAGAGAAATTCCCCTATAGCTTTTGGAGCCATGTGAGGAATCACCGGGGTTCTTCTTATCACACAAAGGAAGGAAAATGTGGTAATATTCAGCTGAGGTGTTGCTTGGTCCTACTTTAATGAAAGTTGTTTATTAATAAAAGAGACAGCAACACACTGCAGCCTCTGGCCGACCTTTAACCCCTACTGTGCCCCCTGAAATTGCTATTCATACTAGAATTTTCCGTTTCACTCTGATAACATAACTTTTGCCTCTTGTAGTCAAGCCTCAATGAAGCAAATAAACATTTTTGTCTATTTTGGCTTAATTTTGTTTGATATTTTCAAATTTAAAAAAAAATACATGTATGTCTATAGTTTAGCAGTGCATAATGTTGCAATTTCTCAAAACTATAGTTTGGTGTTAAATCATCTTGGTTAAGGTAGGGAAAAAGATTATATTAAAGGGAAGATGAGGGTATATTTTCTACAGATTACACTTCTCACCATGTCACTGCATGTAGTTATTTTCACAACCACTAGCGGTCACATTTTTTTCCAAACATGTAACAATTAAGTCTAGTCCTATTGTATTACATGTCAGGTGTTTTCAGTTGCAAAAATTCCAGTAATTGCTTATCATTTCAGCTTCTCAGTGGTTAACTGTTCCTCATTTTTGTCCTTCATAGATGGTGGGCCGAGTGGCTCTGTCTGCTTTAATTTTTGAGTTGATCAATTCCCATCCAGAGAGTAGCTTATTTTCACAGATATGCTAACACATATTTTTCAAAACATGAATCTGTTTGTTGGCAGGCTAAATATGTGCATGTTTTTCATGAAAATTAAACTTTAGTTACGAAACTTGATAAGGCGAATCTGATGCATCACTAAGGACTGCTATATGCTTAACCAATCAAAACAGTGCTCCATGGTCACCTGACTTGAATTCGATCAGTGAACTGCGTCATTGTCAGAAGTAAATGTGAACGAAAGATGGGCTGACAAGGCTGCTAGGTAAGCGTAAGAATGTTACCATAATAACGTTATACTGTATTTATGTCCCTGTGTTTTCTTTTCGTGTTACAGATCTCCACAGTTAATATTAGAACCAAATGCATGCTCCCCATTGTCCTTTGTCTTGTGTAGTGTGACGACGGAGTGTCGCCACTGCTATGGTTTCCTGTATTTGTAATTATATTATTTGTGTAGTACGTGTAAATGTCAATATGATTGTTTGTTAAAGTGCACATATTATTTCAGGATCTGTTTTTGACTAATTTGAATGCCTTTTGTGAGATAATTGTTATGGTTAATTAATTGGGTAAAACAATTGGTGATTATTAAATCCACATACCTTTGCCAACATGCTTCCTGATGGTGTCCGGACAAAAGACTCTTTAGGGGTTGAATGCTTTTTAAAGGATAGCAGCAGGAAGGAAGCATGTGATGGTGAGTTTAGGGGTAATTTAATACGTAAATAGGGGTTTAAATTATTTATTGTATTATTTATGGTGTATTATTTATTCTGTAAATAGGTGGGAGAATTATTTAATTATTTATGTCTCTTTTAGATGTTATTGGGTATGTGTGGAAAGATGAAAATGTTTATTGTCTTACCTGGAGTTATGGTATGTTCTAATTGACCCTAATTATCACACAGTATATAACAGGTGTTGGTATTTGGTTTCATTAAAAAAAAAGTAAGTTCTTGAGAATCGTGTCGGTGTGAAGGTGTCGGGTGTTTTGTTGAAGTTATTGCCTGTGAAGACTTTGGAATAAATGAAAATTGCTGATTGCAAATTGTCTGGAAGCCTCCATTTCTGGTCTGGTATGTCTAGGCCACTCTCGCCATACTTTACATTTGGTGGCAGCGGTGAGATGTTCCCTGACGAGTGTTTACATTTGGTGGCAGAAGTGGTCCGTTCCCTGATGAATGTGGACAATTGGTGACGTTGGTGCTGTCAAAGAAGGAGTGACAACACGGGACGACAGGAACGATGTCCAGAAGGAAGATAAAGAGGCAAGAGGAGCAATTTGAGGATTATGACACGGGTGTAGTGGCTGAGGAGCGGGGAGCCAGTGGACTGCACGAGCTGGGAGAATTAACGTGCTTGGTGAAGTCCTTGGTACGTTCACTGACTGTCAGAGACCGTCAGAGGGAGGAAGACGCCGCTCTTCAAGATCAAAGGTGGCAGACTATGAATAATCAAATTCGTCAGATGCAGTCGCAAGTTGCGGAGCTGAGAGAGGAGTATGGGAGCCGGGCTGAACACAGTGGTGACGACGGCGCTTCGGGGGAAGACCCCAGGGTGACGGCCAGTCGGGTCGGCCCGCAGGAGGATAATTTACCGCTGCAGGTGCAGCCGAGGACAACGCGAACGCACCACGAGCCCAGGCTGAATCCGCTCTCTCCTGAGGACAACATCGAGCTCTATCTGTCGACGTTTGAGAGGATCGCTACGGTCTGCCGCTGGCATGAAGAAGAGTGGGCTATTCAGTTGGCTCCTTTGCTCACAGGTAAAGCACGGAGTGCATATGTGCTGATGGACATTGCAGACACGAACAATTATGGAAAAGTGAAGGAAGCAATTTTAACTAAATATGAGATTACATCCGACACATATAGGAGAAGGTTTCGGTCCCTGGACGTTCATCAGGACGAAACCCCTCGTGAATTGTATGTACGTTTAAAGGACCTGTTCTGTAAGTGGATTAAATCAGAAACCTTAACTGTGAAAGACATTACGGAACTATTGATTTTGGAGCAGTTTCTGCGGATGGTGAACCCGGAACTGGGAATCTGGATACAAGAGTGGGACCCGAAGACTGCAGAGGGCACTGCTCGTCTGGCGGAGGTCTTTCTGTCAGCCAGGTCTGGGAGCAGGAGACCTACTCTCGGCCGTGACAGCTCTTTCACCACACGGAGTAAGTCTAATGAGGGTGAAAGGGGTGGTCCAGCTCAGAATAGGCTGTATTCCAGGTCCAGTCAGATCACAAATAGCAGATATGATAGTAGCAAAAAGTCACGTTTTGTTTCAAATAAGGATATACGCTGTTATCAGTGTCATAAAATCGGTCACACTCAATATTCATGTCCTGCCACAAAAAATGATAAACCTTCATTATTATGCTCAGTTCCAAGACCCACTCTGTCAGTACCAATTCATAGTGAAATATACTGTATAAAACTACCGTTTTGCTTAATGGTCAGTGTGAAGAGGCCTTGTTAGACTCCGGTTGTTTCCAGACTGTTGTTTTGCCCAGTTTAGTCCCGAGAGATTCATGGAGTGAGACTACAGTAAATATCAGTTGTGTTCATGGGGATAAGAAATTGTACCCAACTGCTGAGGTCTATTTAACAGTGGGGGGGGGGGGGGGGCAAACTTATCTCCTTCCTGTAGCTCTTGTGCCTGATTTGCCTTATTCAATTATTCTTGGCAATGATGTTCCAACGTTGTTGGACATCATACAACAGGTTAGGGATGAACAAACTGAGGGGCAGGCAGGTGGCGCTATTGAGCAGAGGCTTGATGCACCTGTTGGGAAAATTTGTAATATGGTGACAACCAGGGCGCAGAGGGCTGCCAATGTTCTCCAGGAGTTGCCGTTCTATGATTCTGGGATAGAGGCAGGCCCTATTAAGCAGTCTAAATCCAAGGCTCAGAGGAGAAGAGACAAGGTGTTAGCTTCAGTAAAGAACGTGGGTGAAAATCATCACAGCTAAGCCAGGCAGTAGATTTTGATATTCCTCCTGACATAGCTGCACTGCAGAAAGCTGACTCAGCATTAGGACCTTGGTTTGATAAAGTCTCGGAGATTGAGGGTGTGAAACAGGGCAGAACGGATTGTTTGGCTGAGGCCTTGTATGTCATTAAAAAGGGCATTCTGTACCAGCAGCAAGGTGAAGTTATGGCCATAGCTTTGCCACAGGACCTCACACCAAAGATTATGGAACTGGGACATGTTATCCCTTGGGCAGGTCATCTAGCATTTCAAAAGACTCTACAGAGAATTGCTAGAAGGTTTGTGTGGCTGGGAATGTATACCCAGATAAAGGAGTTTTGCACAACATGTCCAATATGTCAGATTACATCACCTAGGGGAGTAGCCCGTGCCCAACTGCAACCATTACCGGTCATTGGAACACCTTTTGACAGAATAGGGATGGATGTAGTTGGCCCCCTAGAGAGAAGCTCCTCTGGTAATAGATACATTTTGGTGATTTGTGACTACGTTACTCGGTACCCAGAAGCCTTCCCCCTAAAATCTATTAAGGCTAGGCAGGTTGCCAACTGCCTTATCCAGTTATTTTCGAGGGTAGGCATACCCAGAGAGATTCTAACAGACTGTGGAACAAATTTTTTGTCAAAACTGTTGCAACAGGTATACAAGCTGTTGGGTATTAAGGGTATTAAGACCACCCCATATCACCCTCAGACAGATGGACTAGTTGAGCGATTTAACCAGACTCTGAAAAACATGCTGCGGAAATTTGTTTCTGATACGGGCTCTGATTGGGACCAATGGGTGCCATACTTATTATTTGCTTATCGGGAGACGCCCCAGGCTTCAACAGGGTTCTCACCTTTTGAACTACTGTATGGTCATCAGGTGAGGGGCCCACTGGATTTATTAAAAGAGCACTGGGAGAGTCTCAGGACAATGTGGTCTCATACGTCATTAAGATGAGAGAGAAACTGGATCGAATGACTGCTTTGGCTCAGGAGCACATGAGGACGTCGCAGGCCAAACAAAAAACTTGGTATGACAAGAAGGCCAGAAAGAGGGTTTTTCACCCAGGTCAGCAGGTTCTGTTACTGCTGCCTTCGTGTGACAGTAAGCTGTTGGCTCGATGGCAGGGGCCATATGAAATCTCTAAGAAACTAAGTTCAGTGACATACGAACTATATATGCCTGACAGGAAGTTAAAACATCAGAGTTTCCATATTAATTTGTTGAAGGAGTTTCAGCAGCCTGGTCATCATCAGCAGCAGCCTGTTCTTCAGGAGACACATCATCAGCTCTTCATTTGTGCGACGGAAGTGGATGAGGAGAGAAAACAGTCTTTTCCCACAAATGTGTCAGAGCCATGTTTATTTCAAGTGTCTCATTTGCAGGTTGATCAGCAGAGAGAGCTAGAGGCACTGTTAGATCCAGAGTTGTTTCAGGAGAGACCTGGTTTCACCATGCTTGTGCATCATAAAGTTCATTTGAAAGAAGAGGCTGTTCCACGTAGGAAATCTTATAGGATCCCTGAGCGATTGGTCCCAAAACTGAAGCAAGAGATTGATTTGATGTTGCAGCTGGGAGTGATCGAGGAGTCAGTCAGTGAGTGGTGTAGCCCGATTGTGCTGGTCCCCAAAAAGGATGGCTCTTTGAGGTTCTGTATTGATTTCAGATACCTTAATTCAGTGTCTAAGTTTGAGTCGTACCCCATGCCCCGGATTGATGAATTATTAGAGAAAGTGGGCAGGGCTAGGTTTATTTCCACACTAGACCTATGCAAGGGGTATTGGCAGGTGGCACTGGCACCGGAAACAAAAGAACTTACAGCCTTTAAAACACCTTATGGCAGTTTCCAATTTAAGGTTATGCCATTTGGCCTCCAGGGGGCGCCTGCAACTTTTCAGCGGCTCATGGACCAGGTATTGAGAAGGGTATCAAACTTTGCAGCTGCCTATTTGGATGACGTAGTCATCTACAGTCAGACCTGGGAAGAACATTTGGTACACCTTAGGCAGGTCCTTCAGTTGATTACGAGGGCAGGACTGACGATCAATCCACGCAAATGTGCGTTTGGACAGCAGCAGGTGGAGTACCTGGGGCATGTGGTTGGTCAGGGGGTCATTAGACCACGAGTAGGTAAAGTGGATGCTATCCGGACCTATCCTGTGCCCACTACTAAGAAGAAGGTACGATCATTTATGGGAATGGTAGGATGGTATAGTAAGTTCATTCCCCATTTTGCTGAAAGAGCAGCAATTTTGAATGACCTCACTAAGGCTTCAGCACCGAATAGGGTAAAATGGACAGAGGAGTGTGATAGAGCTTTTGAAGATCTGAAGAGTGCTATTTCTGGTGAGAAGGTTCTCTACAGTCCGGATTTTGCTCGCTCATTCATTTTACAGACAGATGCTTCAGGAGTTGGCATTGGAGCAGTACTTCTCCAGGAGGAGAAGGGAGAGAGACACCCAGTACTGTTCTTGAGCCGTAAGTTGTTGGACCGGGAGACGAGATACTCTACGGTAGAGAAGGAATGTCTTGCCATGAAATGGGCAATAGGGTCTCTTAAGTACTATTTACTGGGGCGTCATTTTATGTTGGAGACATATCATCGGGCCCTACAGTGGCTGAACAGGATGAAGGACATGAACAGTCGTCTCACAGGGTGGTATGTGTCCCTTCAACCGTATAACTTTACTGTTCGGTATGTGGCGGGGAAAACCAACCTTGTGGCAGATAGTGTCTTCAGAGTACATGACTCTAGTTTATTTTCTAGTTTATTCTGTAAATAGGTGGGAGAATTATTTAACTAGAAAAGCACTCGGAGAGCGCAGACCTCCGCCAAGTGGCACAGTTCCGCCCATACAGTGTTTGTGTGTACGTTTTCAGATTCCTTGACCATGAAAACATATGACTAGCAATTGGATTGACAATGATAGGATTAGCGGTTCAGTAGTTATTCACGAAAATGGCATTTTCCGTAATGGCGGCGACAGTTCCCCCCATACAGTGTTTGTGTGTACGTTTTGAGATTCCTTCACCATGAAAACATATGACTAGCAATAGCACGGTGATTCTCCGCATCCTCTGTGTTATCTCCCTGCCTTTTTTTTTTTTTTTTTTTTTTTTTCTTCTTTCTTTCTCATGCACTCTGCACTCTGTTGCCTTCTGTGTTTCACACTTTTAGACTTTGAACGAGGCATGACTGGCAATATCGAGCAGATCTTCTTTTAAAAAAAAAAGAAAAGCATAACCTCCTGGCGGAGGTAATAAGAAAAAAAATCAATAAAAAAATAAAATAAAACTAAGCTCGACGAGCTTCAATAGCATCTGGGGATAGCCCTTGCCTGAGTCGCTGCATTTCTTCTGTCGCTGCAGCACGGTGATTCTCCACATCCTGAGTGTTGAAAATGGCCCTATCTCACGATGTTAAAGAATCCTTTAAAAAATTCCTGGATCCAGACGGTGACCCGGATCATCCCCAAAATTTAATCAGTTCTTCCTTGTACCATTTCCAACAACGCCTGAAAGTTTCATCGAAATCCGTCTAAAACTTTTTGAGTTATCTTGCTAACCAACAGACAGACAAACAGACAAACCCCGGCAAAAATATAACCTCCTGGCCTGCGGCCTGGCGGAGGTAATTAGCTACTACGTTGTGTTAACATTTTCTCTTCTCTTCTCCAGGTACCCCCAGACGCTCAGACATTCCTGACATCTCCTGGACCTGTCTGGATCACTGTCTCTTTGTCTTGTTTGTCTTAAGATAAGATAAGATAAGATAAGCCTTTATTAGTCCCACAACGGGGAAATTCCAGGATTGCAACAGCACAGGGATAGCAACACTCAGAGCAACAATCAGAAGGCAAGAAAAAAAACAAGCAAGCAAGAGCAGCTAATATACATATGTACATATTACTATAAAATATATACTGTATATACACACACACACACACACAGACACACAGTGCAGAGCATTGTAGCTGGATGGAATAAATATATGAATACATGAACACACAGTGCAGAGCATTGTAGCTAGATGGAATAAATATGTAAATATATAAACACCCACAGTACGGAGCATTGCAGCTAGGTGGAATAAATATGCAAATATATAAACACACACAGTGCGGAGCAATGTAGCTAGATGGAATAATATGTAGATATATAAAAACACAGTGAGGAGCATTGTAGCTAGATGGAATAAATATATAGATATATAAATATAAACACACCCAGTGCAGAGCATTGTAGCTAGATGGAATAAATATGTAAATATATAAACACACACAGTGCAGAGCATTGTTGCTAGGTGGGATGAAACAGCATAACCGTCTATTTAGTTATCCTACATGGTATGATTATGTGCCCATACATATTCTCACCCTCCATAGCGACCGGTATGTTCCTAGTTGTATGCCGGAGAGGACCATTGTGTAAGTCTATTGCATCTTTTGCATTCAAAAAAACTATTAGTTTGTTACGTCTTTTTGCTATCTCTGCGAGCAGCCCTGCTTAGGTTGTACAGTCTGACAGCCGTTGGTAGGAAGGACCTACGAAACCTCTCGGTTGTGCACCTAGGATGATGTAGTCTGCTGCTAAATGAGCTCCTCAGTGCATCCAGTATGTCCTGCATAGGGTGGAGCTCGGACTCCAGCAGAGATGACAGTTTAGTCTTAAATTGATTATTAATGTTTACAGTCATTAATGCACATGGTCAGTTCAGCTGGAGTTAATAAGGTTAAAGCTGCTTACTCATCATTCGCTTAAGCTGATTTTTGTCTCAGTTTTTGGGGCTCTCAATACTTTTATTAATATACTGCAAGTAGCATTGTTTATGAAAGCCTATGTGGAATGGCACATCTGAAGTGTGGCTATCGAGCAGCTTATATTTTTATATGTCTTTTTAGTTATTTTGCTTTCCTTTGTATCAAGATTCACAAAGTCCAGAGAACATATTTACATGTGTATGCAGCACTCCACAGATCCCTCTGCTGACATTCACAGTAACTAATGAAAATGTGTGTCTGATTTGACATAGACAGTACCAATAAAGATAGGGCCATACCAAGGCAAGAAATTGGGTAGCAGACGAAGAGTTAGACAAAGTAGTTTATTTTGACGTTCTGATCAGATTTAAATACACAAATAATGCTGGTGTAATAGTCATTTATGAATCAATATTAAATTTGATAAATATATTGTGATAAAATAGTCTTGTGGTATTATGTTTTTTTTTTCTAAATAATAAATGGGATAATTTAGGTAATGATCTGAGGTAATGAATCAGGGCTTACTAATAAATATTGTTGTCATTGTCGTCATTGTTGTCGTTCTACTCATGAAAGTTTGTGAACCCTTTAGAATTTTCCACATTTCTGCATAACTGTGATCTAAAACATCATCAGATTTTCACACAAGTTCTAAAAGTAGATAAGAGAGCCCAGTTAAATAACTGTGACAAAAATATTTTACTTTTTCATTTATTTATTGAGGAAAATGATCCAATATTACATATCTGTGAGTGACAAAAGTTTGTGAACCTCTAGGATTAGCAGGTAATTTGAAGGTGAAATTAGAGTCAGGTGTTTTCAATCAATGGGATGACAGTCTGGCATGAGTGGGCACCGAGTTTTATTTAAAGAATCTTTTATTTAAAGATCTATCAAAGGGTCAACACGTGTTTGTGGAAGTGTATCATGGCACGAACAAAGGAGATTTCTGAGGACCTCATGAAAGTAGTGATGGCCAAATGAGGCTTTCTGGAGGACTTGAGGCCTTTCATCAAAATGGTTCACATAGACAAGGCCTCATGTGGGACTTCATTTTCTCTACCAGGCCATCTAGTGAACAAAATGTATACAACATGCTGATTTTCACAAGGGTATTGCTGGTTTAATGTGTATTTTTTCAATTTCAATAAATGTGCTGTCTTTTAAGAAATATCAGTAATCATAAGGCAGAAAATAATAAAACTGAGGTGACCACAGTGAATGTGTTTTTGCTACTTATCCATTTTTTTTAAAAGAAATAACTATTCAACAGTCATACTGTCTTTCTCAGTATATTCATCTCTGTCCTTATTGTCATGCAGGGCGCAATAGTGCCTCAGCGTAATGATGTCTTATTGTTGTATCCAAGCTCTTTGAAATACAACAGACACTTCGCTGTGCAAATAAAAATAAATTATTAGAATGACCCAGCTGGGATACGAACCCTAGCTTCCCAGTTGCAGGACAGACAGTTTACCTCTAAGCTACTACTTATGAATAGTTGAGGCATTCTTGAACACTTGAGCCTTTCATCAAAATGGTTCACATTAGACGAGGCCTCATGTGGAGCTTCATTTGCTCGACTAGGCCATGTAGTCTACAAAGTATACAGCATGCAGATTTTTACAATGTGTATTTTTCAATTTAAATAAATGTGCTGTCTTTTAAGAAATATCAATGATCATAAGGGAAAAAAGAAATAATAAAACTGGGGCGACTCCAGTGAATGTGTCTGTGTTACTTCGTGTGCTTTTACTACTTACCCATTTTTATTAAGAAATAATAAATTTTCAACAGTCTTATACTGTCCCAGTATATTCAGCTCTGGCCTCATTGTCATGCAGGGAACAATAGCAATAGTGCCTCAGCATAATGATATGTAATAATGATCCAAGCTCTTTGAAACACAAGAGACACTTGATAGACAGATACTTTTTTCAAGCAAAAAACAAAACAAATGACAAGTGCTATAAAAGTGACAGTATACAGTGCTCAAAAGGGAGAAGTTAACATTTATTTACTCCAACTCCTCTTTTCCCTAAATACAACCCATGTGAAATATATACCTATTACCTCAATTAAGACCCCAAGTAGACAATTAACTATATTTTATACATATCAACATTGACACCCATCCATCCCTACATACATCTATACCCAGCCCCAAACAACACAGATATGCACAGTACTGTCCCACCTACCCTACCATAGTGTCCCAGAGTGAGCTTAATGCATCGTACATATTAACACTACACCTCTAACATATATTCTTTCAGCAATGTTTATACCTATTTTTGAATTGATTTCTGTTTGTACATAGTTTTAGTTCCAGCTCCAGACTGTTCCACAAATCCACCCCACAGACAGATATGCACATACTTTTCTTAGTTGTTCGTACCTTAGGTTTTGTAAAGTTTAAGTCTCCTCTCAAATTATAATCATTGTCTCTTTTTTTTAATATTTTTTGTATATTAGTTGGGAGTTGATTATTAATTGCCCTGTACATTACTTGTGCTGTCTTATATTTAATTAAATCCATGAACTTTATGGCATATGACTTTAAAAATGAGTTGTTATGGTCTCTACATCCTACATTATTTATTATCCTTATAGCTTTTTTTGGTAATGCGCATATTGGCTGTAGGTTGGTCTTGTAGGTGTTTCCCAAGACCTCTACACAGTAGTTAAGATATGGTAAAAACAGTGAATCAAACAGTAAGAACAATGATTTATAGTCCAAGATGTGTCTTGTCTTCCCCAGTATCCCTATACATTTTGCCAACTTGGCCTGGATGTGACTGATGTGAGGTTTCCAGCAGATTTTATTGTCTAGCGCAGGGGTGTCCAACCATGTGCCATGGAGAGCCAAGACCCTGCAGGTTTTCTCTTCTACCCAGTCTCTTCAGCAGGTGTTTTCACTTATCAGCAATCAGTGGGAAGAAGTTCACTGAAATCTGCTGTTGAAGACACTGGTTGGAGGTAAAACCTGCAGGGTCTTGGCTCTCCATGGCACATGGTTGGACACCCCTGGTCTAGCGTCACCCCCAGAAACTTACTTTCCTGTACTGTTTCGATTCTGGTATCTATTGTTACCATTATTTCATGATTTATTTTATAATTTCCAAACAAAATAATTGTTGTTGTTTTTTTTTTCAGATTTAGAGATAATTTATTTTTGTTGAACCACTGTGCTAACCTTTTCATTTCTGTTGTGACTACCTCTAAAACCTGCTGCAAATCTTCACCAGTGCAAAGGATATTTGTGTCATCCGCAAACAAAATACATTTCAGAATTTTTGACACTTGGCATATGTCATTTATATATAAGATAAAGAGTTTGGGTCCCAAAACTGACCCCTGGGGCACACCACAAGAGATGTCCATGAAGGGTGATTTGTGCTCACCTATTTATACAAATTGTTGTCTGTTACTTAAATAACTTTCCACCCAGCTCAGTCCGACCCCTCTTATCCCATACCGTTCCAGTTTCCTCAGTAGAATTCTGTGATCAGTGGTGTCAAAAGATATCTTTAAATCTATAAATACTCCTACAGCAAACTTTTTTTTTAATCTATACAACTAGTAATTTCTTCTATGAGTTCAATTTGCGCCAAATATGTAGATTTGTCCACTCTAAAACCATACTGACTGTCTGTAAGGAGGTTGTGTTTTTCGATGAAATCATCCAGTCTTTTAGTGAAGATTTTTTCAAGTATTTTGGAGAATTGTGAGAGTACAGAGACCGGTCTGTAATTAGTGAAATGATGACTGTCTCCAGTTTTGTATAGTGGTATTGCTTTTGCTATTTTCATTTTGTTTTGAAATTTAACAGTTTTAAATGACAGGTTACAGATGTGGGTGAGTGGTTTAACAATTCCTTCAATTACCTTTTTCACTATTGTCATATCAGTTTCATTCTAGTCAGTTGAGTTTTTGTTCTTAAATTTACTCACAGTCCTGATAATTTCCTTTTCAGTTACTGCACCCAAAAAGATTGTGTTTGGATTTCTATCTTCTATTTCATTTACAGGCCCACTATCGTTTGTTTCTGGTGTCACTATTGTTTTTGCTAATTCTGGATCAACGTTTACAAAAAAATTATTGAAACCACTAACCACATCTTCCATATTATTTATCAAATTGTTATTTTCAATAAAGTATTCTGGATAATTTGCATTCTTTGATCGGTTACTAATAATCCCATTTAGCACTTGCCACATTCCTCTTAAGATATTCTTATTATCCTCTAATATTCTGTTTTAGTATTCTTTCTTGCAAGTCCTCATTATATTAGTTAGCTTATTTTTATATCTTTTATATTTGATCTCAGCCTCTACCGTTCTACACTTAATGAATTGTTACTTCCACCAGGCCGCAGGCCAGGAGGTTATGTTTTTGCCGGGGTTTGTCTGTTTGCCTGCTTGTCTGTCTGTTGGTTAGCAAGATAACTCAAAAAGTTTTGGACGGATTTCGGTGAAACTTTCAGGCGTTTTTGGAAATGGTACAAGGAAGAACTGATTAAATTTTGGGGATGATCCAGATCACCGTCTGGATCCAGGAATTTTTTTAAAGGATTCTTTAACATCGTGAGATAGGGCCATTTTCAACACTCAGGATGTGGAGAATCACCGTGCTGCAGCGACAGAAGAAATGCAGCGACTCAGGCAAGGGCTATCCCCAGATGCTATTGAAGCTCGTCGAGCTTAGTTTTATTTTATTTTTTTTATTGATTTTTTTTCTTATTACCTCCGTCAGGAGGTTATGTTTTTTTTTTTTTAAAGAAGATCTGCTCGATATTGCCAGTCATGCCTCGTTCAAAGTCTAAAAGTGTGAAACACAGAAGGCAACAGAGTGCAGAGTGCATGAGAAAGAAAAAAAGGCAGGGAGATAACACAGAGGATGCGGAGAATCACCATGCTATTGCTAGTCATATGCTTTCATGGTCAAGGAATCTCAAAACGTACACACAAACACTGTATGGGGGGAACCGTCGCCGCCATTATGGAAAATGCCATTTTCGTGACTAACTACTGAACCGCTAATCCTATCACTGTCAGTCCAATTGCTAGTCATATGTTTTCATGGTCAAGGAATCTGAAAACGTACACACAAACACTGTATGGGCGGAACTGTGCCACTTGGTGGAGGTCTGCGCTCTCCGAGTGCTTTTCTAGTTTATATAATGTATTCTTCTTTTTACATGCATTTAATAGCCCCTTGGTGACCCATGGACTATTTTTGTTTTGTTGTCTCTCACTGTATTGTTTTATAGGACAGTTTTTATTGTACAATGATTGAAATATTTATAAAAATTCATCATATGCTTTATTTATATCATTTTCGTCACAAACTATCTTCCAGTCTTGCATTAATAATTCATTTGCCAGTATATACATAGATTCTTCAGTTCTTATTCTTTTATATTTAATATTTTTGGTATACTTTTTCTTCCTATAATCACATTGATAGACAACAAAAATCGGCAGGTGGTCACTGATATCATTTAATAAAAGCCCACTCACAATATTATTTTCCATAATGTTTGTGAATATGTCATCTATTATGTGGCACTGGGTGACATGATTCTGCTAGGTCTAGTGATTGTTGGATGTAAGCCCATACTGTACACTGTGTTGATAAATTCTTCTGTCAAACTATGTTGTTTTGAATTCATAAGATCTATACTGAAATCCCCACAGAGGATAAAAAACAATAAAAGTTAAATTAAAAGAATGACACAGCTAGGATTCAAACCCAGATCTCCCACTTGCAAAGCAGATATACTACCACTAAGCCATCACCTCAGTTACAATAAAGAGCCACTATTTGTTAAAAATACATCAAAGACAGAAATGAGCTCAAGCTGTTCCCAAACGGGAGGAGTCTGTGTTTTTGGAGCTGACTCCATCTGAAAATTGGCTGTGACAAATCCCTTACACAGTCAAACATGACACAAAAAAAAAACATGAGGGACAGGGAACAGCTTCCTGACCCAGTCACGTGGTCCAACATCAACACATAAGTCATGAGTCAAGCCTCGAAACACACCTCGCCAAATATTTCCTGGATAAGATGGAAGCACCGTTCAGAGCACCAACGCCTGCCTGCCCATCACTACATGAAAGGGTTGTTGATGCTCATTAGGCTGGAAAAGGTGACAAAACCATCTTTGAAGAGTTTGGACTCCACTAATCCACAGTAAGACAGTTTGTGCACAAATGGAGGAAATAGAGAGTCTAAGTCACGCCCCTTCAACTTCATACACATACAGGACCTTAAATCGAAAAAAATCTCCATTGAAATGAATGGCAAGAGCAAAATTATCTTTTGATCCCGATCAAATTTTGCCATGAATTACGCGTATGATGTTTGTCAATTTAAAAGATAATTTTCCACATAAATAATGGTGTAGGTTGTTGTCTGTCAAGATACAAGATTGTGAAAATATGTACATTAAAATACTGCACAGACATGATGAGCTACATCACGTTTTCAAAGAGCGCCCCGGGGAAAGTAATAGTCCTCTGGATCAGCTCCAGCTCTTAAAATACAAAACAATACCTTTGTGTTGTTTTTCTCCTCTTTGGACCTTTCTTTCATCCGTCAGGAAACAGGAGGTGAGGTTTAGTAACCTCCTACCATGATTGTGTTTGGTGATGTGGGATGATGGGAGATGTAGTCCACAAAGCACTTTCATTAAAAAACAGTTGGCAACTTCAATTACATGGAAAATTGACAAACATCATTTATGTAACTCGTGGCGAAATTTGATCGGGATCAAAAGATAATTTCAGTCTTGCCATTCATTTCAATGGAGATTTTTTTTCCAATTTAAGGTCCCATCTGCAGCTGTGGAGGGGGCGTGACTTAGGCTCTCTATTTGTTACCATCCCGAGGAGTGGTAGACCAACTAAGATCACTCCAAGAGCAAGGCTTGTAATTAGGGCTTCACATTAACTTTTTTGCTCACTGGCCATTGTGGCTAGTGATTTTCCAAAATTACTAGCCACTCAGCCTTTTCACTAACCACAATTTTGTGGTTGGAAAATTAGGTTTAACCCCTTGCACTCTGGTCAATTTCCCTAAAAACGCCTAAAAATAACATCCATCCATCCATCCATCTTCTACCGCTTAATCCTTTCGGGTCGCGGGGGGGCTGGAGCCTATCCCAGCATCTTTGGGCGAGAGGCAGGGTACACCCTGGACAGATCGCCAGTCCATCACAGAGCCAACACAGAGAGACAGACAACCATTCACTCTCACATCCATACCTAAGGACAATTTAGAATCCCCAGTTTTGATGCCAATTAACCTAACTTGGCATGTTTTTGGCATAAAAATAACATACCCAAAGTAAATCAAAAGCTGTTCTTCAACCCTTTGCAGCATCTTCATGGGGTTGGTCTCATTTAAAAGAAAACACTTTGAATTTTTTGGCAAAACAGTCATAATCTCTTTAAGTGCTCCTGCCACTGAGTAACAGTAATCTAAACATACTGAACTTGAAGAAAATAAAGTTCACCTGGGTGTTTTTTTGGATACCAATGCTTGCAAACAACACACAGCTGTCAGATACTGGCTGGAACATGCAACAGAAATATAGAACCAAGTGTTATCCAGCTGAGGTCAAAATTTTGTAACAATACCACAAAAAATTAATATATTACACTGCTTTTTTGTCAGGTGGTTCCCAGGCGCTTTTAAACGGTGCCAAATTGTGCCAAATGGCACAGTTTGGAAAAGCGTCTGTAACTTTTGAATGATTCAATATAGAAGCTTGATCTTGGGCTCTAATGAAAGGTGACACTCAGGGCTGTGTGTGTGTGTGTTGTGTGGGGTGGTGTTTATTCATTCATGAATGAATGAATGAACAAACAAGCCCCCCCCCACACAAAGAAGCATACCACGTAAAAAATGTGTGGCTTTTTTTTTTTTTACAAGAAAAAATAACCTACAGTGCAATAAAAATTATACTAAAATATCTGTAATGTAGAGGATAACAACCCCCCTCCCCCGCTACAGAGGACGGACATCGTCCATCGCCACATGACGGATGCGGCGCACTGTCCCCGCGGTCTGCTACGCACGGTTGTACTAAAATATCTGCAATATATCTGCAATCCGCTACAGAAGAGTAGCGGGGGGGGCGGGGGGGCGTTCACAGTCCGGACGCGGCGCACGGACCGGTCCATCATGTGGCGATGACGTACAGTTGTAATTTACCGATCGGTCAAAAGTCATTTTGATTACAATTTTCAGGGATAAAGAATAATTTAGCTTATAACACTTACCTGTCCACAACAGCAGTGTTGCTGGCGAACTTCTCTTCCTCATTGTCAGACGAACATGACGCTGGTCCGCTTGTTACGACTCATGGTTCTGGTCACGCGACCCGGTCAAACCATGATTCCATTATTGCGGTTTTGCGCTTCCATGATTGCGGTTTTGACGAACGATTTTTCAAAACAAATAAGAACAGTAGTAAGAAAAAAAGACTGGCGAACGCGTGTGTGTCACCTAGTGGCTTACACAAAACAAATTTGACGCACGCTTTCAACAGTCGAACTTCTCTGCTTCAATTGGCTCGCTGTATTTGCAGCCGTTGGTAGGCGGGTCCTTCTTGCTAGGTTTTCAGTCATTGGTTCTTCAAGGTTTCAGAAACCCAATTCAAGGCTCTTATTAGTCGAATGAGAGGTCAATCAAATCTAAACCAATCAAAGCACTCCTTTGGCTTTCTGTTCGCGGCTGTGTCTGTAGTGGAAGAACGGAAATGCAGCTTTTTTTTTTTTCAGTGCACTCTGAGACGCACAGTGTGCGTCCTAGTGCGCATGAGGGCGCGCTAGGACGCAGAGACGTGACCGCCCGCGGTATCCCGGAGTGCAAGAGGTTAATAAGATCAAATTTGACTATTGCATGCTAAAATTTACTTGAACTAAATTTACAACCTTTTTAAATGTAAATGACCCTTATACTGTATAAGTATAAGGGTCATTTACTATATATAAGGGTATACTATACTATAGTATACTATAGTATATAGTATACTATATACTATAAGGGTATACTGTATCCATAAAAATAGCAAGAGAAACGCTGTTTAATTATTAACAGAAGTAAATTGTCATGAATGCCCTTTGCAGGGCATTAATGAGGCTCCAGGAGCCAGCTGTAAGTTTGCTTGTTTATTTAACAGAAAGGACAAAATGATAAAGTAAACAGCCCCGTGGGGCAAAACACGTACAGTGGGGTAAAAAAGTATTTAGTCAGCCACCAATTGTGCAAGTTCTTCCACTTAAAAGATGAGAGAGGTCTCCAATTTTCATCATAGGTATACCTCAACTATGAGAGACAAAATGAGAAAAAAAAAATCCAGAAAATCACATTGAAGGATTTTTAATGAATTAATTGGTAAATTCCTCGGGAAAATAAGTATTTGGTCAATAACAAAAGTCCATCTCAATACTTTGTTATATACCCTTTGTTGGCAATGACAGAGGTCAAATGTTTTCTATAAGTTTTCACAAGGTTTTCACACACTGTTGCTGGTATTTTGGCCCATTCCTCCATGCAGATCTCCTCTAGAGCAGTGATGTTTTGGGGCTGTCGCTGGCCAACACAGGCTTTCAACTCCCTCCAAAGATTTTCTATGGGGTTGAGATCTGGAGACTGGCTAGGCCACTCCAGGACCTTGAAATGCTTCTTACGAAGCCACTCCTTTGTTGCCCGGGCGGTGT
This sequence comes from Pholidichthys leucotaenia, assembly GCA_020510985.1. Classification (NCBI taxonomy): domain Eukaryota; kingdom Metazoa; phylum Chordata; class Actinopteri; order Cichliformes; family Pholidichthyidae; genus Pholidichthys; species Pholidichthys leucotaenia. The sequence goes on from CM035844.1 coordinate 171,209,405, forward strand.
GTTTGGGATCATTGTCATGCTGAAAGACCCAGCCACGTTTCATCTTCAATGCCCTTACTGGTGGAAGGAGGTTTTCACTCAAAATCTCACGATACATGGCCCCATTCATTCTTTCCTTTACACAGATCAGTCGTCCTGGTCCTTTTGCAGAAAAACAGCCCCAAAGTATGATGTTTCCACACCCATGCTTCACAGTAGGTATGGTGTTCTTTCTCCTCCAAACACGACAAGTTGAGTTTTTACCAAAAAGTTCTATTTTGGTTTCATCTGACCATATGACATTCTCCCAATCCTCTTCTGGATCATCCAAATGCTCTCTAGCAAACTTCAGACGGGCCTGGACATGTACTGGCTTAAGCAGGGGGACACGTCTGGCACTGCAGGATTTGAGTCCCTGGCGGCGTAGTGTGTTTCTGATGTAGCCTTTGTTACTTTGGTCCCAGCTCTCTGCAGGTCATTCACTAGGTCCCCCCATGTGGTTCTGGGATTTTTGCTCACCGTTCTCGTGATCATTTTGACCCCATGGGGTGAGATCTTGTGTGGAGCCCCAGATCAAGGGAGATTATGAGTGGTCTTGTATGTCTTCCATTTTCTAATAATTGCTCCCACAGTTGATTTCTTCACACCAAGCTGCTTACCTATTGCAGATTCAGTCTTCCCAGCCTGGTGCAGGTCTACAATTTTGTTTCTGGTGTCCTTTGACAGCTCTTTGGTCTTGGCCATAGTGGAGTTTGGAGTCTGACTGTTTGAGGTTGTGGACAGGTGTCTTTTATACTGATAACGAGTTCAAACAGGTGCCATTAATACAGGTAACGAGTGGAGGACAGAGGAGCCTCTTAAAGAAGAAGTTACATGCCTGTGAGAGCCAGAAATCTTGCTTGTTTGTAGGTGACCAAATACTTATTTTACTGAGGAATTTACCAATTAATTCATTAAAAATCCTTCAATGTGATTTTCTGGATTTTTTTTTCTCATTTTGTCTCTCATAGTTGAGGTATACCTATGATGAAAATTGGAGACCTCTCTCATCTTTTAAGTGGGAGAACTTGCACAACTGGTGGCTGACTAAATACTTTTTTGCCCCACTGTACGTAAACTATAACACAAAATAATAAACACTGACATCAAACGAGAAGGAACAGCGAGGACGGAACCTAAGCTGTAAAACATACACTTACGATAGACGAGCACAGAAGAATCCAAAACGCAGAGAGAAAACTGGAGTCGGGGGTAGGAACTCCAGTTCAGCAACACGGAGGTGTGAGTGCGTAGGTCACAGTAAGGCGTGAGCCTCAGCTGCTCCCTTAAATACCGGGCAAAAACCAAACAGGAAATAGGAATGTAATTAGTAAGATAGCGAACAGCTGTCACAGCACTGGCTCGGCTTTGACAGCCGGAAGTACTGCTGTGACGCTGTCACAACAAAAGCCCTGGAACCAACCTGAAAATAATATGGGAAAAAGGAGAAATACTGAGTAACCCGAGTGTGGATGAGATGGGCGCTCGGATCACCACATAAATACTGTAAAACATCCATCCATCCATCTTCTACTACTTTTCTGGAGGTCCGGGTTGCAGAGGCAGCAGTTCAAGCAGAGAAACCTAGACTTCCCTTTCCCCAGCCATCTGCTCCAGCTCTTCAGAGGGGGTACCAAGGCGTTCCCAGACCAATTGGGTGACGTAGTGTCTCCAGCGTGTCCTGGGTCCTCCCCGGGGTCTCCTGCCACTGGGACATACTCGAAACACCTCAAGTGGGAGGTGTCCAGGAGGCATCCTGATAAGATGCCCAAACCACCTCAACTGGCTCCTTTCAATGTGGAGAAGCAGCGGTTCTAATCTGAGCCTCTCCCCGATGGCTGAGCTCCTCACCCTATCACTAAGGGTGAGTCCAGCAATCCTATGAAGAAAGCTCATTTCAGTCACTTGTATCCGCAATCTCATTCTTTCGGTCATTACCCAAAGCTCGTGACCATAGGTGAGGGTAGGAACCTAGATTGACCAGTAAATTGATAGTTTTGCCTGAGAGCTTAGCTCCCTCTTCACCACAATGGGCCGGTACAGTGTCCCCCATCACTACAGATGCTGCTCCGATCCATCTGTCAATCTCTCGCTCCATTCTCCCCTCACTTGTGAATAAGACCCCGACATACTTAAACTCCTCCACTTGGGGCAGGAGCTTGTCCCCAACCCAGAGAGTACAATCCACCTTTTTCTGGCTGAGGACCATGGACTTGGACTTGGAGGTGCTGATTCTCATCCCAGCCACTTCACACTCAGCTGCAAACCGTCCCAGCAAGACCTGTAGGTCATTGCTGGATGAAGCCAACAGGACAACATCATCTGCAAACAACAGAGATGAGATCCTGTGGTCAACAAGCATGATAGCCTCTGTTCCCTGGCTGCACCTAGAAATCCTGTCCATAAAAATTATGAACAGGATCGGTGACAAGTGAGAGTCCAACTATCACTGGGAATGAGTCCGACCGAGTGTTGGCAATATGAACCAAACTCTTACAACAGTCGTATAGAGACCCGATAGCTGGTAACAACAGGCCTGATACCCCATACTTCTGAAGCACCCCTCACAAAAAACAATGAGGGACACAGTCAAATGCCTTCTCGAAGTCCACAAAACACATGTAAACTGGTTGCACAAACTCTGACAAACCCTTGAGGATTCTTGAGAGGGTAAAGAGTTGGTCCGATGTGCCACGGCCAGAACGAAAACCACATTGATCCTCCTGAATCCGACGTTTGACCAACAGCCAGACTCTTCTCTTCAGTACCTTGGCATAGTCCTTCCCAGTGAGGTTGAGGAGTGTGATCCCTCTAAAGTTGAAGCACACCCTCCTGTCCCCTTTCTTGAACAGAGGAACCACCACCCCGGTTTGCCATGCCAAAGGCACTGTCCCCGACCTCCACACAATGTTGCAGAGGCATGTAAACCATGACAGCCCTACATCATTCAGGGCCTTGAGGTACTCAGGGTGAATCTCATCCACCCCTGAGGCCTGGCCACCAAGGAGCTTTTAACCACCTTGGCAACCTCAGCCCCTGTGATGGGCGAGTCGTCCCCCCTCATCCACAAGCCCTGCTTCCTCTGTGGAAGGTGTGTCAGTGGGATTGAGGAGATCCTCGAAGTATTCCTTCCACCGCCTGACAATATCCCCAGTTAAAGTCAGCAGCACCCCATTTGCACCATACACAGTGTGGACAGGGAGCTGCTTCCCCCTCCTGAGCTGCCGGACAGTTTGCCAGAATCTCTTCGAGTCTTGTTCCATGGCCTCACCGAACTCCTCCCACACCCAATTTTTTGCTTCAGCAACCACCTGAGCTGTACTTCGCTTGGCCCGCCGGTACACCTCAGCTGCTTCGGGAGTCCCACAAGCCAACTAAGCTCAGTAGGACTCCTTCTTCAGCTTAATGGCCCCCCTGACCACTGGTGTCCACTACTTGGTTTGGGAGTTGCCACCAGGAAATGCACTAACAACCTTGTGGCCAGCCGCTTGAACAATGGAGGTGGAGAACTTGGCCCATTGAGACTTCATGTCTCCAGACTCCCTCGGAATGTGTTCAAAGTTTTTCCGGAGGTGGGAGTTGAAGACCTCCTGGACAGATGCCTCAGCCAGACATTCCCAGCACATCCTCACTATACGTTTGGGTCTACCAGGTCTGAATGGCATCCTCCCGTGCCATCGGATCCAACTCACTACCAGATGGTGATCAGTTGACAGCTCTGCACCTCGCTTTACCCGAGTGTCCAAGAAATACTGTCGCAGGTCTGATGACACAACAACAAAATCGATCATCGACCTGCGACCAAGGGTGTGCTGGTGCCAGGTGCACATATGGACACCCTTATGTTTTAACATGGTGTACTGTAAAACAGTCAAGAAAAATATTTGCCATATGAGAGTGAAATATAGGTAGATTTGTGGTCTGTCCCAATTCTCATTTTTACATCTTCCCCTTTGACTACCCCCACCCCTTGGCCCTTGAAGGTGCTGTGGTGCAGGTGTAGTCTGGCCGACTACTGATTGGAGGGTCTGGGGTTCGATTCCTGCTCTGTCTGCAGTCTGCATGCCGAAGTGTCCTTGAGCAAGACACTGAACCCTCAGTTGTTCCTGGTAGGTCAGGCCAGCGCCTGTGTATGGCTGCTCCGCCGCCATCAGTGTGTAAATGGGTGGATAGCAGGATCTGTAAAGCGTTTTGGTCATCCAGAGATAAGAAAAAGCACTGTATTAGTGAATGCCATTTACAATTTGAAGTCAAAGGCTAAGGGGTAGGGGTTGAAAATTACCCCATGAATTGGGACACCCCTTCATGGCTGCATGACATTATTAGTAGTTGCTGATGGATTTAATCTAAATCAACACTACCTGGTTTCACCAGAAAAAAAAAGAACAAAAAGAAAACTGATGAGAAAAAAAGTCTCATCTTAAGGAAAAAATTTCTCAAATTTACAGGAACAATTCTAATCACTACAAACAGTCAGAAATTTGCTAGAAAGAAAGATATGACTTCACAGAGGGAAAGTTGGAGCCCCGGGGGCCATATGTTTGACACCCCTGGACCAGCACATTAAAAATACATAATTAGAAGTTTTACTTCTATGAAATAGCTGCAAATCACAGATATCATAATCACAGATAATCTATATTGTATCTGTTGTGGAGAGTGCAATAAAGAAACCAGACTTGCACGGCAGACAAACTTTATTCACTCTCTCACTTCATTCGTACACAGAAAAAGAATTCCCCCAATACACCAGGGTCTCTCCTTTTATATCACCCCACTCCTTCCCCCTGCTGCCTGAGATCTTGCATCACAATACAATTAACACATCATCACCCCTACTGTCCCCGCATCTGCTCCTTTCTGCTGCCTGGGGTTCTACATCACCATAACTTCTCCCATCACAATACCTATTGTCCTCAACTGTTTAATCCCCCACGCTCTACCGGCAGAGGGACTATTTGCCTCTCCTTCGCTTCCATTCTGAGATGATTAGCCCAGCATCGGCTTCCCCCCCGCCCCCCAGAGTCTCAGACTGAGTGTCAACCCTCACGTCCTTTTGGCTTCAGTCTCCTCCCATATCTGCTGTAACGAGGGTTCTTCGGCTCCGCGGCGCTACTGTGCCGGTGGGGGGCTCCCGGGGGGGTGTCTGTCTGCAGGTGGGCAATGGTGAGGGGGGGAACATTCGAATTGCCTGTGTAGCTGCTCTGATGAATCGTTTACCTGGGGAGTTCTCAGTGGGGGTCTTCCACGCCGAGGAGCTCGAGCCAACATCACTTGCTCGTCCGCCACCACAAAGGCGGGCTTAAGTCTGTCTATATACATTTTGTCCCGACAACCCCCAAGTATAACAAACCCCTGGTTCCAGCACTCTGAACGGTCCATCATAGGGTGGGCGCAATGGGGGGCGGTGGGCGTTGTGCCTGACAAACACGAACGCCGCGTTCTTCAAAGTTTTTGGCACAAAAGCGCGTGGAAAACAGTGGTGGGCCGGGCCCGGTAGCGTGCCTATGTCCACACTATGCTGTGAACGCGGAGACAGACGGTTGTTCGGTGCGGGATTATCTGGTAAAAATTCCCCGGGGAGCCACAGCAGCTGAGAAAGGACCAGCTCCGCCGGGGAAGCCTCCAAATCCTCTTTTGGTGCGGAACGCAACCCTAACAGAACCCACGGCAACCGGTCTACCCAATTTGCATCCGTAAGTGAAGCCCTGAGCGCTGCTTTCAGTGACCTCGCATAACCCATTGGCCTGTGGGTTGTACACGGTTGTGTGATGAATTGCAACACCCAGGCTATGGGCCATCGCGGACCAGAGGTCGGAAACAAACTGATGGCCCCTATCAGACGTGATGTCCGAAGGGATGCCAAAACGTGCCACCCATGTTGTCAAAAAGGTGCGCGCCACGTCCGTGGACGTGGTTGCCGCTAGCGGGACTGCTTCTGGCCATCGTGTGGTGTGGTCCACCACTGTCAGAAGGTGCATCAACCCCTGCGATGGCGGGAGGGGGCCCACGAGGTCTACATGCACGTGGTCAAACCTCTTAGCCGGGATACGAAACGGCTACAAAGGGGCCTTTGTTTGTCTGTACACTTTGGCTCGTTGGCACCCTACACAGGCTGCAGCCCACTCTTTTACCTGTTTGCGCAGGCCTGGCCATACGAACTTCGCTCCCATCATTTGACTGACGTGCGCACTCCTGGGTGTGCCAGAGCATGAACTGACTCAAACACGCTTCGGCGCCAAGTGATTGGGACCACCGGGCGTGGGCATCCCGTGGAGACGTCACAGATTGGGGGGGGGGGGGGCTCCGTCTTGCAGTGCCCTGCTCTCCAGCCTTAACCCTGTTGGTCCAGACTGGAGTGCACACACGTCCGCATCGCCAATCTGCTCTGCGGCCATGGCTGCATAATCTATCCCTACGCCGACTGGGGCCACTACTGCGCGTGAGAGACAGTCCGCCACCACATTCAGTTTACCGGAATATCGGTCGTAAACTCCGAGATCATGGCTAGCTGTCTCTGCTGCCGGCCCGACCATGGTTCCGAAACCTTCGCCATCACGTATGTAAGCAGCTTGTGGTCCACAAACGCAGTGAAGCTGCGTCCTTCCAGCCAGAACTGGAAATGGCGTATGGCCAGGTGGAGAGCCAGCAATTCTCTGTCGAACGCGTTGTACTTACACTCACTGTCGCGCAAAGCCCTGCTAAAAAAAGCGTGCGGCTGCCAAGAACCGGTGATGTGTTGCTCCACGACGGTCCCTATGGCCACGTCCGAGGCGTCGGTAGTGAGCGCTATCCGAGCCGCCGGGTCCGGGTGTACCAACAGTGGGGAGTTTGCCAGGGCTGTTTTAACCTCAGAGAATGCCTGCTCCCACTCAGGAGTCCAACCGACTCTGTCCGCGGGTTTCCGTTTCTTGAGCGCGGCGTACAATGACTGCATGAGCTGAGCTGTGCGGGGGAGGAACCGGTTATAAAAGTTAACAAGTTAGCCATCCCCAAAAACTCTTGCAGCACCCTGACCGTCTGAGGCCGGGGAAAATTCGCAACCGCGTGCACCTTGTCCGGCAAGGGTATCGCTCCCTCCAGTGAGATGCGGTGCCCCAAAAAATCAATCCCGTCACGCCGAACTTGCATTTCGCTGGGCTGATTATTAACCCATGCTCCTCCAACCTCCGGAAAACCATCCTGAGGTGGGTTACGTGTTTGTCCTCGGACACACTGGCCACCAGGATGTCATCCAGGTAGACAAACACAAACGGCAGATCGTGCAACACCGCATCCATCATGCATTGGAACGTCTGTGCAGCGCCTTTTAATCCGAAGGGCATGCGTAAAAACTCAAACAGGCCAAACTGAGTTATTACCGCCGTTTTGGGTATGTCTTCCGCATGCACTGGGACCTGGTGGTAACCACGGACCAGGTCTATCTTCGAAAAAATACGTGCCCCGGCGAGGTGAACAGAAAAATCCTGAATATGGGGAATCGGGTAGCGGTCATGTGCTGTGGTGTTATTCAACCTGCGGAAATCTCCGCACGGTCGCCATGATCCCTCGGCCTTAGGGACCATGTGTAGTGGAGTGGGGATGCCCATGGGCTGTTTGAGCGCCTGATGATGCCCAACCTTTCCAAGTTGGCAAACTCCTCGCGCGCTATGGCCAGTTTAGCTGCGTCCAGGCGCCGAGGTCGTGCAAAAACGGGTGGCCCAGTGGTGGTAATAAAGTGTTCCACCCCATGTTTAGTGATGGCCGCCGAAAACATCGGGACACGTGAGTGCTGGGAACTGAGTGAGCAGTGTGTGGAACTTACCGCCTGGAGCTGTGACTTTGGCTAGCGTTGTTGGCCCGGCCCCTCAAGCTGCACAGGAGAGAGAATCAAAAGACATTGCGTTGATCAGACGTCTGTTAGCAACATCGACTAGTAGCCCGTATACACACAAAAAATCAGCACCCAAGATTGGGAAACTGCATGCCGCTATGACTTATGTCCACTCGTACATACGGCCGTGTAGGGATACAGTCAGTGTCCTCTCACCAAAAGTCCTAATGTCCGAGCCATTTGCGGCCATCAGCTTGGGGTCACCAGCTCCCGCTAGCCGGTCGGCGTAGGACGGCAGGATGAGGCTCTTTTGGGAACTGGTGTCTATGAGGAACCATCTCCCCGAGTGCGAGTCCGTCACGTAGAGCAGCTTTTCTTCACCGGCGGTCGCAGCTGCTACTGACTGCCAGCCTTGGCGTTTCTCGAAAGCTTGAATTGGCATGGTGGCATACATCGGCGTGTGTCCTCTCCAAAGCGGCGGTGGTAGGAGCAGAACATGTCTCTCTGGCGCTCCCTGGCCCCCGCCGCTGCTATCATCGCCGGCTCCTCGCTTCCGCTGGCCGTCTTGCTGGGTTCCAACGCCGCCGCGTTCACTGTGAGGGCTCTGGCGGTGAGGATGATCCGATCTGCCTCCTGGGCTAGCGCACGGTAGTCACGCGTGGTCAGCAACGGCGAGTTGCCAAGGACCGCTCTTGCCTCTGTTGGGAGGTTCCAGAGGAAAAGGTGGGCAAACAGAAAATGCCCGTCATCCATGCCCATCAACACCAACATCTTCTCCACCAGTTCGACCGCCGACCCATCTCCTAACTCGGAGCACCTCAGGAGTCTCTCTGCTCTCTCGCAGTCCGAAAGTGTGTAGCACCCGGTCAGCGCGGCTTTGAGAGTCCCGTATTTATCGTGGGCTGGGGGCTGTTGGAGCAGGCTCGCTACTTGCTGAGTCATGCGAGCATCCAGTGCTGAGACCACATAGTAATATCTGGTGTCATCTGCCGTTATTCCCCGGAGGGTGAACTGGGCCTCAGTGTGGAGGAACCAAGACTGCGGGTCGTGCAGCCAATAGTCCGGTAGTCTGACCGAAATGGCACACGCATTGCTGGGGCTTTCCATCCGGGCCGTCTCTGGGGTGCTTGCTGCATTGCTGGGGCTTCCCGTCTGGGCCAACTCTGGGGTTTTTGCCTCGTGTTCCATAATTTGTCAAGGGTCACCAGTGTGGAGAGTGCAATGAAGAAACCAGTCTTGAATGGCAGACAAACTTTATTCACTCTCTCACTTCATTCATACACAGAAAAAGAATTCCCCCAATATACCATGTAGGATAACTAAATAGACGGTTATGCTGTTTCATCCCACCTAGCAACAATGCTCTGCACTGTGTGTGTTTATATATTTACATATTTATTCCATCTAGCTACAATGCTCTGCACTGGGTGTGTTTATATTTATATATCTATATATTTATTCCATCTAGCTACAATGCTCAGCACTGGGTGTGTTTACATTTATATATCTATATATTTATTCCATCTAGCTACAATGCTCCGCACTGTGTTTTTATATATCTACATATTATTCCATCTAGCTACATTGCTCCGCACTGTGTGTGTTTATATACTTGCATATTTATTCCACCTAGCTGCAATGCTCCGTACTGTGGGTGTTTATATATTTACATATTTATTCCATCTAGCTACAATGCTCTGCACTGTGTGTTCATATATTCATATATTTATTTCCATCCAGCTACAATGCTCTGCACTGTGTGTCTGTGTGTGTGTGTGTGTATATATATATTTTATAGTAATATGTACATATGTATATTAGCTGCTCTTGCTTGCTTGTTTTTTTTTTTTTTTTTCTTGCCTTCTGATTGTTGCTCTGAGTGTTGCTATCCCTGTGCTGTTGCAATCCTGGAATTTCCCCGTTGTGGGACTAATAAAGGCTTATCTTATCTTATACCAGGGTCTCTCCTTTTATATCACCCCACTCCTTCCCCCTGCTGCCTGAGATCTTGCATCACAATACATTTAACATGTCATCACCCCTGCTGTCCCCGCAGCTGCTCCTTCCTGCTGCCTGGGGTTCTACATCACCATAACTTCTCCCATCACAGTACCTATTGTCCTCATCTGTTTAATCCCCCACGCTCTACCGGCAGAGGGACTATTTGCCTCTCCTCTGCTTCCAGTCTGAGATGATTATCCCAGCGTGGGTTCCCCACACCGTTATCTATCTAACAAAAAAAATCCTATGTAGTGGGTTTTATAGGTGTTTCATTGTTGGTACAAGTATTAATATAAATATGAATGTGAGTAGGAATGAAGATTTCTTTTCATTATCCACACATATAAGCTCGTGGGGCACCAGTCCAAAAGAATGGACAATTTTATTAATAATTCTGTTTTTGTACCAATAATGAATCAGTCTAAAAAAAAAAAACTGTGAGTTCTTGTCTGCTTTTAATCAAGAAGATGGACATGAAATCAAACAATAACTCCCATATGTCTTTTTGATAGTTTAATAAGAAATTTCAGAATAGATTAACACATTCAGATAACTTTAAGACAGGGAATTCAACATGTATCATGAGCACCATAGACTGTCATTGAATTACTGAGCACAACATGTATCAAACATTTGTGGAACCAAAGAAACCATAGTTTAACTTGGCAATGTAATGGAAAATGAAAAACCATAAAATTGCATTGGTTAAGAAAGGTGGATGCAATTGTATGAAGAAAATGATGATTAAAACTATTTTATAAAAAGGAAAATTGGTGTTACTCTGAAAAGGAATGGAGATTAAGGAAAAGACAAATGCATTTGAAGTTCTGAAAGGAGTTTGAAGATCTTAAGTTTATAGAACCTATACCAGGAATATTCTGAAGAATTAAGTTTAAATTGGACAACAGACCTTCAGCACAGCAGAGTCAGATTGTGTCCCATATGATAGCTGGCGGTCCATTGGATCTTGTTCCATCTGGACAGACATGGATTCTGTTGAGAGAACTGGCAGACAGGTTCTGTCCCACAGCTCGACCTACCCCAGAGATCATAACTGTAGATGCTGGCCGATGTTTTTTTTTTTTATCTACAGCAAAGGGAATTTGGCCAGGTGGTCAAATTCCAGATAATATTTGTTTATTGTTCAAAGTCCAATCAGAAAATCAAACTGAAAAAAAAACAAACAAACCCACAAATCTGTTTCTTCTAATGTATTGTGGTCAGATCAGAGATGATTTAAGCTTAGTAAAAAAATCAAACAAAATCTTCTTAACACAGTAATTTAAGGAAAAGGAGTAAAATTTTAAAGTAAAGAAAAAGAATTTACACAGAGCATGGACTCTGTGCTTACTTAGAAAGAGGGAAAAAAAATGGGAGAGCAGAAAATCTGCTCCTTCCAAGGGTCACTCCCTGCTGGCCAGGCTGCAACACTCCAACTCATGAACAAAGGAAAGTTTCCTAAGGTGTAGCAGGAATGGCAAAATAAATTTCATGACAGCTGAGCTTGACCAGTTACATTCAAAGATCAGGGTTGGATCTTCTCATTAGCATAAACTTTTGACCACTTGCACTGAGTTTCTCTCTCTTGCTTAACAGAGATCATAAACTGACTAAAAAAGAAATGCAGGGAGACTTGGAAGCTGATTGGTCAGTTCAAAGTTCTGAAGTGTGTCTCCCACAGAAAGAGGAGAGAGAATTTGATATGAGAAGTGATCCTCCTAAAACATGTTTATGTTGCCCATTAAAGCATAAATCCTTTAAAACTTTAGTGACTAAGATATTCTACTTAATAATAAAGGAACAAACAATGTGTCTACATTGTAAATGTGATAATTTCTTTATGATGGGCATGCAGAATAAATTGTTCCTGAAAATAAGGCAACACATATCAAATCATACCAATAAAAGCATTTCAAACCACAATTGTCCATCACAGGGTCCAGCCATATCTTCAGTAGTGTCCTGAGAAGTATCTTCTGAAAAATGAGAGTCTTGAGGAGAATAATATGACTTAATTCATTGTTTACAATTCATAATTTAACTTCAGAGAGAGAGAGAGAGAGAGATATGTGTTATCCATAGGAGGGCAATGTTGGACTGTTTGAGTTTTAAATTAGGAATCTTACTGGTCATGTCTGTGGAACATCAGGCAATAAACCTGTCATTTGGGGCATTCCTTTGGCAAATCGATTTGAGGGGAAATCGATTGACCAGACTTTTGGGTGAAACAATTGCTCCTCAGCAAAGAATGATTTAATAAATTGGAACTCAGCAGTTAATGTTACACCTGTAATTTCCCAGTTTGGGATCAATAAAGTACATCCATCTATGTAGCTAGCTAGCTATCTACAGTGCATCCGAAAAGTTTTCACAGCGCTTCACTTTTTTCACATTTTGTTTTGTTACAGCCTTATTCCAAAATTGATTAAATTCATTTTTCCTCACAATTCTACACACAACACCCCATAATGACAATGTGAAAAAAGTTTTTTGTTTTTTTTAAGATTTTTTCAAATTATTAAAAACTAGAAAAGCACTCGGAGAGTGCAGACCTCTGCCAGGCGGCACAGTTCCACCCATACAGTGTTTGTATGTACATTTTCAGATTCCTTGACCATGAAAACATATGACTAGCAATTGGATTGACAATGATAGGATTAGCGGTTCAGTAGTTATTCACGAAAATGGCATTTGCCGTAATGGCGGCGACAGTTCCCCCCATACAGTGTTTGTGTGTACGTTTTGAGATTCCGTGACCATGAAAACATATGACTAGCAATAGCATGGTGATTCTCCGCATCGTCTGTGTTATCTCCCTGCCTTTTTTCTTTCTCATGCACTCTGCACTTTGTTGCCTTCTGTGTTTCACACTTTTAGACTTTGAACGAGGCATGACTGGCAATATCGAGCAGATCTTCTTTAAAAAAAAAAACCATAACCTCCTGGCGGAGGTAATAAGAAAAAAAATCAATTAAAAAAAAATAAAACTAAGCTCGACGAGCTTCAATAGCATCTGGGGATAGCCCTTGCCTGAGTCGCTGCATTTCTTCTGTCGCTGCAGCACGGTGATTCTCCACATCCTGTGTGTTGAAAATGGCCCTATCTCACAATGTTAAAGAATCCTTTAAAAAATTCCTGGATCCAGACGGTGATCCGGATCATCCCCAAAATTTAATCAGTTCTTCCTTGTACCATTTCCAAAAACGCCTGAAAGTTTCATTGAAATCCGTCCAAAACTTTTTGAGTTATCTTGCTAACCAACAGACAGACAAACAGATAAACCCCAGCAAAAACCAGACATAACCTCCTGGCCTGCGGCCTGGCGGAGGTAATAAAAAAAACTAAGAAATTACATGTACATAAGTATTCACAGCCTATCATGAGCCGAGCCGGCTTGGTTTCCCCCGGCTCGGCCCTGGTCTCTCTGTGGGTTTCGGTTTCATTGTTTATGTGCATTTTGTGCGTTCATTCCACCATCTTAGCCACTGCCCGACCGGCAGCAGTTAGTCAGCCTCTGATCTTTTTCCCACGCTGCTGACAGGCTGTCGGTCCAACCACACCCCCTCACTCTCCATATTTCCACCAGCTGTCCCAGCCCCGGTGATTCTCTGTCCTGCACAGGTGCTTCCAATTTGTGTGACCAGCAGTGTTTAGATTTAAGCAGCTATCTGCTAGATTAATGCTGTTGGGTCATTGTATGAGTGAATCACCCCTGATCACCACGGAGTGATCACCACATCTGGAAGGACTGCTATTTGCGCTCATTAGGAGAACTGGACTTTGTGGGACTGCTCCAACTTGTGAGTAAATTGTTTGTGACTCTTTGTGGTTGCCGCTGTGCTGAACCAGAAGTGTTCCCTCTCGGCAGCACTATTGTTACACTTAGGCTGTGCCCAGTTTATGTTCCCCACAAGTTTGTCGAGCTACCCGCTGTCTTCCCTGTTCTTCTGAGCGCACCTATATTGAATAGTATTATTTTCCTGTGGCCACAGTACACAGTGGTCTACCTGCTGGTTGCTACGGCGTCAGTTATTTTGTGTAAAGCTCAACCTTTTTGTAAGTCTTTATGTTTTGTACTGTTTCATGTCAATAAATGTGTGTTTAGTGAAACCCAGCATTTAAATCCTCATTCTTTCTTCTCTCCACAGTGCACAACGAAAGGCACACGGGGGAGTTTATGACACAGCCTTTGCTCAATACTTTGTTGATGAAGCAATTACAGCCTCAAGTCTTTTTGAATTTGATGCCACAAGCTTGGCACACCTATCTTTGGGCTGTTTCGCCCATTCCTCTTTGCAGCACCTCTCAAGCTCCATCAGGTTGAATGGGAAGTGTCAGTGCACAGCCATTTTCAGATGTCTCCAGAGATGTTCAATTGGATTCAAGTCTGGGCTCTGGCTGAGCCACTAAAGGACATTCACAGAGTTGTCCTGAAGCCACTCCTTTGATATCTTGGCTGTGTGCTTAGGGTCATTGTCCTGCTGAAAGATGAACCGTCACCCCAGTCTTAGGTCAAGAGAGCTGCGGAGCAGGTTTTCATCCAGGATGTCTATGTACATTGCTGCATTCATCTTTCCCTCTATCCTGACTAGTCTCCCAGCTCCTGCCTCTGAAAAACATTCCCACAGCATGATACTGCCACCACCATGATTAACTTTAGGGACGGTATTGGCCTTGTGATGAGTGGTGCCTGGTTTCCTCCAAACATGACAGCTGACATTCATGCCAAAGAGTTCATGCTTTGTCTCATCAGACCAGAGAATTTTGTTTCTCATGGTCTGCGAGTCCTTCAAGTGCCTTTTGGCAAACCTCAGGCAGGCTGCCATGTGGCTTTTACTGAGGAGTGGCTTCTGTCTTTCCACTCTACCATACAGGCCTGATTGGCGGATTGCTGAAGAGATGGCCGTCCTTCTGGAAGGTTCTCCTCTCTCCACAAAGGAACACTGGAGCTCTGACAGAGTGACAATCGGGTTCTTGGTAACCTCCCTGACTAAGGCCCTTCTCCCCTGATCACTCACTTTAGATGGCCGGCCAGCTCCGGGAGAGTCCTGGTGGTTCCAAACTTCATCCATTGATAGATGATGGAGGCCACTGTGCTCATTGGGACCTTCAAAGCAGAAAAAAATTTTCTGTACTGCTGTGGTAACATGATGCTGTGATAATGTATCGTCACTTTCTGTTGTAACGTAACGTATCGTCACTTCCTGTGTTGCTGGCTGTCTGTGGTTTGCTATCCTCACTGTCCTGAGGATTTTGCCTTTAGTTGTATTTTAATCACTTTTTTCCCTCTACCGTTAGCTCTCACTTCCGATTATCAAGCCTCCTGCAACTTTGTGCGCACTCAGTGTCATCTAATCACCCTCTTTAGCCTTCTGTTCACCTTTCATCAGTGTTTTTGTTAGCTTCGGGTTAGCCACTAGCTATGGCTACTAGCTCTCCTTCCCCTTCTCCTCTGGTGTGCACTCTCTGTCAGATGTTTAGCTACACCTCTGCCTCTTTTAGTGATAATGGTAAATGTAATAAATTTTGTCTTTTTGAGGAGGTCGAGGCGAGGTTGTCTGATTTGGAATCCTGGCTCCGCTGTATTGAAATACTGTCTGCGCCAGTTAATAACGTCCCTTAGCTGCAGCGGAGCTCCCTAGCTTAGGGCGGCCTGCTAGCGGTCCTCCGGTCCTCCTCACCAGTGAGGAGACTGGGTGGGTGACGGTGAGAAGGAAGTCTAGCCCCAAAGCCCCAGTTAACCACCAGCCTGTTCATGTTTCTAATCGCTTTTCCCCGCTCAGCAACACACCCGCTGAGGAAAAAACTCTAATCACTGGTGACTCTCTAGTCAGAAACGTGAACCTAGAGACTCCAGATGCCATAGTCAAATGCATTCCTGGGGCCAGAGCAGGCGACATCGAGTCAAATTTGAAAATGCTGGCTAAAAGTAACTGTAAATACTCCACAATTGTTATCCACGCCGGCATTAACAACTTCCGACTCCAGCAGTCGGAAGTCTCAAAACTTAACGTGGAATCGGTGTGTGACTTTGCAAAAGCAATGTCTGCCTCTGTAGTATTTTCTGGGCCCCTGCCCAATCTGACCAGTGATGACATGTTTAACTGCTTGGCATCCTTCAACCGCTGGCTGTCTGTGTGGTGACCTGCAAACAATGTGGGCTACATAGACAATTGGAGCTCATTTTGGGGAAAACCTGGTCTTTTTAGACAAGACGGCGTCCATCCCACTTTGGATGGTGCGTCTCATTTATTTAACAATCTGGCATCATTTTTATCCAAATTTCCAAAACCTTGACAACTCAGAGTTGGGACCAGGAAGCAGAGTTGCAGTCTTGCACACCTCTCTGCAGCTCCTCTTCATCTGCCACCCCTCAACTTAGCCCCTGTCTTCCCCATCAGAGAATCATTGTCTGCTCCCTCCAAAGTAAATAAAAATATAATGTATAAGCATCCCAGAGTGATTAAGCAAAAAGTTGATAAAACTCAAATTAAACATGAAGCCTCTAAACTGAATGATTTGGCCTCTGTTCCTCCTCATAATTTAAAAATTAAATGTGGTTTGTTAAATATTTGGTCTCTAACTCCCAAGTCTCTACTAGTCCATGATCTGTTAATTGATTATCAGATTGATTTAATATCCCTTACAGAGACTTGGTTAGGGCAAGAGGATTATGTTGGTTTGAATGAACAACTCCCTCTGGTTATTTAAACTGTCAAAATCCCAGAAGTTCTGGTCGTGGGGGAGGAGTAGCAACAATTTACCATTCTAAATTACTAGTTAATGTAAAGCAAAAAACACGTTATAATTCCTTTGAGGGCCTGGTCCTCAGTATTGGGCATTTTAGCAATTTTAGGCTAAACCCAATTTTATTTGCCATAGTTTATCGTCCTCCATCAACCTACTCAGAGTTTTTATCTGAATTTGCCAAATTCTTAGCTGATTTAGTGTTGAAATCAGATAGAATAATTATAGTAGGGGACTTTAATATACATGTAGATGTAGATAGTGATTGCCTTAATTTGGCATTTAATTCAATATTAGACTCGATGGGGTTTTCTCAAAAAGTAGGAAATTCTACCCATTATCTCCACCATACGTTGGACCTTGTTTTGACATATGGCATCGTTGTCGTCGTCAGTTCCAGCTCGTGTCCGAGCATTGGTTTCGTCTTAGTTTTCAGGACATTGCCATTTGTGATTGATGTCGATGGCGGATGTGGCTCTGAAGGCCCAGCCTATGATAGAGCTGTCGTGGGCAGAAGTCACATTTTATTGTGGGTGGGGGACGTGGTTGATTTTGTTTTTCTTGTCTTCGTTTGTGTTTATCATCCTCCTGTTGTTTTCTGAGCCTCTCAAATGAGTCTGTGCCTTCCCAAGTTCTTCTTCTCCAGGCTGCTCTGTCGGTGGCAAGTTGTTCCCAAGATCTTTTGTCTATGTTGGCTTGGTTCAGGGGACATTTTAGCTGGTCCTTGTAGTGCAGTTCTGGCCTACCATGTGGTCTTTTTCCTGTCTCAAGCTCCCCCTGGAGCATGATTCATGGTAGTCTGGTGGGGTCCATCCATACGACACGTCCTGTCCATCGAAGGCGGTGCTGCAAGATGGTAGCTTCCACACTAGGCAGCAGAGCACGCTTGAGAATCTCATTGTTTGAAAGTCAATCCTCCCAATGAATGCCAAGTATTTGTCTGAGCTTTCTCTGTTGGAAGTTCTCAAGGCGCTTGATATCGCGACGATACAAGGTCCAGGCTTCACAGGCGTAAAGAAGGGTGGAAAGAACAACAGCCCGAAAAACCATGATTTTGGTGCGGATGGTTATCGCATGATTATTGAAGACTCGATGACAAAGGTGTCCATATGCGGTGTGTGCAGCTTTTATGCGGTTTTCAATGTCCTTTGCACAAGTTGGTATTTTTGAGAGGATGCTACCAAGGTAAGAGAAATGTTCCACTTCATCGACAGGATTTCTGTTAATCTTAAGGGTGGTCCTTGAGGAAGTTTGACCAGGTGCTGGTTGGTTGAGGATTTTGGTTTTGTCAGTGTTAACTTCCATTCCAAAATGCTCATAAGAGACATTATAAATGGTAGCTATCCTCTGGAGGTCATTAACAGTCTGAGCTGGTGTGGCATTATCGTCTGCAAACTGCAATTCATGAACACTGGTGACCGAGGTTTTGGATTTCGGGCGAAAGCGAGCAAGATTAAAAAGCCCCCCCATCCAAGCAGTATTGCAGATTGATACCAGGGGTTGTTGGTGGTATTTCATTTAGCATTGCAGCCATATACAACAAAAAGAAGGTTGGAGCAAGGACACATCCTTGCTTGAGACCACTAGTGATGGGAAAAGGGTCTGAGAGGATATTTTGGTGGCAAACCCTACCAACCATGCCATTGTGGAGAGCGCGAACGAGAGCGATGAAATCATCTTGACATCCAAAACGAGCAAGAACAGCCCACATAGCAGGGCGAGGAACTCGATCAAAGGCCTTCTTGAGGTCCCAGAAGACGAACACGAGTGGTTGTTGTTGTTCTTGGCTCTTTTCCTGGAGTTGTCGAGCACAGAATATCATATCTACTGTACCACGAGAGGGTCTAAAGCCACACTGGGACTCAGGAAGTACATCCTCGGCTACTACAAGAAGACGGTTGAGAAGGATACGAGCAAAGATCTTGCTTGCAATGCTCAGTAGTGAGATGCCGCGGTAGTTACTGCAGTTCTCTCTATCTCCCTTCTTGAAAATGATGAATATATTTGCATTTTTAAAGTCACTTGGTAACGTCTTGGTTTCCCATATTTTTTTTTTTATTTAAGTTTTTGTAAAGGGTATACATGTCATTACAGCATTGCATTGTTTACATTTTCATCACATATTCGCCCTTTTTTGTTTTTTGTTAACATTGGAAAAAAATTATTACAACACCCTTTTTTTAAGTGAAAGAAAAAGAGAAATTAAAAGAAGATCAAAAAACAAAGAAAAAAAAAACAAAACAAACAGAAAAAAACCCCAAAAGAGCAGAAAAATAAAAGAGCATCTGCGTAGCATTGGAGCAAAGAGAGGTGCCATTATTGAAATGGTATTTGTCAAAGATTAGATCTGATGGAAGACACATATGCGTTCCAGGGTTGCCAAAAGTTCAAGAACCCATCCATGTCCTGTGTCAGTGCAAATGTCAACTTTTCCATCGAATAAATGTCCTGAATCCCATTAATCCAATCCTCAGGTGTAGGACAGTCTTTCAACGTCCATTTTTTTGTTAGAGCTTTTTTACTTGCCAATATTAAAACAGTGAATAAGTATTTTTCCCCTCGTCTTTCCAGTGATTCCGGTAGTAAACCCAAATACAAAGTTACAAAAGAAAAGGGAACTGTTACTTTGAATATTTTCCCCAATATTGTCTGTACATTGGTCCAATATTGGTGGATAACTGGGCATGACCAAAACACATGAAAATGATTTGCAGTCTGTTCACCACACAGGCGCCAACAATTCAACCCCTTACAAGTAAATTTGTTTTGTGCAGGTGTTCTGAAAAATCTTACCAAATTTTTCCATCCAAATTCTCTCCATAGCAGGGATGAAGTACTTTTCAATTGTTGTTTATTTAGCTTTTCCCATATTTCCAGTTGTAAAGTGAAATTCCCCTCTTTTTCCCATCTCTCTTTTATATATGATGTGTTGTCTCCTTTTAAGTCTTGAAGACCATGGTATATTTTAGAAATGTATCTGATCCCTGGGATCCCTTTATATGCCATTAAGAAAACCTTCAGAACACCTGACTGGGCCCTTTCCAATTCCTCCTTTTTAAGTATTTTGTTTATGTGGTGTCTAAGCTGAAAGAACCTGTAAAGGTCTTGATTTACTAGACCTTGTTTTTTCAAATCTTCAAAACTTCTTAAAGTTTGCCCTTTAAAAAAATCATAATATTTTATCAGTCCGTTCTCTTTCCACGTTTTAAATCTAGTGTCTGTTTTATTAGGAGTAAAGTTTTGATCACAGGAAATCCATTGCAATAATCAATAGGGTTCTTTAGTTTGATTCTCTCTGACTATCTTAAACCAAATTTTTAGCGGGATCTCTATCCACGGGTTAGTGTTGTTCAAAAGTTTAGGTAAGGCATTGTTCCCTATTATCGCCAGTAGGGGAATGTCACTTGTTATTTGGCATTCCATCTCCTTCCATTGTGCAGTGTAAACTGGGTTACATATCTCTACTAAAGTTTTAATTTGTGCGGCTTTAAAATAGTCCCTGATATTTGGCAGCGTGAGCCCACCTTTGTCTTTGTTTAGCTGTAGGGTTCTATACCTGATTCTTGGTCTCTTGCCCTGCATATGAATCTTGAGATCCTTCTGTCCAGTTCTTGCCATGTTTTTTTGGGAGGTTCTACCGGTATTGTTTGGAAAAGGTATAGAAGACGTGGAAGTATATTCATTTTGACTGCTTCAATTCTTTGTGCAGTACCCAAGAATGGTATCATATTCCATCTTGCTAGATCAGATTTTATTTTTGCCATCAGTGGATCATAGTTTAGTGTTATAATTTTGTTGAGTTGTTTCGGGATATTGACTCCCAGATATTTCATAGATTCCATCTCCCAGTTAGTTTTGAGTTTGCTTAGTAAATATTGATTTGGGTCATAGTTGAATGTTAAAATTTGGGTTTTGTGCATGTTTAATTCGTACCCCGATAACTCTCCATACTCTGAAAAAACTGAGATTAGTTCTGGAAAAGAGGTGTCCGGCTGCCCCAGGTATATTAAGATGTCATCTGCAAAGAGTGTTATTTTATGTTCCTTCTGACCAAGTGTAATACCTTGAATTTTTTGATTCTGTCTTATCCATTGGCTCAGAGGTTCTATGAAGATTGCAAAGAGCAGTGGGGACAAGGGGCAGCCCTGACGACATCCTCTTTCCAGTTCAAAAGATGATGATAATTTACCGTTAATCCTTATTTTAGCTGTTGGGTTTTTTTTTATATAATGCCTGGATAGTTCTAATGAAGTTATTATGAAAATTGAAACTGGATAAGATTCTATATAGGAAAGACCAGTCAACTGAATCAAATGCTTTTTCAGCATCTAATCCCAATATGGCTGCATTTAAATTATATTTTTTTATATGATTAATTATGTGTAAAGTGCGTCTAATGTTATCTTGTGTCTGTCTTTGTCTTATAAAACCTGTTTGGTCTAAATGAATTAAGTCTGTCAGTATATTTTCTAACCTTTTGGCAAGGATAGCAGTAAAAAGTTTATAGTCCTGATTTAACACACTGATTGGTCTGTAGTTGGAGCAGTCTAGTTTATCCTTTTCAGGTTTAGGTATGACTGCAATGACCCCTTCTCTCCCGGAGGGTGGGATTTCCCCTGTGTGGAGGACATAGTTAAATGTTTTCAGGAGGAAAGGAGATAGTTGCTGTTTAAAGGTTTTGTACCACTCTGCTGTATAGCCATCTGCTCCTGGGGATTTGTTAGTTTTAAGTTTCATAACTGCTTTTTCTAATTCTTCAGGTTGTATTTCTGACAGTAGTGTTTTATTTTGTGACTCAGTAAGTTGGGGAAGATTTAATGTATTTAGGAAGGCTTCGGATGCGTTTTTATGTTTTTTGAGAGAGTATAAGTTCTTGTAGTAATTCTCGAAGCTTTTAAGAATTTCCTGAATTCTAAATATTATTTCCTTTGATACTGGGTCTCTGATTTTGTAGATTGTTCTCTCCGTTTGTTGTTTCCTCAATTTGTAGGCTAGTGATTTTGTCAATTTGCTACCTGTTTCATAGTATTTTTGTTTCAGAAATGTAAGTTTCTTCTGGATTTCTATTGTGTAGTTCTCGTTTATTTGTTTTTTAATTTCCTTAATTTTGAGTGAGTCATTAGAATGAGTGTTGTCTTTGTGCTCTTTTTCTAGTTTCTTAAGTTCAGACTCTAATGTGATTAGTTTTTCTTGTCTCAGTTTCTTTTGGGTTGCCAGTTTTGCGATAATCTTTCCCCTTATTACAGCTTTGCATGTGTCCCACAGTATTAAAGGGGATACTTCTCCATTATCATTTTCATCCAAATATCTGAGAATATCTGATTCCAATTCATCTTTCAGTGGTCCTTTCAGCACATTTGAATTTGACCTCCAAGAAAATGTATTATTTGTGTATTTTTGGATATTTAAGTCCATATAGATCGGACTGTGGTCAGAGAGATCCATCAGTCCTATTTTACATGTTTTTACTCTTCCAATGTCTCTATTAAACATAAAAAATAGTCAATCCTTGAGTATGATGAATGTGGTGCTGAGTAAAATGTATAATCTTTTACACTGGGGTTGAGTTCCCTCCACACGTCACAGATTCCCATTTCTTTTAGTAGCATCCAAGTTTTTCTACTTTGAGTGTTATTTTGATGTGGAGAATTACCTGATGCATCCCAGTATGGGTTCAGTCTTAGATTGAAGTCTCCACCACATATCACTAAACCTTTGGCTTTAGTTATCATTAGGTCAAATACATTTTTATAAAATTTCCAGTTAGCCCCTGGAGGTGCATATACATTCAGCAGGGTGATATCTTCTCCCTCTAGCCGACCAAGTACCATGCTAAATCTTTCTTCTTTATCTTTGTGTTCTGAATTTTTTTCAAACATAATTTTGATTGAGATCAATGTCGCTAACCCCCTCCTCCTCCCTGACTTGTATGAGGATGAAGAGATCAGTTTAAACCCTTGTCTATTAAGTTTAGTGTGCTCCAAGTCTGTTAGGTGGGTTTCCGGTAAAAATATTATTCCTGCTTTGTCTTTTTTTCATTTTGCCAAGAATCTTGGATCTTTTAACTGGATTCAGGATCCCTTTTACATTATATGAGATTACTTTGGTTACACCCTGTTTCTCCATTGTATTGCCTTATTTAGTATAACAGTGTAGTGGCCCTCTTTTATGCTACTCAGAAACTGAAAGAACATTAAGAACATAAAAAACATTAAGAACATAGTATATAAAACTTGAAAACAAAAAACTGTCAAAAGATCTTCCTGAGCTGAGGTCTTTTTAGTGACCTTAGAAGAGCCTTGATGGTGTGTTGGCTCTGAGGGAAATTCCTCAAATTTTGTTACGTGTTGAGGGCCCTCTCTTACCCCTGTAAGTTGTCCCATGTTTTTAACGTGAATTTCAGATCCCAATCCGAACCTGTAATGATTTTTTTTTTTTTTATGTCTATATCCTATGAAATTTTGCGCAACCTCCCACCACCATCACAGCAAACAATCACGTTAATACAGTATTTGTTAGTGTGGAGAGTTCATGTGGTTCATTGTCACATTTCTAGTTTAACAAGTTTTGTTTTGTTTTTTTTAAAGACTTACTTGTTTCTAATATTATGACTGTTCCATGAAATGTTTTACCACTTGATGATTCTGCATCTCCTTTAATGTTTGTTACCTTGTAGGAGGAGGGTTGGATGCGCAGATTGACTAAAAATGTCGTTATTCCCTCCTAAAAGCGCTCAGTTTTTCCTTATAGCCCTGGTGCTGGGTTTCCCGCTGCTGGCCCGTGGATTTTGAGGGTCTCTGTGTGCACCACGTTTGAGCCTTGATTCTTTCGATCGGGTCTACTGCGAGTTTATACACCGTTACCGGGAGCCCTCTTCTCGCCATATCCCTGGTTGCTTCTTCCGCCGAGTTGTAGAGACACGTCTCATCCCCGTAAAAAACCCGCAGCTTCGCCGGAAATGGAGTTTGAAAGCGCAGCTTCTTCTCTCTTAGTACCTTTTTAGCGTTGTTGTACTCCCGACGCTTTTTGAGGACCTCCAGGGCGTAGTCGTGCTCCACAAAAACTTTTCTTTCTTGGTGCATAAATCCTTTTTTCTGCCAAGCCAGTCTCACAACCTCTTCTTTTGTTCTGAGGTTGGAAAACTTCACCACTGTAGAAGAGCTTGAAAGAACGAGGCGATGTGATATATAAACCAAAGTTTATTATCAGCTCCTCTAACAAGTCTCATCTAGGTGCAGCAGCAGAAGAAGGAAAGAGAGCAAACACCTTCGGCTCTACGAACTTATACTCGCACATAACAAAAGACATGCATATCAAAAGCTGACATCCCTCATTATCTTAATCCCCCCATTGTCTTCGTACTCCTCCGCCTGGCCCTGGGGGGTCAGGGCAACCCATCCGGTCTCCACCGCAGTGCCTCGGATGCTCTTTGATCTTCACTGGCGGTTGAGACTCTTTGTCCTGTTCTCTGAGGTGTGAAGTCGCCTTACATATGTAATCACCAAACATTCTCACATGCTTAAACATATGTAGGTTATGGAATATATGATTAATATAGACCACAGCCCCCCCCCCCCCAAACGACTAAGAAAAGGACAAAAGAAAAATTCACAGTTTAAGATAATTATTATGACATACTAACTGCTACACCTCTTGCCACAGAAGAAACTTTCCAGCAGCCATGCTCCTAAGAGAGTTCAGTGGTAATCATAACAGCACAGTAAAATCACAAGTCAGTCCTAAACTGTTACAGCACAATTAGTGAACAACTGTTGAGTAGTTTGCATCAGTCTCTGTGCCGTCTGGGTTTTAATCTTCTCCCGAATCTGCTGTGGGTCCGCTTGGGCGTCCTGCTGGGACCTTCCTGTAAGGAATCTGCAGCTTGGGAAGGAGAGTGATTATTTGTTCCCTGCAGGGGGGCTGAGTCTTTTCTCTTGGGGGGTCTACCCCGCCGAGGTGCTCTCGCCAACCGTGCAGGCTCGTCTCTCAACAAGAAGGCAGGTTTAAGTCTGTCAATGCTGACTGTTTCTTTTCTATCCCCAAAATCAAGCACAAAGTGTTTATCACCAGGTTCCAGCACTCTGAATGGCCCATCGTATGGTGGGCGGAAAGTTGGTTTTAAAGCTTCATGCCTAACAAAAACGAATTCAGCGTTCTTTAAAGCTTGTGGGACAAAAACCCATGGAAAAGAGTGATGTGCCGGTCCGGGGAGAGAGTCCGGTCCGTTGCTGCCTAAAAACCTCGGGGCAGGGAGATGCCCTGGCTCTGGGTTCTCTGGTAAAAATTCACCCGGGAGCCTGAGAGGTTGTGCAAAAACTAATTCTGCTGGAGAGGCGTCTAGATCCTCTTTGGGCGCAGCACGCAACCCCAATAAAACCCAGGGAAGTTTATTTACCCAATTTGTATCCATTAGTGAGGCTCTGAGGGCGGCCTTTAAAGATCTGTGAAAACGCTCGCATAACCCATTAGCCTGAGGGTGATAAGCGGTGGTGCGGTGAATTGTCGCCCCTAAGCTGCAGGCCATGGCTGACCAAAGCTCCGAGACAAATTGAGGCCCCCTATCGGACGTGATGTCCGATGGGACACCGAAACGTGCCACCCAGTTTGTCAAAAAAACGCGAGCGACTTCCTCCGCTGTGGTTGACGCCAGAGGGACTGCCTCTGGCCAGCGCGTGGTGCGGTCTATCATTGTTAACAGATGTGTGAAACCTTGGGAGGAAGGTAGCGGCCCCACAAGGTCGACATGAACGTGGTCGAACCTTCTAGCAGGGATTGGAAAAGGCTCCAGAGGGGCTTTTGTGTGTTTGTGTATTTTGGCGCGCTGACAAGAAATGCAAGTTTTTGCCCATTCTTTTACGGTTTTGCGCAGGCCAGGCCACACAAACTTTTCGGCGACCATTTTAACCGAAGCACGCACACCTGGGTGCACGAGGGAGTGAATCGAGTCGAAAATACGGCGGCGCTATGCAGCTGGGACTAACGGGCGAGGTCGGCCGGTTGAGATATCGCATATTGGGGGGGCACACCGTCGCGTAAACCCCTTTCCTCCAGCCTTAACCCTGTTGGTCCAGACAGGAGTGCGCGCACGTCCGCGTCACTACTTTGTTCCTCTGCCATGGCTGCATAATCTATCCCTGCGTGGATGGGTGCTGCGTATGTGTCCGTGTTGGTGAAAAGCTCTGCGGCTGCGGTAGTATAATCTGTCTCCTCGCGCTCTGGCGATGTCACAGCATGAGAGAGGTAGTCTGCTACCACGTTAAGTTTGCCTGCCACATGTCGAATATCTGTGGTGAACTCTGAAATCGCAGCTAGCTGTCTTTGTTGCCTGCCTGACCACGGTTCGGAAATTTTAGCCATCGCAAAGGTGAGCGGTTTGTGGTCTACAAAAGCCGTGAAACGCCGCCCTTCTAACCAGAACTGGAAGTGGCGGATGGATAAATGAAGCGCTAGCAGCTCCCTGTCAAAAGTGCTGTATTTACGCTCAGTTTGGTTTAGCGATTTGCTGAAGAATGCCAAAGGTTGCCAGATTCCGCTGACGTGTTGTTCTACAACTGCCCCTATGGCCAGGTCCGAAGCGTCTTTGGTTAGCGCAATGCGGGCCGAGGGATCGAGGTGAACCAACAATGTGGCATTAGCTAGGGTACTTTTTACTTCCGCGAAGGCGCGTTCGCGCTCCGGGGTCCATTCGACCGCGTTGGAAGCTTTTTGTTTTCTGAGCGCGTCATATAGGGGCTGCATGAGCTGAGCTGCATGGGGGAGGAAACGGTTGTAAAAATTAACCATTCCTAAAAATTCTTGTAGCGATTTGACCGTTTGTGGCCGTGGGAAACTTTTTATCACGTGAACTTTGTCTGGCAGTGGGACTGCCCCCTTCGGAGAAACTCTGTGTCCTAAAAAATCAATTTGTGACACGCCGAATTTGCATTTGGCTGGATTGATTATTAACCAGTGCTCTTCTAGCCTCTGAAAAACCATAGTGAGATGCCGCTCGTGTTCTTCCTCAGACGGGCTGGCTACCAGCATATCGTCGAGGTAGACGAAAACAAAAGGGAGGTCGCGTAATACTGCGTCCATCATCCGCTGAAAGGTTTGAGCAGCGTCTTTGAGGCCGAAAGGCATCCGCAAAAATTCAAAAAGGCCGAAGGGGGTTATTACAGCTGTTTTAGGAATGTCCTCTGCTCGAACTGGGACTTGATGATAACCGCGGACCAGGTCTATTTTTGAAAAAATGCGCGCACCCGCCAGATGTAGTGAAAAATCTTGAATGTGAGGAATTGGGTAGCGGTCATGCGCTGTCGCATTGTTTAATCTGCGGTAATCGCCGCACGGTCTCCAAGAACCGTCGGATTTTGGGACCATGTGAAGTGGTGACGCCCAGGGGCTTTTCGAGCGTCTGATAATGCCTAATTTTTCAAGGGTAGTAAACTCGTCCCGAGCTATGGCGAGCTTGGTCGCGTCTAAGCGCCGAGCTTTGGCGAACACGGGTGGGCCCGTTGTGGGAATAAAGTGTTCGACCCCGTGTTTAGCCACTGTGGCTGAGAATTTGGGAATTGTGAGTGCTGGAAATTGGGTGAGGAGTTGATCAAACTTACCTCCTGCTGTGGTGACGCTGGCCTGCACGGGTGGTGGAGAAACTCGAGCTGCGCAGGGAATAGAAGCAAAGGACAGTGCATTAACCAAGCGTCTGTTCGCTAGATCAACTAATAACCCATGTGCACACAAAAAATCTGCGCCCAACAAGTTAAAACTCACCGCCGCTACAACAAATGTCCATCTGTAGTTGCGGCTGTGGATGCAGAGGTGCAGGCTCTTTTCGCCAAAAGTGTCGATGCTGGAGCCGTTGGCTGCCACCGCTCCATTGCCCCAGGGGCCCATGGCCCGGTCTGCTTGGGAGGGCATGACAAAACTTAGTTGAGCTCCCGTGTCAATAAGGAACTGCTTGCCGGTGTGTCCGTCCGTCACATATAACAGCTTGCTTTTTTCGCCGAGAACTGCTGCTGTTAACGGCTCTCGGCTTTGGCGTTTCCCGAAATCGTGAATTTGCAGGGGGGAACGCATTTGTGAGCCTTCTCGGCGAAGCGGTGGTGGTAATAACAAACATCGCTCCGTCTGTTACGTTTTGGCCGTGTCGCTGTCACCGCGGGCTGGTTCTGCTTGGTGGTTTGTGGCTCCCCGTGGCTCCGGGCATCAGCGTTGAAGTCTGCGGATGCTGCTGTGGGTGTCTGCTCCTTGCAGGCGCTGACGAGCTGTTAAGCTTCGTGAGCCAGCACGCGGAAGTCTTGCTGGGTGCTGCATCGCATGTTGGCAAGCGTCCCTCTCATGTGTGGCGGCAGCGTACTGAGGAATATGAATTGGAAGAGGAAGTTGTCATTGTCCTCTTCTTTAAGCTGCAGCAAGTCCTCCATGAGGGCCTTGGGTCTGCATCCTCTGTGGCCGTAGACCGCCAGGATCCTCTCGGCTCTCTCTTCGGCTGAGGGGACATAATTTGCCACGATGGTTGCTTTCGGTACTTTATATTTGTCTTGGGCCGGCGGCCGCTGGATAATGCTCCGCACACACCTCGAAGTGGCGGCGTCGAGTTTGGCGACGATGTGATAGAACTTCGTATCGTCAGCCGTGATGTCCGCCAGTGTAAACTGGGCTTCAGCTTGCTGAAACCACGAGGCGGGGTCTTCCTGCCAGAAGTCCGGCAGCTTGACAGTGACGGCGTTTGTGTGGACCGTTATTGATGTGTCCGCAGGGTGAGAGTGCCTTGCTTCGGCTCTCTCAGCGGCGCTGGTGCTCGGTTGAGCCCTCTCTATCACTTCTGCCGAGGGGGAACGTCGTCCATCTGTTCCCCTGTCTGCGTGGGCGCCGGCGTCTGCCTGGGTCGCCACAGATGAGTCGGTCGCGGGGGAACGCCTCTGGACCATGCTCGCGTCAGGGTCACCAGTGTAGAAGAGCTTGAAAGAACGAGGCGATGTGATATATAAACCAAAGTTTATTATCAGCTCCTCTAACAAGTCTCATCTAGGTGCAGCAGCAGAAGAAGGAAAGAGAGCGAACACCTTCGGCTCTACGAACTTATACTCGCACATAACAAAAGACATGCATATCAAAAGCTGACATCCCTCATTATCTTAATCCCCCCATTGTCTTCGTACTCCTCCGACTGGCCCTGGGGGGTCAGGGCAACCCATCCGGTCTCCACCGCAGTGCCTCGGATGCTCTTTGATCTTCACTGGCAGTTGAGACTCTTTGTCCTGTTCTGAGGTGTGAAGTCGCCTTACATATGTAATCACCAAACATTCTCACATGCTTAAACATATGTAGGTTATGGAATATATGATTAATATAGACCACAACCACCACCGATTTTGGAGGCGCTTCCGCCGACGGCCTTGGGGCTAATGTACGGTGCGCCCTTTCTATCTTCAAGTCGGTGGATTGGGGAATTTCCACCTTCTCTCTCAGTATGGATTCCACGCATGCAGCCATTGTGGTGAAACCGTCCTCGACTCCTTCTTTCAGACCATGAATTCTTATGTTGGCCCTTCATAGTCTTCCTTCTTGGTCGGTTAGCTTAGCCTCCAGTCTTGTCTGTCGTTTAAGTAAATCCAGCACGGTTTCTTCCAGCCCTTTTATTCTTTCCTCTGCTTCCATGATTCGGTCCTCAGCCTGGTCCACTCTGCTGTTTGTCCTTTTTATTTCGTCTTTAATTTCACAAAATTCGGCCCAACACTCTTGGCAAAATTCTCTTAATTCTTGAATTATCGTTTTTAAGCTAACCGTGTTGCTAGCCTCATTCAGCTCCTCTGCTTCCGAGTGGATGTCCTCCAGGTCAGATTCTCCGGCCGATGTGCATCTTGCCTGGCAAATGTCGATCTCTTCTGCTTTCCTTTAGGCATAATGACTTTGTCTTTTGATTTTCACTCTTCCAAATATCCGTTAAATCTGATTTTCAAAGTATTTTCATGGATGGGGTCTTGGAGCTTCAGCGTTAAGCTGCTATCACAATGGTGTCCAGACCGGAAGTCCAGTTTCCCATATTTTAAGTAGAAGCTGTATTAAATAGTTTTCACCTCGGGACATCCATGAAGATAGAACTCCAGCGGGATGTTATCTGGTCCTCGTGCTTTGCCTGTTTTCATGTGCTTTATAGCTTTATTTAGCTGGTGTAGTGAAGGTGGTGTAGACATCCACTCGCGAGTGGGGTGTTGCGGGGTCTTGCAGAGGAGATCACTAGGGGTGCAAAAGTGACTATTTAACAGATTCTCAAAGTGGGACTTCCAACGGTCAAGGATCCCCTTGGTGTCTGTGATAATGGTGGAGCCATTTGCATCTTTTAGGCTGCCCACAGGTGATCTTTTGGGGCCAAAGATCTCATTCGTTGCAGCATAAAAACGGCACATATCCCGTTGGTCAGCATATTTTTGCAAATCTTCTGCTTTTTGCTGCCACCAAGTGTTTTGGGCTTTACGAATCCCTCTCTGGCATGCTGCTTTTGCTTGCTGGTGTTTCTGTTGATTCTTTGCAGATGGATCATTTTCAAACGCAAGACGTGCATGGCGTTTAGCCTCTATGAGGTCAGTGATTGTTTCATCATTCTCATTGAACCAGTCTTGGTTTTTCTTGTGTTTGTGACCAGTCGTTTCTTTGGCGGCAGCAGTCAATGCATCATGGAGAGTGGTCCATTGGTCTTCAACTGAGGCATTGTCTAGAAGGCTCAGTTCATTCATGTTTCTACTAATGGCCTCTCTAAAGGACTGCAACATTTGGGGATCACGGAGCTTGTCA
The DNA here is from genome assembly GCA_020510985.1 of Pholidichthys leucotaenia. Lineage (NCBI taxonomy): Eukaryota > Metazoa > Chordata > Actinopteri > Cichliformes > Pholidichthyidae > Pholidichthys > Pholidichthys leucotaenia. The sequence continues at coordinate 171,239,760 of CM035844.1, forward strand.
CAGTCAAAGCGAAAGTGAGGAACGTTTGCCAAAATGCGCTTTAGTGGTCGCCGGATCGTAATATTGAGCAGGGAGATCAGGAGGCAGTGATCTGTCCAGCAGTCATCTGCTCCAGGCATGGATCATGTGATGCGGACATCATTTCGGTCTCTTGTTTTTGTGAGGACATAGTCAAGGGTGTGCCACTTTTTGAAGCAAGGGTGTTTCCAGGTCCTCTTCTGGCGATGGGGGAGTTGGAAAAGGGTGTTTGTTACAATAAGATTGTGTTCGGCACAAAGACCCAGTAAAAGTTCCCCATTTGCATTTCATTTTCCCATACCATGGTGGCCTATGATGCCTTTCCACAGCTGGTGGTCACTGCCAACTCTGGCATTGAAGTCACCCAGAATAATAAGCTTGTCGGATTCTGGGACTGTCAGAATGGTATGTGTGAGCTGTTCATAGAAGGAGGTCTTGCTTTCATCTTCAGATGTAAGTGTAGGTGCATACACTGAGATCAGAGTGAGGAAACGTTTTTGGGTGAGCGGGATTTGGATGGTCATTATTCGCTCATTGATGCAGTTGGAACAAGGTTGTGTTGGTCCACAAGTTGGGATCGGATGGCAAAGCCTACACCATGGATACATGGATCTTCTGTATCCTTTCCCTTCCAGAAAATGGTCTAGTTTGATCCAGTTTCCTTGATGTTGCCTTCCTCAGCAAGTCTAGTCTCACTTAGAGCTGCTATGTCGATGTTAAAGCGTGCAAGTTCTTTACATACCAGAGCTGTATGACATTCTGGGCTCTCGCTGCTCCTCGTGTCCTGCAGTGTGCGGGACACGAGGCAAATCCGACAAATCTGAATTTGCTGACAAATCCGATAAATCCGAATTTGTCGAATTCTTAGCTGATTTAGTGCTGAAATCAGATAGAATAATTATAGTAGGGGACTTTAATATACATGTAGATGTAGATAGTGATTGCCTTAATTTTGCATTTAATTACCTCCGCCAAGGAGGTTATGTGATCATCGGCGTTGGTTTGTCTGTTTGTCTGTTTGCTTGTTTGTTTGTTAGCAAGATAACTCAAAAAGTTATGGACGGATTTTCATGAAATTTTCACAGATTGTCAGAAATGGGGTATCCTACAGATGATTACATTTTGGTGGTGATCCGGATCACCGTCCAGAAGAAAACCGCCATTATGGAAAATGACATTTTCATCAATAACTACTGAACCACTAATCCTATCGTTGTGAATCCAATTGCTAGTCATATGTTTTCACGGTCAAGGAATCTGAAAACGTACACACAAACACTGTATGGGGGAACTGTGGCGCTAAACCGGCATTACGGAAAATGCGATTTTCGTCAATAACTACTGAACCACTAATCCTATCATTGTGAATCCAATTGCTAGTCATATGTTTTCATGGTCAAGGAATCTGAAAACGTACACACAAACACTGTACAGGGGGAACTGTGGCCGCCATTACGGAAAATGCCATTTTCGTGAATAACTACTGAACCACTAATCCTATCATTGTCAATCCAATTGCTAGTCAAATGTTTTCATGGTCAAGGAATCTGAAAACGTACACACAAACACTGTATGGGGGGAACTGTGGCGCTTGGCGGAGGTCTGCACTCTCCGAGTGCTTTTCTAGTTCAATATTAGACTCAATGGGGTTTTCTCAGGAAGTAGGAAATTCTACCCATTATCTCCATCATATGTTGGACCTTGTTCTGACATATGGCGTAGAAATAGAAAATCTGGTCGTGTCTCCTCATAACCTTGTACTGTCAGACCATTGTCTGTTAACCTTTGATTTTACTATTTCTGACTATTTGGCTCCTAAGGAAAAATATTACTACAGTAGATGCTTCTCAGATGATGTTGTTACCAAATTTATGCACATTGTTTCCTCTATGCCATGTGTCAACACAACGGAAATAAGCTATAGATAGCTTGCTCCTTCTGTAATTGATAGCATGGTAGATAGTGTTCCAGCTTGTCTGCATCAGACTCTAGACATGGTGGCCCCTTTGAAAAAGAAAAAAGGCTAATCAGAGATTTTTAACTCCTTGGTTCAACACAGAAACTTGTAGCTTAAAACAGAAGACTCATCAATTAGAAAGAAAATGGCGCTCTACTAATTTAGATGAAATCTATTTAGCTTGGAGAAAACCTCTTTTAATTGATAAAAAAAATCTCTGAGAAAAGCTAGAACGAGTTATTATTCTGCATTAATAGAAGAGAACAAGAATAATCCCAGGTTTCTTTTCAGCACTGTAGCCAGGCTGACAAAGAATCAGGACTCTGTCAATCCTAGCATTCCCTTAGGGCTTACTAGTCAGGACTTTATGAACTTTTTCAATAATAAAATTTCATCTATCAGAGATAAAATCAATCAGATTCTTCCCACCGTTAACTTAAATACAGTAACTACTACAACGCCTTCAACTGATATCTGTTTGGATCAGTTTACTCCAATTGACCTTTTAGAGTTAGACAAAATAATTTCCTCATCCAAGCCTTCAACTTGTCTTTTAGACCCTATTCCTACCAGGTTATTTAAAGAAGTCTTCCCATTTATTGGTAGCTTTATTCTTAAAATAATCAATTCTTCATTAACTTTACGCCATGTACCGCAGGCTTTTAAAACTGCTGTAATTAAACCCTTACTCAAAAAGCCAATGCTGGATCCAGAAGTTTTAGCTAACTATAGACCAATCTCTAATCTCCCTTTCATTTCAAAAATCTCAGAAAGAGTTGTTGCTACGCAATTATTTGACCACTTGCAGGGAAAAGGTTTACTTGAAGAGTTTCAGTCTGGGTTTAGAATCCATCATAGTACTGAAACAGCCTTAGTGAAGGTCACTAATGACCTCCTTATCACATCTGATAATGGACTTGTTTCTATACTTGTCCTTTTAGACCTTAGTGCAGCTTTTGATACTATCGATCATAATATTCTACTTGACAGATCAGAACACTATGTTGGACTTAATGGAACTTCGTTGCAGTGGTTTAGATCTTATTTATCTGATAGGTTCCAGTTTGTTCATGTCAATAATGAGTTTTCTTTCAACTCAAAGCTCAGTCATGGAGTTCCACAGGGATCTGTGCTAGGCCCTACTCTTTTTAGTTTATGTATGCTTCCATTAGGCAACATTATTAGAAAGCACTGTATACATTTTCATTGTTATGCAGATGAGACACAATTATACCTGTCAATGAAGCCAGATGATAGTAATCAGTTAGCCAAGTTAGATGCCTGTCTTAAGGAAATCAAAGCTTGGATGACTTGTAATTTCCTGCTATTAAATTAAAAAAGACTGAAGTCATTCTTGTTGGTCCAAAGAACCTTAGAAATACCTTTCCAAATCAAACTTTTAGACTGGATGCAGTTACTTTTTCTCTTAATAGCTCTGAGAGGAATCTTGGAGTTATTTTTGATTAAGATCTGTTTTTCAATTCACATATTAAATTTGTTTCTAAGACTGCTTTCTATCATTTGCGTAATATTGCCAAGATTAGGAGCATCTTGTCTCAGAGTGATGCTGAGAAACTGATCCATGCTTTTGCTCGCTCTAGATTAGATTATTGTAACTCTTTATTATCAGGTTGTCCTAAAACATCTCTAAAAAGTCTTCAGTTGATCCAAAATGCTGCAGCAAGAGTTTTAACAGGTACTAGAAAGAGAGATCATATCTCTCTGGTTCTGGCCTCCCTTCATTGGCTTCCCATAGAGTTTAGAATTAAGTTTAAAATCCTTCTTCTCACTTTCAAAACTCTAAACAATCACACCCCTTTTTATTTAAAAGATATAATATTACCCTATTATCCTAACAGAGCACTACGCTCCCAAAATGCTGGATTACTTGTAATACCTAGAATCTCCAAAAGTACACTGGGGGCAGAGCCTTCAGTTATCAAGCTCCTCTCTTGTGGAACCAGCTGCCAATCTGGATTTGGGAGTCAAACTCAATCTCTGTTTTTAAGAATAGGGTTAAAACCTTCCTTTTTGATATAGACTACAATTAGGGAGGGATCATGTGTTTCTGAACTCTCCCTTAGTTATGCTGCTATTAGGTTTAGACAGCCGGGGGACCTCCAACAATACACTGGGCTTCACTCCTTTCTTCACTCTCAATGAATTTTTTTTTTTTTTTTTTTGCTGGTCATTAACATCTGTTTGTTCTCTACCATAGATTGAGTCCCCATCGTGCTGTTTGCTCTCTACATGTCTGTTCTTTTCATCTTCTCTATCCCCTCATCTCCCAGCCAGTCACAGCAGATGAATGCCCCTACCTGAGCCTGGTTCTGCTGGAGGTTTCTTCCAGTTAAAAGGGAGTTTTTCCTCTCCACCGTCACCAAGGGCTTGCTCACAGGGGATCACCTGATTGCTGGGGTCTTTCTGCAATTGTGGGGGTTTTCCCTACAGTTGAAAGTGCTATGAGATGACTGTTGTTGTGAAATGGCACTATATAAATAAAGTTGAATTGAACTGAATTGTACCTTTGCCAGATTTGTGCCTCAAGACAATCCTGTTTTGGAGGGCTACAGATAATTCCTTTGACTTCATGCTTGGTTTGTGCTGACATGCACTATCAACTGTGGGACCTTATACAGACAGGTGTGTGCTTTTCCAAATCATGTCCAGTCAACTGAATTTACCACAGGTGGACTCCAATTAAGCTGTAGAAATATCTCAAGGATGATCAGTGGGAACAGGATGCACCTAAGCTCAATTTTGAGCTTCATGGCAAAGGCTGTGAATACTTATGTACATGTGATTTCTTAGTGTTTTTTGTTTTTGTTTTTTGTTTTTAATAAATTTGCAAAAATCTAAAAAAAAAAACCTTTTTTTCACATTGTCATTATGGGGTGTTGTGTGTAGAATTTTGAGTAAAAAATTAATTTAATCCATTTTGGAACAAGACTGTAACATAACAAAATGTGGAAAAAGTGAGGCGCTGTGAATACTTTCCAGATGCACTCTATCTACCTATCCATCCATCTATCTATCAACAAACATTTATCTCAGAAGAAGCTTCATTTGCTCTTTACAGCAACATAAAGTTTAGTCACTTTTTCTCTCCATCATACGAAAACTTAAATTTGCACAACTAACGGGAGCTTCTTGCTCTAAAAATAACCATATTTAACCACAGAGGAAGCAGCTAATGTGGAGGGAGAGGGCAGAGGTTATTCTCACCCCTTGGACAATGAGGGATTGGGGCAGTTGTCCCCGTGATCTGATCGCTAAGAGTGGCTGCTCTCTGTTCATCGCCGTTTCTCCAGACTGGCTATAAAATGAACCAAACCACAGAGCAGACCATCTGCACCTTCACCTGTAACCAGCACAGACTCCACTCGCATCTTCTGCTGCTGCTGGCGAGAGACAGTGGACCAAAGATATACACTGTGCGTGTGCAGATAGTGCTTATGGGAGTTGTAGTTTCATCATCTCACACTGCGTTAGGCTTATTACTTAGATGCTGCTTGAGAAAACTACACCCACCAAAGTGGCTAGTGGGAGCGGCTGTCTTACCTGCCACCGGTAAAATCCACCCACCACAGGCAGGTTGGCAGGTATTAATGTCAAGCCCTGCTTGTAATAGTCAGCAAGGTCACAAAATACTCCAAGGTACTTGTAAGCAACTGAAGGCCTCTCTTGCATTGGCTAATGTTAATGTACATGAGTGCACCATCAGGAGAACACTGGACTTACAATGGTGTGCATGGCAGGGTTGCAAGGAGAAAGCTACTGCTCTCAAAAAAGATGAAGTCACCACTATTGTCATTCAGTCCATACGGCCAATTATGTACAGTTGAACAAAATTACATTTCTCCTATCTACAATGTTAATCGCATGTGGAATTAGAGGGGTCGCTGCCATGCAAGGCGCTGCCACAAACAACTTTTCCTTCCCCCATTCTATTACGCTGAGCACCAAGCTAGAAAGCGGGAAGTCCCATTTTTTATATGGTCTTTGGTATGACCCAGCCGGGACTTTAACCCCCAACCTCCCGGTTGTGGGATGGATGCTCTTTCAACTAGGCCATTGCTCCGAAGAACATTGCTTCTCACCTGCAGTTTGTTAAAAATCACGTGGGCAAGCCTTAAGGCTACTGGAAAAATGTCTTGTGGACAGATAAGACCAAAATAGAACTTTTTGGACTGAATGAGAAGCATTATGTTTGGAGAAAGGAAAACATTGTATTCCAGCATAAGAACCTTGTCCCATCTGTGAAACATAGCGGTGGTAATGGCGGTAATATCATGGTTTGGGCCTGTTTTGCTGCAACTGGGCCAGGATGGTTTGCCATCACTGATGAAACAATGACTTCTGAATTATACCAGCAAATACTAAAGGAAAATGTCACATTTGTCAGTGAATGGAATCTCAAGAGAAAGTGGGTTATGTAACAAGACAATGACCCTAAGCACACAAGTCATTCTACCAAAGAATGGTTAAAGAAGAAAAAAGTTAATGTTTTGGAATGGCCAAGTCAAAGTCCTGACCTTAATCCAATCAAGATGTTGTGGAAGGACCTGAAGCAAGCCGTTCATGCAACGAAACCCACCAACATCCCAGAGTTGAAGCTGTTCTGTACGAAGGAATGGGATAAAATTTCTCCAAGCTGATGCGCAGAACTTATCAACAGTTACCAGAAATGTTTAGTTGCAGTTATTGCTGCAAAAGGAGGTCACACCAGATACTGAAGTCAAAGGTTCATAAACTTTTGCTACTCACAGATACTGTATGTAATATTGGATCATTTTCCTCAGTAAATAAATGAAAAGGTAATTTTTTTGCCTCATTTATTTAACTGGGTTCTCTTTATCTACTTTTAGGACTTGTATGAAAATCTGAAGATGTTTTAGGTCATATTTATGCAGAAATGTAGGAAATTCTAAAGGGTTCACAAACTTTCAAGCACCACTATAGGCTTTTCAAATCAATACTATAGTTGCATGTGTGAGAAATCTCGGACAAGTTTGAATCTGGGTGACCTTGAACTCAAGGTCAAAGTCACATAAATTTTTCCCTAAATCTTGTAAATGTGTTAACTTGAGAAGGAAATAATGTAGACTTTTCATACTCATACAATAGATCTATCTATAAAAATTCTCTGGCGAGTTCTAATTTGGATGACCTTGACCTCAAGGTCAGAGGTCAGATTTTCCATAGCTCTTGTAAACATGATAATTCCAGAAGGAAATAAGGGAGCTTTTGATGTTCATACCATAGTTTTATCTATGGCTAATCTTGGACTAGTTCGAATTTGGGGGACCTTGAACTCAAAGTCAAGGTCAGAAGTTGTTTTTTCCAAAACATTGTAAATATTATAACTCAGAATGGAAATACAACAATGATACCATTGTTCTTTGAACATCGATACCATTGTTCTTTCTTTGAAAAATTTGGGATGTGTTTGAATTTTGCTGACCTTGATCTCAGGTCAAGGCCAGAGGTCAACTCTCAAAAAACCTTGTAGATGTGATGACTTGTTATTAATACCATCGTTTTATCTATGAAAAATTTGGGATGATTTTGATTTCAGGTGGCTTTGAACACAAATTCAGCTAGCCAGTGCTTTTAAATGCCAATGGGCTGAGAGACAGTACTGGCAGCCGCCAGTATTTTAACATACTGTAAGTGTGAATGTATTCTTTCAATATTGCATAAATAAGAGAACCCATTGTGCTACCATGAACCATGGGAAATTGTTTTGGATTCTTTTTGTCAACAGATTGTCCTGATAATAAAATACTGTTGCTATTAATAACAATTTAAGCCAGTACTCTATAAAAGCGAGAAGTGCAAAAGTTCCTACGAGTGAATGACCTGTTTTAAAAAAAAATAAAAGTTACAAGTCAGAAACATTAAAAAAAAAAATTCCATAAGTATGTAAAAAGCTGAGATTGACATCTTGTTAAAATACCCTAAATATTTTTTGTATTTAATTTGTGGGGGTTTGTGTGGGGTGCTTTGGGTGAGAGATGACTTATTAAAGATGAAGAGCCGTCTATTGTCTTTATTGTTTAACTCAGCTAATGGAGTAGGAGTCTGCCTGCCTCTTGACCCTCTTAAACACACAGGATTAAAAAGGGGAGAGACTTCTGATAGAACACATGCCATCCACACACTTGGCCTTGGCTGGGATTTCTTTACATATGCACAGACAGACTTGCCTCCACATGCACATACACATAGCGGATATAGTTTGTATTAAGACTTCTGCAGATGTTCACAGACAGACCAAACCTGCATCTGATTTGCACCTATAAATCAAGTCAGAGTTTGGCCCACATGGGTTCTATAGATTTCTGCTCAGCTGTATAATTTTTAGAAAAGGTGAGCCTACTCAAGTTTGTACTGGCAAGGTTGATGTAAAGAATTATGATTGCATAAGATGGCCACCATATTTGCAGTCACCTTAGCAACCAGTCATAGTGAAGGTAACGTGCTGCACTGCCATTTGGAGTTCACTCACTTTTCTGTATATTTGGCTTCACATTTAAAATGGGGTGTCATTGTCTGTCTATGATGTTCTCATTATCGGTGTGTTGATCATTCTTACCCAACTGCCCTCATTAAGTCTGACAAGTCATGCAGTGATTAAAAATTGGAATGCTGCAACAACAGTGTAAGCATTAGGATCAGTGACTGCCTTAACTCCCAGTGACAAGGAAAGCCTGGCCAACGACTCCTCTCCAGTCAGTGGGAAATCTTCAGCCTGGCTGCCTTCTGCCGATTCAAAGCGACAGCTACTCAAAGTATAAGAGACTGCAAGACCAGCGAAGGCTTCTAAGTTGGGGGTTGGTTTTTCCACATATTGCTTCTATTATTGTCTTCATGTAATCAGCTGCAGAGGTGAAACTTTGCACAAACTGCAGAAAAAACATTCCTCCAAAGGATTCCTACCACCATCAGTGGTAAATTTTGAGTAAATGTCTACAACATATGTTGTTTTTCTAGTCTATGCCATAACAAATATTCAGAACGACAGTTGCAAAGACACCAAGCCAGCTTTTGGTGTATTGCTGCTTCCTCACTGCAAGTGTAAGTGAGAAAACATGGCACCATGAGACCGGAAAGATCTGTTTCCATGATCATCGTCCAAGTTGGAGCACTCTAATTAATCATTTCTGAGGGCGACTTCATAAGTCAGAGAATGTGATGGCATTACAGGACAACACAAATATGCAGTAAGGCCAAAAAAAAAAAAAACTTTAAAAATTGAAGTACAACATAAGACAATCAAGAATCATACCTCAGTTATTATTCTGAATCAGGGAAAAGAAGGAAACTATCAACTAACGGGAAGAAAAAAGAAAAACACTGGCAACTGCTTTTATTTTTCAGTCTTATATGGTCTTCCTCGGTTTGTGAGCAAAGGCTGTTGGGAAAACGCCAGTGGATATGCAATGTCTCCACCCATATGCTCGCAATGGCAGGAAACAAATTCAGTCAAGGCATAACATGTGCCAGCCAGGCTTTGGCCTGCTACCAGCCTCACTCTCACCTGCTGAGAGCAAGCGGCTTTTAGAAAATGCCATTGCCTTAGACTTTTGGACAGAGGAAGGAAAATGGGCTCCTCAAAACAACACAGAGTGAGAGATGATAGCACATCATCCTCCAAAATATATCTAACATCTCAGGACTTAAATGAGACACTGAGTGTGTATTGACAGATATATAGTTAAAGTGTAGTACTGAGTAATAATACCAAAACAAGATAGATAAGCATGTCCTTTTAAAAGCAGCGCAGCATTAAAGACATACTGGAAGTGTTGCAAAATAGCAGTAAATTATTGTCAGTTTTGTATTGTACTTTGACAATTCATGTGTTCAGTGAGTAGCACTTCCTAAGCATGGTGGCTTGAAGTTTACTGAAGAGTCTTGTGATACATCTTTGCATTTGCACTTCTCCGTGTCAGCGTTTTTAATTATATGTTGGCAGGGCTTAAGATTTCATTAAATTTGAGAGTATCATTTGGATGCTTGAAAGACAGCTTAGTGTCACTCACTGCTTTGGTGATGGATATAATAAATCCTTGGCTTTCTAATCCTGTGATGTTAAATTCATTTTCCAAACCTGCAAATAAATCACCACAGACAACCCTCTGAAATGCGTAATAGCAGATGTCACGGGATTCACAGACAAGCTGGAATACCCTTATTTCACAAGTGTCAGATAAAGACTGAGAGAAGTCAGAAATAACCGTGAGAAGGAACCTGATTGTCACCCAGAGCCTCCCAAGATGCATTTGCTTGTACATTACTACTGGCAGCAGAAATTTCACAACATGTATTAATTAATTATATACAGATGTGGGCAAAATTGTTGGTACCCCTCTGTTAATGAAAGAAAAACCCACAATGGTCACAGAAATAACCTGAATCTGACAAAAGTGGTAATAAATAAAAATTCTATGAAAACTAACCAATGAAAATCAGACAACGCTTTTGAATTGTGCTTCAACAGAATTACTTTAAAAAACAAACTCATGAAACAGGCCTGGACAAAAATGATGGTACCCCTAGAAAAGATTGAAAATAATGTGACCATAGGGACATGTTCAACCAAGATGTGTCCTCTAATTAACATCACAGGTGTCTACAAACTTGTAATCAGTCAGTCAGCTTATTTAAAGGGTGACAAGTAATCACTGTGCTGTTTGGTGACATGGTGTGTCCCACACTAAACATGGACCAGAGGAAGCAAAGGAGAGAGTTGTCTCAGGAGATTAGAAAGAAAATTATAGACAAGCATGTTAAAGGTAAAGGCTATAAGACCATCTCCAAGCAGCTTGATGTTCCTGTGACTAGAGCTGCACATATATTCAGAAATTTAAGATCCACGGGACTGTAGCCAACCTCCCTGGACGTGGCCGCAGGAGGAAACTTGATGAAAAATGAAAGAGACGGATAATACGAATGGTAACAAAAGAGCCCGGTGAACTCCAAGGTCAAGGTACATCAGTGTCAGAGCGCACCATCCGTCGTTGTTTGAGCCAAAGTGGACTTCATGGGAGACGACGAAGGAGGACACCACTGTTGAAAACAAATCATAAAAAAGCCAGACTAGAATTTGCCAAACTGCATGTTGACAAGCCACAAAGCTTCTGGGAGAATGTCCTATGGACAGACGAGACAAAACTGGAACTTTTTGGCAAGGCACATCAGCTCTATGTTCACAGACACAAAAATGAAGCATACCAAGAAAAGAACACTGTCCCTACTGTGAAACATGGAGGTGGTTCTGTTATGATCTGGGGCTGCTTTGCTGCGTCTGGCACAGGGTGAATCTGTGCCAGAATCTGTGCAGGGTACAATGAAATCTCAAGACTATCAAGGTATTCTAGAGAGAAATGTGCTGCCCAGTGTCAGACAGCTTGGTTTCAGTTGCAGGTCACGGGTCTTGCAATTGGATAATGACCCAAAACACACAGCTAAAAACACCCAAGAATGGCTAAGAGCCAAACATTGGACTATTCTAAAGTGGCCTTCTATGAGCCCTGATTTAAATCCTATTGAACATCTGTGGAAGGAGCTGAAACATGCCGTCTGGAGAAGGCACCCTTCAAACCTGAGACAACTGGAGCAGTTTGCTCATGAGGAGTGGACCAAAATACCTGCTGAGAGGTGCAGAAGTCTCATTGACAGTTACAGAAATCGTTTGATTGCAGTGATTGCCTCAAAAGGTTGTGCAACAAAATATTAAGTTAAGGGTACCATCATTTTTGTCCAGGCCTGTTTCATGAGTTTATTTTTTTTTTAAATTCTGTTGAACCACAATTCAAAAGCATTGTCTGATTTTCATTGGTTAATTTTCATAGAATTTTTATTTATTACCACTTTTGTCAAATTCAAGTTATTTCTGTGACCATTGTGGGTTTTTCTTTCATTAACAGAGGGGTACCAACAATTTTGTCCAAGTCTGTAAGGTTAACAATGTTTTCACCTCTTATTTGGTGCTACTTATACCTGTTTTTTTTTTTTTAAACATTTGGGGTTTATGCTGTTTTTATAGCCTTTGCTTGAGAGTATAGTGATATAATTTCTAGAGAGCCAAACTAAAGCAGACCTAGGTTCGACAGGAGTAAGGGAATTTTAGTGAATTCATTAGAGGGTCCTAATCAATAGAAAGAATGTTAAGGTTGGCTGTGCTGTTTGTTATAACAAAGATTTAATCTGCAATGTTGTATAATAAAAACCAATCTGCTGGCTACTGCAAGCTGGCTCCAAAACCATGTTTCCAGAATATGCAAGAGATAAAGGAACAAAAATAAAGATTAAAAATACATGTGTACCTTCAATGGATAAATGTCCAACCATTTAATTATACTTCTACACACTTCTGGGAAGCATATAAGGTAAATGACTATAATAATTTTTTTGCTGCATTATACTTTATTGGAAACATCTTTCTCCATTTATATTAAATGTTCCAACACAACAGTTTTTTAAATAAAATATATCTCATGATTAAATTTATTTTCTCAAAGTGCTCATTGTTTGCGTTTTTTCCACATTTTAACAGCTCACACAGGTTTTTGTGTTTGTGACATATTTTGGTCATTTTTTAAAAAGGTATTTAACTATTGTAGCATCCTTGTGAATCCTATTTTGTAGCCTTGGGATGCTGTCAGTCTGAAGATTTTAAACTCCAAACCTGTCTTCTGTGGCACAGAGTTAATTTCATTTATAAATTATTGATAAATTTAATTTATGCAACCAGGTTATTGTGTTTTTTTTTTCCTTAAAAGATTTCAATTTGTTTTCAATTGGGTTGTACAGGCTATTGTTCACATTAATGGTGGAAAAAGTTTTGAAATGATTTATCTTGGTCTCATTTTTTTACATGACAAAAACCTGGCATTTGAACGGGGGGGTGTAAACTTTTTATATCCACTGTATATTAATGTTTGTGCCTTTGTAGATCCACTGTGATGCGTAAGTTGCAATGCACATGTTGACCCCTAGGGCCAAGGGGTAGGGGTAGGCAAAGGGGTAGGGGTACAAATGAGAATTAGGACAGACCCTAAAAATGCATTACCCTTTATATCATATAATGATTTAAGTTTACAAAACCTACAATAGATTTAGTCCACTAAATTCTTATTGATATTTAGTTGATTAAAACTAGACTAAAACTAAAATGGTTTAACTAAATTATGACTAAAAATAAATGGCATTTTAGTCAAAAGACTAACTAAAATTAACATTGCTGTGACAAAGTAGCCTATTCTGTCTGTCAGTGGTGGAACCTCAGAGCCAGCAAAGCCTTCTGTGCTGGCCTAAACAGTATCAGAATTACATTTACATCCTACATTCTTATATTTGTTCCATGAGGATGTATTAAATTACTCCCAATAGTCTGTTCTCTTCATTTTGTAGCTTTTTTCTTGGTTGCACTCCTTCCAGTAGTGCATGTGTGTGTGCTAGAGTTTTTTTGTCCAATCATATTTCAGCCATCTGTGTTGCCAGGGTCAAGCAAATCTGCCTTGGGCCTTCAGGAATTAACAGTACGCTCTGTAGGTTAAATTAACTGTTAAGCTTATCCTGTTGCTTAAACCAATCAGACGTCTTCTGTACGTCCAGGGGTACGCATAGAAGGCATCCGAGAACATTGGCATTTTCACATCTTTTGATTGGATGGTTAGACTCCTCCAACCACAATGCAGAGGATCCTAGCAAGCAAAACACCAGTGCAAGGACTTGCTTAAGCAGCTACAATATCCTGTATCTGTTTAAATATAATAGCCATTTTTCCACTCCAATGGCTGACGGGAGAGAGAATAAAATGATTTGGCCACTGATATTTTAAAAAAATCAATTTTCCAGATGGACTTTTGAAGAAAAGCTGGTTATTGTGAAGAGAGGTCGGCCAACCCTGAAGCTAGCAGGCCCGTCTCAGCCGGGAAAAGGATTTGTCCATCACTTCCATATATATTAGCAACAAGCGGTATCCTTGGATTATAGGTTCGTCGGGGTGCTGCAAATTATCTTGCTGGGAATGCCTGTTGTTTTCAACTGATCGAGTAGCTACTTGGAGGCAGACAGGGTAGGCAAACTTGAGCTGTCTACTGTCACACTATGACAATTTAAGCAGTGTTCGCCAAATGTCTGAAAATTGGTCTAAAACGCTGGGATACTCTGAAATTTTCACTTTTGACCGTATGCATCGCATATCCATAATGACTTAGATACAGTATATACATAACATATAAGTAACTTATATAGAATACTTCCATAACTTATAAGTAACTTAAACCAACTAATACTTAGCATATTGCTGACATTCACAACTTACAGTATGTGCAAAAATATTCTAACTTCTGCGTAGCACAGTCATGCCAAACTGCCGTTGCCTCCCGATCCATGAATCCTAGGTGTGTGTGAGATGAGATGATTCTCCCCTCCAAAGACCATGGCGGAGGGTGTGACCAATCTGGCAGGGCTGTCAAATCTGTCAGGTCGGTCATGCCTAAAACAGCTGATGTGACACGTCAGGAACATCAGATAACAGTTGTCACAACCTGGCTCAAAGGCATGCAAACTGATGGCGATAAAAAAAAGTTTATTTTCAATAAAGTGAAAAAAACAAGATAATGCATGGAGTGTGCTTTTGCTGGGCGCCACAGCCAACTGCAAAGTAAACAGCTGCGCTCTGCACTTCAGGCGATCAGCTGACTGGATCTGACACTTTGGCATATGTATCACAACAACACTGGACAGCTGATTGTATAGACTTCACTCAAATGTAAAAAAAAACAAAACAAAACAAACAAAAAAAAACCACACAGGTCCCGCTATACGAACATGTACGTGTGTTTAGCTCTGTGTGTGTGTGTGTGTGTGTGTGTGTGTGTGTGTGTGTGTGTGTGTGTGTGTGTGTGTGCGCGCACGCACGCTGCAGGTATTACTCTGTATGGGTTTTTCCTGTGAACCAATGCTGCAAATATGCCATTTGCTCCATGAATGCAGGACGTATCAGCCATATGCTGGATACATCAGAAAATGTTCAGCATGCTGAAAATTAATTTTCAGAGGAGCTCGGTGAACAACTCCATATACCAGTGTGCTTCAGCGTTCTTCAGCGTGCCCTTAACTTAGACAAAACATAGCCGTAACTGATTCAGCGTACCCCAGCGTGTTCTCCAAATTTTTCATACATTTTGCAAACACTGCCTAAATCGTCTAAGTGTGACAGGGCCTAACCGAGGCAGCAGTGAGACACCAAAGCACAGCCGCCAGCCAGACACTTACAAGCAACAGTACTTTTAAACCTATGGGGAAACAAGAGTGGATCTGCATCTCAACGAACAAGTGCGCAGGGAAATGGAGCTCTACAACGAAAAGGTAAAGATTTTTAAAACTATAATTTTATAGTTAAAGTTATCTTTAACATGCTTTGTGTGGACGGCCCTATAGGTTATTTTTATGGTGCTTGGTATGAATGGCACTTAAATTGGGTAAATTCTTCCAGTTCCGCCGGACCGGCAGCGCCACACGAGTTGGCTGCCCGTTGCAACAGCCTTTTTTTTTTTTTTATCTTCCTTCTTCTTTCTACACCTTTCACTCTATATATATATCACGGACACACAGATCGCCCCAGGGGTCTCCTGAGTCGGTGGACGGAGCCACTGTTTACAGCGGGAGACGTTACAGCAGGGAGGAGCTGGTGCTAGCTAGCACTCGGCCGCCGCCGGTGCTAATGGGGAAACTCGACATACCGGGAGCTGTAGCGAAAACGACGCGGGTGCCGGGCTGGAGTTTAGGCGGCGTGCAAGAAATATAAGACAGAATAATAAAGAGCGATGGCAAGAACCAAGCAGACTGCCCGTAAAATCTACTGGAGGAAAAAGCCCCCCAGGAAGCAGCTAGCCACCAAGGCTGCTCGGAAAAGCGCTCTGGCCACCGGCGGAGTGAAGAAGCCTCACCGTTACAGGCCCGTGGCTCTGAGAGAGATCTGTCGCTACCAGAAATCCACGGAGCTGCTCATCTGTAAGCTGCCCATCCAGCGCCTGGTGAGGGAGATCGCTCAGGACTTCAAGACCGACCTGCGCTTCCTGAGCTTCGCCGTCATGGCTCTGCAGGAGGCCAGCGAGGCCTACCTGGTGGGTCTCTTCTTCGCTAAGAGGGTCACCATCATGCCCAAAGACTTCCAGCTGGCCCGCCGCATCCACGGAGAGAGAGCTTAGACTTTCTGCTGCACATTCACCAACCATAATGCTCCGCACTGTGTGTCTATATATATATATATTTATAGTAATATGTACATATGTTTACTAGATGTTCTTGTTTTTTCTTGCCTTCTGATTGTTGCTCTGAGTGTTGCTATCCTTGTGCTGTTGCAATCCTGGAATTTCCCCATTGTGGGACTAATAAAGGCTTATCTTATCTTATCTTAAATTACCGCTGAAGGCCTAGTTGCAAAATACACGGTCCGCCACTGCTATCCACATACTAATCTATTATGCTTGTCATCATATTACATCATATCACATTATATCACATGTCTGTTTGCATGTGTGTGTGTCGTGTCTCATTTAATAAAAAACACACTCAGCTGCTGTTTTAATGTTAAACGTATTAATCTAAGGACAGTTAAATACAAACTATTTGAAGACACAGCAGTTTTTCATTGCACAGAGGAAAAAAATGGTGTGTGGGTTTACTAAATTTTCTTTTCATGAAGTCTGAAACCCATTCATATCTGTGTGTTGCATCCAGTCCAATCCAACTTTATTTATAAAGCGCTTCAAAAACAACCACAGCTGACACAAAGTGCTGTACAGCAACGATAAATAAAATATAAAAACAATAAAATTGCGTTTAAAAAGTACAAAACACCACAAATAAAACATTACTCATACAATAAAACCAACAAAAATAAATAAAATTAATGTCTCAAACTGGGTCAAAAGCCAGACAATAAAAATGGGGTTTAAGATGAGTTTTAAAAATGAATAGTGAAAGGACAGATAGATAGATAGATAGATAGATAGATAGATAGATAGATAGATAGATGTACTTTATTGATCCCAAACTGGGAAATTACAGTGTAACAGCAGCATGACAGTAGACAACCAAACAACAGAAACACACACATGACATACAAAGGGATTACCCATGTAAAGTAAAAACTAACATGACTATAAAACCTATATACTGTACATCATAGCTTAATATATGATGACCCGTATAAACACATGAATCATTCAATTGCACAAAGAAGGACTATCAGGAGCACAGTGAAAATGTGAGGTACCAGTTAGTCTATAAGGTGCAGTATGGCAGCATAGCTATGACCACAATACAACATCATAGTGAGTTATTGTACAGTGAAATTGCATGTGGCAGGAAAGATTTCCTGTACCTGGCCATTCAACAGTGAAGCTGTAGTAGTCTACTGGAGAAAGTGCTTCGCTGTCTATCTAGCGTGTGGTGGTGAGGGTGATCAGGATTGTACATGATGGATTGCAGTTTATTTAGTGTTCTCTCCACCACTGTTTCAAAGGCCTCCGGTCTGAGACCAATTACAGAGCCAGCCCTCTTGATAATCTTGTCAAGTTTGTTGGTGTCTCTGGCCCTGATACTGCTACCCTAACAGACAGCAGCAAAGAAGATGGCGCTGGCGACAACAGTAGAAAAGCTCCAGCATCCTGCTGCACGCGTTGAAGGATCTCAGCTTTCTCAGGGAGTAGAGTCTGCTCATCCCCTTCTTGTGCGCAGCATCGGTGTTGGATCTCCAGTCCAACCTGCTGCTGATCCTGACACCCAGATATTTGTTGTCCTCAACCACTCCCACATCCTCCCCCCTAATCTGCAGTGGCTGAGAAGGCGTCTTCCTCTTCCTGAAGTCAATCACCATCTCTCTGGTCTTGCTGACATTCAACCTCAGGTGATTCTGCTCCATCCACTCCACAAATCTGCCTACCAGTGCCCTGTACTCCCCCTCCTCTCCTCCTCTTATACACCCTGAAAGGACCTGTCTGATGGGAAAAAGGCAAATTGTTCCACAGTTAAGGAGCAGCAACAGAAAAAGCTCAGTCCCCTCTGAGCTTCCTGTTTGATCTTGGTATCTCCCAGATCAGCTGATCAGCTGACCTGACAGACCAAGCAGGGATGTAAGGGCCTGATCATAGTCCCTCTAAGAGGAAAATGTTTGCATTCGGTAGACTGCGTTTGCGTACACGGCAGTATTCATAGTGGATTTTGAGCCCCTGCAGCTGATGCTCAGCAGCCGCTGTTTCACACATGTGCAGTGAAAATAATCTGCAGTTCATATGCCCATACTGTCGGCGGCAACCAAGAGCCACCAAACTGATTTGAATAGCTGCAATTCAAACACAAAAGAATCAGAATCAGAATCAGAATCAGAATCAGATTTATTGCCATTGTTCATGTAGTACACAAACTAGGAATTTGTCTCGGTGCCATGCTGCAACATTAAAAACATGATGAGATAAAGAGATAAACTAAAAAACTAAAGGACTAAAAACGTGCAATAAGTGTAGAAAAATAAGTAATAATAATAATAATAATAATAGTAATAATGAGTAATACTAGTCAAGGCAGTTTTAAATAAATTAGCAAGTAGCAGATAATATGGGGTACCACAGTGCAGTTGATAATGCAACAGAAAAACAGTGATGAATGTCATGAATCTGGTTGAGCTGCTGTACATAGTGCACGAGAGTCAATAAGTCACTTAATGTTCAGCAGTCTGATGGCAGAGGGGAAAAAGCTATTCATGTGCCGGGAGGTTTTAGTCCGAATGGACCGAAGTCTTCTACCTGAGGGGAGGGGGGCAAACAGTACGTGACCAGGGTGTGAAGGATCGGCTATGATCCGGCCAGCACGCCTCCGGGTCCTGGAGATGTACAGGTCCCGGAGAGATGGGAGCTTGCAGCCGATCACCTTCTCAGCAGTGCGCACGACGCGCTGCAGCCTTAGTCTGTCCCTGGCAGTGGCTCCTGCATACCACACAGTTATGGAGGAGGTGAGGATGGACTCGATGATGGCCGTGTAGAACTGCACTAACATCTTGGTGGGTAGCTTGAGCTTCCTCAGCTGCCGCAGAAAGAACATTCTCTGCTGGGCCTTTTTGATGAGGGAGCTGATGGTTGGCTCCCATTTGAGGTCCCGGGTGATGGTGGTGCCCAAGAAGCGGAAGGAATCTGCAATGGTGATGGGAGAGCCTGTGATGGTTAGGGGGGGCAGGGGGGGTGTGACTTTCCTGAAGTCCACAATCATCTCCGCTGTCTTCAGAGTGTTCAGCTGCAGGTTGTTGTGGCTGCACCAGGACACCAGCTGGGCCACCTCTTTCCTGTAGACGGACTCGTCGCCGTTGGAGATGAGCCCGATGAGGGTGGTGTCGTCCGCAAACTTAATCAGCTTAACAGACTGGTGGGAGGAGGTGCAGGAGTTGGTATAAAGGGAGAAGAGTAGGGGGGAAAGTACACAGCCCTGGGGTGATCCGATGCTGATGCTAACAGAGTCCGAGACAGACTTCCCCAGCCGCACATGCTGCCTCCGGTCCGTCAGGAAGTCGGTGATCCACCTGCAGAGGGAGTCAGGCACATCGAGCAGGGACAGCTTGTCCTGGAGCAGAGCGGGGCGGATGGTGTTGAATGCAGAGCTGAAGTCCACAAACAGAATAAGAAGAGCACAGTGGCAGACATTTTAAATGGCGGAAGTGATGGAGATACATGAATACAGTGACAATCAAAACAAACAGGAGCTTCTGCTGTTTAGTGGCAGAGGAAGAAAGCAGGCAGGCAAAAAGACAGACATTTGTTCACCCAGTATTGGTGGATTGCTCAGTACTTCCCTCTGGCAAAGTTCCCAGATGCATGCGCATTTCACTGTGACCATTTATGTACTTGTACATGCGTTCACTTTTGGGGGCCTGCATGTGCTCAATCAGCGCTCACCCTCTGCGTAGGGTTTGTGCATGAATGCGTCCACTGTGCTCATTCCCGTACCAAGGTGTTTTTGCCAGCATGAATTGGACTTAACCCTCTGAGTGTGTATGTTGCCGTACTGCGACATAACCCCTAGTGGTCAAGAGTGGTAAATATTTTTTGTCAGTAAAATAGTTCAGATTTCCAAGGCTATAACCTGAAAGTTGCAAGAGATAATGGCTTACTGTCAATTAGAAAGATGTAAAATATGATCCAAAGTTTCAGACAGGAATAAATTGATGCATCTAATTTGCATAATGTTGCGGCACCTCTTTAAATTCCATAATTCAGTCAAACCTGGACTTTGGACGTATTTACAAAGAATGGTTCAGTCTTTTGACACCTTTTTTTTTTTTACAGAGGTACCTCATCTTATCTTCAAAGTATATGAACAAGAAATCAATACATTTAAAAAAAATGAAATAAGTCACTTACTGTTGACAAAGGGGGCTGGCTGGCTGGCATGGTCGCTGCGTTTTCACACATCATGGTCCATATTTTGCGTTCTGTCAGTAATTTAAAGTCTGTACCAAATCTACCAAGTCTTATGATTATCCCACATAAATTTTGCTTGTATCCTGCGGCTATTTTCCGCGTACAAAGCCGAAAAAGTAACGTAACGATCGCAGACATATTAGCTTTCTGGGCTAAATGCTAAAGCAGGAAAAGGAAATGAGGAGTCCTCCAACGGATGTCTGCCACTTTTTGAAACTGGCAAATCAGTCCAATCAGTACATATCCCCAAGGCAGGCAATCATGTCAGAGTGAGAAGACAGGTGCAGTGCCACGCTCTGCCACTAGGGGCATGAAAATTCTCACACTCAAAGAGTGTGAGAAGGGTGAAGCAGCTCAGAAAGATATGGTGGGCAAGGTCATTTAATGATTTAAAAACAAATAAAAGAATTTTAAAATAAACCCTAAAGTGCACAAGCAGCCAGTGAAGGGAAGCTAAAATAGGTGTAACGTGGTCCCTCTTACGTGTTCCAGTTGAAAGACGTGCAGCGGCATTTTTAACCAACTGGAAATGCTGCTTAATTTTTTATGGCGCCACAGAGTCCAGGATGGTTTGGCAGGAGGAATAAAGCTAGGAATTAAACTCCCCTGTATCAGAGAGAATTGAGTCGGAGGAGCACAGAACTGTATAAAATCAGCTGAATACTGACCAGCAGTGGAAGGGTTTAAAGTCCGACAGCACCAAGCAGGACCACGAGTTTTAACTTTGGTACAAAAGAAACCAACATCAAATTAAAGCTGCGAGCAGCGATAAACAGGCCCTCGCGTCCTCACTAGACATAGGCCTTGACACATAACTCCACGCAGGCTCCATTCCTCCCTCACCAAATCTCTCCCTCCCGCTCTTTGTCCATCCATCCGACCATAACACCATACGCCCATCCGTTCTCCATCCATTCATCCATCAATCCATTCGTCCGTCCATACTGCCATCCATCATCAGTCCGTCTATCTGTCCATCTGTACATTGCAAGACAGCACCTCGACAGAGGTACTACATAAGCTCGTGGATTACCTCAAAAATCTAATATGCTAATCCATAGTCTAAAGGCGTCTTCGGGTGAAAATTTCACCAGGAAATTTGTTTGAATTTAGACAAGCTATAAATGTTTTTTGTTTTTGTTTTTGTTTTTTGTTTTTGTTACCTAGAGAGCACTATAGCTATATGTGGTATAGTCATATAACTCTGCTCTGGGTGGTACTAGTACCATGTATATCAAGTTTGGGTCCAATTGGATGATGTACATGTGAGTTATGATAACTTCCTGTCCATTGGCGGTAGGGGGCGCTACTGCTGCGTCTCATTGTATATGATAGAAATGTTCACCATTGGCTGTCTATTCAACATGCTAAATTTGATTGACTTCGGACAAAGTATGCCAGAGTTATTAAGCTTTGTTTTTTCTGCTAGGGGCACAAAAGCTGTGTCACTTTTCATTATACAAAGGTTCAATGTAGACTAAAGATGCACCACACAAAATTTAGTTGAATTTGGACAAATTATGCCTGAGTTATAAAGCTTTGTTTTTTCCTAGGGGGTACTATAGGTATGTTTGTTATCATTACAAAAATCTTTTCTGGGTCTGACTAGTATCATATACAGTGGGGCAAAAAAATATTTAGTCAGCCACCAATTGTGCAAGTTCTCCCACTTAAAAGATGAGAGAGGTCTCCAATTTTCATCATAGGTATACCTCAACTATGAGAAACAAAATGAGAAAAAAAATTCCAGTCCAAATCCTGCAGTGCCAGACGTGCCCCCCTGCTTAAGCTAGTACATGTCCAGGCCCATCTGAAGTTTGCTAGAGAGCATTTGGATGATCCAGAAGAGGATTGGGAGAATGTCATATGGTCAGATGAAACCAAAATAGAACTTTTTGGTAAAAGCTCAACTTGTCGTGTTTGGAGGAGAAAGAACACCATACCTACTGTGAAGCATGGGGGTGGAAACATCATACTTTGGGGCTGTTTTTCTGCAAAGGGACCAGGACGACTGATCCGTGTAAAGGAAAGAATGAATGGGGCCATGTATCGTGAAATTTTGAGTGAAAACCTCCTTCCACCAGCAAGGGCATTGAAGATGAAACGTGGCTGGGTCTTTCAGCATGACAATGATCCCAAACACACTGCCCGGGCAACGAAGGAGTGGCTCCGTAAGAAGCATTTCAAGGTCCTGGAGTGGCCTAGCCAGTCTCCAGATCTCAACCCCATAGAAAATCTTTGGAGGGAGTTGAAAGTCTGTGTTGCCCAGCGACAGCCCCAAAACATCACTGCTGTAGAGGAGATCTGCATGGAGGAATGGGCCAAAATACCAGCAACAGTGTGTGAAAACCTTGTGAAAACTTAGAGAAAACGTTTGACCTCTGTCATTGCCAACAAAGGGTATATAACAAAGTACTGAGATGAACTTTTGTTATTGACCAAATACTTATTTTACCGAGGAATTTACCAATTAATTCATTAAAAATCCTTCAATGTTATTTTCTGGATTTTTTTTTTCTTATTTTGTCTCTCATAGTTGAGGTATACCTATGATGAAAACTGGAGACCTCTCTCATCTTTTAAGTGGGAGAACTTGCACAATTGGTGGCTGACTAAATACTTTTTTACCCCACTGTATATAAAGTTTAGCAGCAATCGGACATTCTACAACATGATGCAAACTTTCTGATGCAAAACTTTCTGCCTCCTATAGGTGGCGCTGTAGATTTCTATGAATATTGTTCCATAGAACGGTTTGGAATTGCACTAATATCCATAATATTGAATTTGGTTGAAATTCGACAATGCATACCAGAGTTATTGCCATAAGAATGGTCATAGAATGATCATGGCGAGGCATCAAACTTTGTCACGCCTCTACGGCCAAACCGTCAAGTGTCGTGAAAAGTTTTCAATAACTTTTAATGGCACATGGGTATAGATGATTGTCACCACAAATGAGCTCAATCGGACTAAAACCCTAGGACGAGTTAGATCAAATGCGCGAGGTGGAAATCAGGTCACCGCCACTTCCTGCCAAAAATGGCTGACATCCTGATGGGTGTAGACTATCACTTCTACGGAGTTTTTTGCATGTCTCGACATCATAAACATGTCACCCGATATTCATCTTTCTACGTGAAAGTAAGCATGTGTCACTCCCCATTGACTTCACATGTTAGGTGGCGCTGTATAGCCATTTTTGTGAGGTCATTCATATTTCCTCCAAAATATTCAATTTTTCGCCTGTCTTGAAGTCCCTGCAAAAAATGGTGAGCTTTCATGCACGTTCACTACCCCAAAAATGAGATCTTAGATAGAGAAGAAGAAAAAAACAAAAAAAATTCTAACAATTACAATAGGGCTCGTACCCACTGACTTTGTCAGTGGCTCGCACAGACTGCTGATATTATTTTGTTATTTTAGGTTATTTTGTGGCAATAACCCTGTGTGTATACGCTGGTCTTTTATATTTATCGCTCAGTATGTTTCCATTATTGCTACGTACATATTGTATTCAACTTTTAGGTAATATTGTTTCAAGCATTATTTATTGTTGTAATTATAAGAAGATTAAATGCATGAGTGAACTGTGAGTGTGATAGTTTGTTTTTAGGGAGCAGCATCTCAGTTTCGTTGCATTGTTTATTAACAATGGAATGACAATAAAGGCACTTTGACTTTGAAAAGAACAGACATGTAGAGAGCCAACAGCACGGTGGGGACTCAATCTATGGGAGAGAACAAACAGATGTTAATGACCAGCAAAAAAAAAAAAAGTATTTCATTGAGAGTGAAGAAAGGAGTGAAGCCCAGTGCATTATTGGAGGTCCCCTGGCTGTCTAAACCTATTAGCAACATAACTAAAGTAGGGTTCAGAGACACATGATTCCTCCCTAATTGTAGGCTATATCAAAAAGGAAGGTTTTAACCCTATTCTTAAAAACAGAGATTGAGTCTGACTCCCGAATCCAGATTGGCAGCTGGTTCCACAGGAGAGGAGCTTGATAACTGAAGGCTCTGCCTCCCATTGTACTTTTGGAGATTCTAGGTATTACAAGTAATCCAGCATTTTGGGAGCATCATGCTCTGTTAGGATAATAGGGTAGTATCAGATCTTTTAAATAAAAAGGGGTCTGATTGTTTAGAGCTTTGTAAATAAGAAGAAGGATTTTAAACTTAATTCTAAACTCTTTGGGAAGCCAATGAAGGGAGGCCAGAACCGGAGAGATGTGATCTCTCTTTCTAGTACCTGTTAAAACTCTTGCTGCAGCATTTTGGATCAACTGAAGACTTTTTAAAGATGTTTTAGGACAACCTGATAATAAAGAGTTACAGTAATCTAATCTAGAGCTAACAAAAGCGTGGATCAGTTTCTCAGCATCACTCTGAGACAAGATGCTCCTAATCTTGGCAATATTATGCAAATGATAGAAGGTAGTCTTAGAAACAAATTTAATATGTGAATTGAAAGATCCTGGGTTCGATCCCAGCCCCCGACCAACAGTGATCTGTGTGGAGTTTGCATGTTCTCCCCATGTCTGAATGGGTTTTCTCCGGGATGTCTCCGGTTTCCTCCCACATGCCAAAAAAATGCAAGTTAGATTAATTGGCATCAAACTGGGGATTCTAAATTGTCCTTAGGTTTGACTGTGAGAGTGAATGGTTGTCTGTCTCTCTGTGTTGGCCCTACGATGGACTGGCGATCTGTCCAGGGTGTACCCTGCCTCTCGCCCAAAGATGCTGGGATAGGCTCCAGCACCCCCCCGCGACCCGAAAAAGATTCAGCGGAAGAAGATGAATGAATGAATGAATGAATGAATTGAAAGACAGATCTGGATCAAAAATAACTCCAAGGTTCCTCACAGAGCTATTAAGAGAAAGAGTAACTGGATCCAAACTAAAAGTTTGATTTGGAAAGGTATTTCTAAGGTTTTTTGGACCAACAAGAATGACTTCAGTCTTATCTGAATTTAAAAGCAGGAAATTACAAGTCATCCAAGCTTTGATTTCCTTAAGACAGGCTTCCAACTTGGCTAATTGATTACTATCATCTGGCTTCATTGACAGGTATAATTGTGTCTCATCTGCATAACAATGAAAATGTATACAGTGCTTTCTAATAATGTTGCCTAATGGAAGCATATATAAACTAAAAAGAGTAGGGCCTAGCACAGCTCCCTGTGGAACTCTATGACTGAGCTTTGAGTTGAAAGAAAACTCATTACTGACATGAACAAACTGGAACCTATCAGATAAATAAGATCTAAACCACTGCAATGAAGTTCCATTAAGTCCAACATAGTGTTCTAATCTGTCAAGTAGAATATTATGATCGATAGTATCAAAAACTGCACTAAGGTCTAAAAGAACAAGAACAAAAACAAATCAACTATCAGATGTGATCAGGAGGTCATTAGTGACCTTCACTAAGGCTGTTTCAGTACTATGATGGATTCTAAACCCAGATTGAAACTCTTCAAGTAAACCATTTCCCTGCAAGTGGTCAAATAATTGCATAGCAACAACTCTTTCTAAGATTTTTGAAATGAAACGGAGATTAGAGATTGGTCTATAGTTAGCTAAAACTCCTGAATCCAGCATTGGCTTTTTGAGTAAGGGTTTAATTACAGCAGTTTTAAAAGCCTGCGGTACATGGCGTAAAGTTAATGAAGAATTGATTATTTGAAGAATAAAGCTACCGATAAATAGGAAGACTTCTTTAAATAACCTGGTAGGAATAGGGTCTAAAAGACAAGTTGAAGGCTTGGATGAGGAAATTATTTTGCCTAACTCTAAAAGGTCAATTGGAGTAAACTCATCGAAACAGATATCAGTTGAAGGAGTTGTACTAGTTACTGTATTTAAATTAACGGTGGGAAGAATCTGATTGATTTTATCTCTGATAGATGAAATTTTATTATTGAAAAAGTTCATAAAGTCCTGACTAGTAAGCTCTAAGGGAATGCTAGGATTGACAGAGTCCTGATTCTTTGTCAGCCTGGCTACAGTGCTGAAAAGAAACCTGGGATTATTCTTGTTCTCTTCTATTAATGCAGAATAACTCGTTCTAGCTTTTCTGAGATTTTTTTTATAAATTAAAAGATGATTTCTCCAAGCCAAATAGATTTCATCTAAATTAGTGGAGTGCCATTTTCTTTCTCATTGACGAGTCTTCTGTTTTAAGCTACGAGTTTCTGTGTTGAACCAAGGAGTTAGAAATCTCTGATTAGACTTTTTCTTTTTAAAAGGGGCCTCCATGTCTAGAGTCTGATGCAGAGACGCTGTAACACTAGCTACCATGCAATCATTTACAGAAGGAGCAAGCTATCTATAGCTTATTTCCGTTGTGTTGACACATGGCATAGATGAAACAATGTGCATAAATTTGATTACAACATCATCTGAGAGGCATCTACTGTAGTAATATTTTTCTTTAGGAGCCAAATAGTCAGAAATAGTAAAATCACAGGTTAACAGACAATGGTCTGACAGTACAGGGTAATGAGGAAACACAACCAGATTTTCTATTTCTATGCCATATGTCAGAACAAGGTCCAACATATGGTGGAGATAATGGGTAGAATTTCCTACTTTCTGAGAAAACCCCATCGAGTGTAATATTGAATTAAATGTCAAATTAAGGCAATTACTATCTACATCTACATGTATATTAATGTCCCCTACTATTATTCTATCTGATTTCAGCACTAAATCAACTAAGAATTCAGCAAATTTGGATAAAAACTCTGAGTAGGTTGATGGACGACGATAAACTATGGCAAATAAAACTGGGTTTAGCCTAAAATTGCTAAAATGCCCAATACTGAGGACCAGACCCTCAAAGGAATTATAACGTGTTTTTTGCTTTACATTAACTAGTAATTTGGAATGGTAAATTGTTGCTACTCCTCCTCCATGACCAGCACTTCTGGGATTTTGACAGTTTAAATAACCAGAGGGTTATTTAAAACCAGAGGACGACTCACAAGATCACAAAAAGAAAAAGCAGAACAAGAAACATTAAAATCAGCTATATCGGACCACTGCAAAAGAAATAATCACATCATGGACTGGGACAACACAAAAATGATTGGATTGGAGAGCAACAGACACAAACGCTGGATCAAGGAGGCAATAGAGATCAGAAAGCGGGGAAAAGACACCATGAACCGAGATGAGGGGGCCTTTATGCTTTCTCACACCTGGGACCACATTCTCCAGAGACCATCTGACAGCGGGAGGCGGGGCCGGCTCAGTGGATCTGACAGATCTGCTGAGCTGGCCCCGCCTACGAAAATCAGCTGATAAATGTCACCTGGCAGCAATCAGCTGACTCTTCTGATGAAGGCTGCAGTGCAGTTGAAACATGTAAAGAAGGTAAAGACATCTTTCTATTTTATTTTTGTCTTTCAAAAGAAAAAAAAAAAAAGGATAAATAACCAGAGGGAGTTGATTCATTCAAACCAACATAATCCTCTTGCCCTAACCAAGTCTCTGTAAGGGATATTAAATCAATCTGATGATCAATTAACAGATCATGGACTAATAGAGTTTTGGGAGATAGAAACCTAATATTTAACAAACCACATTTAATTTTTAAATTATGAGGAGGAACAGAGGCCAAATCATTCAATTTAGAGGCTTCATGTTTAATTTGAGTTTTACCAACTTTTTGTTTAATCACTCTGGGATGCTTATACATTATATTTTTATTTACTTTGGAGGGAGCAGACAATGATTCTCTGATGGGGAAGACAGGGCCTAAGTTGAGGGGTGGCAGATGAAGAGGAGCTGCAGAGAGGTGTGTAAGACTGCGTCTCTGCTTCCTGGTCCCAACTCTGAGTTGTCAAGGTTTTGGAAATTTGGATAAAAATTATGCCAGATTATTAGATAAATGAGACGCACCATCCAAAGTGGGATGGACGCCGTCTCATCTAATAAGACCAGGTTTTCCCCAAAATGAGTTCCAATTGTCTATGTAGCCCACGTCGTTTGCAGGACACCACACAGACAGCCAGCGGTTGAAGGATGACAAGTGGTTAAACATGTCATCACTGGTCAGATTGTGGAGGGGCCCAGAGAATACTACAGAGGCAGACATTGTTTTTGCAAAGTCACACACCGATTCCACATTAAGTTTTGAGACTTCCGACTGCTGTAGTCGGACGTCGTTAATGCGGGCGTGGATAGCAATTGTGGAGTATTTACAGTTACTTTTAGCCAGCATTTTCAAATTTGACTCGATGTCACCTGCTCTGGCCCCAGGAATGCATTTGACTATGGCCGCTGGAGTCTCTAGGTTCACGTTTCTGACTACAGAGTCACCAATGATCAGTTTTTTCCTCAGCGGGTGTGTCGCTGAGCGGGGAAAAACAATTAGAAACATGAACAGGTTGGTGGTGAACCGGGGCTTTGCGGCTAGGCTTCCTTCTCACGGTCACCCACCCAGTCTCCTCGCTGCGGAGGAGTACAGGAGGACCACTAGCAGGCCACCCTATGCTAGGGAGCTCCGCTGCAGCTAAGGGGCATCCGTCAAGATTAACTGGCGCAGACGGTGTTTCAATGCAGCGGAGCCGCCTCGAGTGCCTCAAAAAGACAACATTTATTACATTTACCGTTATCGCTACAAGAGGCAGAGGTGTAGCTAAACATCTGACAGAGAGTGCACACCAGAGGAGAAGGGGAAAGAGAGCTAGTAGCCATAGCTAGTGGCTAACCCGAAGCTAACAAAAATACCGATGAAAGGTGAACAGAAGGCTAAAGAGGGTGATTAGATGACACTGAGTGCACACACAGGTGCAGGAGGCTTGATAAACAGAAGTGAGAGCTAACAAAAGAAGGAAAAAAGTGATTAAAATACAATTAAAGGTAAAATCCTCAGGAGAATGAGGAGAGCTAACCACAGAGCAAACCACACAGACAGCCAGGAAGTGACGATACGTTACCACAGGAAGCCAAGACAGTTATAAGGCTTTGTTTTTTTCTACTAGGAGGCGCTATAGCTATTTGTCATTGTTCATTAAAGAAATGTTCAATGTGGGCTATCAATCCACCACACAAAATCTGATTGAATTTGTGCAAAGCATGACTGAGTTATAAAGCTTTGTTTTTTTGTTGTTTTTTTTTTCCTAGGGGACGCTATAGCTGTGTTTGTTATAGTTATATAAATCTGTTCGGGGTATGACTAGTAACATACTGTATATATGAAGTTTTGCAGCATTCGGACAATCTATGTGTGAGTCATGACAATTTCTGTCCATTGGTGGTAGGGGGTGCTGTCGCTATGTGTCATTCTTTATTATAGAAATTATCAGTATTGGCTACCTATTCACCACACAATTTTTGGTTGAAATCAGTCAATCTATGCCAGGGTTAAAGCCACTGAAAGGGTGATGGCGATACTGCAAACTTGGCCACGCCCCTTCCACCAAACCGTTGGGAATTTGGAAAAGTTTTCAACAACTTTTGATGGCATATGGGTATAAATGATTGTCACCATAAATGGTAACAGTCTTTTTATTTCAGAGATATTGAAGAAAACTTTTGATGTGACCTTCATGTCTCCAAGAGAGGGCACTATTGCTACTCATGAATTTTCATAGCTATAATTGTTCGGAGGGATACCTGTATACATCATACCTATCTCGGTGCCAGTCCGACATTCCATTCCCGAGGTATTAAAAAACAACATGATGCAAACTTTCTGATCTTTTTGCCTCCTATAGGTGGTGCTGTAGATTTCTATGAATATTGTTCCATAGAACTGTTTGGAATTGTACTAATATCCATAATATTGAATTTGTTTGAAATCCGACAATGCATATCAGTGTTATTGCCATCAGAATGGTCAAGGAATCATCATGGTGAGGCATCAAACTTTGCCACGCCCCTACGGCCAAACCGTCAAGCGTCATGAAAAGTTTTCAATAACTCATAATGGCACATGGGTATAGATGATTGTCACCACAAATGAGGCCAATCGGATTAAAACCCTCCAACGAGTTCGATCAAATGTGCAAGGTGGAAATCAGGTCACCGCCGCTTCTTGCCAAAATGGCTGACTTCCTGATGGGTGTAGACCATCACTTCTATGGAGTTTTTTGCATGTCTTGACATGATAAATATCTCACCCGATTTTCATCTTTTTACGCAAAAGTAAGCATGTGCCACTCCCCTTTGACTTCACATGTTACGTGGCACTGTAGAGCCATTTTTGTGGGGTCAGCCATATTTCCTCGAAAATACTAAATTCTCTGCCAGTCTTGAGGTCCCTGCAAAAAATGGTGAGTTTTCGTGCACGCTGACTACCCCAAAAATGAGATCTTAGATGGAGAGGAAAAAAATTCTAACAAATAGAACAGGGCTCTCGCCCACTAATGTTGTCAGTGGCTCAGGTCCTAATTAAAGCTATGAGCAGCGATAAACGGGCCCTCGCATCCTTGCTAGACCTCGACCTTGCCACTCAGAGTGCGTAACTCCATGCAAGTTCCAGTCCTCCCTCCCCAACTCTCTCCCTCCCACTCTTTGTCTTTCCATTATTCCATAAAACCATATGCCCATCCATTCGCCATCCATTCGTCCATCAATCCGTTTGCCTTTCCATCCATCCATACCGCCATCCATCATCAGTCCGTCCATCTGTACATCTGTACTTTGTAAGAAAGCGCCTCCACAGAGGTACTGTATAAACTCGTGGATAAACTCAAACATCTAATATGTTTATCCATAGCATAAAGGCCACTTCTGGTGAAAATTTCACCAGAAAATGTGTTTGAATTTAGACAAGCTATGCCATCGCTATAAATGTTTTGTTTTTTTGTTTTTTTTAACCTAGGGGGCACTATAGCTAAATGTGGTATAGTCATATAACTCTGTTCTGGGTGGTACTAGTACCATGTATATCAAGTTTGGGTCCATTTTGACGATGTACGTGTGAGTTATGACAACTTCCTTTCCATTGGTGGTAGGGGGCGCTACTGCTGCATCTCATTGTATATTGTAGAAATGTTCACCATTGGCTGCCTATTCAACATGCTAAATTTGGTTGACTTTGGACAAAGTATGCCAGAGTTATTAAGCTTTGTTTTTCTGCTAAGGGGTGCTAGAGCTATGTGCAATTGTTCATCATAGAAAGGTTCATGTTGGTTAACTATGCACCACACAAAATTTGGTTGAATTTGGACTATGCATTTCTGAGTTATAAGGCTTTGTTTTTTTTCTGCTAGGGGGCACTATAGCTATGTGTCATTTTTCATTATACAAAGGTTCAATGTAGGCTACTGATGCACCCTACAAAATTTGGTTGAATTTAGACAAAGCATGCCTGAGTTATAAAGCTTTGCTTTTTTTCCTTGGGGGCACTATAGCTATGTTTGTTATCATTACAAAAATCTTTTCTGGGTCTGACTAATATCATATATATAAAGTTTAGCAGCAATCAGACATTCTACAAGTGAGTTATGGCAACTTCCTGTGTATTGGCGGTAGGGGGCACTGTCACTGTGTCATTCTTTATTATAGAAATTATCAGTATTGGCTACCTATTCTCCACACAAAATTTGGTTGAAATCAGTCAATGTATGCCAGAGTTAAAGCCATTGGAAGGGTGATGGCGATACTGCAAACTTGGCCACACCCCTTCCACCAAACCTTTGGGCATTTGGAAAAGTTTTCACCATCTTTTGATGGCACATGGGTATAGATGATTGTCACCATAAATGGTACCAATCAGACATTTTATTTCAGAGATATTGAAGAAAACATTTGGTGCAGCCTTCATGTCTCCAAGAGAGGGGGCTATTGCTACTCATACAGCTATAGCTATATGAGTAGCAGCTATAGCTATAGCTATGAATAGCTATAACACTGGTCAACACCAAATTTATTATCTAAGTTTTTTTTAGCTGATTTAGGACAATTTTGATGTGTTGAATCCAGAAATCACATTGGTTTTGCTCAATCAGGTCAACTTTTTGAACTAATGCCACATGTTGTTTTTTACGTTTTTGTTTACATGTACTGGTATTTTCGCTTTGTATGATGCAAAATTCTTTTTTATTTCCTGAAATTTCTCAAACTCTGAAGAGTTTGCATGTACCAATTTATAACATGATGTCATAAATTGTCATGATGGCTGATTACTGTTGGACTCTGAAGAGAGACCCGTGCCACTGAGCATTCTAGAGGTTCAAATAAAAGGAAGTTGAAGCTTTGAATTTTGAACAATGATGATGTAACATTCAATTTACATGTGCTTAACTTTATCAATGTCTACTATTCAATTTACAGTAATAGAAGTCTGTAACATTTAATCAATAAATTGTGTTAGAAAATGATTTTCTCTCTTAAAAATCTATTTCGGATGAGAAATATTAACAAAAATCAGCTGATAATGTCACAAAAATGTAATCGATTTAGTCAGAAGATCAGATTTTTAAAAGTCAACTTAGCATAAAAACCTGACCTGATCGAGAGAAACAGATGTCATTTTCGGATTCAGTGGTGCAAAATTGTCTTAAATCAGTTGAAAAAACAAAGACAACTTACAAAAAAATTATTTTTGTAACCCTGTGTAATTGTTCGGAGGCATACCCATATACATCACACCTATCTTGGTGCCAATTCGACATTCCATTCCCGAGGTATTAAAAAAACAACATGACGCAAACTTTCTGATGCAAAACTTTCTGCCTCCTATAGGTGGCACTGTAGAGTTCTATGAACAGTGCTCTATAGAACTGTTTGGAATTGGACTAATATCCATAATATTGAATTTGGTTGAAATCCAACAATGCATACCAGAGTTATTGCCATCAGAATGGTCATAGAATCATCATGGCGAGGCATCAAACTTTGCCACGTCCCTACGGCCAAACCATCAAGTTTTCAATAACTTTTAATGGCACATGGGTATAAATGATTGCCACCACAAATGAGCTCAATCAGATTAAAACCCTAGGACGAGTTCAACCAAATGTGCGAGGTGGAAATCAGGTCACTGCCACTTCCTGCCAAAATGGCCGACTTCCTGTTGGGTGTAGACCATCACTTCTATGGAGTTTTTTTCCATGTCTCAACATGATAAACATCTCACCCGATTTTCATCTTTCTACACGAAAGTAAGTGTGTACCGCTCCTCATTGACTTCACATGTTAGATGGCGCTGTAGAGCCATTTTTTGGGGTCATTTATATTTCCTCCAAAATATTAAATTTTTTGCCAGTCTTGAGGTGCCTGCAAAAAATGGTGTTTTCGTGCACACTGACTATCCTAAAAATCAGATCTTAGATTGAGAAGAAGAAAAAAGAAAGAAAGAAAGAAAAAAAGAAAGAAAGAAAGAAAAATACTAACAATTACAATAGAGCTCTTGCCCACTGACGTTGTCAGTGGCTCGGGCCCTAATTAAAGCTGCAAGCAGCTGTAAATAGGTCTCGCTCCCTGTGCACTCGCGGAACCCGGTGCCCGTCGTACCTAGCTGGCTCGGAAGATTTCCCATCATTGCGACAAGCGCTGCGTGAATTATAAAGTAAACCATTTGGCAAGTTTGTCCAAGTTACAACTGTCCAACGTACTGCGATAAGATAAACTTGAACATGTGGCTGTGGCAACACTTATGCCTCTTTTTCACTAGTACCTGTTTAGCCCGGTATAGCACAGCACAGTTTTATTCAGTTCAGCCCGCTTTTGTTTCCATTACACCAGAGTACTGCTTGATGTGAAAGGCAGCGCAACCCTCCCGTGACATAAAACACTTGACACACAAGCAACACAATATCAAAACACAAGATAAACATTACAAGAGGATGATTTACTTACTGCTCGCTCTGTGGCTTTTGGTCACAGGAAAGGCCAAACAGGAGAGCCAGATAAGGCTACGTGCTTTTGTATTATGAAAATAAATTTTTTGTACCCTTTTCAGATACATCTCCTCTTTTGTTTATATGGGTTATTTGTGAAGATAAGAGTGATTAAATGCTAAAAAACAGGGGAAGCGTCTACGAGTAATCCAGCAGTTAGATATATCACTTCTGGTTTGATGCAAGTCTGTTTACGGAATTATGAATCATGGGTTGAAACACGTTAAATCCCATGTAACCCTATCCCATTATACTGAAAAACTTAAATGTTTTGTTTAGCTTTTCTTACCCCTTAGCATTCCTGGCAGTTTTCCAGTGTGGAAAAGTAGAATTTTGGTTAAGAAAGATCTTTCATTATTCACCATTACACACAGATAACATAAAAACATTGCACGGCTGGATTACCACAATGTGTCTACATATTTTTTTATCTACAATGTCAGGATACACTGCATCACAAGATTTTGTTGGTCCAAAGCAACTCCCACAACCTACAGTCATGAAAAAATTAGGACACCCTGTATTAGCCAGTGTGGTTTTTTTTATAACATATTTGGTCATATGGATATTTAATATCAATGTTAAAAATACTGGGAGATTTATGTAATACAACTAAACAATTTAAAATGAATTAGACTTTTTTCAAATTTTCTGTAAAATGTAATTCTAAACAAATAGTGAGGAATAAATTAGGACACCCCCCATCATTTTTAGGACACCCACACATTCATTCCCACTTAAAATGGCTAAAATAAATCCATCCATCCATCCATCTTCTTCCGCTTAATCCTTTTCGGGTCGCGGGGGGGCTGAAGCCTATCCCAGCATCTTTGGGTGAGAGGCAGGGTACACCCTGGACAGATCACCAGTCCATCGCAGGGACAACACAGAGAGACAGACAACCATTCACTCTCACAGTCATACCTAAGGACAATTTAGAATCCCCAGTTTGATGCCAATTAACCTAACGTGCATGTTTTTGGCATGTGGGAGGAAACTGGAGAAATCTCGGAGTAAACCCACGCAGACACGGGGAGAACATGCAAACTCCACACAGATCACTGTTGGTTGGGGGCTGGGATCAAACCCAGGATCCCCCGGCCAAGGGTGAGTTGCTGTGCTGCCGCAGTGCTAACTACTCCGCCACTGCGCTGCCCTGCTAAAATAAATGTTTTATGCTAATAAAAATAAAAACACGGTTAGACATAGATATGAACATTTCTTAATACAGAACTGAATAGTTAATGGTGTCCTAATTTTTTCACATGACTATACACCTTGACCTTGATCAACTGACTTTTAAAGGATGTCTCAGTAATTATTAGACGCCATAATATGCTCCAATAAAACTGTCTACCAATGCTTTTTTGGGGAAAACTTTGGGGAAAATTGGTAATAACAGACAAAACACACAGTCACCAACACTCAACCAAGTCTCACATATACAGAGGAAATCCAGATCATGGGAGGTGAAGAAATCCCTGAGGAAAAAAGTTTTATTTACCAGTGACCTGGCGTTTACCAGGCCAATCCTGGCAGGAGCTGGGGCCTGTGGTGAAGCGGGCCGGGGATCCCGACAAAGCGACCTCAAGTTCCAGAGGTTCACTCTGCAGTGG
Source organism: Pholidichthys leucotaenia (assembly GCA_020510985.1). Taxonomy (NCBI): domain Eukaryota; kingdom Metazoa; phylum Chordata; class Actinopteri; order Cichliformes; family Pholidichthyidae; genus Pholidichthys; species Pholidichthys leucotaenia. Next base: position 171,275,701 of record CM035844.1, read on the forward strand.
CGGAACCGGGGGGAGCAAGGGCGGCAGGGCTGGAGCACCTGTTTGAAGCCAGTCACAGGTACCAGGCAGGCATCGATGGGATCCAGGGAGCACTGAGACACCAACAGACAAGAAAATATTCCATCCTCTCTTCAGGAAACAGCAGAGGATGCCAGGGAGAGCTTTAGTTTCACCAATCAACTGCTGTGTTTACCTTGGTGGCGGTGATGCTTCCGTCTGGAAGGTGGAGCAGTTGAGACCCGGTAAAGGTGAGATGGGATTTCTGATGGTGGTAAGTCATTCTGTCCACCATACTCAAATATAATGAGATTTTTGACTGAGCTTTGAAGATCCAAGAGAGTTTGACGATTGTACACCAGCAGCGACTTGATTTGTTGAGTGCCAAAGGTTAAAAACAACAAAAATGCAAACAGAAATAACAGTGACAGACGGCCAGCCACACACACCAGTGACATCTTGTCATCTGTGCGTGCCACGTTAAACCTATCAAATTCAGCTTGATTGTTCAGTCCAATTGTTCAGTCAGCTCTTCTTCCCTATCATCCTCCATAAAATAACTGGATATCAACTGTGATTAATGCCTGCCTTAATGCCAAACAGCTTTACTATTGTGCACATTTTCTCTTCACCCACGCACATGCTCTTTGGCTAGTGCAAAACCCCTTCTCATGAAGCCATCATGATCACAGTTCTCTATGACCATCTATGTTTTCGATGCTCTATTGTGAACAGAATAGTGGTTTGTGAGATTGGCAAATCATTACATTTATTACAACCTTTATTTAGATTCTATACAGTATCCCAGCCTATTTGGAAATGAGTTTGTAGAATCAGTGGAATGATTACTAAATTACTTTCACATATTATATACAGTATGTTAAACAACGCGGTGGCTCCTGGGTTCGATCCCAGCCCCCGACCAACAGTGATATGTGTGGAGTTTGCATGTTCTCCCCGTGTCTACGTGGGTTTACTCCAGGATTTCTCCAGTTTCCTCCCACATGCCAAAAACATGCAAGTTAGGTTAATTGGCATCAAACTGGGGATTCTAAATTGTCCTTAGGTATGACTGTGAAAGTGAATGGTTGTCTGTTTCTCTGTGTTGGTCCTGCGATGGACTGGTGATCTGTCCAGGGTGTACCCTGCCTCTCACCCAAAGATGCTGGGATAGGCTCCAGCCCCCCCCCCACCCCCCACCCCACGACCCAAAAAGGATTAAGCGGAAGAAGATGGATGGATGGATGGATGGATGTTAAACATTATTGTCATGATGGAAGTTGTGTTTATTATCAACAACTTATTTGCTGTCTATGGTTATTTATTGGTCAACCCTGGCCCAGGACAACAACTCTCTGTCGTATTTTCTGCTGAAATTAATGAAGTGCACAACCGTCTGCAAAAACCTTTGGGAGAAAATTTTCTACCTGTTTGTTAAATTGAATGAAAGCAGTGGAGAATTGTGTTTGAAGAGAACAAGGTAATTAAAGGAATCAAACCTGAATTCCAACATCTGTCCGCTCACATTAGAAGGTTTCCGGGTTTCTCAATCAGTGAACAGAAAAAGATTAAGGGATTGTACTCATTGAGCCAAGCTGTGTTCACTTTGAAATAAATGAAGACTAAACAGGTAATTACTCCACCTGTTACTGACAGTTGACATTGATTTTCCTCTCACCAGACTAGAGTAATAAGGACATCTCTTCAGATATATTTGTTTGGGAGTGTTTATCACTTGAATAACAATTTTTTTTCCCCCAGTGCCAAATGTGGTGCTGTTTCTGAGATTAGTTGTCTCACATCAAAACTGAATAGAAATCAGACTGAAAACTAATACATTCTTACAGTATGTTTGGATTTTATGTTCTCTGGCAGGTCCAGCGGTAGCAAGAGGGGGGTCGAATGATTACATAATGATCCTGACATGCTAATCAAAATGTGGTGTAATTATTATAGGTGAGCTTTAACTTCAAATTACTTTGATGCTAGGAACTTTAAAAAAAAATGCTACCACTAAAATCAGAGTAGAAAAAGACTAATGTGGTTCATTTCTACAATACTTCGATTTTTTATAGCATATCCTGTTTTTTTCTTTTTGTGTGTGTTTGTTTTGAACATTGCTAGTGCAAATATTATTTTTAAAAATGAGCAGGCTAGATTATTTTCTAAGAAGAATTTCACCCATTATTATCTACTAAATTTCTGAGAACTGGTTTAGCAATTACTATAAAAGATAATGTTATTATTTGGTCCATAAAAGAATGACGGGAATAAGCGCTGTTTCTGCACTGTTTGTTTAATGGGTTTTTATTTCAGGTTTTAAGTTTGTTTGATCTCTGCTATCCATTCTAATGATGAGAAGTTACCAGATTAAATTAGTTTCCTCCAGGCTAAGAAACAATGGGAGCGAGCGACACCTTGTTATACCATATTGATGCCAATGTGACACAAAATGCATGAGAATTAGAATAGATAAAGCGTTATTTCAGCAACAATTGTAAACCACATCATTCCTCTTCTCAATGAGACTTTAGTCGAGTATCTGTTTCAAAATGGGATAACGATCCCCCGCTGTTTGTTTGTATTTTAGAGTGGTCCTATATACCTAAGAGAGTGTTTTCTCTCAAACTCCAAAATTAGATCAAAACAATATAAAACACACAATCCCAGAGCCACTGGTCCAGAAATGCAATAATATGTTTCTTCTCATTCCAGCATTAATGAAGTTCATTCGTAACAGTTTAGTCTAATTCGTACAAATTGAAAGATGGAGTCTGCATTAGCAGCAGTGAACAAGTACAATGACAACTTCATTACCATAAGTAGAACCGTGCATCATAAAAATCATATTAAAAATTGCTCCCCAAATTGCCATATTAGTTTCTTTATGGGGTAATTTCAGCACTACACGCAGTAATAGAATATTTTCTTTACCCTCCAGTGCATATTAAACTCACTTATCTTCCCCTATAAACTCCATGGCATTGTGGCATTGTAGTTTTTATGGTGAAATAGGGAAAGTTGACTTTTTTCTGCACTGGGAAATATATTTAAAATAGAAAAAAATGTCACAAGAAAATGTTTCAAAAGCCAGATAACCCTTTCAGATTGTCACAAAACTCTGTTGGATTTGCTTTTAAAAATAAGTGCAGCATTTTCACACGAGAGGGGCTGAAAAATGAGGAAGAGGGCACATACTACACAGCACCATAGCTTAAAGGATAGGTCAGGTTTGGATGGATGAGGCTGGGAAGCAAAGGAAGCCAATAAATGAGTGATAAATGATTAAACTCTGATTAGAAATATTGCTATTTTTCAGCACTGTCAGTGGAATAAAGACATCAGCACAATGGAATAGTTACTGCCTTTTTTCATAATTGAGACTAGACCTTCTAGCTGTGCCCCACAGCTTATCATTAATCAAGCTGAATGAAGCCGAGGTGCCGTGACAGCTTTGGACAGCATTAGACTGGGAAGGCGCTTTCTCAAGGTAGGTAGGTAGCGAGGCAAACCTGAGAGTCATTCATCTGTTATTCAAGCACTTCACCTGCCTTCTAATGAAGTAGGTTTTTTTTAATACACTGTTTGACCAGTTTGTATTGTCTGCTTGCACTTAGAAATGTCTGCATCAGCCATCAAATCCCTGTTGCCGTCGACTAAAGACGTACAGTTTCAACTGAACATCAAGGGACACACCAAAGAGTTTTAAATTAAGAAATGGACAAAAGGTTACTTGGAAAATCTAGTTTGCTGCTCAGCCAGTCTATTGATCTTATAGGGACAAGGCCTTTATTGTTACAAAAGATGTTCATTAATTATGTCATTTAATTGGATTTAGGCAGGTGCACAATGAACACCTCAGCCAGGGTGGTCAATGGTGGGAAAGGCCTTAACGTCACGAGTCTCTTTTTCTATTAGGAACCAGCATGTCCCCTGTCTCCTAGAATTGCTGTGCTCTTTATTGATTAATGACCCTAATTTATTACTGAGAAGAGGGATGGAAGTTGTACTAAACGCACTATTAATCAACTTTTCAGCGTCAAGTTATGAGGATCTGTGTTGAAAATGCCAGTAGGAGCGCAAGAGACCAAGTGACTGTTTTTCTCTCGGCTCCGGCAGCAAAGGAGTCCAAGGTGCTGATTTAACAGGAGTTAAGAGTCTTTCATTGCTCTAATACTGCCTGTCCTGTATGACAAATGTCTTCAAGGGAAACTGAACATAATTCCTTGTGATGGAGTGACCACCATGTTCTTGCCACAATTCACAGTCAAGTGCAACTAGAATAATGAAACACCCATCCACATCCTTGAAGACCATCTATTCATTTTCGAATAGGAGCTGGAAAAATGCCTGCAGCTCCAAATACATCACAGATAATTCAACAATATTATATTAAGCTGAAAACAGATGAGAGGTGAAAGAACTGGAGGCAAGGCTACAATGAATTCCAGCTCTCACAAGCCTGTACAAGGGCTATTATTTTCCACTGAATAGAGACTTATGACATTTTAAATTCAGCTTTTACAAAAACTGCAATTGATCATAATTTCTGAATGCCATGCCTAAACTCCTAAAGCTGGTACTTGGTCTTTTTTTCTGCAGATGTGTTGTGATGTATTAAAATACTATGTGCAGGGCTGTAAAATGCATTTATTATGCAGAACAAAATTTGGGGGAGAAATTATTTCATCTGTCCTAGATTAACGGTGACAGCTGAAATTATTTAAATCCATCCATCTTCTACCGCTTAATCCTTTTCGGGTTGCGGGTGGTGGTGGTGGTGGTGGGGGTGGGGGCTGGAGCCTATCCCAGCATCTTTGGGTGAGAGGCAGGGTACAACCTGGACAGATCGCCAGTCCATCGCAGGGCCAACACAGAGAGACAGACAACCATTCACTTTCACAGTCATACCTAAGAACAATTTAGAATCCCCAGTTGATGCCAATTAACCTCACCTGCATGTCTTTGGCATGTGGGAGGAAACCAGAGTGCCCGGAGTAAACCCACACAGACACGGGGAGAACATGCAAACTCCACACAGAAGGGTCACCGATGGTCTGGGGGTGGGATCGAACCCACGCTGGTCAAGGGTGGAATCGATCCCATGACTTTCTTGCTGTGCTGCCACTGTGCTAACCACTGCACCACCGTGCTGCTCCGTTTTATTTTATTTGCATTTTCTTTTACCCCGGGGTATTATATTTATTAATTAATACATTTTTTATCACACAGCCATGCTGTGGCAATATTAACCACCAAAACAACTTTGTAAGTTTCTATGTTAGGCTGTGTTAGGGGCCTGAAGTTGTCTGTGTTGTTGTGTACTCATGCTTGAGGATAACCAAACATACTACAATCCCCATATGTGCCATTGTAGAAGGAATGGAAGAACTCAAAATGGCAAATGAAACAGTTGCTTTATATTTTCCATAAAATGTATGATCTTGATAATCGATCCATAAAATGGATGGTCAAAAATCTAATCTGTTTCCTATTTAAGCCTTTTTACAAAAAGTAGTATAGCTGCACAACGGAGTGGGCCAAAGGGATTCCAAAGTGCAGAAATTACCAACAGAAAGTACAGGAAGTATATGCTTTGCATAAAGATGACAAATCAGAGAATATGTAAATGGGAAATGTATTTTTGTTATCCAGGAATCTGTAGCTGTAGCTATTTTGGGGTTCCACTTTTTATTATTTTTAACTTCCATTTTGATTTTCATAATCTTTTTGTCTCAACTAGACGATAGGTTAAAGCACAAAAAGATACTGCAGCGGTACATTACGATATAGAATTTCTTTAACTGTACTGTTTATTTTTTTGAATTTGTTATTTTACTGTAGATGTGCCTTTTTAAATGAATGGGCTTCTTGATGCATTTTAATTGCCCTTAAATGAATGAAATTATTTAAATTTAAAACCACCAAAATTTGTTTGCATTGTACTGTGCTTGTAGTGAAAAATCCTCATTTTGTGCAGTTGTTTTGCTATTGGAAAACACTGCCAAAAAATCAACAAGTCCTGCAACTAGTAGACTAGTTCTCCTCCTCAAAATGTTCCATCTTGAAGATGGTCACATCACTGACATTTACAGTTTTTCTTCTGTTCACAAGTACTCAAATGCAAGTACAGAGGTGGGTGGGGGATGGTGGATGCTACCAAAAATTGTGCTCCCATATCTCCCTGTTCCTTATTCTTCACTTAACACAGCATTTGTGAAGCGCTTCTGGTTTGAAAATTCATGCTAGATAGTGTTTGCCACTAATAATTCTTAGTTAAGGTTAGGGAAAAGAATAGTTAGAGAGGGTGAGGGTCTACTTTCAACAAACTGCACCGCTCACTCTCTGCTATCTCACTACCTGTAGTTATTTTAACAACCACTAGAGGTCCCTTTTTTCTAAACACATTACTTAGAAGGCCTATTCTTCTTGGTAATATCACTCTATATTGGCAGTTTTTATTAGAGGACATTCTAAAAAATATATCCAATGGATTTCCAGTAGTGCACATTTTTAAGGTTGCATTCACACCAGGGTAGTCCGGGAGTCTTGGTTCGACTCAGTGGCGAATAGCGAGAATTTTCACAGTTTGGTTTGCATTCACACAGCACTTCAGTCAAGCGGACCAAACTGCTCGGACAACGTCACGCAGTTACAACAGCTGCTCATTTGTGGTGCTGTAGCTGAAACCACCACTGACCAGGAAGAAAAAATCTCGGTGGCGAAGAGAAATCCGGCTCATCAATTGGCCAGGACCGTGCTATGCTGAGAATTGCTCGCTTGCCAAGAATTGCATCCCATCCACCAAAACTATAAAATATAACACTAAAGCCAGGCTTGTAACCATTTGTTCATTTTTAGAAGTACCCATTATAAGATAAGAGATAAGATAAGCCTTTATTAGTCCCACAATGGGGAAATTCCAGGATTGCAACAGCACAGGGATAGCAACACTCAGAGCAACAATCAGAAGGCAAGAAAAACCAAGAGGAGCTAGTATACATATGTACATATTAATATAAATATATATATAGACACACAGTGCGGAGCATTGTGGTTGGTGGATGTGCAGCAGAAAGTCTAAGCTCTCTCTCCGCGGATGCGGCGGGTCAGCTGGATGTCTTTGGGCATGATGGTGACCCTCTTGGCGTGGATGGCGCACAGGTTGGTGTCCTCGAAGAGACCCACCAGGTAGGCCTCGCTGGCCTCCTGCAGAGCCATGACGGCGGAGCTCTGGAAGCGCAGGTCGGTCCTGAAGTCCTGAGCGATCTCCCTCACCAGGCGCTGGAAGGGCAGCCTACGGATGAGCAGCTCCGTGGACCTCCAGCAGCGACGGATCTCTCTCAGAGCCACGGCACCGGACCTGCGACGGTGAGGCCTCGTCACTCCGCCAGCGGCCGGAGTGCCTTTTCGAGCAGCCTTGGTGGCCAGCTGCTTCCTGGGGGCTTTTCTTCCAGTAGATTTACAGGCGGTCTACTTGGTTCTTGCCATCGCTCTTTATTATTCTGTCTTATATTTCCTGCATGCCGCCCAAACTCCAGCCCGGCACCCGCGTCGCTCCCACTTCAGCTCTCTCGGTATGTCGAGCCTCTCCGTTAGCACCGGGTGGCGGCCGAGTGCTAGCTAGCTCCTCCCCGCTGCATCGTCTCCCGCTGAAAACAGAGGCTCCGTCCGCCGACTCGGGAGACCCCCGGGCGCAATCTGTGTGTCCGTGATACACATAGAGTGAAAGGTGTGCCGGATCAGAAAGCCATCACCGGATCAGAAAGAAGAAGGAAGATAAAAAGACTCAGAATTGAGCCACTGTTGCAAAAGGCAGCCAACTCGTGTGGCGCCGGAACCGGAAGCCATACATATACATTTTTAGAAGTAAAAATTATTACCTCTTGTAAATTATCTTTAAATTATGTTTATTCGATGATGGTATGCAATTCTCAGCAAGTGAGCAATTCTCAGCATAACACCATTCAGCCGAGGTGTTTATGCGCCACAAAGTAATAAAAAATAAAAAGCTCCGCTTTCTGTATAAACCCCCGTGCCACCATCATGTCACTAAACATTTTAAAACATCAATATTCTTGTGTACAGCCACAAGCAGCTGAAAAATCTGTTTCTCAGACTAAATATCTATCAGAGCCTGCATCTCCTCCTCACTACTCCAAGTCCAAGAGACATTTTATTTACTTTTCTCCTCGGCTTTCTCAGGTAAAAGTAGTTCTTGGATCCGCACGGCTGTCTTTATTGTATTTTCTACCCAAAATGGGGCAGAAGGACCAGGAGCTCTTCAGCTGAATTGGGATGTTGGATGTATTTACCCACAGATTCCTGCCACAGACGTGAAACACCAGAATCAGAATCAGAATCAGAATCAGATTTATTGCCATTGTTCATGTAGTACACAAACTAGGAATTTGTCTCGATGCCATGCTGCAACATTAAAAACATGATGAGAAAAAGAGATAAACTAAAAAACTAAAGGACTGAAAACGTGCAATAAGTGTAGAAAAATAAGTAATAATAAGTAATAATGATAATAATAATAATAACAATACTAGTAATAATGAGTAGTACTAGTCAAGGCAGTTTTAAAAAATTAGCAAGTAGCAGATAATGTGAAGTACCACATAGTGCAGTCGATAATGCAAAAGAAAACAATGATGAATGACGTGAGTCTGGTTGAGCTGCTGTACATAGTGCACGAGAGTCAAAAAGTCACTTAATGTTCAGCAGTCTGATGGCAGAGGGGAAAAAGCTGTTCATGTGCCGGGAGGTTTTAGTCCGAATGGACCGAAGTCTTCTACCTGAGGGGAGGGGAGCAAACAGTACGTGACCAGGATGTGAAGGATCGGCTATGATCCGGCCAGCACGCCTCCGGGTCCTGGAGATGTACAGGTCCTGGAGAGATGGGAGCTCGCAGCCTATCACCTTCTCAGCAGTGCGCAAGACGCGCTGCAGCCTTAGTCTGTCCCTGGCAGTGGCTCCTGCATACCACACAGTTATGGAGGAGATGAGGATGGTCTCGATGATGGCCGTGTAGAACTGCACTAACATCTTGGTGGGTAGCTTGAGCTTCCTCAGCTGCCGCAGAAAGAACATCCTCTGCTGGGCCTTTTTGATGAGGGAGCTGATGGTTGGCTCCCATTTGAGGTCTCGGGTGATGGTGGTGCCCAAGAAGCGGAAGGAATCTGCAATGGTGATGGGAGAGCCTGTGATGGTGAGGGGGGGCAGGGGGGTTGTGACTTTCCTGAAGTCCACAATCATCTCCGCTGTCTTCAGAGCATTCAGCTGCAGGTTGTTGTGGCTGCACCAGGACACCAGCTGGGCCACCTCTTCCCTGTAGGTGGACTCGTCGCCGTTGGAGATGAGCCCGATGAGGGTGGTGTCGTCCGCAAACTTAATCAGCTTAACAGACTGGTGGGAGATGGTGCAGGAGTTGGTGTAAAGGGAGAAGAGTAGGGGGGAAAGTACACAGCCCTGGGGTGATCCAATGCTGATGCTAACAGAGTCTGAGACAGACTTCCCCAGCCGCACATGCTGTCTCCGGTCCGTCAGGAAGTCGGTGATCCACCTGCAGAGGGAGTCAGGCACGTTGAGCAGGGACAGCTTGTCCTGGAGCAGATCGGGGCGGATGGTGTTGAATGCGGAGCTGAAGTCCACAAACAGAATCCTGGCGTAGGTTCCCGGGGAGTCCAGGTGCTGCAGGATGGAGTGGAAGGCCAGGTTGACTGCGTCATCCACAGACCTGTTAGCACGGTAGGCAAACTGCAGCGGGTCTAGGAGGGGTGTGGTGATGGACTTGAGGTGAGACAGGACCAGGCGCTCAAAGGACTTCATGACTACAGAGGTGAGCGCTACAGGTCTGAAGTCGTTAAGTCCAGCAATCACGTCAAATTTTCAGCTTTTTCAGGTGAGTGAGAACTTCATCTGTCTGCCTCTCACCCAGACGGTGAATAATGTCTTTTCATGTACCGTATTTTTGGGACTATAAGGCGCACTATCAATGAACGGTCTATTTGATGGTCTAATTTTATACATAAGGCGCACCGGATTATAAGGCGCATTAAAGCGAGGTAGTCGGAGCTGGGAAAAAAAAAAATTTTGCGTGCATGGAAAGAAAATCCTATCTATAGTCATTATAGACACATATAGCGCGATTGTCTGCGAGTGTGAATGATCTGTTCCATGAGCAGGCGGAACGTTTTTAGTCCATGGCTGTTTACATTGCCATATTGGCCAGAATACTCGTTCGGTACTCGCTCGGTAATCGATACGGCTCGAGAGCGAGCCGTATTTACTGCTCCCGTTAACAGCTAAACTTTAGGGAGCAGTTTCGATGCCGAAATTTCACATACAAATCCTAATATACATGTTCTATATACCATCGGCTTTTGGGTATCGACTACCTCGCGAGGTAGGCGGATCTGGGAATTTTTTTTTTTTTTTTTGCGTGCATGGAAAGAAAATCCTATCTATAGTCATTATAGACACATATAGCGCGATTGCCTGCGAGTGTGAATGACCTGTTCCACGAGCAAATGTACGTTTTTGGTCCATGGCTGTTTACATCGCCAGGATACTCGCTCAGTAATCAATACGGCTCGCTCTCCGGCGGCAGCCCCGAGAAGTAAACAATGCAAACAAATGCCGGGACGCTTGAATTCTTTCATCCCGAAAATATCATTTTTGAATATTACTTACAGCTAAACAGGAGCAGTTTTGATCCACGATCCATTGGCAGATAGTGGCGTAACTCGCTAGCAATTTAACTTTGAACGACCTGTTGACACCAATATAGCTGTTGGAGTTCTTTGGTTAATCCACCCGGAATGATGGCAAGCTCCGAATTAGTTTGCTTCACTTGAGTTTTGACAGTATCGGTGAGATGGGCGCGCATGGAGTGGCAGATCAATAGGGATGGAGATTTGTGGAAAAAGCCATCCGGCCATTATGTTGAAGCACATATTACTCCGCGAGGCTCCTGACTACCGTAATGCTCCGACAATCCATCAAGCGGTTCGGCTTTGTAACTTACCAAAGTCGTACTAAAACATTTTTGACAGATTTTTGAGCGCCATGTACCACATAAAATCGGTTCGAGGTCAGTAAGCACAACCAGAATTGATACATAAGGCGCACCGGATTATAAAGCGCACTGTCGATTTTTGAGAAAATTAAAGGATTTTAAGTGCGCCTTATAGTCCAAAAAATACGATATTTACATTGAGTTACAATGTAATCGTGCTGCGCAAAAAATTCACCCGTTGGCATTTTGATGTGAAGGCACCTTACAATAAACGCCACTTTCTGTTCTCACTGTGTGTTGCTGTTGTTACACAAACGCAGAGGGGCACGTCCGCCCTTTGTTCCCTGGATACTCCGTTTGCATTCACACGGCAAGCGAAGTGCACCAGACTGCTTTTGCAATCAAACCGAGACCCTTCCTTTTCTGGGGGACCAGAGTTTGCTTGTTTGGTGCTGCACCAGAGTTCCTGGTGCATTCAGACAGCCCCCAAAAAAACGAATTATCCACGGAATACACACTTTGGTCCTTTAATCCAGACCAAACCGCAGCCCTGTGAATGTGCCCTAAGGCCCTTTGTACTTTGCATTTGTCATGTCTGTTGACTGTATATATGAAAGCAGCTTCCTTTCTCAGAAGTGAAGCCGGCAAGAAACTTGCATTCTATTTTAAAGCCAGCAGGTGACACCGTGTGTGACCGCAAAAGGTGTCCTGCCCATTAAATGCACGAATGACTGCATGGCATTGTTAAGGCCCACTAGCACTAGCAGATCTGTATCCCTTTAATCACTGTATTTTTTAATCAGTCATGCTCCTCTTTAGAACAATAAAACTTGTGACTGGCTTCTACCTTGTGCTTGTCAAGATGTTAGTTAATGACGCTAGTTTCCTTCACTTTCCCTTCCCTCCTGACGACAAAAGTGTTTAGGTCTGGGCTTCATATCAGGCCTCATAAGCCAGTGGATGCAGTCTTGTCTGATCTATCCATCTCATATATACAGTGTATGGTCAAGATTTCTTCACAGGTTGGTGGACACAAAACATCGACTGCAGATCCACAGTTTTGACATGTCATCCTTGTCAAGATATGCAAAGTTGAGTTTTTGTGTGTGCCTGTGTAGCCTCTGTATCATCGTTTACCCCATCTAAAGGAAAAACCTATACAAAAGAATACCTTTGCTCAACCAGTTCTGGATTGGAGCAGTGATGCTGCCAGCCCAGTCTCATCTAAAAAATGTACAAATGCATAGTTTTTCACTCTGAGAAAACATGCATACACACGGAAAAAACATTTTTCACATGCTGTGGATATGTGGCATTTACACCTTTAAGTGATAAACAGTTCAGTGTGGGACACAAACTCACGGTCTGTTGGTTGAAACCACTGATACATAACCACCTGCCATCCCCTGCTCACCAACCAAATGAGTGTGGAAGCCTTGTTTAAATGCACGTTTTGCTCATGTGTAGTGACAACAGTGCATCCATTGAATTTGAGCATGCTCAGTGAGTGAAGGCGTTACTCAGGAGTTACTCCACATCCCATATATTTTTTGTGTTACACATACAAACTTACGTTTTTTGAGGGGTAGAAAATGTGCATTTCTATGTTTTTTAGTGAGAATGGGCTGATGCTACAGATGTGGTGAAGAGAGAGCTGAGTTCTAAAGCAGAACAGTTGAGTTACTGCTCAATCTATGTTGCTACCATAACCTATGGCCATGAACTTTGGATAGTGACCGAAAGAATAAGATTGCGGTTACTAGCAGCTGAAATGAGCCTTCTCTGTAGGGTTGGCGCACCCTTAGAAATAGGGTGAGAAGCTCAGCATTCCAAGACAGACTTAGAGTAGAACCGCTGCTCCTGCACATCAAAAGGATCCAACTGAGGGGGTCAGTGTATCTGATCAGGATGCCTCCTGGACTCCTCCCACATGAGGTGTTTTGGGCACGTCCTACTGCGACGAGACCCAGGGGCATGCACAGGACATGCTGCAGAGACTATGTCTCCCAGCTAGCCTGGGAACACCTTGGTATCCTCCCTGAAGAGCTGGAGAGGTGTCTGGGGAGAGGAAAGTGTAGTGATGGGATTTGTGTAGTGTTCGGCGTGGTGACGTCACCATCCAGCTGTCTCACCACGTCGACATATATATGGGTGAGTCCGCCATTTCAGGGCTTTCTTGCCCTGGCGACTCAGTACAGTGAAGGCATATACCGTACGACCAACCAGTTCTTTACTAAAGCCCAGTTCTAGTGCAACATCATCATCCATCTCTTTACTGCCAGGGTATGCTGGTTGCCAGCATCGTGGAGCCCGCCAAATAAGTCAGCCCGCCCGCCAACAATGACCATCCACTCAGTGAGTTCCAGCGCTAATGGCTGCTCTTATTGTATGGTGGAATTGGATGGTGTAGCGATACCACTCGTGCTCGACATGGCGGCGGTGCGGTCAATGCTAAACTGGGCCACGGTGAAGAAGTTTTTCCCCATACTACAGAATCGGAAAGACCCCAGCGCTGCTGTACAGGTACAGCTGTCAAAGACTGTGCAATGTCAGGACTGTGAAATTGACTGTTCGCTACAAGTCTGAAGCTGTGCACGATTTCACATTCCAAGTGGCAGCGCATGGCGATAACATCATGGGGTGTAACCTTTTCTACGGAATGGGTTTCACTATTAAGAGACAGCGCTGGGTTCAAGTGGTCCGGGTGCGGACGTTGGAGCCCACAACACCTGGAGGACGACGGTGTAGTGGTGTGGGATGAGCTACCTACGGACGGTACCAACACCAAAGCGCTCATCTCATGCTTTCGGGAGGAGAGCCACCCAGACGGGGCACAGGACACCTTCAGTACCCAGAAAGAGCCTCAACCGACAAAGGAGATGATAGGTGAAGGGTCCGCTGCAGACACGATGACTACAGGACCACCGGGAGGACAGCAACACATTAAGCCGAGCAAGGTACCACTCCAGGTCATGGGCTGGGTTCGGGTTCGTGCCGATGAGAGACTGGGTCGACGACCAGCCGGGCCACAGCTGATGAAACATCGAGCGCTGCTGAGGATTGTGGCAAAGTTGGGAGCAGCGTGTTTCCGGCTGACGGACGAAAACCGTCATGCAAACCAGCTGCAGCGTGTCCAGGCGGCAGCTCCAGGTGACGAGACTGTGCGGGAGTCGGCGGAGGTGATGCGGAGTCTGGGCTCCTGCGTGATTAAGATCAGCCCTTGTCCCAGGGGTCTAGCACTTCCAGGGGCGCGTCTGCCATGGGGCCGCTGTAGAGCCCCCCCGGTAGACCCACCCTTATCATGGAAGACTGTAAAACATAAAAGGACTGTTTAAGTAAGAGCATGGCTGAAAAACCCAAAGTAGCAGAATACCCCACTTAGCCGTGCTGGGTCCTGTGGTAGTCCACCCACAGGCCCTAGTTTTAGGTCTTGTTTAGAGTGTTTACTGTTTCACTGTTTTGTGTTTATTGGAGGTTCTCTATGTACCAAATTTGGGAGGGTCTAATTGGATGCCTTTTGTGTTTTGTAAAGGGTGGGCGAATGTAGTGAGGGGATTTGTGTAGTGTGCGGTGTAGTGACATCACCATCTGGCTGCGTTAACACACCGGCATATATATGGGCGAGTTCGTCATTTCTGGGCTCTCTTGCCCTGGTGACTCTGTACAATGAAGGCGTGTACTGTACAACCAACCAGTTCTTTAATAAAGCCCAGTTCCAGTGCAGCATCCTTATCCATCTCTTTACTGCCAGGTTTGTGGGCATAACAGGAAGTTTGGGCTTCTCTGCTTGGACTGCTGCCTCCATGACATAGGCCCCTGAATAAGCGATAGAAGGATGGATAGATGGATGGATCTTTGCTCAACTCAAGGAAATGACACTACAGACTTACTCTTACTAATATAATCCAGGACATTATGTACTATATATATACCACAATTTGTACACCACTGGCTTTTTTAATGGAAAATCGGGGAATTAAAACTACCTGTTTCCATCTTTCTGTGTAAAGTGGCATTAAACATCTTTTATTTCTTTTTACTCTCTTTTCATTTAAAACACCAAACTTTAATGTAAATGCACACTTTATGATCTGTCACTGCCTTCATAACTTGCAGTAAAAGCTGCAGTCACTCCGAGGACATAGATGGATTTCTGAGGCAAAAGCTCATTTGACTGTTGAAACTCAAAAGTCATGGGAGTGTGAAATCAGTTACTACTCATTTTAAGTTTTACATCTACTGTTGCTTTGAGAGTTGTTCACTTGCATAAATATTCATTGGGCTGCTGTAGACTATTGAAGTAAAATACATGAATTCTTTATGAGTAACCATTTCTGCTGCGAAGCGAGAAGCTAATATTAGTCATGTTAAAATGTTGTAGTGATGAGGTGCGTTACATCTGGGCTGATTTTGCACTTTGAAAAGAGCATTTATTTTGTTTTGGCACTCAGTAGGCTAATGGTCTTTTTATATCTTTGTGCCGCTTGTTATTTTGGTCTATAGAATAGTGTTTGCATTATTTTTAGAATGTGCAGAACTGTGTCACTGAAACACTGAACAAGATTCACACTGCCTCTTGTCAGACTTTCGTTGAGGAATTGTTTAAATGAGGAGATAGATGAATAGTATTAATTTATAGATCTTTCAAACTTAATAGCTTTGACACCTTTCTGATAAAATGTAATGAAAACTAAATATTTGTTGGCTTTGGTGGCTCTTTAAAACTTTCTTAAATTATAAAGGCAGTAAATATTGGCCTGTTACACAGGAATTAAAGTTCTCCATCACTGCGATGGATTTCTGTCAATTAGAAAAAAGAGAATAAGAACAAAATTTTTTAAAAAACTGCGCGTTTTGAGGTTAATGTCTTTTTTCTATCACATAACTCAGTACTTCCTAAAATTATTCAAAAATAAAAGCTCTATAGTTTTTCAGTGCTAAAAATGGCTTGGTTTCTTTGTGCTTTTATTATGAAAGGTCTCAACCTTTGGTCTCCCCCTCATGGATCGTCACCTTATCGTGGTGGGGGGTTTTGCGTGCCCCAGTGATCCCAGGAGCTATGTTATCCGGGGCAATTTGCCTCTGATAGGGTCACCCAAGACAAACTGGTCCTAGGTGAAGGGCCAGACTAAGAACGATCCAACAGACTCTCATGATAAATTCTATATCAAGGATTAAGTGTACCCCGCCAGGTATGGGGTTACCGGGGCCCCACCCTGGAGCCAGGCCTGGGGGAGGGGCTCGATGGCTAGCGTCTGGTGGCCGGGTTTCCACCCATGGGACCCGGCCGGGCTCAGCCCGAAGGAGTTACATGGGTCCGCCCTCCAGTGGGCTCACCACCTGCAGGAGGGATCATGGGGGTCCGGTGCTATGTGGATTAGGTGGCGGTCAAAGGCGGAGACCTTGGCGGACTGATCCCAAGCTTTCTAAACTGGCTTTTGGTACGTGGAATGTCACCTCTCTGGTAGGGAAGGAGCCTGAGATGGTGTACGAGGTTGAGAGATACCGGCTAGATATAGTCGGCCTCACCTCAACACACAGCTCCGGTTCCGGAACCAGTCTCCTGGAGAGGGGCTGGAGCTTGGCCTTTTCTGGAGTTGCCCCGGGCGAGAGGCGACAAGCAGGGGTGGGTATTCTTGTATCCCCCCACCTTGCTGCCTCTATATTGGAGTTTTCCCCGGTGGATGAAAGGGTTGCTTCCCTGCGCCTTCGGGTTGGGAAACAGGTCCTGACCATCATTTGTGCCTATGCACCAAATGATGTTTCAGAGTACCCGCCCTTTTTGGAGTCTGTGACTGGGGTGCTGGAGGGTGCTCCTCTTGGAGACTCCATTGTCCTACTGGGGGACTTCAATGCGCACGTGGGCAACGACAGTGAAACTTGGAGGGGGGTGACTGGGAGGAACAGCCTGCCCGATCTGAACCCGAGTGGTGTTCAGTTATTGGACTTCTGTGCTAACCATAGTTTGTCCATAACGAACACCATGTTCAAGCATAAGGGTATCTATATGTGCACCTGGCACCAGGACATCCTAGGTCGCAGGTCGATGATCGATTTTGTTATCGTGTCATCAGACCTGCAACCGTATGTCTTGGACACCCGGGTAAAGAGAGGTGCAGAGCTGTCAACTGATCACCACCTGGTGGTGAGTTGGATCCGATGGCAGGGGAGGAAGCCATTCAGACCTGGTAGACCCTAACGTATAGTGAGGGTGTGCTGAGAACATCTGGCTGAGGCCCCTGTCCGGGAGGTCTTCAACTCCCACCTCCGGAAGAACTTCAACCACATTCCGAGGGAGTCTGGAGACATGGAGTCTGAATGGGCCATGTTCTCCACCTCTGTTGTTGAAGCAGCAGCCCAGAGCTGCGGCCGCAAGGTGGTTGGTGCATCTCGTGGTGGCAACCCCCAAACCAAGTGGTGGACACCAGTGGTGAGGGGGGCCATTAAGCTGAAGAAGGAGTCCTATCAAGCTTGGTTGGCTTGTGGGACTCCCGAAGCAGCTGAGGTGTACCGGCAGGCCAAGCGGAGTGCAGCTCGGGTGGTTGCTGAAGCAAAAATCCGGGTATGGGAGGAGTTCGTTGAGGCCATGGAACAAGCCTTTCGGTCAGTCTCAAAGAGATTCTGGCAAACTGTCCCGCAGCTCAGGAGGGGAAAGCAGCTCCTTGTCCACACTGTGTATGGTGCGCATGGGACACCGTTGAATTTGACTGGGGATATCGTCGGGTGGTGGAAGGAATACTTCAAGGATCTCCTCAATCCCACTGATATGCCTTCCACAGAGGAAGCAGGGTTTGGGGACGAGGGGGATGACTCGCCTATCACAGGGGCTGAGGTCGCCAAGGTGGTTAAAAATCTCCTTCGTGGCCAGGCCCCGGGGGTGGACGAGATTCGCCCTGAGTACCTCAAGGCACTGGATGTTGTTGGGCTGTCATGGTTGACACGCCTCTGCAACATTGCGTGGAGGTCGGAGGCAGTGCCTTTGGCATGGCAAACCGGGGTGGTGGTTCCTCTCTTCAAAAAAGAGGACCGGAGGGTGTGTTCCAACTTTAGAAGGATCACACTCCTCAGCCTCTCTGGGAAGGTCTATGCCAAGGTACTGGAGAGGAGAGTCCGGCCGTTGGTCGAACCTCGGATTCAGGAGGAGCAATGTGGTTTTCGTCCTGGCCATGGCACATCGGACCAGCTCTTTACCCTCTCGAGAATTCTTGAGGGTTCGTGGGAGTTTGCCCAACCAGTTTACATGTGTTTTGTGGACTTGGAGAAGGCATTTGATCGTGTCCCTTGTGGTTTTTTTGTGGGGGGTGCTTCAGGAGTATGGGGTATCAGGCTTGTTGTTATGAGCTATTTGGTCTCTGTACGACCGTTGTGAGAGTTTGGTTCGTATTGCCAACACTCGGTCGGAGTCATTCCCAGTGAGAGTTGGACTCCGCCAGGGCTGCCCTTTGTCACCGATCCTGTTCATAATTTTTATGGACAGGATTTCTAGGCGCAGCCAGGGAACAGAAGGTGTCATGCTTGGTGACCACAGGATCTCATCTCTGTTGTTTGCAGATGATGTTGTCCTGTTGGCTTCATCCAGCAATGACCTACAGCTCTTGCTGGGACAGTTTGCCACTGAGTGTGAAGCGGCTGGGATGAGAATCAGCACCTCCAAGTCCGAGTCCATGGTCCTCAGCCGGAAAAAGGTGGATTGTCCTCTCTGGGTTGGGGACAGGCTCCTGCCCCAAGTGGAGGAGTTTAAGTATCTTGGGGTCTTGTTCACGAGTGAGGGAAAAATGGAGTGAGAGATTGACAGACAGATTGGAGCAGCATCTGCAGTGATGCGGACATTGTACCGGTCTGTTGTGGTGAAGAGGGAGCTTAGTTCTAAGGCAAAGCTGTCGATTTACCGGTCAATCTACGTTCCTACCCTCACCTATGGTCACGAGCTTTGGGTAATGACCGAAAGAACAAGATCGTGGATACAAGCGGCTGAAATGAGCTTTTTCCGTAGGATTGCTGGACTCATCCTCAGAGATAGGGTGAGGAGCTCAGTTGTCCGGAAGAGGCTCAGAGTAGAACCGCTGCTCCTCCACATTGAAAGGAGTCAGTTGAGGTGGTATGGGCATCTGATTAGGAGGCCTCCTGGACGCCTCCCACTTGAGGTGTTTCAGGCACGTCCCACTGGGAGGAGACCCCGGGGCAGACCCAGGACTCGGTGGAAAGACTATGTCTCCCAGCTGGTCTGGGAACGCCTTGATATCCTCTCTGAAGAGCTGGAGCAGCTGGCTGAGGAGAGGGAAGTCTGGGCTTCTCTGCTTGAACTGCTGCCTCCGCGACCCTGACCTCTGGAAAAGCGGTAGAAGATGGATGGATGGATGGATGGTCTCAACCGGATATATTTGTCTTAAAATCATAGTTTTACAGATAGTTTTTTTCTGACAATTTGTCGAAAAAATACTTTGTAAATGGAGTTTGAGCAAGGGGAAGGAAAGAAGAGATTTTGGTTGTCTGACTGATGTCCAGGTGAGCATTATCCACCTTATTCCTAGGCCCCATGATGCCTTGCGTGAATTATGGTAGCAACTTCCGGTACTAGTTTAGAACATATGGTTGTCACTGAAATGGGACACTTTTCCTTGTTTAAAAACAATGACTTTGACATCAGAAAAACAGGAACACAGCCTCTTGCACCTCAAAACAGTAATATAATCATACCACTTCCCATGACTATTGAGGGATGGGAAGATGACCTTAAAAAGTGGATAGTAGATAGTACCTCCGTTAGTTAGCATAGCTGCTAAGATGCTAATGCTGTAAACAAATGACCCGTGCTGGCAAAATGAGTCACTTTGAGGCCATTTTCAAAACTGATGTAACGTTATTTCCATATTCTGTATTGAAAGACCTTCAAAATGATATTTAATTTGTAGGAAGTATGCAAAAACTGACCCAGAAAAAGACGATTTGTTTATATTTAAGCTAGGATGAAAACTCGCGTTCGATCGGTCGGGAGTTACGTGTTCCGCAAAAACATAGGTATTTTTAGAAAGTATGATTTCTAAGCTTTCCAATGATACCAGGCATTCATGGGGTTTCCCCGGGACTTTGCCACTACCAAATAAAGAAAGAGTCATGATTTATGACTTCTCGTTGCCTGTACTCATAATGACGCGGTGCACATTCAGACCAGCACGTCTCCATCGCAATAAAATCGGCTGCATTTTGTTAAAATATGTTGGACATAATCAAATTTACTTTAGAGCAGACTTACGCCACAAAATCATGCTTGGATGTCATCTGTCACCGTGTGGTAAGAAGCCTCCATTTATCCAGTCGATTGGCACAACCACGAACACCAGCAAGTGCCAGAACTATGCCAAAACATTCAAAAAATACAAAAACTAGAAGAGCTGAAATTAGCTGCCACTTGAGTGCAAAACATGTATGTGGACTATACATTAAAATGAATTTGAAAAACTTTTAAAAACGCTATTTTAAATGCCCCTGCTACTCCACCCTTACTGATTTAACATTACATCAGCTGAAACCAGAAGCTCCACCCATAATCGTTCCTACAGCGGCACTCCCAGGAATAAGGTGGATAGATTTAAGATTTTTGCAATCTTTTCTGTGCTTTGCATGGTAGCACTAGCTTGGTAGATTATGCTGCTAACGGAGACTCCGACAAAAAGCTAATTATGTGCAGTCTCTATCAAGCCATATACATGCTCTTATTGTTGATTTATCAGTGGCGGTATATAATATTAGGTCAGCAACAGTTGCTGACCTAATATTCAGCAACATCAGTGAAAAAACTCACTTCTTGAGTTTTTTCACTGATGTTTAATCAGGTTAATTTATTTACAGTTAAAATTGTGCTTCAGAGTTTGAATAAAAGTAAGATGTCATTAGTCAATCAATCTAATATTTTCCCTATTAAATATTTAGACCAGAGCAGCACAAATTTATATCAATGTATATAAAGGAGTTTTTGGAAGAAAAAATAAATTGGTATGAAAAGTAGCTTCTTCTAAATGAATTTAAAGTCTATATTAAGACGTTGTGAACTAAAGATTCATGGTCACTGCTGAAAGTGAGAGATGGATAATATGTTTCAATTTAAAAAGGTTATTGGATGTGCTGCTGATAATTGAAAACTATTCATCAAAAATAAATTTCAAACAACTTGCAAAACTGTCACCATATACCTTCAGACTGAATACATACAGTCATAGTCAAATATTTAGATTCAGCTTTTATTTTTCAGCACCTTTAGTCCAAATATTTGAGCATAGCAATGTGTAATATGGCCATACACTTTTTACCGTTTTGTGAATGTAAGGGCTTAAATATATTTAAGAGAAATGACTGCATCTTTGGCGATTCTGTGAATACATAGTTTTTATTTTCTTCAAATCATTGTTTCTTCTTTTCTATTGTGGCTCAAGAAATATTTTACTGTTAGGCATTTTTGTATGATTAAACAATAAATTAAATGGATCAAAAAGCTATACATCTTAAACATTAAAATTTAAACCAAAAAGGCTTTAAATATTTCACTTCATGTGTGATAAACAGAGTATACATTCAGCTATGAAGAAAACAAATTTTTCATGATAGTCTAATTTTTTTAGACCTGGATCTCCGGAAAAGCGGTAGAAGATGGATGGATGGATGGATGGATGGATGGATGGAAAAACAAGAGCAGCGAATATACATATGTACATATAAATATATAAATATATAAACACACAGTGCGGAGCATTGTAGCTAGATGGAATGAATATATAAATATATATACAGACAGTGCGGAGCATTGTAGCTAGATGGAATAAACAGAATAACCGTCTACTTAGTTATCCTACATAGTATGAATATGTACCCACACATATTGTCACCCTCCGTAGCGACCGATATTGTCCTAGTTGTATACTGGAGGGGACCATTGTGTAAGTCTATTGCGTCTTTTGCATTCAATACTATTAGGTCGTCACGTTTTTTTGCTATCTCTGCGAGCAGCCCTGCTTAGGTTATACAGTCTGACAGCCGTAGGTAGGAAGGACCTGCAAAACCTCTCGGTTGTGCACCTAAGATGATGTAGTCTGCTGCTAAATGAGCTCCTCAGTGCATTCAGTATGTTCTGCATAGGGTGGGACTCGGACTCCAGCAGAGATGACAGTTTAGCCACCATCCTTCTCTCTCCCATCTCCTCCACTGGATCAAGGCGTTGCCCCAGGACAGAGCTAGCTTTCTTGATCAGTTTGTTCAGTCTCTTCCTATCGGCTGCTGTAATGCCACTGCCCCAGCAGACCACTCCAAAAGTGATGGCTGATGCCACCACCGTGTTGTAGAATGTCTTCAGCAGCGCCCCTTGTACACCAAAAGACCTGAGTCTCCTCAGTAGGAACAGCCTGTGCTGTCCCTTCTTGTAGAGTGCGTCGGTATTGTATGACCAGTCTAGTTTATTGTTCAGATGAACACCCAGATACTTGTAGGATGTCACCATCTCGATGTCTGTTCCCTGTATGTTTACTGGTGCTGTGAGGGGTTGTCCTTGCCTGCGGCAGTCCACCACCAGCTCCTTAGTTTTCCTCTCGTTGATCTGGAGGCAGTTCTGATGGCACCAGTCCACCAAGTCCTGGATAAGTCCTCTGTACTCAGCTTCATCTCCGTTGGAGATAAGGCCGACGATCGTGGAGTCGTCAGAGAACTTCTGTAGATGGCAGTGTGTTGTGTTGTGTGAGAAGTCCGTAGTATAAAGGGTGAACAGGAAGGGAGCCAAAACCGTTCCCTGGGGGGCCCCCATGCTATAGATCATTGAAGATCATTAAATGGTCCAGTCGTCTTATTGGGGGGGAGTCACAACTGAGTCTGGAGGCCCTGTACACCAGGCAGGTACAGCGGCTGGCCACCTCTATCACAGATGATGATTCCCATCCCTTGGCCAGTGAGTTCCAGCTTTTACCCTCTGGACGGAGGTTCAAAGTCCCCAGATGCAGAACCACACGGTACAGGAACAGTTTTGTTCCTGCTGCTATCATTCTTTTAAACAGGCCTTAATGCATTTTATTTAAACTCTTGGGTCTGGCCTTTTTACGTGGTTTTATCTTATCTACTATTTTACTGGTCCCTGGCATAGTATAATGCTTTTATCTGGTTACTACGGGTTCTTTTATTTATTTTAGTTGGGTTTTTTATCTATCTATTTTTAGTCTTTTTAACCATGTTCAGTAAGTTTCTGGAGTACATGTCCATGTCTTTAGTCTGTGCTGTTTTTAAATTGTCTGATGTATGTGTCCTGTGTTTTTAATGTTTTGATGTTCAAAGTTGTGTGTTTGAGATGCCCTCTCCAGACTGTAAAAAGAATCTACCTACGGGTATTAATAAAGTCACCTTGAACCTTGAACCTTGCTACCGATGATGGTGTCGGACACACAGTCCCGGGTTCTCACAAACTGTGGCCGGTTAGTGAGGTAGTCCAGGATCCATGATGACAGGTGCTGGTCCACCCCTGCGCACAGTAGCTTGTCCTTCAGGATCATCGGTTGGATGGTGTTGAAAGCACTGGAGAAGTCAAAGAACATGATCCTCATCGCATTCCCGGGCTTCTCCAGGTGGGACAGAGAACGGTGAAGGAGGAAGATCACTGCATCCTCCACCCCAATGCCATGCTGGTAGGCGAACTGGAGTGGATCCATCGCTGGTCCCACCAGGGGGCGGAGGTGAGCAAGGAGCAGTCTCTCCAGGGTCTTCATCATGTGGGACGTCAGGGCCACTGGTCTGTAGCTGTTCAGATCTTTGGGGTGGGAAGTCTTTGGTACAGGTACCACACAAGATGTTTTCCACAACTGTGGTACCCTCCCCAGCTTCAGGCTCAGGTTGAAGATGAGCTCCACAATCCCACACAGCTGGTCTGCACAGGACTTGAGGAGCTTTGCGCTGATGCCGTCCGGTCCCGACACCTTCCTCGCCTTGATCTTCCTCAGCTCCGTCCTCTCCTGGGTCTTAGTGAGGGTCATGTTGGGGGGCTGTGTGTTGGGAGTGGGGGGGTGTTGGTGGAGTGGGGTGTGGGCAGCAGGACTCGATGTCTTTAGAGGCAGCAGTGGTTGTCGTGCCGTCGGGGGAGGATGGAGGTTGGTCAAACCTATTAAAAAACAGGTTCAGATTGTTCGCCCACTCCCTGCCCCCCGTGGCCTGGGGGGTGGTATTCTGGAGCCCAGAGATGGTTTTAAGGTTTCTCCAGACCCCACCGATGTTGCTCTGTTGCAGCTTGTCCTCCATCTTCTTCCTGAAGCTGTCCTTGCCTTCTCTGATCTTCCTCCTCAGCTCCTTCTGTACGGACTTCAGCATCTCCCTGTTCCCCGACCTGAAGATCCTCTTCTTCTCTCTCATAAGTGTTTTTATCTCAGGGTTGATCCAGGGTTTGTTGTTCGAGCAACACCGTATGGTCTTGGTGGGTACGGTGTTGTCCACACAGAAGCTGATGTAGTGTGTGATGGTGTGAGTGAGGCCATCGATGTCCTCACCATGTGGATCGCAGAGCTGCTCCCAGGCAGTGGTTTCAAAACAGTCCTTTAGCGCGTCCATTGCCTCCACAGACCATAACTTCACTGTGCGCATGACATATATGGAGATATATAAAGTTATTTTTTAACTTGTTTCCAAAGTATACAGTCATGAAAACTGCCTTTAACATCTACAATCTACAGATAAGTTATTTTGACCTTCAGACTGTGTAGTATCTCTGGGGTAAGACGCAGGACATTAGGAATGAGTTTATTGTGAGCAAGAAGGGCTGCAACTAACAAGTATTTTTTTTTTTTACAGATTAATTTGATGATTTTTTAAATTATTCAATTTATAATTTGATCAATAATTTTTTTTATGTTAAAAATGTCCATCACAATATTCCAGAGCTCAAGGTCATCAACTGTGATGGTTTTTAAAACAAAAATTCCCAAACATTTTTCTGCATGTAATGGAAAAACAAGAAAAGTGCCAAATTCTAATGGTTAAGAAGCTGAAACAATAATATTTTTAGAATTTTTACTGGAAAATGGTGCATTCGCAAATAGTTATCAAATTTAAGGACATGTACTTATATAGTGCTTTTTCTAATCACAAAGACCACTCGAAGTGTTTCACTAGTTGCTATACTAACCCATCTTCTCATTGATGTATTGACTGAAGTTTAACTTATTTTCTATAATTACTCCAATATCCTTTTCTTCCCTAACCTGGCTAATAAATTCCCCTACATTTCCTGACTCATAAAATGTAGTTGCATTCTCCATTTTTTTGTTAGTTGTCCTCATATGCTTACATTTATGTGGTGGACAATGAGACTGGACATCCTGGCAGATAAGCACATCTGTCGCAAGGTCTGTGGTGGACTTTTGCCAGTCGGTGCATCGTGACATACACTACACAAAGAGCAGAGATAAACAAACCTATCATCTGGTCAGTCACTGCAACAGATACTGGAGTCAGTTTGTCTTGGTCTGTCCTTGCCACTGATAATACCTCTATCTGCCAAGAATGTGCCGCGAGTCCAGCAAAAGCTAGCGGTACTCAAATACTTTGCAAGCAGTTTCATGAAAAGGTCAGTCAGAAAACAACTCATACAGGCTCGGACGTCGCCCGGGTTAACAAGGTCAGGAGTTCCTGGCAGCGGAGGGCGAAGGACAGAGCTGTGTGGAGGAATCTGATCAGACCTAAATGAAACAGTCATTGTCACCCCCGACAGACTGCTATGATGATGATAAGATAAAATAAGATAAGATAAGCCTTTATTAGTCCCACAATGGGGAAATTCCAGGATTGCAACAGCACAGGGATAGCAACACTCAGAGCAATAATTAAGAAGATACGGAAGATATAAATAAGAGCAGTGGATATACATACATACACATCAATATATAAATATATATACAAAGTGCGGAGCATTGTAGCAAGATGGAATAAACAGCATAACCATCTACTTAGTTATCCTACATAGTATGAATATGTACCCATACATATTGTCACCCTTCGTAGCGACCGATACTGTCCTAGTTGTATATACTGGAAGGGGACCATTGTGTAAGTCTATTGCGTCTTTTGCATTCAGTACTATTAGGTTGTCACGTTTTTTTTTTCTATCTCTGCGAGCAGCCCTGCTTAGGTTATACAGTCTGACTGCCGTAGGTAGGAAGGACCTGCGAAACCTCTCGGTTGCGCACCTAGGATGATGTAGTCTGCTGCTAAATGAACTCCTCAGTGCGTTCAGTATGTCCTGCATAGGGTGGGACTTGGACTCCAGCAGAGATGACAGTTTAGCCACCATCCTTCTCTCTCCTATCTCCTCCACTGGGTCAGGGCGCTGCCCCAGGACAGAGCTAGCTTTCTTGATCAGTTTGTTCAGTCTCATCCTATCGGCTGCTGTAATGCCACTGCCCCAGCAGACCACTCCATAAGTGATGGCTGATGCCACCACCGTGTCGTAGAATGTCTTCAGCAGTGCCCCTTGTACACCAAAAGACCTGAGTCTCCTCAGTAGGAACAGCCTGCGCTGTCCCTTCTTGTAGAGTGCGTCGGTATTGTGTGACCAGTCTAGTTTATTGTTCAGATGAACACCCAGGTACTTGTAGGATGTCACCATCTTGATGTCTGTTCCCTGTATGTTTACTGGTGCTGTGAGGGGTTGTCCTTGCCTGCGGCAGTCCACCACCAACTCCTTAGTTTTCCTCACGTTGATCTGGAGGCAGTTCCTATGGCACCAGTCCACGAAGTCCTGGATAAGTCCTCTGTACTCAGCTTCATCTCCGTTGGAGATGAGGCCGACGATTGCAGAGTCGTCAGAGAACTTCTGTAGATGGCAGTGTGTTGTGTTGCGTGAGAAGTCCGCAGTATAAAGGGTAAACAGGAAGGCAGCCAAAACCGTTCCCTGGGGGGCCCCTGTGCTACTGATGATCGTGTCGGACACACAGTCCCGGGTTCTCACAAACTGTGGCCGGTTAGTGAGGTAGTCCAGGATCCATGATGACAGGTGCTGGTCCACCCCTGCGCACAGCAGCTTGTCCTTCAGGATCATCGGTTGGATGGTGTTGAAAGCACTGGAGAAGTCAAAGAACATGATCCTCACCGCATTCCCGGGCTTCTCCAGGTGGGACAGAGAATGGTGAAGGAGGAAGATCACTGCATCCTCCACCCTAATGCCATGCTGGTAGGCGAACTGGAGTGGATCCATCGCTGGTCCCACCAGGGGGCGGAGGTGAGCAAGGAGCAGTCTCTCCAGGGTCTTCATCATGTGGGACGTCAGGGCCACTGGTCTGTAGCTGTTCAGGTCTTTGGGGTGGGAGGTCTTTGGTACAGGTACCACACAGGTACCACATGCTGTTAGCATCAGCATCGGATCACCCCAGGGCTGTGTACTTTCCCCCCTACTCTTCTCCCTTTATACCAACTCCTGCACCTCCACCCACCAGTGTGTTAAGCTGATCAAGTTTGCGGACGACACCACCCTCATCGGGCTCATCTCCAACGGCAATGAGTCCGTCTACAGGAGAGAGGTGGCCCAGCTGGTGTCCTGGTGCAGCCACAACAACCTGCAGCTGAACACTCTGAAGACAGCGGAGATGATTGTGGACTTCAGGAAAGTCACAACCCCCCTGCCCCCTCTCACCATCACAGGCTCTCCCATCACCATTGCAGATTCCTTCCGCTTCTTGGGCACCACCATCACCCGGGACCTCAAGTGGGAGCCAACCATCAGCTCCCTCATCAAAAAGGCCCAGCAGAGGATGTTCTTTCTGCGGCAGCTGAGGAAGCTCAAGCTACCCACCAAGATGTTAGTGCAGTTCTACACGGCCATCATCGAGTCCATCCTCACCTCCTCCATAATCGTGTGGTACGCAGGAGCTACTGCGAGGGACAGACTAAGGCTGCAGCGCGTCGTGCGCACTGCTGAGAAGGTGATCGGCTGCAAGCTCCCATCTCTCCAGGATCTGTACATCTCCAGGACCCGGAGGCGTGCAGGCCGGCTCATGGCAGATCCTTCACACCCTGGTCACGTACTGTTTGCCCCCCTCCCCTCAGGTAGAAGACTTCGGTCCATTCAGACTAAAACCTCCCGGCACATGAACAGCTTTTTCCCCTCTGCCATCAGACTGCTGAACATTAAGTGACTTATTGACTCTCGTGCACTATATACAGCAGCTCAACCAGACTCATGTCATTCATCACTGTTTTTCTGTTGCATTATCGACTGCACATCATCTGCTACTTGCTAATTTATTTAAAACTGCTGTGACTAGTATTACTCATTATTATTATTATTATTATTATTATTATTATTATTATTATTATTATTATTATTATTATTTATTATTCTACACTTATTGCATGGTTTTAGTCTTTAATTTTTTTTTTTGTTTATCTCTTTATCTTATCATGTTTTAATGTTGAAGCATTGCACCGAGACAAATTCCTAGTTTGTGTACTACATGAACAATGGCAATAAATCTGATTCTGATTCTGATTCTGATTCTGACAAGATGTTTTCCACAACTGTGGTACCCTCCCCAGCTTCAGGCTCAGGTTGAAGATGAGCTCCACAATCCCACATAGCTGATCTGCACAGGACTTGAGGAGCTTTGCGCTGATGCCGTCCGGTCCCGACGCCTTCCTCGCCATGATCTTCTTCAGCTCCATCCTCACCTGGGTCTTAGTGAGGGTCATGTTGGGGGGCTGTGTGTTGGGAGTGGGGGGGTGTTGGTGGAGTGGGGTGTGGACAGCAGGACTCGATGTCATTAGAGGCAGCAGTGGTTGTTGTGCAGTTGAGGGGGAGGGCGGTTGGTCAAACCTATTAAAAAACAGGTTCAGATTGTTCGCCCACTCCCTGCCCCCCATGGCCTGGGAGGAGGTATTCTGGAGCCCAGAGATGGTTTTAAGGTTTCTCCAGACCCCACCGATGTCGCTCTGTTGCAGCTTGACCTCCATCTTCTTCCTGAAGCTGTCCTTGCCTTCTCTGATCTTCCTCCTCAGCTCCCTCTGTATGGACTTCAGCATCTCCCTGTTCCCCGACCTGAAGATCCTCTTCTTCTCTCTCATAAGTGTTTTTATCTCAGGGTTGATCCAGGGTTTGTTGTTCGAGCAACACCGTATGGTCTTGGTGGGTACGGTGTTGTCCACACAGAAGCTGATGTAGTCCGTGATGGTGTGAGTGAGGCCATCGATGTCCTCACCATGTGGATCGCAGAGCTGTTCCCAGGCAGTGGTTTCAAAGCAGTCCTTTAGAGCGTCCATTGCCTCCTCAGACCATAACTTTACTGTGCGCATGACCGGAGGTTGTCTGTGCACTAGGGGTTTGTACACCGGCAGGAGATGAACCAAGTTGTGGTCCGATCTCCCGAGTGGGGGGAGTTGTGATGAGGTGTACGCCTCCTTAGTGTTTGCATAGAATAAATCCAGTGTTTTATTGTCTCTAGTGTGGCATGTGACATACTGGGTAAATGTGGGTAGAATGGGAGACAGTGAAATATGGTTGAAATCGCCTGAGATGAGGAGAAGAGCATCTGGGTGTTCTGTCTGCAGCCTGCCAGTTACTGAGTGGATGACGTCACGCACTGTCCCAGCGTTCGCCGTCGGATTTGCATAAATAACAATGCAGATCACGTGTGAGTATTCCCTCGGGAGATATGTAGGCCGCATGCTAACAGCTAGCAACTCAATGTCTTTGCTACAGTGCTGTTCTTTAACCGTGATATGTCCCGGTCTGCACCAGCTGTTATTGACGTACATCATCACCCCACCGCCCCATGCCTTCCCACTGTCTGGTGTTTGGTCTGCCCGTATTGCGTGGAAACCCTCCAGTTCAATGTTAGCATCTGCTGCTAGTCCTGTTAGCCACGTCTCTGAGAATTGGAACAGGCTACACTCCTGGTATATGCTTTCGCAGCGGGAGATAGCCGCTAGTTCATCTGTCTTTCCGAGTATCGATCGTACATTCCCCATAATGACAGATGGGAGGGCAGGTCTGTACCTTATATTCCTTGCCCACCGTCTTACTCCAGCTCGACACCCACGTCGTTTTCAACTTAATTCTCCCGGTATGTCGAGTTTTCACGTTAGCATCATGGGCCGGTTGAGTGCTAGCATCTGGTCCCTGTTATACTGCCTCCTGCCAGAAACAGTGGCTCTGTCCGCTGAATCAGGAGACATTTGGGCAATCTACGTGTTCGGATGGAATAAAGTGACACTGGATCATAAAGATTGGCAGATAGTAGCAGAAATAGGCAGAAATTGATCCGCTGTTGCAAAGGGCAGCCTACTCGTGTGGCGCCGGAAGTGAAACAAAATGATGATTTGATGTTCTATGGACCTATTAGAAACAGATACCTAGGGACAACTTAGAATCACTAATTAACCAAACATGTATGTCTTTTGATTGTGGGAGGAAACTGGAGTCTGTGGAATAAACCCACATAGCACAGAGAGAACATGCAAACTCCACACAGAAAAGGTGCGTTCAGACCAAATGTGAATAGGCAAATTTTTTCACTCAGTGCAAACACGCGAATAGACATGAATTCACCGTCTGAGTGAGATGCAGACAGGCGAAGTTGCCTTTATAACTTCTGCAGCAGTGTTCAACCTACTGTGGAAATCGCCAAAATAATGTCATGCTTTAGGTTTACATTATCCGACAGGGAGCTCACCTGAAAAAGTTATCCCTGTCTCCAAAACTTTACAAGATAATGAGTGTTTCTGTTGCTAGCTTGCTAGCCTTGTTTGCATGTCTGTGGCAGGAATCCGTGGTTAAATAACTCCGACATCCCGATTTAGCTGAAGAGTTCCCGATCCTCCTGTTTCCAGGTGAGTGGCAGTCTCATTTTCAAACTATACTGCTCAAAAAATAAAGGGAATACTTTGAAAACACATCAGATTTTAATGGGAAAAAATAAACTGGATATCAAAATTGTGGCAGGCTAGTCCAGCTTACTCAGATTAAAAAGTGTTCCTTTAATCTGAGTAAACTGGACTAGCCTGCCACAATTTCGATATCCAGCTTATTTTTTCCCATTAAAATCTGATGTGTTTTCAAAGTGTTCCCTTTATTTTTTTGAGCAGTATAGTTTACTGTAGCGGATTTATGGGTTTTATGGGTATTTTATTGTTTGTACAAGTATTAATGTAAATATGAATGCGAGTAGGGATGAAAATTTCCTTTCCTTACACAAACATATGCTCGTCGGGCACCAGTCCAGATAATGGACAGTTTTATTAACAATTCTTTATTTGTACCAATTATGAATCAGTCTAAAAAAAAAAAAAACGCTTGTGAGTTCTTGTCTGCTGATAATCAAGAAGATGGACATGAAATCACACAATAACTCCTGTAAGTCTTTCAATGGTTTAATAAGAAATGTCAGAATAGGTTAATATATTTGGATAACTTTAAAACAGAGAATTCAACATGTATCACGGGCACCATAGACTATTACTGAGTTACTTATGAATCAAGCATTTGTGGAACCAAATAAAGCATAGTTTAACTTGGCAATATACTGGAAATCGGAAAACCATAAAATAGCATTGGTCAAGAAAAGTGGAAAAATCTAGAAAAATGGAAAATTGGTGTTACTCTGAAAAAGAATGTAAATTAATGAAAGGACAAAATGTGTTTTGAAACTCTGATGAGTGACATAACGCACGGCTCAGGAGACGCACACACACAGGCTCAGGGTAGTTCAAATAGCTTTATTAGAAGACGAAGAAGAATCCTGCCCCCACAGGTGATGACGATGGGCGGATTATCCCAGCACTCAGCGACTCCTTGAGGTAAGAGTTCATGGTCTCCTTCTCCAGCGCCGATAGACTGTAGAGTCGCCCAGAGGGTAAGGGTGCCCCCTGGTGGAGGTTGATTGCACAGTCATAGGGCCTATGAGGAGGGAGAGACATCGCCTTGGATTTGCTGAATACCATACCCAGGTTGTGAAATTCCAATGGCACCAGGGACAGGTCCGGGGGCGCAGCGTCCGTAGGTGAAGGAGAGGCGGACGGAGAGCAGGCAGCGGACTGTAGACAGGTGCTCATGGAGAACGTGCTCCATGCCGATACCCCGGCGGACTTCCAATCCAAAACGGGGTTGTGGAGGCGTAGCCAGGGATACCCCAGGATGACGGGCGACACAGAGTTGGGCAGGACGTAAAAGGTTATCTCCTCCCGGTGGTTTCCAGAGATAATAACCGGGACGGGGATGGTCTGGTGTGTTACTCTCCCCAGGGAGGCACGAGAGAGGTTGACCAGGGAGATAGGGTTCCTTAGTGCCTGACAGCGGATGCCCAATCGGGTTGCCAGGCTTTGTGAAATAAAACTGCCCTCCGCGCCCGAATCCACCAGTGCGTGGGTGAGATGCCCAGTGGAGTTGTGACAAAAACGGACGGGCAGTTTCAATTGTGTGAGGGGACTTAACCGATTGACGTCCGCGAGGCCCCCTACAGTGACTCGCGGACCCCACCGACTGGCTTTCCGTGGGCAAAGCTTCACCATGTGTTGGTCATCTCCGCAATACATGCAGAGATCCAACTCACGGCGGCGTTGTCTCTCCGCAGGGGAAAGCCTTGTCCAACCCGTCACCATCGGCTCCGACTCCTCGGGGCACGATGGTGGCGGCGTCGCCAGGGGGCGAGCTTGGAACAGGCGCGGCGAGACTCCACGAGGGCGAGAAGAAGACGACTTCCGTTCTGAGGAGCGCTCGCGCAGCCTGTTGTCCAAACTGATCGCTAGGGATGTTAGCTCCGCTAGCGTCTCAGGGATATCCCGCCCAGCCAGTTCATCCCTCAGATCATCATTGAAACTGCGGAGGAAAAGGCCACAGAGGGAGCGTTCCTCCCAGCCTAATTCCTCCGCCGCTACCCGGAAGTCGACCGCGTAGTCCGCTGCCAACCGGCTTCCCTGCTGGAGGGCGAGAAGCCGATCAACCTGGACCGTCTCGGTACAAGAATGGTCAAAGACCTCTAGGAAGCGTCTCACGAATTGGCCATACGTGAGGGTGGCATAACTGGGCCTCGCCATTACGGCGTAGGTCCAGGTTAATGCTCGCCCCTCTAGGAGATTCCCGATATAACCAATTTGGCTATGATCTGAGGGAAAGTCTCCGGGCACACGGTGAAACACGGACTCACATTGCATTATGAACCCCCGCGCTCCGCCGAGCTTTCCGCTAAAGCGGGCGGGGGTTGGAATGGGCGTGAGCCGAGTCGGTGCCGCCGGAGCCTGCTGGACGGCCGCTGGAGCAGCAGGAGCCGCGCCACCCTGACGAGCCGGGGGGGAACGGCTGTTGGGGGTCCAAGCGGTCCAATCGGTTATTTATAATAATCAACTGATTAAAAATCACCTGTTGCTGAAAAGCTACTTGGTCCACCCGAGCCTCGAGAGTGGTAAGCCGGTGTGCGAGCCCGCCGTCTGCCGAGCCGCTCTGCTGAAGCCGTACTGACATAACGCACGGCTCAGGAGACGCACACACACAGGCTCAGGGTAGTTCAAATAGCTTTATTAACAACAGGAGTGTATG
This sequence comes from Pholidichthys leucotaenia, assembly GCA_020510985.1. Classification (NCBI taxonomy): domain Eukaryota; kingdom Metazoa; phylum Chordata; class Actinopteri; order Cichliformes; family Pholidichthyidae; genus Pholidichthys; species Pholidichthys leucotaenia. The sequence goes on from CM035844.1 coordinate 171,309,258, forward strand.
AATGTGTGTCTGCGGGATGTAAATGTGTTGGTGGCGGCGTCTGCTTCGGGCACAGAGGCAGGAGGCCGTACAGCCGGACAACCCTATGGGAAAAGCACAGGGAGAAGGGTGACGGGCACACACCAACACAGGAGATATATGAGCGAGAGAGGAGCTTACTTGGACAGGACGGATGACTGGCACAGCAAGGGACGAGGTCCAGTAGACAGCCACCTGGGAGGCCAGGTGCAGCAGCGAGGAACAGGCGATGGAGAGGAGTAGTCCGCCGCCGGGAAATCCACCTGTGCACAGGGGAGCAGACTTGGAGGAGAAAAAAGGTAAGATCTTCTTACCGGAATGATCAGCTGAGAATGAAAGGAAACTCACAGCGATGCGTAGGGAAGTCTGACGGCTTCAGGCCGAAGCCCAGGGCGAGGCGGCTTAAATCCCTCTCCACTGATGATGTGCAGGTGTGCGTGCAGGTGGCGCCGCTGATGAGCGGCGCGGCGTGACAATGAGGTTTGCATGAAATTAAGTTTAAAGAACTTATACCAAGAATATTCTGAAGAATTAAGCTTAAATTAAACAACAGACCATCAGCCAAGCAGTCAGATCACGTCCCTGGTGGCAACAGGGCCCCCACGTGCCAACCTTGACTCAGCTGGATGTCCGTGGATTCTGTTGATGGAGAGGCTGATAGACAGATTCTCCCACAAGGCCGTGCTCCTGAGATCACAATCGGGCTGTTCTTCAGCAAGCTGGGCGAGGTCTTCTCTTATGCACTGAAGAAGGAATTAGTTTATTGTACGAAGTCCCATCAGAAATTCAAACTGAGGAAAAATACATCACAAATCCATTTCTTCCAATGTTGGTGGTTTAAATGAGTTGGTTTAACCCCTTGCACTCTGGTCAATTTCCCTAAAAACGCCTAAAAATAACGTACCCAAAGTAAATCAAAAGCTGTTCTTCAACCCTTTGCAGTATTTTCATGGGGTTGGTCTCATTTAAAAGAAAACACTTTGAATTTTTTTGGCAAAACAGTCATAATCTCTGTAAGTGCTCCTGCCACTGAGTAACAGTCATCTAAACATACTGAACTTGAAGAAAATAAAGTTTGCCTGGGTGTTTTTTTGGATACAAATGCTTGCAAATAACACACAGCTGTCAGATCCGGGCTGGAAAATGCAACAGAAATGTAGAACCAAGTGTTATCCAGCTGAGGTCAAAATTTTGTAACAATACCACAAAAAATGAATATATTACACAGCTTTTTTGTCAGGTTGTTCCCAGGCGTTTTTGAACTGTGCCAAATTGTGCCAAATGGCACAGATTGGAAAAACGTTTGTAACTTTTGAATGATTCAATACAGAAGCTTGATCTTGGGCTCTAATGAAAGGTGACACTCAGGGCTGTGTGTGTGTGGGGGGAGGGGGGTTGTTTATTCATTCATGAATGAATGAATGAACAAAAAACCCACACACACAAAGAAGCATGCCACGTAAAAAATGTGTGGCTTTTTTTTACAAGAAAAAATAACCTACAGTGCAATAAAAATTATACTAAAATATCTGTAATGTAGAGGATAACAACTCCCCCCCCCCCCCCGCTACAGAGGACGGACATCATCCATCGCCACATGACGGACCGCGGGGACCGTGCGCCTCGGTCTACTACGCATATCTGCAATATATCGTATATACTACGTATATCTGCAATATATCTGCAATCCACTACAGAGGAGTAGCGGGGTGGGAGGGTGGGCGTTCACGGTCCGGACATGGCGCACGGACCGGACATGGTCCGTCATGTGGCAATGACGCACAGTTATAATTTACCAATCGGTCAAAAGTCATTTTGATTACAATTTTCAGGGATAAAGAATAATTTAGCTTATAACACTTACCTGTCCACAACAGCAGTGTCGCTGGCGAACATCTCTTCCTCATTGTCAGACGAACATGACGCTGGTCCGCTTGTTATGACTCGTGGTTCTGGTCACGCGACCCGGTCAAACCATGATTCCATTATTGCGGTTTTGCGCTTCCATGATTGCAGTTTTGGCGAACGATTTTTCAAAACAAATAAGAACAGTAGTAAGAAAAAAAGACTGGCGAACACGTGTGTGTCACCCAGCGGCTTACACAAAACAGATTTTACGCACAGGACGAACGCTTTCAATCGTCGAACTTCTCTGCTTCAATTGGCTCGCTGTATTCGCAGCAGTTGGTAGGCGGGTCCTTCTTGCTAGGTTTTCAGTCATTGGTTCTTCAAGGTTTCAGAAACCCAATTCAAAGCTCTTATTAGTCGAATGAGAGGTCAATCAAATCTAAACCAATCAAAGCACTCCTTTGGCTTTGTGTTCGCGGCTGTGTCTGTAGTGGAAGAACGGAAATGCAGCTTTTTTTTTTTCAGTGCGCTCTGAGATGCACAGTGTGCATCCTAGTGCGCATGAGGGCGATTTTCACAGAGCCTGGAAGACTCTGGGCCTACTTAAAAAGATTGAAAAAGAAATTGAAAAAAAGGAAACAAAAAGCAAGTTTTTCTCGGGTGTGGCAGAATCTCACTGAATTTCATGGAACTGGGTTGAACCAATTACATTTGAGCTTCTTTGTTTGGCAGAATTCATAAACTGACTAAAAAAGGAGATGCAGTGAAGCCTGGAGCTCTATTGGTCAGTTAAAGTCCAGCTATGGTCTTCTAAAGAGTGGGGGGGGGGGGGCATTTGATAAGAGAAGTGAGACCCCCCCTTAAGACACATGTTGCTGAATAAAGCAAAAATTACTTAAACTTTAGTGACTAAGATATTCTATTTAATAACAAGGGAACATACAATGTCTCTAAATTGTAACTGTAATTAATTTGTGATAATAAGCATGCAAAAGTTAATTTCTTCATGAAAATAAAGCAACACATATCAAATCATATCAATAAAAGCATTTGAAACCAAATTGTCCATCTCAAGAGTTCAACCATGTCTTCAGTAGCGGATACTATCTTGAGAGAAAGAATATGAATTAATTTATTTGTCCATAATGCATAAATTCCACTGCAAAAAGAAAAAACTGAAATATTCCTGATTCGTCCACCAGAATGGCACTGTGAAAACCGTCTGATTGTTTACTGGAGAATCTTGACTGCCAAGTCTTGACTATAACAACCATAAACCTGTCAAATGAAACATTCCTTTGCCAAAGAGCAGAAAAGGTAGAATGACTAAGTCCTGGAGAAGGGATTAACTTCCACTTTATAGCCGATGGATAGTGTTACAGCTCTGGTTCTTGGGTGAGAGAAGCAGTCCATCACCAGACTTTTGAGTTGAAACAAATTTTCTTCAGCAAAGAATGATTTTATAGATTGGAACTCAAGGTCAATGCTACATTACTCTCCAGTGGTGATTCTTTTACTCTGGTGATGGCAGAAACTCAAAGCTAGCATATTCCCTCAGACGTGAACTTGCGAATGCGCAATTTTGCATGTACTCGCCTCTTTCCATTGACTTTGTATGGATTCGTGTCGCCCGTTCGCGTTTGGTCTGAAGGTACCTAAAAGCTCCCACCCCTGCCAGCCTTGGGATTCAAACCTGGAACCTTCTAGCTGTGAGGTAACAGTGCTAATCACTTTATCACTGTGCTGGTCAGATTTGTTGTTGATAAATTTTGTCGATTGACTCGTTGATTAATCGACTAGTCATTACAGCATTATGAGCAAGCGCTTCTTTCCTGTTTGGTGGGGGCGGAGCTAGAGGAGAAACATAGTTGACATTGACATTAGACCGGGGGGATGATTTGGTCTAAGAAAAAAAACATTTCAGTCAAAAAATGTTTTTGCTTTAATCCCTGATTATACAGGTGCATCTCAATAAATTAGAATGTCATCGAAAAGTTTATTAAATTCAGTAATTGAATTCAGAAAATGAAACTCCTATATTACATAGATTCATTACACACACAGTGATATATTTCAAGTGTTTATTTCTTTTAATTTTGGTGGTTATGGCTTACAGCTCAAGAAAACCCCAAATTCAGTTTCTCAAAAAATTACAGTATTACATAAAATTAATTCTAAAAATATGGATTTTTAATAGAAATGTTGGCCCGGACTGAAAACTATCTCCATGTAACACTCAATACTTGGTTGGGGCTCCTTTTGCATGACTTGCTGCATTAGTGTGGCTTGGCATAAAGGTGATCAGCATGTAGGTATCTGCTGAGGTGTTAAAAGGCCCAGGTTGCTTTGATAGCAGCGTTCAGCTTGTCTTCATTGTTGCGTCTGGTGTCTCTCATCTTCCTCTTGACAATACTCCATAGATTCTCTATGGAGTTGAAGTCTAGTTTTCTGGCCAATCAAAGCACAGTGAAACCATGGTCATTAAACCAGGCTTTGGTACTTTGGCAGTGTGGACAGGCACCAAGTCCTCCTGGAAAATGAAAACAGCATCTCCATGAAGCTTGTCAGCAGAGGGGAAGCATGAAGTGCTCTAAAATTTCCTGGTAGATAGCTGCACTGACTTTGGACTTGATAAAACACAGTGGGGACCAACACCAGCAGATAACATGGCTCCTCAAACCATCACGACTGTATAAACTTCACACTGGACCTCAAGTAACTTAGATTCTGTGCCTTTCCACTCTTCCTCCAGACTCTAGGATCTTGATTTCCAAATGAAATGCAAAGTTTACTTTCATCTGAAAACAGGTCATCTCCCTCTTTTCTGGGACATCCCACCCAGGGATGTTGTCTGGTCCGGCTGCCTTGCAGGGGTTGATATTCCTCAGTGCTTTGTTTACCTGGCCTGGTGAGACTTTTTTTTTTTGGCGGGGGGGGGGGGGGGTGCGTGAATGTGTGTCGCCTCTCTGCACTGTAGCTGGTGGTCTCAAAGTGGGTGTAAAAGATGTTGAGATCATCCGGCAGGCTGTCTGTGGAGCTGGTGGTGCTGCTGTTGGTCCTCTTGTAGTGTGATATGTTGCAGGCCTTGCCACATGTGCCCCGGGTCAGGAGTGGAGAAGAGGCTGTCCACCTTTTCCCTGTACTGCCTCTTGGTTGCTGTTATAGCCTTCCTCAGTCCATACTTTGCAGCTTTGTACTCAACCTCATTGCCTGATTTAAACGCAAGAGAGAGAGCACGCAGCATTTGACGTACCTGACTGTTGATCCAGGGCTTCTGGTTGGGGAACTTCCTGACTTGTATGGTGGGTACGATGGTATCAGCACACGTGCTGATGTACCCAGACACAGCATATTCCAGTATGTTTACAGAAGAGTCCTCTTGGGTGGCTGCAGCTTTAAACACATCCCAGTCTGTACAGGCAAAACAGTCTTGCAGGGTGCGCTCAGCCTCTGGAGTCCAGCATTTAATTTGCTTAATAACAGGATTTGTTTGTTTCAGCTTTTGTCTGTAGGCTGGGTACATAAACAGGGATATGCGATCTGACTGTCTGAAGTGGGGACGGGGTGCCACTCTGTAAGCACCGCGTATGTTGGAGTAAACATGGTCGAGTGTGTTTTTATCGTGAGTGGGAATGTCCACATGCTGGTAATATTTAGGGAGCACAGTCCATAAATTAGTCTGTAGGGAGTCCGTAAATTGCACTGGTTAAAGTCACCAGCAACAATAAAAACAGCATTGGGATGGGTCGTCTCTACTGTGCTGATGACGTCATGGAGTTTGCTTAGCGCTACTGTGTAGTTACTTTGTGGGCAAATGTAGACCGCGGCCAAAAACACAGCGGTAAATTCCCTTGGTAGATAATAGGGACAGCATTTCAGCAGTAAAAACTCCACATCAGGTGAACAGTGCTTGTAAACAGTCTGTATATCTCCACACCACGAGTTGTTTATAAACACATACACACCCCTCCCCTCATGTTACACAAGGCTCCAGTTCTGTCTGCTCGATGTGTCGAGTGTGTCTATACAGACGTGGACAAAATTGTTGGTACCCCTCTGTTAATGAAAGAAAAACCCACAATGGTCAATTTGACAAAAGTGGCAATAAATAAAAATTCTATGAAAATTAACCAATGAAAATCACACAACGCTTTTGAATTGTGGTTCAACAGGATTATTTTAAAAAACAAACTCATGAAACAGGCCTGGACAAAAATGATGGTACCCCTAGAAAAGATTGAAAATAATGTGACCATAGGGACATTTTCAACCAAGATGCGTCCTCTAATTAACATCACAGGTGTCCAGGTTGGCAGGGGTTGGAACCTTTCTGTGTGGAGTTTGCATGTTCTCCCTGTGCTGCGTGGGTTTACTCCGGGGGCTCCAGTTTCCTCCCACAATCCAAAGACATGCATGTTATGTTAATTGGCTGTTCTAAATTGTCCTTAGATATCTGTTTCCTATAGGCCCTTAGAATAGAGGGTTAGTATTAGTGAAAGCGCTTTGAGTGGTCTTTGTGACTAGAAAAGCGCTATATAAGTGCAGGTTAGTTAGTTAGTTAGTCTACAAACTTGTAATCAGTCAGTCGGCCTATTTAAAGGGTGACAAGTAGTCACTGTGCTGTTTGTTGACATGGTGTGTACCACACTAAACATGGACCAGAGGAAGCAAAGGAGGGAGTTGTCTCAGGAGATTAGAAAGAAAATTATAGACAAGCATGTTAAAGGTAAAGGTTATAAGACCATCTCCAAGCAGCTTGATGTTCCTGTGACTACAGTTGCACATATTATTCGGAAATTTAAGATCCACGGGACTGTAGCCAACCTCCCTGGATGTGGCTGCAGGAGGAGACGGATAATACGAATGGTAACAAAAGAGCCCAGAACAACCTCTAAACACATTCATGGTGAACTCCAAGGTCGAGGTACATCAGTGTCAGATCGCACCATCCGTCATTGTTTGAGCCAAAGTGGACTTCATGGGAGACGACCAAGGAGGTCACCATTGTTGAAAACAAATCATAAAAAAGCCAGACTGGAATTTGCCAAACTGCATGTTGACAAGCCACAAAGCTTCTGGGAGAATGACCTATGGACAGACGAGACAAAACTGCAACTTTTTGGCAAGGCACATCAGCTCTATGTTCACAGACGCAAAAATGAAGCATACCAAGAAAAGGACACTGTCCCTACTGTGAAAGATGGAGGAGGTTCTGTTATGTTCTGGGGCTGCTTTGCTGCATCTGGCACAGGGTGTCTTGAATCTGTGCAGGGTACAATGAAATCTCAAGGCTATCAAGGTATTCTAGAGAGAAATGTGCTGCCCAGTGTCAGACAGCTTGGTCTCAGTCGCAGGTCATGGGTCTTGCAACAGGGTAATGACCCAAAACACACAGCTAAAAACACCCAAGAATGGCTAAGAGCAAAACATTGGACTATTCTGAAGTGGCCTTCTGTGAGCCCTGATCTAAATCCTATTGAACATCTGTGGAAGGAGCTGAAACATGCCGTCTGGAGAAGGCACCCTTCAAACCTGAGACAACTGGAGCAGTTTGCTCATGAGGAGTGGGCCAAAATACCTGCTGAGAGGTGTAGAAGTCTCATTGACAGTTACAGAAATCATTTGATTGCAGTGATTGCCTCAAAAAGTTGTGCAACAAAATATTAAGTTAAGGGTACCATCATTTTTGTCCAGGCCTGTTTCATGAGTTTGTTTTTTAAAATAATTCTGTTGAACCACAATTCAAAAGCATTGTCTGATTTTCATTGGTTAATTTTCATAGAATTTTTATTTATTACCACTTTTGTCAGATTCAAGTTATTTATGTGACCATTGTGGGTTTTTCTTTCATTAACAGAGGGGTACCAACAATTTTGTCCACGTCTGTAGTTGAATGGCGCATTCCGGGACTCTGTCTGAGAGCCAGGTCTCACAGAAAATTAGGGAGCAGCATTCTCTTATCTCCTGCTGGTCTTCAATCCTTACTCTTAGTTAGTCTAGCTTGTTTTCCAAAGACTGTACGTTAGCCAGCAAGACGCTGGGCAGCGTTGGTCGGCAGGCACAAGCCCTTAGCCTAGCATGCAGCCCTCCTCTTTTACTTTGTCATTATGGTGAATTATGCGAAGAGAGTAAAGATTTGCTTGAAGTATTTATGTGTCTTATTATTTAGGTATTTTTGTAGTGTATGTAGTTCAAAATATTAGGCAAATACTAATTTCAGAGTTCAACTACATTTGCACATGCTCCCATAAGGCATCCATCATTTCAGTGTATTTCAGTGAATTTCCCAGCATGCTGTGGGGAATTCTTAATGTTTTTGTAAGTTCAAGTATTTATCTTGTTTTTTTATGCATTATGCTTCGTAACATTTTTACTGGCTTTCAGTGTTCTATTTAGTTAGCATATTGCTCTATGAGGTCCCTCCCTTGGAAACACATCAGTAATGCTCTGTTGTCAATAACAGATATACTTCTCTGAGTCTGCAGCTTGTGTGGCGCAAGGGACGTGATAAAAGCTCACAACAGTCCATCTATTTGAGTTTTAGGGGACAGTCCTCGGGTCACTTCCCCGAATACATGAGGGTTAGTTGGTTAAATTCATCAGTTATTAATAATTATTAAGTAGATTAAAAAATTGTCCATTCACATTGAGGAGACTCTCTAGGCAACTCACCATTCTGTTCTGAGTAAGGGCAATTTGACCTTAAATCAGCATTACAGTTATTTGAACCTTTCACATTATTTTTGTTTTTTTCCTTTTTTTCCTCCTTTCTTCTCCCTTATAGTTCACTAACAAGGCTTGTAATTAAGCAATATTTTGTAATTAAGCAATATTACACAAGAGTGTGGTATCAATATATCACTTTTGTGATTCTGTAATAAATGAGCATAATATAAGAATTTCACACATATGTAATCAAATTAAATATTGTTCAGTGCAGAAGTCAGTGTTTATAATACAGACCTCTTGAGGGTTTGTGGATCACGTGACTTGTGGCGGCAGCTAATTAGCTTTTTAGCTGCATTGAGGGAGTCCTTTATGCTGCCATAATTATGTTATCACCACATGGGAATGAAGAGTCTCTGATCAAGTTCTTAAATCCAACCTCAGCTTGTCCATTTTTTTCCATTCATTTTCCACTGTAAAATGGTTAACTTGCCACGGATAGCCGTTAGCAGCTAATGGTGATTTAGCTTTGTGGTGATCCCTACTAGTTTAAATGCACTTCTGCTTTCTTGGCATCTTAAGATGAAATAAAGAGTCAATCAGTGTTTCCTCCGGCTTAAAGACCTTGGTGCAGTGGCAACATATTTTTCGGTGGCGGGGGGGGAAACACATGACACAATTGTAACCGGAATATGATAATTTTACACTATTTCTTTTTATTTTTTTAAATTTTGCACAGTAATCTCTGGGCTCCAGAATACCTCCCCCCAGGCCACAGGGGGCAGGGAGTGGGCGAACAACCTGAATCTGTTTTTCAATAGGTTTGACCAACCGCCCTCCCCCCTGTCTGCACAACAACCACCGCTGCCTCTAAAGAAATCAAGTCCTGCTGCCCACTCCCCACTCCACCAACACCCCCCCCACTCCCAACACACAGCCCCCCATCCTGACCCTGACCAGGACCCAGGTGAGGACGGAGCTGAGGAAGATCAAAGCGAGGAAGGCGTCGGGACCGGACGGCATCAGCGCAAAGCTCCTCAAGTCCTGTGCAGACCAGCTGTGTGGGATTGTGACGTATATCTTCAACATGAGCCTGAAACTGGGGAGGGTACCACAGCTGTGGAAAACATCTTGTGTGGTACCTGTACCAAAAACTTCCCACCCCAAAGACCTGAACAGCTACAGACCGGTGGCCTTGACGTCCCACTTGATGAAGACCCTGGAGAGACTGCTCCTTGCTCACCTCCGCCCCCTAGTGGAACCAGCGATGGATCCACTCCAGTTCGCCTACCAGCATGGCATTGGGGTGGAGGATGCGGTGATCTTCCTCCTTCACCGTTCTCTGTCCCACCTGGAGAAGCCCGGGAATATGGTGAGGATCATGTTCTTTCACTTCTCCAGTGCTTTCAACACCATCCAACCGATGATCCTGAAGGACAAGCTGCTGCGCGCAGGGGTGGACCAGCACCTGTCATCATGGATCCTGGACTACCTCACGAACCGGCCTCAGTTTGTGAGAACCCGGGACTGTGTGTCCGACACGATCATCAGTAGCACGGGGGCCCCCCAGGGAACGGTGCTGGCTCCCTTCCTGTTCACTCTTTATACTGCGGACTTCTCACACAACACAACACACTGCCATCTACAGAAGTTCTCTGATGACTCTGCGATCGTTGGCCTCATCTCCAATGGAGATGAAGCTGAGTACAGAGGGCTTATCCAGGACTTCGTGGACTGGTGCCATCGGAACTGCCTCCAGATCAACGCGAGAAAAACTAAGGAGCTGGTGGTGGACTGCCGCAGGCAAGGACAACCCCTCACAGCACCAGTAAATATACAGGGAACAGACATCAAGATGGTGACAGCCTATAAGTACCTGGGTGTTCATCTGAACAATAAACTAGACTGGTCACACAATACTGATGCACTCTACAAGAAGGGACAGCGCAGGCTGTTCCTGCTGAGGAGACTCAGGTCTTTTGGTGTACAAGGCGCGCTGCTGAAGACATTCTATGACACGGTGGTGGCATCAGCCATCACTTTTGGAGTGGTCTGCTGGGGCAGTGGCATTACTGCAGCTGATAGGAAGAGACTGAACAAACTGATCAAGAAAGCTAGCTCTGTCCTGGGGCAGCGCCTTGATCCGGTGGAGGAGATAGGAGAGAGAAGGACGGTGGCTAAACTGTCATCTCTGCTGGAGTCCAAGTTCCACCCTATGCAGGACATACTGAATGCACCGAGGAGCTCATTTAGCAGCAGACTACATCATCCCAGGTGCACAACCGAGAGGTTTCGCAGGTCCTTCCTACCAACGGCTGTCAGACTGTACAACCTAAGCAGGGCTGCTCGCAGAGATAGCAAAAAGACGTAACAGACTAATAGTTTTATGAATGCAAAAGATGCAATACACTTACACAATGGTCCCCTCCGGCATACAACTAGGAAAATACCGGTCGCTATGGAGAGTGAGAATATGTATGGGCACATAATCATACCATGTAGGATAACTAAGTAGACGGTTGTGCTGTTTCATCCCATCTAGCAACAATGCTCTGCACTGTGTGTGTTTATATATTTACATATTTATTCCATCTAGCTACAATGCTCTGCACTGGGTGTGTTTATGTTTATATATCTATATATTTATTCCATCTAGCTACAATGCTCCGCACTGTGTGTTTATATATCTACATATTATTCCATCTAGCTACATTGCTCCGCACTGTGTGTTTACATATTCATATATTTATTCCATCCAGCTACAATGCTCTGCACTGTGTGTCTGTGTGTGTGTATATATATATTTTATAGTAATATGTACATATGTATATTAGCTGCTCTTGCTTGCTTGTTTTTTTTCTTGCCTTCTGATTGTTGCTCTGAGTGTTGCTATCCCTGTGCTGTTGCAATCCTGGAATTTCCCCGTTGTGGGACTAATAAAGGCTTATCTTATCTTATCTTATCTTAATATTGCATAATGGAACTTACTATTTGAAGTATTGGACAACCAAGGCTTGAATGTTGGCATATTGGACCAGTTGGGGTCCCACCCAGATGTCCTGTGTTTGGACTTTTTATTAGTGTCATTCTTCTCTCCTCCTTCTGCTCTCACCTCTCCTGGACCCTCTGCCTGAACACTTTACTCTCCTTGGCTCCTCTCTGCTGTCTAATCTTGCCCTCTCAGAGCTCTGTCTAATTCAGGTTCTGTCTCTGTCTATGGTGGTATACAAATAGGTTAGAAAATATCAATTGTCACATTTTGTCCTGCAGGATTTTTTTTTTTTCATGGTTCACATAAATAACCAAAATGTGTGTTGTTGTTTTGTTGTTTTTGTTTTTTTTGTATTTTTATTCTAGTGTTTCTTTTTTCCATTGACAAAGAGTAGGAAAGGGAAGGGAAAAAAAACATTCATAATAGTAATTTACTCATGCATACTTAAATTATATGATCAGAGGTGGGTATAGTAGCCAGAAATTCTACTCATGTAAAAGCAGTGCTATGAAATTAATAATTAAAAGTGAACAACCAAAAATTTCTAGTTGAGTTAAGGGTACAAAGAGCACCCACTTAAAAACTTGAGCAATGACTTCAGTCTTGAAGGTTTGAGGTTTTTCTCAAAAATTTATAACAATTTTCTTATAGTTTTCTACTTTTCTCTGTAAATGTATCTAAATTTATGACAATTTTTCTCAAATTTTTAATTTTCTCTTGTAAAATTATGACTTTTCTTGTACATTTAAAACTATTATAAATTTGCGGATTATTTAATGGTTAATGTTTATCTTTAATACAATCCAACTTTATTTATAAAGCTCTTTAAAAACAACAGTTGACACAAAGTGCTGTACATCGATAAAATATAAAAACAATAAAATACAGCTAAAGTACAAAACAGCACAAACAAAACAATAGTCATACAATAGAGACAATAAGAACAAATAAAACCAATGTCTCAAACTGGGTCAAAAGCCAGAGAATAAAAATGGGTTTTAAGAGAAGTTTTAAAACTGGACAGTGAAGAGGTCTGTCTGATGGACAAAGGCAGATTATTGTAAAAATTACTGTTTTTTTTTTTTAAATAAATTTGAAACGGATTGTGGCAATTTTTTTTTTTTACTTTTTTCCTCATACAATTTAAACTCTTGACCATAATTTTTGAACAGAACAATAACTTGAACTCTGAATTCAAAGAAATATAATTATTAAAATTATATTTAAAGAAATAAATGACCAAATATGCAGTTATTTCTATTATAACATTTATATGTATTTATAGTTTTTTAGAAATCTCCTCACTGACCTGACAGCAGGAAAAACCTCCCTTATTTTGAAATCCAAATGTTGGCACATTTAGTTTCTCTGAAGGCTGCTGACGGATTAGTCACTGACCGTGAATTTCAGTCATCTTAATTTGCCAGGTACATAATAATGAACATAAATTATTAGTTAATATTGTAGTAGCTGGTGAAGTAAATCCTCAGCGATTCATCACTCTTGCCTTTCCCTGCAATGAAGCTTAACCTGACCTGTTAGCTTAGCGACTCCTCATTGTTGTTCCAGTTACCAGCAGGTTAAAACCACCATAAATGGCTCCACTGCTTATCTCTTGTACTTTTTTCCATGTTTAAAGTACTTTAATAAGCTCATGCTTCTCTTGAACAGCAACGCTAGAGAGACACTCTCTGCCTGCAGAAATGGTCACACGGGCGGCAGGTGTGTCATGAATGCCCCTCTGGTGCAGAAACACACTCAAGCACTTGACTGCAGTGAGACAATTTATTGACAAAAAACATGACAGTCCAAAAATAACGGTGCGAACATATACCAAAAAGTCAACAAGGAAAACTTACACAGAGTAGAATCTCCAGAGCCAATGAACTCTGGAGAAAAGGAGGGGAAAACTGACCATGAAGTGAAGTCCAGTCTGAACACTATTGTGGCTGCTGCAAAGAAACAATGAGCAGGCAGAGTTTAAATAACAGGCAGACAGATGAGGCACAGGTGCAGGGAGCAGAGAGAGCCAGTGACCTGATTAACCAATTAAATGCAGCTTGAGCTGGCAGGGAGACAGCCTGGATAAAAGGTGGTGTGACTGGCAAGAGGGAAAGGGCTCAGAGACAAACAAACCAAAAATACACACACAAAAGTATCAACATAATAACAACAGACAAAAAAATACTCAAAACTCCAAAAGGAAGTCTGAGCGCTGAGAACAACGCTGAGACACATGACAGAGCCCCCCCCCCAAGGGGTGGAAACCAGACACCCCAAGTAACACCGAAAAGGACCCCCCCCCCCCCCCAGAGAAGGAGAACAACAAAACACTAACCAGGGAGGGAGGTGGGGGAACAGGCTAAGGAGGGAAAACACAATACAGTACATAACCCGCACCTGCGCTAAACCAACCCCCCGGACACCAACCAGAGAAACAAGAGTTCAGGGGGCCGACCGAAGTCCCAGGCCAGCCGGCTGGCCAGATGGTATGAGCCGGGTGGCCTGCCAGAGAATATGGACCACCCAACCCAGCGGTTCAGTCTTTCAGGCGGCCGGCCCGAGTGCTTCAGCCACCTGAACAGCAGAGGCAGTCCAGGAGGTAGCTCCCTCACCGGGAGACCCAATAATGGAGGGGTTAGCCAAGGAAGGGGAACCACGACGTCGTCTGGCAGTGGAGGAAGGGGAACCACGATGGCATCAGTTAGTAGAGGAAGGAGGGGGACCACGATGGCATCTGGCAGTGGAGGATCTGCATCACCCACAGTGGCCCCAGGATGGAGCTTTGTAGCACCCGCAGTGGCTCCAGGCTGGAGCTTTGTAGCACCTGCGGTGGCTCCGGGCTGGAGCTCTGTAGCACCCATGGTGGGTCCCAGCTGGGCCAACGCTGCACCCACGGTGGACCCCGGCTGGGCCAATGCTGCACCCTCGGTGGACCTGGATTGGGCCAGTGCTGCACCCATGGTGGGCCCCAAGCTGGGGGGTAGCGCCCATGATGGGCCCATACAGGAGCGCAGCACCCACGTTGGGTTGAAGCTGGGGCACAGCACCCACGAGGGTCCCTGGCCAGGACACAGCACCCAAGAAGACTCAACCCAAGGAGGGACCCACATGACAGCCTCAGGCAGTGGGGGAGCTGCACTCTCGACGACCTCCAGAGGCGAACCCGGACTTTTGGAGACATCAGGTGATGCTGGATCATCTCCGGTGACCCTGGGAGAAGGCTCAGAAACAACAGAGAGAGAAGAGGGATCAGGGTCACCAGCAGCGGCGGAGCCTGGCGAGGTGAGCTCGGATGCAGCAGGCAGCTGCACCCTGCTCTCCTCACCAAGTGTCAGGCAAGATTGCTCTAGGATTGAAAATAGAAAGACAAAAGAGAGCACTTGCCTGATCTTGACGATCCAGGTAGTGATGGCGATTCGGGCTCAGTCCTCAGGATGTCCATCTCAGGTTCCCACTCAGCTGCAGTGGCCTCCTCAGCTGACATGTTGGTCATAGCAGTCCTAGTAGCCCCAGCTGTCATGGCCCACGCAGATGGCTCCTCTGGCGTGGAAGCTGGGGGGTAGGCTCTGTGTAGGCTCTAGAGTTGGGTCTTCCAGGGCCACCGGTTCCTCCACCATCCGACAGCTTGCTTCTGGAACCGGCGGATACCCAGGGATAGGCGGAGGAGACACAGAGAGGATAGGAGAAGGTTTAGAAATAGCAGCAGGAGGAGAGAGCTCAGAGGACTGCTTAATCTGAGACTTTTCCCTGGGAGGCAGACAAGGTTTATCAATACAAGATGGAACAAAAAGAAAAAACACTTGCCTGACCGCCCAGATCTTTATGTTCTCAGCTCCTGGAGACAGGCAGTCATCCCTCTCCATGTCAACTGCGATCCTGACTCTCTCAGTGAATTGTGGAGGAGCCGGCTCTGACAACATGGAAATGGGCGTCATCGGAGAACAAGTGGAAGACCTCTCAGCAGAGGGAGAGCACA
The DNA here is from genome assembly GCA_020510985.1 of Pholidichthys leucotaenia. Classification (NCBI taxonomy): domain Eukaryota; kingdom Metazoa; phylum Chordata; class Actinopteri; order Cichliformes; family Pholidichthyidae; genus Pholidichthys; species Pholidichthys leucotaenia. Next base: position 171,324,761 of record CM035844.1, read on the forward strand.
CCGAAGGGAAGCAAGGAGAGGCCGGTACAGGGCGAAGAGAAGCTGATGAAACAGCCGAGGGGAAAAAAGGCCGAAGGCTGTACCAGTGTGGGAGACTTCTGCTTTGGTGTCAGAAGAAGGGCTGCTGAAGAGGTAGGAGTGGTCCTCCGATGAACTGAAGTGGGATGACTGGAGCTGGAGCCTGCGGTGAGCGCACAGGAGTCGACGCAGCCATCGGAATCACCTCCCTCGGCCCCTCAACTGAGCACGGGAAGGAATAAATGGAAGAGAGGATATCCATTGCTTTTGGGTGATTCCATAGGTTGGGAAACACCTGCATCACTCGTTGCGTCATCTCAGCCCTCATGGACTGTCCTGGGAGAATGGGAGGCTCAGGTCCGCAACAGAAAGCGCTCCAGCAGGCACACCGCCCGCCGCTCCACCTCATCCATGGCGAACTCCCTTAACAGGTGAGTGGAAAAACACACAAAAGGTGAAAAAATGCCCCACTGCAGAAGCTGAGTTTTCACTGGCAGCAGCCAACTGTCATGAACGCCCCTCCAGGACAGAAGTCTGAACGCTGAGAACAATGCTGAGATACATGACAGGGCAGGGCGCTTCCGTGTGGATGACAGTCAAGCGCGTTGTTCTTGTGCGCGCTTGCGGAGCATTTCTTTCATATTTAATTTTTCTTAAATTAATATATCATAGGCGCAGTGGCACATAGAAATGTTATTATATACACATAGAATTGTTATTCACGCCGGCATTAATGACATCCGTCTCCGGCAGTCGGAAGTCACGAAACTTAATATAGAATCGGTGTGTGACTTTGCAAAAACGATGTGTGCCACTGTAGTATTCTCTGGGCCCCTCCCCAATCTGACCAGTGATGACATGTTTAGTCGCTCGTCATCCTTGAACCGCTGGCTGTCTGTGTGGTGTCCTAAAAATGACGTGGGCTACATTGACAATTGGAGCTCTTTTTGGGGAAAACCTGGTCTTATGAGACGAGACAGCATTCATCCCACTTTGGATGGTGCTTCTCATTTATCTAACAATCTGGCATCTTTTTTATCCAAATTTCCAAAACCCTGACTACTCAGAGTTGGGACCAGGAAGCAGAGTCGCAGTCTTACACGCCTCTCTGCAGCTCCTCTTCATCCGCCACCCCTCAGCTTAGCCCCTGACTTCCCCATCAGAGAATCGTTGTCTGCTCCCTCCAAAGTAAATAAAAATATAATGTATAAGCATCCCAAAGTGATAAAGCAAAATATTGGTAAAACTCAAATTAAACATAAAGCCTCTAAATTGAATGATTTGGCCTCTGTTCCTCCTCATAATTTAAAAATTAAATGTGGTTTATTAAATATTAGGTCTCTAACTCCCAAGTCTCTGTTAGTCCATGATCTGTTAATTGATCATCAGATTGATTTAATTTCCCTTACAGAGACTTGGTTAGGACAAGAGGATTATGTTGGTTTAAATGAATCAACTCCCTCTGGTTATTTAAACTGTCAAAATCCCAGAAGTTCTGGTCGTGGAGGAGGAGTAGCATCAATTTACCATTCCAAATTACTAGTTAATGTAAAGCAAAAAACATGTTATAATTCCTTTGAGGGCCTGGTCCTCAGTGTTGGGCACTTTAGCAATTCCAGGTTAAACCCAATTTTATTTGCCATAGTTTATCGTCCCCCATCAACCTATTCAGAATTTTTATCCGAATTTCCTGATTTCTTAGCTGATTTAGTGCTGAAATCTGATAGAATAATTATAGTAGGGGACTTTAATATACATGTGGATGTAGATAGTGACTGCCTTAATGTGGCTTTTAATTCAATATTAGACTCGATTGGGTTTTCTCAGAAAGTAGGAAATTCTACTCATTACCTCCACCATACATTGGACCTTGTTCTGACATATGGCATAGAAATAGAAAATCTTGTAGTGTCTCCTCATAACCCTGTACTGTCAGACCATTGTCTGTTAACCTTTGATTTTACTATTTCTGACTATTTGGCTCCTAAAGAAAAATATTATCACAGTAGATGCCTCTCAGATGATGCTGTTTCCAAATTTATGCAGATTGTTTCCTCTATGCCATGTGTCAACACAACGGAAATAAGCTATAGACAGCTTGCTCCTTCTGTACTTGATAACATGGTGGATAGGGTTTCAGCTTCTCTGCATCAGGCTCTAGACTTGGTGGCCCCCTTAAAAAAGAAAAAGTCTAATCCGAGATTTTTAACTCCTTGGTTCAACACAGAAACTCGTAGCTTAAAACAGAAGACTCGTCAATTAGAAAGAAAATGGCGCTCTACTAATTTAGATGAAATCTATTTAGCTTGGAGAAATCATCTTTTAATTTATAAAAAATCTCTTAGAAAAGCTAGAACGAGTTATTACTCTGCATTAATAGAAGAGAACAAGAATAATCCCAGGTTTCTTTTCAGTACTGTAGCCAGGTTGACAAAGAGTCAGGACTCTGTCAATCCTAGCATCCCCTTAGAGCTTACTAGTCAGGACTTTATGAACTTTTTCAATAATAAAATTTCATCCATCAGAGATAAAATCAATCAGATTCTTCCCACAGTTAACTTAAATACTGTAACTACTACAACTCCTTCTATTGATGTCTGTCTTGATGAGTTTATTCCAATCGACCTTTGTGAGTTAGACAAAATAGTTTCCTCATCCAAACCTTCAACTTGTCTTTTAGACCCTATTCCTACCAGGTTATTTAAAGAAGTCTTCCCACTTATTGGTAGCTTTATTCTTCATATAATCAATTCTTCATTAACTTTAGGCCATGTACCGCAGGCTTTTAAAACGGCTGTAATTAAACCCTTACTCAAAAAGCCAATGCTAGATCCAGGAGCTTTAGCTAACTATAGACCAATCTCTAATCTCCCTTTCATTTCAAAAATCGTAGAAAGAGTTGTTGCTACGCAATTATTTGACCACCTGCAGGGAAATGGTTTATTTGAGGAGTTTCAATCTGGGTTTAGAATCCATCATAGCACTGAAACAGCCTTAGCGAAGGTCACTAACGACCTCCTCATTGCATCTGATAATGGACTAGTTTCTGTACTTGTCCTTTTAGATCTTAGTGCAGCTTTTGATACTATTGATCATAATATTCTACTTGATAGATTAGAACACTATGTTGGACTTAATGGAACTTCGTTGCAGTGGTTTAGATCTTATTTATCTGATAGGTTCCAGTTTGTTCATGTAAATGATGAGTTTTCTCTCAGCTCAAAGCTTAGTCATGGAGTTCCACAGGGATCTGTGCTTGGCCCTACTCTTTTTAGTTTATATATGCTTCCGTTAGGTAACATTATTAGAAAGCACTGTATACATTTTCACTGTTATGCAGATGACACACAATTATACCTGTCAATGAAGCCAGATGATACTAATCAATTAGCCAAGTTAGAAGCCTGTCTTAAGGAAATCAAAGTTTGGATGACTTGTAATTTCCTGCTATTAAATTCAGATAAGACTGAAGTCATTCTTGTTGGTCCAAAAAACCTTAGAAATTCCTTTCCAAATCAAACTTTCAGTTTGGATGCAGTTACTCTTTCTCTTAATAGCTCTGTGAGGAACCTTGGAGTTATTTTTGATCAGGATTTGTCCTTCAATTCACATATTAAATTTGTTTCTAAGACTGCCTTCTATCATTTGCGTAATATTGCCAAGATTAGGAGCATCTTGTCTCAGAGTGATGCTGAGAAGCTGATCCACGCTTTTGTTAGCTCGAGATTAGATTATTGTAATTCTTTATTATCAGGCTGTCCTAAAACATCTTTAAAAAGTCTTCAGCTGATCCAAAATGCTGCAGCAAGAGTTTTAACAGGTACTAGAAAGAGAGATCATATCTCTCCAGTTCTGGCCTCCCTTCATTGGCTTCCCATAGAGTTTAGAATTAAGTTTAAAATCCTTCTTCTTACTTACAAAGCTCTAAACAATCAGGCTCCTTTTTATTTAAAAGATCTGATACTACCGTATCATCCTAACAGAGCACTACACTCCCAAAATGCAGGTTTACTTGTAATACCTAGAATCTCCAAAAGTACAATGGGAGGCAGAGCCTTCAGTTATCAAGCTCCTCTCCTGTGGAATCAGCTGCCAATCTGGATTCGGGAGTCAGACTCGATCTCTGTTTTTAAGAATAGGGCTAAAACCTACCTTTTTGATATAGCCTACAATTAGGGAGGGATCATGTGTTTCTGAACCCTCCCTTAGTTATGCTGCTAATAGGTTTAGTCAGCCGGGGGACCTCCAGTAATGCACTGGGCCTCACTCCTTTCCTCACTCTCTATGAAATATTTTTTTTTTGCTGGTCATTAACATTTGTTTGTTCTCTCCCATAGATTGAGTCCCCATCGTGCTGTTTGCTCTCTACATGTCTGTTCTTTTCTTCTTCTCTGTCCCCTCACCCCCCAGCCAGTCGCAGCAGATGACTGCCCCTCCCTGAGCCTGGTTCTGCTGGAGGTTTCTTCCTGTTAAAAGGGAGTTTTTCCTCTCCACCGTCGCCAAGTGCTTGCTCACAGGGGATCGCCTGATTGCTGGGGTCTTTCTGCAACTGTGGGGGTCCTCCCTACAGTTGATAGTGCTATGAGATGACTGTTGTTGTGAAATGGCGCTATATAAATAAAGTTGAATTGAATTGAATTGAATTGAAATGTTACCAGAGGAAATCCTGGTCAATTATCACATACTATGTGGACGGACACCCCAGTTTGGATATAAGCCTTTTTATTTTTCCGTCATGTTTTGAGGCTTCTAAACAGCACTGATTGCCAGTGTTTGGTAACTTACTAAAAAATAGTCATTAATTAGAGTTACTAGTTACTTCTTTTCAAAAGTAACTGAGTTACTTTACCAACTACTGCATGGTTAAAGTACAGTGGTGTGAAAAAGTGTTGGCCACCTTCCTCATTTCTCTTTTTTTTTTTGCATGTTTGTCACACTTAAATATTTCAGATCATCAAACAAATTTAAATATTAGACAAAGATAACACAAGTAAACACAAAATGCAGTTTTTAAATGAAGGTGTTGTGGTGACCCACCACACTCTACACGGACATTTCTCACACTCAGCAGGTCTGGAGGAAGCAGAGGACAATTTACATCCAGAGGACAATTCACATACGGGCAGAGAGCCCCTGGGGGCAACCAGAACAATGGACTGTTGTTTATACATCCCCGGATGAGGGAGAAGAAATCCGGGCGCCAGTTGGTCACGCTAATAATATGTATTGACTGATATGTATATCACTATGCTAATGTGCCATGCATTCTCTCTCTGTCTGTATAACATGTATAAAAGAGCTTGCTATACGTGCCTCAGCAGCACAGTAGCTCACATAGCTACAATGTGTGTCTCATTATGTTGGAGGAAATAAAACCCTGCAATCTTCCAGCTTGTTGTATCTCGCCTGATCTTTTACCTCCACAGTGGTGACCCTAGACGTGTCATGGTGACGCCGGCACCCTCTTCATCCACACCGGAGTGCGCTCTCTGGAGCGGGCAGCGCTGGGACCGACACACACCATGAACGGCGACACGAGCGAACCGAAGGAAGCAGCCTGAACGGGGAAAATCATCGGCGCCGTCTGCATTGATTTCCGCCAAGCTCCCCAACCCTGACTCACTTCCGACAGCGGAACTCCCGCACACCGCAGGATTACGAGGACAGTGCAACTTCCAGCTACTGTATGTGGTCACTGCGCCAAGCGCGCGCCACGCACAGGGACAAACCGGCTCCACAGACTGATGCATCGTCCTCCGCCGCTGCACATGCCCGAGAAACACAGCCAACCGCCATCCTCGGAACCTTCAGAGCTGCTCATGCACCTGAAGCAGACACACAGCCTGCACACAGGACTTTGTATGGGTTTCTCGGCCACGGCGCACAAGGGGAATTTAGCCGATTGCTGTCCCCGATGGCTTTAGGGCTGCTTCCGCACCTAAAAGCCAAACCGCCAAGTCCCTCACACAGCTGCAGTTGTTTCACAGCCGCTACGCATCCTCAGGGAACTTGGCCGTTTGCCTTCCCCACATCCTCGCTGGACCGAGCCGCAAGAGGAGTCAGAGACTTAATTTTTTCACAGCTGCTGTGGATCACCACCAGGTTGACCGGGAAAGTCCCTCACCTTCAAGGATCCACACGCAATTTTTGCACGGCCCAGACACCTTTGACGTCCAGGGCCGGCACTCACTTACTCCCACCCTCCTCCCCCTCCTCCTCCACAGCACTCTTCCCGCACCTCATTCTCTAAAGCCTGCCGATCGCCGGTTGGTTCCATTACGCACGACGCGCACCGGCCTCGTGCGCCCACAATCCACGGCCGTTCAACGCGCTGGGACCCGGAGCGGAGTACACTGTCTTTTCCACCCCACCCCGTCCCACCCACGGACTGACATGCCCTCCGACACTCCTCTACAGCAGGACAGTTCTACTGGAGCTGGAGCCCAAATGACCGGGGGGGGGGGGGGGCACAGCCCCTTCTGAGTGTTCTGGGGGGAGCCCTGTGGTGACCCACCACACTCTACACAGACATTTCTCACACTCAGCAGGTCTGGAGGAAGCAGAGGACAATTTACATACAGAGGACAATTCACATACGGACAGAGAGCCCCTGTGTCACAACTCGCCATTCCCAGTCATCTGCCTCAGCTGCGCGCACACCTGCGCCTCGTCAATCATGGGTTATTTAACCCACTCGGCCCAGAGCATCGGTCTGGAGCCATCTGTGTATCTACGCTCTCAACCCCTCTGCAGGATTGTTTCTTCCCGACCTGCAGTTTCTTCAACCAGCACGTAAGCTGTATCTCCACTCACTTGTCTTCCAGTCTCTCCCCTGTGCACAGGTGGATTCCCAGGCGGCGGATTCCTCCCATCCTCGCCAACGCCTCTTCCCCTTCTCCCACTCCTCGTCGTGTGCGCAGCAGGGCGCTGTCTCCCAGGCAAGAGATCCTTCGCCAACGCCAGCCACCGTCCCATCTGCAAGTAAGCAACTTTCAGTACTTGTACCCCGCATAGTGAAGGTGAACTCATACCCCTGTCTCTGCTCTCTCCATAGAGTTGCCTGGCTGCACGGTGTGCCATTCTGCCCCTGATGCTCCTCGTTTACCCACAGACCATTCACATACCACATACACGCACTCATACACTCCTTGTTGTTGAATAAAGCTTTCGAATCTAACCTGAGCCTGCGTGCGTGTTCCCTGGGCCAGTAATTATGTCACCCTGGGGGCAACCACAACAATGGACTGTTGTTTATACATCCCCGGATGAGGGAGAAGACATCCGGGCGCCAACTGATCACGCTAATGATATGTATTGACTGATATGTATATCACTATGCTAATGTGCCATGCATTCTCTCTCTGTCTGTATAACATGTATAAAAGAGCTTGCTATACGTGCCTCAGCAGCACAGTAGCTCACTTAGCTACAATGTGTGTCTCATTATGTTGGAGGAAATAAAACCCTGCAACCTTCCAGCTCATTTCATCTCGCCTGATCTTTTACCTCCACAGTGTTTATTATTAAGGGTAAAAAAAAAATCCAAAACCTACATGGCCCTGTGTGAAAAAATGATTGCCCCCTAAACCTAATATCTGGTTGGGCCACCCTTAGCAGCAACAACTGCAATCAAGCTTTTGCGATAACTGGCAATGAGTCTTTTATAGCACTGTGGAGGAATTTTGGCCCACTCATCTTTGCAGAATTGTTGTAATTCAGCCACAGTGGAGTGTTTTCCAGCATGAACCGCCTTTTTAAAGTCATGCCACTGCATCTCAATCGGATTCCGGTCAGGACTTTGACTAGGCCACTCCAAAGTCTTCATTTTGTTTTTCTTAAGCCTTTCAGAGGTGGACTTGCTGGTGTGTTTTGGATCATTAGCCATGTTTGCATGGACACAAGTAGCCGAATTAAAAGCCTGATCAGAATAAAAATGCTTCATGTAAACACGCCAATCTGAATATTCTGACCCGATCACAATCATTTGGATCAAAATTTCCTTCCGATTGAGACAGGTGGATTATGCCAATTGTTAATCCGATTGGTGCACATATAAATACTTATTCCAAAGTTTGGGTAGAAAATATGTTTACTGCGCAGGTCTGTACATCAGCCACATGTCGACGTGACATATTTCCGCCTTTACAGCAGCTAGCGGAAGACATGGCGGGAGTAAAACAAATCTGGTCTGTATCGTCCTGCTGTCTCCCTCTGTTTGTCATATGCGGAAGTATGTACTGCTAGGCTTGCAGCTTCATTATGGAGACCAGCAGAAGCAAAAGTACAGTCTGAATAACACAATACAGGTCCATTTCAAAAAGAGAAAGACACAAAACAGGGTTTGTTTACATTGGAAGTTGCTTCTGCTTCTACTGTTTCTGGAATGTTGGATAATTGTGCGCATGTCAAAATGATTTAGTCCATTCAAACATGTGACACATGGAAACGCACATCGTAATCAGATCAGCTTTTTCAGGATCCATGTAAACAGTAAAGTTCTGATCTGAATTGTAATCAGATTGAAGAAATTTTGCACATGTAACCATGGCTATTGTCCTGCTGCAGAACCCAAGTGCACTTCAGCTTGAGGTCATGAACAGATGGCTGGACATTCCCCTTCAGGATTTTTTGGTAGACAGCAGAATTCATGGTTCCATTTACCACAGCAAGTCTTCCAGGTCCTGAAGCAGCAGAACTGCCCCAGGCCATCAAACTACTACCACCATATTTTACTGTTGGTATGATGTTCTTTTTCTTAAATGCTGTATTACTTTTACACCTGATGTAATGGGACACACACCTTCCAAAAAGTTCAACTTTTGTCTCATCAGTCCACGGAGTATTTTCCCAAAAGTGTTGGGGATCATCAAGATATTTTTGGGCAAAACTGAGATGAACCTTTATGTTCTTTTTGCTCAGCAACGGTTTTTGTCTTGGAACTCTGCCATGCAGGCCATTTTTGCCCAGTCTCTTTCTTATGGTGGAGTCACGAACACTGACCTTAACTGAGGCAAGTGAGGCCTGCAGTTCTTTGGATGTTGTTGTGGGGTCTTTTGTGACCTCTTGGATGAGTCGTCGCTGCGCTCTTGGGGTAATTTTGGTCGGCCGGCCACTTCTGGAAAAGTTCACCACTGTTCCATGTTTTTGCCATTTGTGGACAATGGCTCTCGTTGTGGTTTGCTGGAGTCCCAAAGCTTTAGAAATGGCTTTATAACCTTTTCCAGACTGACAGATCTCAATTACTTTGTTTCTCATTTGTTCCTGAATTTCTTTGGATCGCAGCATGATATCTAGCTTTTGAGGATGTTTTGTTCTATTTCACTTTGTCAGGCAGGTCCTATTTAAGTGATTTCTTGATTGAGAACAGGTGTGGCAGTAATCAGGCCTGGGTGTGGCTTGAGAAATTGAACTTAGCTTTCCAAAGATGTGATAAACCACAGTTAACTTATGTTATACGGAAAGGGGTGGGGGAGGGGAGTAACTTTCACGTTACTTTTAAATGCACACTTAAATCATCTTGCATGCATAGCAAAATAATTAATTAATTAATGGATGATGTGGAGTACAGAGGACTTATCCAGGACTTTGTGGACTGGTGCCAACAGAAATGCCTCCAGATCAATGCAAGGAAAACTAAGGAACTGGTGGTGGACCGCCGCAAGCGAGGATAACCCCCCACAGCACCAGTAAACATCCAGGGAACAGACATTGAGATGGTGACATCTTACAAGTACCTGGGTGTTCACCTGAACAATAAAGTGGACTGGACACACAACACCAACACGCTCTACAAGAATAGGGCAGTGCAGGCTGTTCCTCCTGAGGAGACTCAGATCTTTTGGAGTGCAAGGGGCACTCCTGAAGACCTTATACGATTCGGTGGTGGCATCAGCCATCACATTTGGAGTGGTCTTCAGGGGCAGAGCCATCAGGGCAGCTGACAGGAAGAGACTGAACAGACTGATCAAAAAAGCTAGCTCTGTTCTGGGGTGACGCCTCAACCCAGTGGAGGAGATAGGAGAGAGGAGGATGGTGGCTAAGCTGTCATCTCTGCTGGAGTCCGAGTCCCACCCCATGCAGGACACACTGAACGCACTGAGGAGCTCATTTAGCAGTAGGCTGTGTCATCCTAGAGGGAGAGGTTCCGCAGGTCCTTCATACCTATTGCTGTCAGACTTTATAACCTAACCAGGGCTGCTTGTAGAGGTCATATTGAATGTACTAAATGTAGCAACCTTGCACAATAAATCATCCCCTCCATTACACAACTAGGACAATGTCATGAACTTGGATTTGATGGTCTCAAACCCAGTTCTAACGCTGTGGCTATTTTGCTATTTTGACTGTGTTGTGTATTGTATGCCTATTTTCCATCAGGCGCGCTCAGGGAGCCCTTTGGGTCCATTCAGCTCTCTGACGGCTCAGCCACGCCTCCTTCCTCCTGTCAGTTTCACCAGCTGTTTCCACTCACTCCCTTTTACGCCCACACTCATTACTCACATTGGCAATCTCTTGTCTGATTAGGTTTGGCATTATTTAAGCCCTGTTTGAGTGGGAAGAGATCGCTGGATCACTGTGGTCCTACACTGCAGCCGTTCCCCTCAGTGTAGCTGGTCACCGCTCATGTCTAGAAGCCCTGTTTGTGCTTCACAGAGCCACTTCACTCTGGGTGGTGAGCCTATTGGTAACTGGTGTTTGTTGTGCATTTGGATTTACACTGGGACTTACTCAGACTGCTCCTGCCTACGTGAGTACAGACTGTTTCCACCCCTGCCGTTCAACTTTGTCTGACGGTTCTTCTCCCAGGCATCTCTCCATCCCTCTGCTGCAGTTCTGTCTGCCTAGAAACATTTTTCCCCTAGTCTTTTCACCTGCCAGTAGAGCGTCCTGGAGGACATCCCTTTGTCTCCTGTACCATTCACCTGCCATATGACCATTGTTCTCATCCTGTATATTCACCTGTTTACCTGGACTGCTTGTTCACAGACTGTCATTAAAATACGCATGATCTATTCCTACATATGGGTTTTCATTCCTCCCTCTGTGCACTGCATAAAGGCGCACGAGGGATCATAACAGAATGATCTGGCCAGAAAAAGAAAACCCAGTGGAGTAGTCATCTGTTTTTCCTTTTCGCCTTTTTTTTCCCCTCCGAGCTACGCCATGGTGGTCTGGACTGACGAGGAGCTGAGAGCGCAGGATCTCTTGGAAAAGGGTCTCTTTTCTGCTCAGTGGCCGCAGTCTCCAGAGGATGTTCGGCTGGCGCAGATCTCCGCTGAAGACATTATGTGGCGTCATCCCGACTTCAGGCTAATTCCGAGGGTGGATGACATCCTCTCCGTCATCTTCACCCAGCCAGAGGCGGAGTCGGAGTGGGACTCCCCGATGCTGGAGCTATCACCACATCGGAAGAAGCGCTCGCGGCGGAAGAAGCCACCCTTCTTCCACGGCTCTCCCGCTTGCTTCATCCCTTGAGCCTGGGTTTGCTAAATCCACTTATGTTATGACAGAGGAGGAGAGACTGGCTTTGCTAGCTCAGATAGACTGCCAGATGGAGGAGGAGCACCGCGAGAAGGAGGAATGGAGACGCACTTCACTGGCCAAAACTGCTTCGTCCTCCGGACTGGGGTTCACCCAAACGTTTGTTATGTCGGAAGAGGAAAGACTGCCAGATGGAGGAGGAACGCCATGAAAGGGAGTAACTAAGATGCACTACGCTGGTCAAAACTGACCGTCCCTTGGAGGAGCAGAGAAACTCAGTCAGGCTGTTTGTCCCTCCTGCAGCTATTTCTCTCCCAACCTTTACATCCGCAAAAGTGGAGGAGGCAGTTTTTCCCTCTTCCCCACCTTCCCCTGCACCCATTTGGGAGGCTCCTCCACCACCTACCGAGGAGCTCGGGCCTGGGTTGGACATAAAGAGGAAAGGAGACGCCCCGGACGCCGCTGGGGACATCAAGAGCCAGGAGAACAGGTAAGTTCTTCCTCATTTAATTTCTACTTTTGATGAACAATTTTGCCTGTCCCCTGGCCAGGAGACTCAGGGTTTGCAGTCCCCTGAGTACTCTGCTCCAGTGGCATGTTATAGCTCTTCACCTGACCTCTCCAAATCCTCTCTGTGTGCTCCTATGAGTTCACCGGCCCCAGAACCAAGTCGCCAGAAAGGGGAGGAACCTGAGACCCTGGAGGATCCAGTTCCAGGGTTGGTGGTGAGGCAGTCCCCGGCCGCCACGCCAGATGAGCCGTTTGTGTGAAAGACGGTGCACGGGGGCATAGAGACTGCAACCACCATCACACCTGCTGCGGGGGCCACCACAGCAGAGTCACCCTGTGGACCAGACCTCCAGCCGACCGGGCCCAAGATGTCGTGATCGGCATCGTCGGAGTCCTGGATGGTGGTGGAGCTCGGCCTCAGGCAAATGTGCTCGCTTTCTCCTTTCCTGCCTGTTTCTGAGCATCCCTGTCTGGTCTGTGGTGAGGAAAGCTAGGTGCAGCCGCCTGAGCTTGCCTTGCCAGGGTCCACCACCGCTGGCGACTCTGACCCCTCTCCTTGTCTTGCTTCTCCTGAGCTTTCCCCCAGGGTCGCCACAGAGAAGTCAGCTCTGCCAGAGGCCTCCGAGGATAGAGGTCCGCCACGGGGGGTTCCAGCCGCTGTCACCATGAGTGCAGCAGGGCACCAGCCGGAGTCCGCCGCGGGCGCAGCAGAGCTCCAGCCGGAGTCCATCGTGGGCGTGGCAGAGCTCCAGCCGGAATCCACCGCGGGCGTGGCAGAGCTCCAGCCAGAGTCCACCATGGGTGCGGCAGAGCTCCAGCCAGAGTCCACCTCGGGCGCAGCAGAGTTCCAGCCGGAGTCCACTGTGGGTGCAGCTAAGTGCCAGCCTGGAGCCACAGCGGGTGCAGCTCTGGCCTGGACCAGGACCATCACGGGTGCTACTGTCCCGCAGCTCAGAGCCATGGGGAGCGGGGGGGCTCCTTCCTTGTCGCTGCTTTATGATGTTGGGGCTCTCTTTCCTTGGTCTCCCCTTCGATTGGTCCTTCCCGTGGGCAGACCGCCTCCCGGGCTGCTGTTTCTGAGCTGGTGGCTCAAAGACCCAGCTCATCCACCCAACAAACTGTGTCATGGAGTTAGGTGGCCCTTTTTCCCTGGCTGGCCACTTGACCTGCTGTCCTGGGCGGTCCGACTGGTCTTGGACCTGGACAGACCACCTGATTGGCCTCCTTCTGTCACCCCTTGGGCCTGGGACTCTGGTCGCCCCCCTGGACACTTGGTCTTCTGGGTTTGGGGGGGGACTGTTCTAGGTTGGGGTTGAAGGAAGGTTCACCTCATTTATTTTGTGTATTGATTTTGTGTCATGTTGTCACTCATTGCTTCCCACCTGACCTGTTTCCACCACCTCCCACCCTGATTTTTTGTTTCCCAAGAAGGGAGGAGGGGGAGTTTCTTATTGTGTTTTTGTGTTTCCTTTGTTGTCACTAGGGGTGTCTGGAATTCACCCATTGAGGGGGAGGCTCTGTCATGAACTTGGGTTTGATGGTCTCAAACCCATTTCTGACGCTGTGGCTATTTTGACTGTGTTGTGTATTGTATGCCTTTTTTCCATCAGGCGTGCTCAGGGAGCCCTTTGGGTCCATTCAGCTCTCTGACAGCTCAGCCACGCCTCCTTCCTCCTGTCAGTTTCACCAGCTGTTTCCACTCACTCCCTTTCACGCCCACACTCATTACTCACATTAGCGATCTCTTCTCTGATTAGGTTTGGCATTATTTAAGCCCTGTTTGAATGGGAAGAGATCATCGGATCATTATGGTCCTACACTGCAGCCATTCCCCTCAGTGTAGCTGGTCACTGCTCATGTCTAGAAGCCCGGTTTGTTCTTCACAGAGCTGCTTCACTCTGGGTGGTGAGCCTATTGGTAGCTGGTGTTTGTTGTGCATTTGGATTTACACTGGGACTTACTCAGACTGCTCCTGCCTACGTGAGTACAGACTGTTTCCACCCCTGCTGTTCAGCTCTGTTTGACAGTTCTTCTCCCGGGCATCTCTCCATTCCTCCGCCGCAGTTCTGTCAGCCTAGGAACATTTTTCACCTAGTCTTTTCACCTGCCAGTAGAGCGTCCTGGAGGACATCCCTTTGTCTCCTGTACCATTCACCTGCCATATTACCATTGTTCTCATCCTGTATATTCATCTGTTTACCTGGACTGTTTGTTCACAGACTGTCATTAAAATACGCATGATCTACTCCTGCATATTGGTTTTCATTCCTCCCTCTGTGTGCTGCATAAAGGCACATGAGGGATCGTAACAGGATAATATCAATCATTACTGAGGGTGGCAAAAACTCTGTTGATTCAAATACAAAATATACTGTCTGGGTACAAATTCATATTCTGCAGGGTAACTGAACAAACCATAATTGACATAACGTTCGGCTCAGGAGACGCACACACACAGGCTCAGAGTAGTTCAAACTGTTTATTAACAACAGGGATGTTTGGGTGCGTGTCTGCGGAATGTTAATGTGTTGGTGGTGGCGTCTGCTTCGGACCCAGAGGCAGGAGACCGTTCAGCCGGCAACCCTATGGGAGAAATCAGACACAGGGTGATGAGCACACACCAACACGGGAGGAGAATAGGCGAGGGAGAGAAGCTTACTTGTTTGGGCAGATGACTGGCGCTTCAAGGATGGAAGCCCGGGAGACAGCCACCTGCAGGGCTCGGTGCAGCAGCGAGGAGAGACGAGGGACGGGATTGTCCGCCGCCGAGGAATCCACCTGTGCACAGGGGAGCAGACTGGAGAGATGAGGTAAGTGAACTTCTTACCGGAGATGAGGATGCTGAAGAGAATGTGGTAGAAGTCCATACAAAGGAAATGAAGTCTACGGCTTCAGGCCGACGCTCAGGGCGAGGCGGCTTTTATCCTTCGCCGCTGACGAGTAGCAGGTGCGTGAGCAGGTGGCGCCGCTGATGAATGGCGCGGCGTGACAGTACTCCCCCCTCTAGCAGCGCCTCCTGGCGATGGCTTATCCGGGTGCGCTCGGTGGAAGTCCGCGATGAGCGATGGGTCCAACACAAACGACGGGGGCACCCACTGTCGATGCTCGGGCCCATAGCCCTCCCAGTCCACCAAGTATTGCAACCCACGACCCCGGCGCCGGGAGTCCAGGATGGAGGAGGCGGACCAGGCCGGATGGCCACCAATCATCCGGGGCGCGGGTTGCGCTGCAGGAGGAGGGCAAAGGGGGTCAGTAACCGCCAGTTTCACCTTCGACACGTGGAAAGTAGGATGAATGCGGAGGGAGGGGGGAATAGCCACGCGCACAGCCACCGGGTTGATGATCCGGGTGATGGGGTAGGGACCCATGAAGCGCTGTGCCAGCTTTCTCCTCTCGCCTTTTAGAGTGACGTCCTGGGTGGAAATGTAAACAAGCTGCCCAACTCTGTACGCCGGGGCAGGTCTCCTACGCCGGTCCGCCACAGTCCTGTTGCGCTCCGCTGTGCGCAATAGCGCATGGCGCGCGGCAGCCCAGGTGGAGCGGAACTGCCTGAGATGGGCCCTAACTGACGGGACAGTTACCTCACTCTCCTGCTCCGGAAACAGCGGGGGGTCGTAACCCAGGGACGCTTTGAAGGGGGACATCCCTGTAGCAGAAGAGCGAGCGGTGTTGTGGGCATATTCAACCCAGGCAAGATGGTTGCTCCAGGACGCGGGTTTGGATCTGGACACACAGCGGAGCGCAGCCTCCAGCTCCTGGTTGGTCCTCTCACACTGCCCGTTGGATTGGGGGTGATGGCCAGAGGAGAGGCTCACCTTGGCTCCGATGGCGTTGCAGAAAGACCTCCAAACCTCAGATGAAAACTGGGGGCCCCGGTCCGAGACCACGTCCACCGGAATCCCATGCAGCCTGACCACGTGTTGGACGAGGAGGTCCGCCGTCTCCAGGGCAGTAGGGAGGCCTCGCAGGGGGACGAAGTGCACGGCCTTGGAGAAGCGGTCCACGATGGTCAGGATGGTGTCATAGGAGTTGGAGATGGGGAGTCCGGTGACGAAATCCAGAGCGATGTGCGACCAGGGCCTGCCAGGGACGGGCAGGGGCTGGAGCAGACCCGCTGGAGGGGCATTTCCCGACTTGCAGGTGGCACAGATTGGGCAAGCCCGGGCGTAGCGGGCTGCATCCCTCCGCAGGCCTGGCCACCAAAAGGACCGTTGGAGGAGATCTATCATCCGGGAGGTGCCAGGGTGACAGGTGAGCTTGGAGGTGTGGAGCCAGTGGATGACCTCTCCTCGGACCGCGGATGGCACGAACAGCCTCCCCTCCGGTCCGCCGCCAGGGTCAGGTTCCACCTCCTGTGCCTTCCGGATCTTGCTCTCAATGTCCCACGAGATGGCTCCCACGACGCACGACCTGGGCAGGATGGAGTGGGGCGCCTCCTCCGACTCCACGGGGGCGAACTGCCTGGAGAGGGCGTCAGGCAGGACGTTCTTAGAGCCAGGCCTGAAGGTGATGGAAAATTGGAACCTGGCGAAGAACAGGGACCAGCGCGCCTGGCGGGCGTTCAGGCGCTTGGCAGACCGTAAGTATTCCAGGTTCTTGTGGTCCGTGAGGACCACAAACGGCAGGCTTGCCCCCTCCAACCAGTGGCGCCACTCCTGCAGGGCGAGCTTGATGGCCAAGAGCTCTCTGTCCCCCACATCGTAGTTCCTCTCCGCCGGGGACAAGCGCCGGGAGAAGAAGGCGCACGGTCGCTTGGCGCCATCGTCCGGTGACCGCTGGGACAGCACTGCTCCCACTCCCGTGTCCGAGGCGTCTACCTCTACAATGCACTGCAGCGCGGGGTCGACCTGGCGAAGGACCCGGGAGGAGGAGAATTCCGCCTTCAGCGCCTCAAAGGCGGCAGCGACCTCTTCAGTCCACCGGAACGGGACCTTCGGGGACGTGAGGCGGGTCAGTGGTCCCACGATGGCACTGAAGTTGGGGACAAAGCGGCGGTAGAAATTGGCGAAGCCAACAAATTGCTGCACCTGTTTCCGAGATGCAGGTGTGGGCCATTCCACCACCGCCTTTACCTTCTCTGGGTCGGGGAGCACCTTATTGTGGGCGATGATGAACCCCAGGAAGGATGTACTCCTGGCGTAAAATTCACACTTTTCCGCCTTAACGTACAGACGATTCTCCAGCAGCCTTCGGAGGACCCGCCTCATGTGGACCTGGTGCTCATCCCTGGACTTGGAGAAGATGAGAATATCGTCCAGGTAGACGAACACGAAAAGGCCAATGAAGTCCCGGAGGACGTCATTAATGAGGCGCTGGAAGACTGCAGGAGCGTTGGTCAACCCGAACGGCATCACCAGATATTCAAAGTGGCCGTTCGGGGTACGGAAGGCCGTTTTCCACTCATCTCCCTCCCGGATCCGGACGAGGTGGTAAGCGCTGCGTAGGTCCAGCTTGGTGAACCAGGTCGCCCCCTGGAGGGAGTGGAAAGCAGTGTCCATGAGAGGCAGGGTGTAACGGTCCCTCTCCGTGATATTGTTGAGGGCCCGGTAGTCGATACAAGGGCGGAGGGACCCATCCTTTTTCCCCACGAAGAAGAACCCTGCCCCCACGGGTGACGATGATGGGCGGATAATCCCAGCACTTAATGACTCCTTCAGGTAGGCGTTCATCGTCTCCTTCTCCGGCGCAGACAGGCTGTAAAGGCGACCAGAAGGTAAGGGAGCCCCCTGGCGGAGGTTGATGGCGCAGTCATAGGGCCGATGAGGGGGAAGAGACATAGCTTTCGCTTTGCTGAACACTATACCCAGGTCGTGAAATTCTGGGGGCACCAGAGACAGGTCCGGGGGTGCAGCGTCCGTAGCAGGGGGAGGAGCGGACGGAGAGCAGGCAGCGGACTGAAGGCAGGTGCCCATACAGAACGTATTCCATGCCGAGATCCCAGCTGATCTCCAATCCAGGACCGGATTGTGAAGGCGGAGCCAGGGATACCCCAGGATGACGGGCGACACAGAGTTGGGAAGGACGTAAAAGGTCATTTCCTCCCGGTGGTTTCCCGAGATGATGACCGGTAGGGGAACAGTTTGATGTGTCACTCTCCCGAGGGTGGCACGGGAGAGGTGGATCAGGGAGATGGGAGTGTTGAGTGCCTGGCAGCGGATGCCCAATCGGGTTGCCAGGCTTTGTGAAATGAAGCTGCCTTCTGCGCCCGAATCCACCAGTGCGTGGGTGAGGTGCCCAGTAGGGTTATGGCAGAAACGGATGGGCAGCTTCAATTGAGTAAGTGATCCTAACCGATTGACATCCGCGAGGCTTCCAACAGTGACTCGCGGACCCCACCGACTGGCTTTCCGTGGACAACGCTCCACGGTGTGTTGGTCGCCTCCGCAATACATGCAGAGGCCCAACTCACGGCGGCGTTGTTTCTCCACAGGGGAAAGTTTAGTCCAGCCCGTCACCATCGGCTCCGACTCCTCGGGGCGCGATGCTGGCGGCGCCGCCAGGGGGCGAGCTTGGAACAGGTGCGGCGAGGCTCCACGAGGGCGAGAAGAAGAAGACCTCCGCCCCGAGGAGCGCTCGCGCAGCCTGTTATCCAAACTTATCGCTAAGGATGTCAGCTCCGCTAGCGTCCCAGGGATATCCCGACCAGCCAGTTCATCCCTCAGATCACTATTGAGGCTGCGGAGGAACAGGCCACAGAGGGAGCGTTCCTCCCAGCCCAATTCCTCCGCCGCTACCCGGAAGTCGACCGAGTGGTCCGCTGCCGACCGGCTTCCCTGCTGGAGAGCGAGAAGCCGATCGACCTGGACCGTTTCGGTTTGTGAGTGGTCAAAGACCTCCAGAAAGCGCCTCACGAATTGGTCATAGGTGAGGGTGGCATAACTGGGCCTCGCCATTACGGCGTAGGTCCAGGTTAACGCACGCCCCTCCAGAAGATTCCCTATGTAACCAATTCGGCTGTGATCCGAGGGAAAATCTCCGGGCACACGGTGGAACACGGACTCACACTGCATAATAAACCCCCCGCGCTCCGCCGAGCTTACCGCTAAAGCGGGCGGGGGTCGGAATCGGCGTGAGCCGAACCGGTGCCACTGGAGCCGGCTGGACGGCCGCTGGAACAGCAGGAGCCGCGCCACCCTGGTGAGTCGGGAGGAACGGCTGTTGGGGGTCCAAGCGGTTCAATCGGTTAGTCAGTTCTAATAATTGATGAAGAACCACCTGTTGCTGATAAACAATCTGATCCACCCGAGCCTCGAGGATGGTAAACCGGTGTGCGAGCCCGCCGTCCGCCGAGCCGCTCTGCTGAAGCCGTACTGACATAACGTTCGGCTCAGGAGACGCACACACACAGGCTCAGAGTAGTTCAAACTGTTTATTAACAACAGGGATGTTTGGGTGCGTGTCTGCGGAATGTTAATGTGTTGGTGGTGGCGTCTGCTTCGGACCCAGAGGCAGGAGACCGTTCAGCCGGCAACCCTATGGGAGAAATCAGACACAGGGTGATGAGCACACACCAACACGGGAGGAGAATAGGCGAGGGAGAGAAGCTTACTTGTTTGGGCAGATGACTGGCGCTTCAAGGATGGAAGCCCGGGAGACAGCCACCTGCAGGGCTCGGTGCAGCAGCGAGGAGAGACGAGGGACGGGATTGTCCGCCGCCGAGGAATCCACCTGTGCACAGGGGAGCAGACTGGAGAGATGAGGTAAGTGAACTTCTTACCGGAGATGAGGATGCTGAAGAGAATGTGGTAGAAGTCCATACAAAGGAAATGAAGTCTACGGCTTCAGGCCGACGCTCAGGGCGAGGCGGCTTTTATCCTTCGCCGCTGACGAGTAGCAGGTGCGTGAGCAGGTGGCGCCGCTGATGAATGGCGCGGCGTGACAATAATGCTGTTTATTCCACCTAGCTGCAATGCTTCTGCACTGTTTATATATCTGTGTACATACAGTATCTCACAAAAGTGAGTACACCCCTCACATTTTTGTAAATATTTTATTATATCTTTTCATAGGACAACACTGAAAATATGACACTTTGATACAATGTAAAGTAGTCAGTGTACAGCTTGTATAACAGCGTAAATTTGCTGTCCCCTCAAAATAACTCAACACACAGGCATTAATGTCTAAACCACTGGCAACAAAAGTGAGTACACCCCTAAGTGAAAATGTCCAAATTGTGCCCAAAGTGTTAATATTTTGTATGACCACCATTATTTTCCAGCACTGCCTTAACTTTCTTGGGCATGGAGTTCACTAGAGCTTCACAGGTTGCCACTGGAATCCTCTTCCACTCCTCCATGACGACATCATTGAGCTGGTGGATGTTAGAGACCTTGTGCTCCTCCACCTTCCGTTTGAGGATGCCCCACAGACGCTCAATAGGGTTTAGGTCTGGAGACATTCTTGGCCAGTCCATCACCTTTACCTTCAGTTTCTTTAGCAAGGCAGTGGTCATCTTGGAGGTGTGTTTGGGGTCATTATCATGTTGGAATACTGCCCCCTCCGAAGGGAGGGGATCATGCTCTGCTTCAGTATGTCACAGTACATGTTGGCATTCATGGTTCCCTCAATGAACTGTAGCTCCCCAGTGCCGGCAGCACTCATGCAGCCCCGAAGCATGACACTCCCACCACCATGCTTGACTGTAGGCAAGACACACTTGTCTTTGTGCTCCTCACCTGGTTGCCACCACATACGCTTGACACCATCTGAACCAAGTAAGTTTATGTTGGTGTCATCAGACCACAGAACATGGTTCCAGTAATCCATATCCTTGTAATCAATGCTTGTCTTCAGCAAACTGTTTGTGGGCTTTCTTGTGCATCCTTTTTAAAAGGGGCTTCCTTCTGGCACGACAGCCATGCAGACCAATTTGATGCAGTGTGCGGTGTATGGTCTGAGCACTGACAGGCTGACCCCCCCACCCGTTCAACCTCTGCAGCAATGCTGGCAGCACTCATACATCTATTTTCAAAAGACAACCTCTGGATATGACGCTGAGCATGTGCACTCAACTTCTTTGGTCGACCATGGCGAGGCCTGTTCTGAGTGGAACCTGTCCTGTCAAACCGCTGATGGTCCTGGCCACCGTGCTGCAGCTCAGTTTCAGGGTGTTGGCAATATTCTCATAGCCTAGGCCATCTTCATGTAGAACAACAATTCTTTTTTTCAGATCCTCAGAGAGTTCTTTGCCATGAGGTGCCATGTTGAACTTCCAGTGACCAGTATGAGAGAGTGTGAGAGCGATCACACCCAATTTAACACAACTGCTCCCCATTCACACCTGAAACCTTGTAACACTATTGAGTCAAATGACAGGAGGGAAAATGGCTAATTGGGCACAATTTGGACATTTTCACTTAGGGGTGCACTCACTTTTGTTGCCAGCAGTTTAGACATTAATGATTGTGTGTTGAGTTATTTTGAGGGGTCAGCAAATTTACACTGTTATATAAGCTGTACACTGACTACTTTACATTGTATCAAAGTGTCATATCTTCAGTGTTGGCCCATGCAAAGATGCAATAAAATATTTACCAAAATGTGAGGGGTGTACTCACTTTTGTGAGATACTGTATGTATATTCATTTAGTGGTTTGGCGAACCAGTCTTTATTATCTTATTAACTATTGCTCTGAGTGCTGCTATCCCTTTGCTGTTGTAATCCTGGAATTTCCCCACTGTGGGACAAATAAAGGTTTTTCTTATAATTTAATTAATGAATTACATTACGGGCTTATTAATGTCAGGCTAAAAACAGACTGTTTCAGACAGTGCTTTTAGAACATGTTCAGTCTGCATTATCCTGCCTTGAAGGCTGTTATTGTGGGAAAAATCTGAAGAAAATCAACATGATATTGCCAGTAATTTTGTCGTTTTTGGATTGAGAGTTGGCAACACCGCATAAAGCTGTCCATTTTAGCTTATCTTTATGATATTTATTTAATCCGATGTGTAGTGATCCAAAGAAAATGTCCATTATCCACAGTCCAAATGTCTGCTGTGACAGAGATATGATCAAGTCCCTCAAATTCCTTTTGGAGATCAAAATCCATTTTTGAATAATCTTTATCCAGGCAGCAAGTAAATGTGTTTTAACTTCAGTGGATCACAGTCTTAGCTGTCTGATGGAAAGTGACTATTATCATGTCTTCAGTCTGTAACGACACATCTGGCAATCAGGTTTAGTTCTTGCTGGGTCACAAACTGTCCAGATGCATACCTGTGCTTGAAATCCAGCTGTGTCTGTTGAGACAAGAATATTTCCACTTTACATCCAGCCGTGGCTGTTCAGATAGCATAAGTCCAGTAACACCGTGTTGTTAGCATAGCTAGCCGTCACATAACACTGGCTTTGTCAGAGCTTTGTTGCCATTTTCAGGCACTTCTGAAGATTGCAGTAGGTCTCAACTGGCACTTAGCTTCCAACCCACCAATATGCTTTTGTCCTTACCTGCAACAAAGGAAAAATAATCTATTTCCACAAAAACAAAGTAGCTTAATCTTTTCCTCCACTCAGTTGTTAACCCCTTGCACTCTGGTCAATTTCCCTAAAAACGCCTAAAAATAACATACCCAAAGTAAATCAAAAGCTGTTCTTCAACCCTTTGCAGCATCTTCATGGGGTTGGTCTCATTTAAAAGAAAACACTTTGAATTTTTTGGCAAAACAGTCATAATCTCTCTAAGTGCTCCTGCCATTGAGTAACAGTCATCTAAACATACTGAACCTGAAAAAAATAAAGTTCACCTGGGTGTTTTTTTAAGATAAAATAAGATAAGCCTTTATTAGTCCCACAATGGGGAAATTCCAGGATTGCAACAGCACAGGGATAGCAACACTCAGAGCAACAATCAGAAGGCAAGAAAAAACAAGAGCAGCGAGTATACATATGTACATATAAACATAAATATATAGACACACAGTGCGGAGCATTGTAGCTAGATGGAATAAATATGTGAATATATAGTCACACACACGGTGTGGAGCATTGTAGCTAGATGGAATAAATATGTAAATTTATAAACACACACGGTGCGGAGCATTGTCGCTAGATGGAATAAATATGTAAATATATAAACACACGGTGCGGAGCATTGTAGCTAGATGGAATAAATATGTAAATATATGAAAAATCAGGAAAATTATTAGCATGGCAGATTAAACAATTGGAAATTAAAACACCAATTACCAGTATTATAAGTAATGGACAGGTAGTTATAGATCCTTTAGAAATTAATAGAGCCTTTAGAGATTACTATGAAAAATTATATGATACCAAAAATGAACCTGATTTAACAAAACTAAATGGGTTTTTGAACGAACTATCTATACCGTGTATTCCAAATGAAAACAGGGAGATATTGGAGTCTAAAATTAGTCAAGAAGAAGTTGGGCTAGCCATTGATAATATGAAATCAGGAAAAAGTGCAGGACCAGATGGTCTTCCAGTTGACCTTTATAAAAAAATTTAAGAATAAATTAATAAAACCTTTTTTGGAAATGGTTTTAGAAGCATTTCAAAATAATAATTTACCATCATACATAAATAATGCCTTAATTATACTGCTGCCAAAACCAGGTAAGCCCTCTAATAAATGTGAAAATATGAGACCAATAAGCCTATTAAATGCCGACCTTAAGATAATCTGTAAAATTTTAGCAAGACGAATACAAGAAATTTTACCAAATATTATTAATCGAGATCAGAATGGCTTTATAAAGGGTAGAAAAGGCTTCCATAATGTAAGAAGACTATTTAATATTATTTATTTTAATAAAGAAGCACCGGATACAGCTCTCCTATCATTGGACGCCGAAAAGGCCTTTGATAGAGTTGAATGGCCCTTTCTTTTTGAAGTCCTACAAAGGTTTGGACTTGGAAATAATTTCATAAAATGGGTTCAAATAATATACAATAATGCTACAGCAGAAATCCTAACAAATAACAATATTTCAAAACCAATAAAAATCAATAGAGGATGTCGACAAGGCTGTCCACTTTCACCTTTACTGTTTACTATGGCAATTGAACCTTTAGCGATAGCGATACGTTTACATTCACAAATATATGGAATTAAAGTTGGACCAACAGAACATAAAATCTCCCTGTACGCCGATGATATAATTTTGTTTATGTCGAATCTAAAAAAATCAATTCCAACCTTGTTGAATTTAATAAAGAATTTTGGGGAAATATCAGGATATA
Organism: Pholidichthys leucotaenia; assembly: GCA_020510985.1. Lineage (NCBI taxonomy): Eukaryota > Metazoa > Chordata > Actinopteri > Cichliformes > Pholidichthyidae > Pholidichthys > Pholidichthys leucotaenia. Next base: position 171,348,978 of record CM035844.1, read on the forward strand.
AAATAAATAAAACTAAATCTTCAATATTAATGCTAAATGAGACCCAGAGAAATTACCCAGCCCCTGAGGTAAATCAATTCAATGTTGTAAATCAGTTTAAATATTTAGGAATCCATATTATGCCTAAGCTAGAATCAGTCGCCAGTGTCAACTATGAAGCCTTAATGTCAGATATCAATGAGTTAACTCAGAGATGGATGTCACTACCAATGTCGATGATCGGGAGAATCAATATACTTAAAAGTAATATTTTACCTAAAATACTTTATTTATTTCAATACATTCCCTTATCACCACCTTTAGATCTATTCTCAAGAATAAAAAAAAAGTTAGTGGAATTTATATGGAACAACAGGAGGGCTAGATTACGTTTGTCTTTATTATATTTACCATTTGATCGTGGAGGTCTGAAATGTCCAAATTTTATGTTGTATTATTGGTCGGCACAACTGAGGTCTATGACATATTATTTTTCATCAAATGATCTCCCTCACTGGACTGAAATGGAATCATACAATTTACCTTTACCTCTTCCCATATTCATATACTCAGATTCGGCAAAAAAATTACAAAAACAAGTTAAAAATCCATTTGTAAAGCATATGATCAAAATATGGTGTGAAGCTAAAAACTATTTAAAAGAACCACAGTTATTGTCACAATTTAGTCCAATATGGGGTAATCAATATTTTAAACCAGGGAGAGCGGACGCTGTATTTAAAGTATGGAATTTAAAAGGGATACAAAAGATTCAGGATTTATATTTGCCATGTGCAGACAACATAATGTCTTTTGAAGAGCTGAGGATCAAATTTAATCTCAATAGAACACATTTTTTTAAATATCTTCAACTTAGAAACTTTATTCGATCAAATCAAAATAAAGCTCTCACTCGACCTATTTATTCATCCTTGGAAAAAATGATGATGAAAGATAGTAAAAGAAAGGGTATTATTTCAGAGTTTTATAACTCATTGACACTATCTTCAAGTGAAAATTCACTGAAAAGATTAAACTACTGGAAAGAAGAAGATCTGCAAATTGAAATTTCAGAGGAACAATGGGAATTGGCTTGTACAGAAGCTCAAACCAAATCAATAAATGCACGCCTTAAATTGATACATTTCAAATGGTTAATGCGGATGTATGTTACACCGGAGGAGTTAAATAGATATAACAAAAATATACCAGATACATGCACAAAATGCATGGAAAGTAAAGGAACCCTATTTCATTGTTTATGGGAATGTAGATTAATAAGAATGTTTTGGGAAGAGGTGAGGGTAACAATTGAAAAAATAATTTCAAAACAAATCATATTGAATCCTAAACTGTTTTTGTTGGGTCTGTACCCAGAAAAGCATAATTTTAATAAAAGTGAAAGAACATTCATAGACCTCAGTTTGCTTAATGCCAAAAAATGTATTGCACTATTATGGAAAAAGACTCATAGACCAGATGTGACTCAGTGGTTAAGACAGATGTTAACAAACCTTCCATTAGAAAGAATAACATATATACTGAAATCAAAGGAAATTGTGTTTGAGAATATATGGAGACCTTTTATTGATTATGTAAAAAATTTAAACATAACTCTTGAAGAAGAAGGTGAATGATGTGTGTGGACCTTGTAAATTCCAAACTGGTGAACATAATATGTATACTTATGTATTGGATTGTCTAGACTAAACAGAGGAGCATTGTTGAAGACTTGATTTTGTTGGTGGTTGTTGGTGTTTTTAGTGCATTTTTTTTTTTGTAGTACTTTAGTGTTAGTGTTTGATTGTTTGTATCATGTTTGTTAAAAAAAAAAAAAAAGGTTCAATAAAGATATTGTGGAAAAAAAAAATGTAAATATATAAACACAGTGCGGAGCATTGTAGCTAGATGGAATAAATATGTAAATATATAAACACACACACAGTGCGGAGCATTGTAGCTAGATGGAATAAATATATAAATATATAAACACACACAGTGCGGAGCATTGTAGCTAGATGGAATGAAACAGCATAACCGTCTACTTAGTTATCCTACATGGTATGATTATGTACCCATACATATTGTCACCCTCCATAGCTACCGGTATTTTCCTAGTTGTACACTGGAGGGGACCATTGTGTAAATCTATTGCGTCTTTTGCATTCAATACTATTAGGTTGTCACGTCTTTTTGCTATCTCTGCGAGCAGCCCTGCTTAGGTTGTACAGTCTGACAGCCGTAGGTAGGAAGGACCTGCGAAACCTCTCGGTTGTGCACCTAGGATGATGTAGTCTGCTGCTAAAAGAGCTCCTCAGTGCATTCAGTGTGTCCTGCATAGGGTGGAACTCGGACTCCAGCAGAGATGACAGTTTAGCCACCATCCTTCTCTCTCCCATCTCCTCCACTGGGTCAAGGCGCTGCCCCAGGACAGAGCTAGCTTTCTTGATCAGTTTGTTCAGTCTCTTCCTATCGGCTGCTGTAATGCCACTGCCCCAGCAGACCACTCCAAAAGTGATGGCTGATGCCACCACCGTGTCGTAGAATGTCTTCAGCAGCGGCCCTTGTACACCAAAAGACCTGAGTCTCCTCAGTAGGAACAGCCTGTGCTGTCCCTTCTTGTAGAGTGCGTCAGTATTGTGTGACCAGTCTAGTTTATTGTTCAGATGAACACCCAGGTACTTGTAGGATGTCATCATCTCGATGTCTGTTCCCTGTATATTTACTGGTGCTGTGAGGGGTTGTCCTTGCCTGCTGCAGTCCACCACCAGCTCCTTAGTTTTCCTCGCGTTGATCTGGAGGCAGTTCCGATGGCACCAGTCCACAAAGTCCTGGATAAGCCCCTCTGTCCTCAGCTTCATCTCCATTGGAGATGAGGTCAACGATCGCAGAGTCGCCAGAGACCTTCTGTAGATGGCAGTGTGTTGTGTTGTGTGAGAAGTCCGCAGTATAAAGGGTGAACAGGAAGGGAGCCAAAACCGTTCCCTGGGGGGCCCCCGTGCTACCGATGATCGTGTCGGACACACAGTCCCAGGTTCTCACAAACTGTGGCTGGTTTGTGAGGTAGTCCAGGATCCATTTTAGATACAAATGCTTGCAAATAACACACAGCTGTCAGATACTGGCTGGAAAATGCGACAAAAATGTAGAACCAAGTGTTATCAAGCTGAGGTCAAAATTTTGTAACAATACCACAAAAAATGAATATATTACACAGCTTTTTTCTCAGGTTGTTCCCAGGCATTTTTGAACTGTGCCAAATTGTGCCAAATGGCACAGTTTGGAAAAATGTCTATAACTTTTGAATCCTTGGTGGAGCGTGTAAATAATGAGGCGGATTTGGTTCAGGCGGTTTATTACACGACTCACACAAGGAGCATAGACAGAATGGCATACAAGTAGGAACTCTTCCCTTAAATAACATGACATCCTTCTAGACTCTTCTCACACACAAAAGATAATCTCCTTCTAGATTCTTCTCACACACAAAAGATAATCTCCCCATCTGACTGCAGTCAGTCCATTCATCCTTGACACCTCCCTGTTATCTTACTAGGGCATCTAGAAACTTCTCACACACAAAAGGTTAACTTCGCGTTCTTTGTTCCTGTCTAAGGTGGTAAACCATTATGCACTCCCCAGGTTGCCACACCACCACCCCCAGCAACTTAGATAGGACAAAAGGGGTAACAGTCCACATGCTGTGATAGAACCATTAACATCAGTCCACATGCTGTAGAACAATCAACATCAGTCCGCATGCTGCTTGGGCTTCAGTCTTCTGCCGTATCTGCTGTAGCCAGGATTCGCTGCCTCCGTGGCGATGCCATGCTGGGGGGCTGATGTCTGGGGGTGAAAACTTTTTGACTGTCCGTGTGGGTGCTCTGGAGAATCTTTTCTCTGGGAAGCGCCCCGTGGGGGTCTTCCACGCCGAGGGGCCCTCGCCAACAGCACTCGCTCGTCAGCCACAACGAAAGCAGGTTTGAGTCTGTCAATGCCAATTTTTTCCCTCCTACCCCCCAAGTCTAGCAAAAAATGCTTATCCCCTGTTTCCAGCATTCTAAACGGTCCATCATAAGGTGGGCGCAGTGGGGGGCGGTGGGCGTCGTGTCTGACAAACACGAACTCTGTGTTTTTCAAAGCTTTAGGCACAAAAACGCGCGGAAAACTGTGGTGGGCAGGGCCCGGCAGCGTGCTTGAGTCTATGCAACGCTGCAGCAGCTGAGACGGGGAGCTGCCCGGCGCAGGATTATCTGGCAGAAACTCCCCAGGCAGCCGGAGTGGTTGTGCAAAAACGAGTTCTGCCGGGGAAGCTTCCAGATCCTCTTTAGGCGCAGAACATAACCCCAATAAAACCCATGGTAGCCTGTCTACCCAATTTGCATCCGTCAGTGAAGCCCTCAGAGCCGCTTTCAACGACCTATGAAAACGTTCGCATAACCCATTAGCCTGCGGGTTGTACGCGGTTGTGCGGTGAATTGAGACACCTCGGCTGCAGGCCATTGTTGACCAGAGTTCAGAAACAAATTGAGAGCCTCTGTCGGACGTAATGTCCGACGGAACTCCAAAACGCGCCACCCATGCTGTTTAAAACGCGCGCGCCACCTCCTTGGCCATGGTTGCCGCCAGGGGAACCGCTTCTGGCCAGCGCGTGGTGCGGTCCACCATTGTCAGGAGATGCGTGTACCCTTGTGATGGCGGAAGGGGGCCTACAAGGTCCATGTGGACATGGTCGAACCTCTTAGCCGGGATGCGAAACAGCTCCAAAGGAGCCTTCGTGTGTCTGTGAACCTTGGCTCGTTGGCACGCCACGCAGGCTGCCGCCCACTCTTTTACTTGTTTGCGAAGGCCCGGCCACACATATTTCTCTCCTACTATTTTGACCGACGCGTGCACCCCTGGGTGTGCCAAAGAGTGAACCGACTTAAACACGCGGCGGCGCCACGCGGCCGGAACCACAGGCCATGGGCGACCCGTGGAGACGTCGCAGATTAAGGGGGGGATGCCGTTAAGCAGCGTCCTCTTCTCCAGCCTTAACCCTGTTGGTCCAGACTGGAGCGCGCGCACGTCCGCGTCACTAGCCTGCTCCGCTGTCATGGCTGCGTAATCCATCCCTACACAAACCGGGGCCACAACGGCGCGCGAGAGGCAGTCTGCCACTACATTCAGTTTGCCCGACACATGCTGAATATCGGTAGTAAACTCTGAGATCGCGGCCAGCTGCCTCTGCTGCCGGCCTGACCAAGGTTCTGAAACTTTGGCCATCGCGAATGTTAGTGGCTTATGGTCAACGAATGCAGTAAAATTGCGCCCTTCCAGCCAGAACTGGAAATGGCGAATGGCCAGGTGGAGAGCCAGCAACTCTCTGTCGAACGCGCTGTATTTACGTTCATTGTCGCGCAAGGTTCTGCTGAAAAAGGCAAGCGGCTGCCAAGCCTCGGCGACGCGCTGCTCCACGACAGCCCCTATGGCCACATCTGAGGCGTCAGTGGTGAGGGCTATGCGGGCCGTTGGGTCTGGATGTGCCAACAATGCGGCGTTTGCCAGGGCTGCTTTAACTTCCGAGAACGCCTGCTCTCGTTCCGGGGTCCATTCGACCCTATTCGCAGGTTTCTGTTTTTTGAGCGCAGCGTACAATGGCTTCATGAGATGCGCTGCACGGGGAAGGAAACGGTTATAAAAGTTCACCATTCCCAAAAATTCTTGTAGCGCCCTGACCGTTTGCGGTCGGGGAAAATCTGTCACTGCGCGCACTTTGTCAGGCAGCGGAACTGCTCCTTCGGGAGAGACGCGGTGCCCTAAAAAATCAAACCCCGTCACCCCAAACTGACATTTCACTGGGTTGATTATTAAACCATGCTCTTCCAACCTTCAGAAAACCGTCGTGAGGTGGGTTTCGTGTTCGTCTTCGGACACGCTGGCTACCAAGATATCGTCCAGGTAAATGAACACGAAAGGGAGATCGCGCAGCACTGCATCCATCATGCGTTGGAACGTCTGTGCTGCCCCTTTAAGCCCAAACGGCATGCACAAGAACTCAAATAAACCAAACGGAGTTATTACCGCTGTTTTGGGTATGTCCTCAGCGCGCACTGGGACTTGGTGGTAACCATGGACCAAATCTATCTTAGAAAAAATGCGCGCTCCTGCGAGGTGAACGGAAAAATCCTGAATGTGGGGAATTGGGTAGCGGTCGTGCGCTGTAGCGTTGTTTAACCTGCGGAAATCGCCGCAAGGTCGCCATGAACCTTCAGCTTTAGGAACCATGTGTAGCGGGGAAGCCCATGGGCTGTTTGAGCGCCTGATGATGCCTAACCTCTCTAGGTTAGCGAACTCCTCGCGCTCTATGGCCAGTTTAGCTGCGTCCAAGCGCCGAGGTCTTGCAAAACCGGGCGCCCCGGTGGTGGTGATAAAATGCTCCACCCCATGTTTAGCGATAGCTGCTGAAAACGTCGGGACTGTGAGTGCTGGGAACTGAGCGAGCAGTGTGTGGAACTTACTGCATGCTGCTGTGACGTTGGCTTGTGCTGTTGGCCGGGTCACTCGAGCTATACAGGGGAGAGAGTCAAAAGACAGTGCATTAACCAGGCGCCTGTTAGCGATATCTACCAACAACCCATGTGCACATAGAAAATCAGCCCCCAGTATATGGTAATCCAATGCTGCTACAACAAAAGTCCATTCAAATGTACAACCATGTAGAGACAAGAGTAGAGTCCTCTCACCAAAGGTCTTAATCTCTGAGCCGTTTGCTGCTGCCATCTCGGGGCCGCTGGGTCTTGCCAGCCGGTCAGCGTAGGTCGGCCGGATGAAACTCTTCTGTGCACCGGTGTCCACGAGGAAATGCCTCCCCGAGTGTGCGTGTGCGTCCGTCAAATAGAGCAGCTTGTTCTCCTCCCCGAGGGTCGCGGCTGCTACCAACCTCCGGTCTTGGCGTTTCCCGAGCGCTTGAACTGGCACGGTGGTATATATTTGTGTGCCCTCTCTGCAAAGCGGCGGTGGTAGAAGCAAAACGTGTCACCTCCACGTTCCTTGGCTCCCGCTGCTGCTGCCGTCGGTGGTTCTGCTGCTGCCATCGGCGGCTCCTCACCTCCTCATGTCGACGTGCCGGGCTAAGTCGCTGCCGCAATGGTCACGAAAGCCTTGGTGGCGACGATGATCCGGTCTGCCTCTCGGGCCAGCGCACGATAGTCCCATTTGGCCAGCAACAACAAATTAGCCAGGGCCGCTCTTGCCGCTGTCGGAAGGTTCCTGAGGAAAATGTGGGTGAAGATAAAGTGGTCGTCGTCCATGCCCTTTAACCTCAGCATCTTCTCCATCATGTCCACTGCCAAACCGTCTCCCAACTCGGTCCGCGTCAGAAGCCTCTCTGCTCTCTCACCATCCGAGAGCGTGTAGTGCTGGATGAGGGCAGCCTTCAGCGCGTCATATTTGCCGTCGGCTGGTGGCTGATTGAGCAGGTTCTCGATGTGCTGAGCCGTGCTGGCATCGAGCGCTGAGACCACATAGTGGAATTTTGTATCATCCGCCGATATCCCTCGGAGGGCAAACTGCGCCTCGGTTAGGTGGAACCAGGAGCGCGGGTTGTGCTGCCAAAAATCAGGTAGTTTGATCGCTACAGCGCACGCGAAGCTGGGGGTTCCAGTCGAGGTTGGCTCCGGGGATCTTCCGTCGTATTCCATGATTCATCTTGGGTCACCAGTGTGGAGCGTGTAAATAATGAGGCGGATTTGGTTCAGGCGGTTTATTACACGACTCACACAAGGAGCATAGACAGAATGGCATACAAGTAGGAACTCTTCCCTTAAATAACATGACATCCTTCTAGACTCTTCTCACACACAAAAGATAATCTCCTTCTAGATTCTTCTCACACACAAAAGATAATCTCCCCGTCCGACTGCAGTCAGTCCATTCATCCTTGACACCTCCCTGTTATCTTACTAGGGCATCTAGAAACTTCTCACACACAAAAGGTTAACTTCGCGTCCTTTGTTCCTGTCTAAGGTGGTAAACCATTATGCACTCCCCAGGTTGCCACAGCTTCAACATAGAAGCTTCATCTTGACCTCTAATGAAAGGTGACACTCAGGGCTGTGTGTGTGTGTGTGTGGGGGGGGGGGGTTGTTTATTCATTCATGAATGAATGAAAGAACAAACAAGCCCCCCACACACAAAGAAGCATGCCACTTAAAAAATGTGTGGCCTTTTTTTACAAGAAAAAATAACCTACAGTGCAATAAAAATTATACTAAAATATCTGCAATGTAGAGGATAACAACTCCCCCCCCCCCGCTACAGAGGAGCTCGGCGCACAAAAAACGGTCCATCATGTGGCCAGGACGCACCATTGTAATTATCGATTGGTCAAAAGTCATTTTTATTACTATTTTCATTGATAAAGAATAATTTAGCTTATAACACTTACCTGTCCACAACAGCAGTGTCGTTGGCGAACATCTGTTCCTCATTGTCAGATGAACATGAAGCTGGTCCGCTTGTTACGGACTCGTGGTTCTGGTCACCCGACCCGGTCAAACCATGATTCCATGATTGTGGTTTTGCACTTCCATGATTGCAGTTTTGGCAAACGATTTTTCAAAACAAATAAGAACAGTAGTTATAAAAAAAGACTGGCTAACGCTACCGTTACACACAGGTCTCAATGTGTGTCACCCAGCGGCTTAGACAAAACAGATTTTACGCACGGGACGCACGCGTTTCAATCGTCAAACTTCTCTGCTTCAATTGGCTCGTTGTATTCACGGTCGTTGGTAGGCAGGTCCTTCTTGCTAGGTTTTCAGTCATTGGTTCTTCAAGGTTTCAGAAACCCAATTCAAGGCTCTTATTAGTCGAATGAGAGGTCAATCAAATTTAAACCAATCAAAACACTCCTTTGGCTTTCTGTTCGCGGCTGTGTCTGTACTGGAAGAACGGAAATGCAGCTTTTTTTTTTTCAGTGCGCACTGAGATGCACAGTGCGCACTGAGACGCACTAGGACGCAGAGACGTGACCACCCGCGGTATCCCGGAGTGCAACAGGTTAAGACTCGGCTCTCTGCAATAGGTCACGTCGACTGACGGCTCGTCTCAGCTACGGGAGGGTCAGTTTGTATATTCATTTATTTGTGCTAAATATATCTATCCATATTAATAAAACTAGTACGGTAACGAGTAACGCATCTGATCAATTTTCAGTAACTAACGCAATAGACTGCGTGTACACCAAATGCTTTTTTTGTTGCCTGACCACCCTGAGCTTTTTTTTTTTCAGCGTTTGTGTGCTGGAAAAAAAAAAAGTCTGTGCCCTGTATCCCAGCAACAGGTTGTCAGCCCCAGCTCAGCACTTCTGCTTTTCCTATGGTCAGACTTTCTACTGATTTTGTAATAGCAGTCTCTCAATAACAATGGACTGGAAATGTATTCTAGCAGCTCTGGATGTAAAATATGATGACACGGAAAGCAGGAGTCTGAGTACAGACTAGTATTGACGTCCTATGTCCCGTCCACGCAGCAGTTCTGATTGGCTGCTTAAGGTATGACAGTGACGAGCTTAGCTGCAGTCTGAAAAGTTGTCCTTTTTTCAGCTCTGAGCGCCCTGAGCGCCTCAACAAAAAACGGCCACCGCCAAGAGCGTTTCAGCGCCGAGGGCGCTCAGTGCTGTAAACACTGAACTACATAGAGAATGAATGAAAAATAGCCACCCAGAATGGAAAAAACACGTTTGGTGGACATGCAGCCTTACTGAATTTTTAAACAGTAATTTTGTTACACAGCATGTTACTGCAAAAGTAGTGGCGTTACAGTAACACATTACTTTGTAACACGTTACTCCCAACACTGCTGATTGCATAGCCATGGGGCGGAGTCATGTGACAACTCACAGAGGACACATTTTAAAAGCACAGGCCATGAAATCTCTCATATAAACACACACACAACAGGGAGAGGGGAAAAAACTAAAAAACTGACATGACCAAGTTTACGCTGGTTTTGGTTTTCTTTCAGTTAATCGCCAAGCCCTGATTCTGTGGGCTTTCTAAAGTTATTCTCGATGCATCCTTTTTTCCTATTCAGGATTTTTTCCTCCCACTGTGTGACAGCTTGGTACTTTTAATGCAAAGTATTTGCAATGACCCATTAATTTATTTCCAATATCTATATGGGTATGTATGTGCACACAAAAAAATTGTTCTTTCTGGACTCAGAGGCCACTTGACCACTGGCTCTCATCTCTTGAATGGCAATGCCCAATGCATGAAGAGTGCACCAGACATGGTGTTACTGACTGCCTGACCATAAGAGATGTCAGAGGTGACCTTTTTAACCAGTCTTTACCCATGGAGGTGTACACTGGGGGAGGTATCGAGGGATCTGTGCTGGTTTAGGTATGCCGGTGAAATCGAGCACACCCCATGACTTCCTCTCCACAATACACCCATTGTGGAGTGTCGTTGGAAATGACACGTATGCCACAGGAGGACTCAAACGCACCCCAGCCCAACAGCAGGCCATGGACTGCAGGTAAATGAATCTGAGGAGATGTCTAAAATAGTCAGTGCTACAGCAAATTTAGATATCATCTTGCTTTTGCTATTTATGCTTGTCCTCTGGTCGTCATCAGCAGCCGCAACTGTTTCCAAAACATTTTAGTTTGACAGAGCTTACAGACAGCGTGGATCTTGTCCTGGCCTTTTTTCCCTTCTTCTTCACAAAAGCCAAAGGACTGCCATATGTTTGCTTTAAATGAGGAGGGCAGTCGGCTATCCCGCTCCACCATCACACGCCTCTGTTTTGTGTCATGCCATAAACTGTCTGGATGCTACAGTTATGCATTCCCCAGTTCCGCTTTTTTTTTCTGTCAAAATTAATGCCATTAATATTTAAAGTGACACTCAAAATCAAGTTTTTTTCTGTTGTTAACATGTCTGTAACATGTTTTATGTGACTTACAAGACCTCTCAAGAGCAAATTCGGTCCCAACTCTCAAGTCTGTTTTTCTCCTGTGAATTTCCAGTTAGGCGACCCCCCCCCCCCCCCAAAAAAAAGAAGACGAGTTTGGACAGAGTATTTCTAGCTATGTAGGCATTCCTGCTTAGCCTCATTGGTTAATGTTATAACCAATAAGGCTAAGCACTGGGCATGACTACAGACCTGAGTTTGTTCCCTCGGGAGAAGAGGGAGGAGCATTGGAGCAAGCAGGAGGAGCAGTGATTTATTTGTGTGTGTGTGTGTGTGTGTGTGTGTGTGTGTGTGTGTGTGTGTGTGTGTGTGTGTGTGTGTGTGTGTGTGTTTTCCTAGTTGAAAAGATGGCAGATTATACCTGTGTAGGTTTTGGCTGTATGAGCAAGAAATCCTCTTTTAAATGACATGTCTTACCCACAGACATGAAAATATGACAGCAATGATTAATTTTATTTGGAAAAACCTCAGTGTCCCTGCCAAAATACAAAAGAGAGGAGGACATGGGTTTGCAGCCTGCATTTAACCCTGCATGCCAGTGGAGATGGAGGAATGGGAGGCACACGGTCGGAAGGCTGAACCAGAAAGAAATGTCTGCTCTTAAGGGGACGAAGGAGCAAAGGCTGCCACCCGTCCGTGTGTGACGCAATGGCTGGGGTAAGATGGCTGGGGTAAGATGGCTGGGGTAAGCTGGCGAGGCCGCGGTCGTGGTTCCACAGCTGCGGGCGGGTGCGTGGACTGCCGGCCCCCAACGACCTGCTCTCGGCAAGCTGCTATCAGCTCACTTCGCTGGCGGACAGGGTACCACGCCACTCGCCACTCGGAAATTCTCGGCAAATGGGCAACCAGAGACGGGCGGGGGGCCCTCCAGCCTCCACGCGGCGCCGGGCAGCAACTTTCCGCTCCACCAAGAATGATCCTTCCTCAAGTTGGATCACCTTCTTGGAGGCCTGGCCCAATCTCCTCTTTTCTTCCAGCTACTGGTGGGCAGGAGTATGGGTGGAGCTAATTAGAATAATCATATATCTGCACATACTTAAGTAGGTGGAAGATGTAAAAGCTCTTTCCAAGCAATTCTAAGGCAATGAAAGTTTTTTCTGTATAAAAAGCCACAATATACTATTTTGGGCACTATGGGCAATACACATTTGTTTTTGAGGTGGTTTTAGAGCTGCTGGAGTGCATCTTTAAGAACGGAATTCTTGACATTTGTGTATTCATTCAGAATCATTCACATTTGCTTTCCCCCATCCCTACTCACAATTGAGTTAAAAATACTGAATTTCTATTGCTAAATGGTTGTGTAATGTAATCAGAGGTGTTAAGTGGACTTTCCATCTTCTACCGCTTAATCTTTTTCACGTCGCGGGGGGGCTGGAGCCTATCCCAGCATCTTTGGATGAGAGGCAGGGTACACCCTGGACAGATTGCCAGTCCACTGCAGGGCCATAGCTTTTCATATAAAGTGCTAATTTACTTAAAATGTGTAATGAAATCTACCTAAACAGAATGCAAATTGTTACCTCAGTCTGTTGCTTTTCTATAGGTTGCCTTTTACAGTGTATATAGATTTAGTTGTCTTTAATAGGAGGAAAACGTTACAATTTACAAACTGACTCCAGTTTGTTGTTCTAACCAATTATGTCTCTAGAGGTAAAGACTAGAGGTTAGAGGTGTTTGTAAACATGCTGCTATCTAGTAAAGATCATGACGTATATTCCCCAAGGGCGAGCCCTGGTGTCACAGACACAAACAAGGTCAGAGGAAGCCTGATAGCGGGCTCAAATCACCAGGGAAATGTAAGCTGTATCCACCACAGTGACTCCACAGTAAAACATGACATGATCCAACCTGATGTCTGACGACGTGTCCTTCAAATCAAGTGGAATTATCCAATTTTTTAGGGAGAATAACCTTCAAGCTCATTTTTAATTTCCCGTGCGCTGGCAGGTGTGCTTGACTGAAGCTGCCTTGCAGCATGCATGGCTGAGCTGCGAAAAAGCAGTGTCCCATGATGATCGGGGGACAATCCACTGGTTTGTCAAAACCTGGCAGAATCTCCAGCTGCAGCAATAGCAGCTTGTTAGATTTGAGGTGCTCAATCAGGGGAGTGCTGGAGTGCCCGGCCAGGTTGAGAGTGGTGATTACTGGGGCATGGCTGTCCAAAGCCAGTGAAATGCTCCACCTCTCCGCAGGAGGCCCTCTGACATTCAAGCCTGCATTTTCTGAATCAGTCTTGAGTGATTAGGGCAGCGACAGGCAAAAAGGACAGATCAAACAATTATTCCTCCTCACCCTCCTCTCTATCCTTTTGACATGTGGCAGAGCAGGATGAGTGTCACTCAGAATATCAGTGCTAATAGCAAATAATATTGCAGGAATTTTGTCTGTTTCATTTTTATGTACAAAAACATAATTTCTGCTGTAAAATTTCAGCTTCAAATTATTTTAAAGATGTTGAGGTTTTTTGAAGGAAAGGGTATATTTTCTTTAAAGCATAAACAGATTTTAAAAATATGCTTACATCTGTTGTTATACAAAGGCAGTATGGCAGAGCATTAAAATCAAGAATGTGGCAATTATGCTTGTTTTTTTTTAACTTACAGCTTTGAGGAAAAAGAAAATAACCATTTGACTGCACTTGTCACGTTCTGAGTGCAGGGGGATTCCACTGGGCTCAGGTTGTCTGCCTTTTTTTTCATATTTGTACTGTGTTGTTATTTTGAATTGCCACGTATCCTATATTGTTTCTCAGGATGGTTTATTTTCCTGTCTACGTTCGTTATAGTTTATTGTATTTTTGAGTTTACCAGTCATTTTTTGCCTTATCATTATATTTGTATTCTGTTATGTTCTCTCAGGGTTGACAGCTGTCAATGGCTTGATAGGGTTTTGCGCTGTGTGGGCGTGGCCCTGTCAGTGGTCAGCTCCGATGACTCCCTCATTATTCCCAGCTGGTCCGAGTTGTATCTTTATTTTCTCCAGCCCGTTCAGATTGCCCACACCTGGTGCTACTTATTTTAGTTTGTTTGTAGCCTTATTTAAGGGGCTGTGCACCATTGTCGGGCGCAGCACCCTACTATCGACTATTGCCTACACATGTAAGTGTTCTTTGAATTTTCTCTTGTTGTTCTCCTAGCGTGCGCCCCACTGCTAGTGTTTCCAGGTATACCCGGAGACTCCCCTCACCTTAGCCTTCGCTATTTTTGGCTTCACCTGTGTCTCTTATTTCTGCCATTTTTTGGTTTAGTCTTGTTTGTTCTTTTGTGCATCTTCACTATTAAAATTTGCAAACTCACGGCTGGCGTTTGGAGCCTTTATTCTGCCCTGACAAGGGAGTTTATGACAGCACTGTTCAAAAAACAAATTAGCACTCATAACAAGTCATGCTTCCCTCAGGATTTTTGAACGGTGCTTACATCATAATATTTAACTTCAGGTTTGCCTCTTTTGTTGTCTGCTGCTGTGCCGTCTCAGTAGCGGGGACGTGCAGCCATAAAAATTAGTCAGCAGGAACAGGGGAGAAAGAGTACCGTGTGTGTCAGAGCACAAGTGGGCAGTATGAAATCTCCCTGACAGTCATCCATCCTGCTAACCTCACCTCCCACCTGAAACAACAGCCATAAAACCTGTTGTGGGCTGCCAGTCTCCCAGTGGCTGTTTTTCCTCCAAAGAGCACAGGCCCGGGATCTGATTACAGAGAAAAAACTGGACCACAGTCTGCCGCGGGAGACGGGGTGACAGTCTTGTATAACCGTCCAGCAGGGACTCCACTTTGATCTCCAAGGAGAGGACTTTCCATCTGCATGGACGTGTTTTCAGACATAATAACAAACAGAATTAGCAAATTAATGGAAGCGGGGGGGGGGGGGGACAAGGTCTCCTCATTTCTTTTCAGTTTATTCTTTGAGAAGATTAGTAAAAAGAAGATTACGGGTAATGAGTGGAAACATAAATTTCAGCTCTGTGCATGAATTTTGGACTGTTTAAATCTCCTACCTGTGATGGGAGCAGTAGCACATGATAGTTTTGAAGACTAACACAGATATTATCTTTATTCATAGCTTTGAAATGCTCAAAATGCTAAATGGCTAGCAGAAAAGCAAACAGATCCGGGGAGGAAATTATACACTGCATAGGTTTAATCACTTTGATAAAGACGGAGCTATAATCCGTGGAGTTTTAGTAGCTATAAAATGTCACATGAAGATCGTCATCAGCATAAAAAAGAAGAAAAAAAATCACTAAATCACAGTTCTACAAGCCTATAAAGCAGAATGAAAGGAGCATAATAAAATGTGTTTGCTATCTTTTACATTTGAAGTATTATACTTTGCGTGCTATATGTGTGTGAGATATTGTAGATCTATTCCAAAGTGTAGCTTTGCAAAGTGGCACCAGCGCTTCAAAGGCGGAGGGATTAGAGGTTTTTTTTTTTTCCCTTATCCTATAATTAATATGACCGAAGAGAAAGCGACAGCACCTGAAAACCGGACAGAGCCGTCAGTATCCTGCTGTGGCCAGAGAGCACCCCACTACCCACAATGCACCACAGGCCGACTCCATCAAAGGCACAATACCATGTTCGCCCCATGTCTTCATTGAAAAGGCTTAAGGCTATCCCCTTTTTCCTCTCTTTTCTGGCTACACTGCATTCAGGGATCCAGTGTGAAGACCAAAAACAAATAAACAGAAAATGCATTTTTTTGTCCAGATTACATTTTATGGATTTTCTGCCCTGTTCGCTTGTTTAAAAGAAAGATCTGTGTACATTTTAAATAGTTTTTTGACCCTTGACCCTCAATTTCCCACCACGAGGCACATGAGGAGCTACTCTTAGTAAACCATCCCAAATTAACTACAGTCCCCATTAAATAATGTCATGTATTCAAAAACATCATTTAGATTTATAACCCATCTTTCATGACTTGAACCACCCCTGCTTTTTAACTGTACTGTATATTCACGATTTGACATTTTACTCCCATGCTAGAATACAGGTGAAAGGTTACATTGCTTTCAGAGGGAATGCTGATTTGGAATTGCCAGCAGTTGTTTTGGAGAATTCCCTGGTTGCTTTGAAGTCCGCACCCCGCTGAGTGTCCTAACTTTGACACAGACAGCCATGGCTGCGGCTATTTATACATCTTGTGGGAGAATAGGTTTCCCCCACGTAACAGATTTTTTTTTCTCCCCCTTTTTTGTGCTGAGGCTATCCCTCCAATTTAGAATCTGGCTGTAGGAGTTAGCGTGATAATTGAACGACATCCAAAGCCATCTAGTCTTTGCCAGTTTTAAATGTTGCTGTTTTGTTATTGTTTGTGAGCACCGTAGGTGCGTCCCCACTGACTTCCATATAGCAAAGGGTCACAGTCAGAGAGTCCTAGCCAATGCATCTCTTGCAATTCTCACAGTCTATTGATTCACCCGCTGAAATTTATGTTGCTTTTCAGTCAGACCCCCTGCTGTGGCCCTCACTGCCTCCCCGACAGGAGGGTCACGGCGACACGGGAGCGCCGGGCCAGATGCCGAGTGATCCCCTTCTGATGCATCTTCGTTTCCAAAAAGCCGCATCCATTGCCACGATAGAACAATCAGCCCAGGCCTCACTGAAATACCACACTGCAGAGCTGAATTACCAGCATTGCTTGCTATCCCTCTCACATTTCTTTTGTTTTTATTCCTTCAACAAGAGCAAGTGTAAATCTCCCGAGAAGAGAAAAAAAAAAAAAAGACTGGAGGAACACTGGGGAAGATGAAGAGGAGGAAAAAAAAACACACAAGTGCAGAACAAAACAACCCAGCTGGTCCACCTTTGCCACTGCAAGCCAGTGAAGTCACCCTGTGTTTTTGTGAGGGTGCGTGTGAACAAAACGCTCTTTGAAGTTGGGTTAGAGCACTGTACTGTGGCATCACTACGGCCACTACTAAGCCCCTGCAAAAATGTGCAAGGGCGATTATATAAATTGCTATAGAATCCAGTCATAAATCAACTAAATTTTCATGCAAATA